>JAWWEU010000111.1:95492247-95592265 GCA_035583155.1 Acropternis orthonyx | reverse complement strand
CAATATCTCTTTTCTCACACAGTCTTCTCTTTTTTAACCTCTTCTTCTCTCTCTCCTTTTTTTTTCCTTTTCAGTTTGTGTGTATTTCTCTCTCTACTCAAACATTCCACATAGGCCATACAGGGGATTTGTGAATTTGGAAAAATTGCCTATGGGAAATCAATGAAATTCTTTTTCCTCAGAAGACAAACTTTCCTTCCATAGACTGATATTTTTTTCCCTTAATAAAGCTCTAATTTTTTTAGATGAAGTGAGGAAGATTTAATCTATCTGCTTCTTGGCAGAATAGTGCAATAAAACATGAACTGTTTGCTTCCTAAGGAAATGGATAAAGTTGTGAGCAATAAAATTAGTCATAATGCAGATTTAAGACGAGTTCTGAACCTTTTGTTAAGCTTACCTGAGCTTTTAGTCACTGCAGACTGCAGCTACAGGAGGAAGTAACAGCAGGATTAAAGTAGTGACCAGGTATGTCTCTGAGGAATGAAGTGAGAGTACAAACTGCTGCAGAATTAAGTTAATTCCCACACCATTTAGAAACCGTTATCTCAGTGGTCAGGGACTAATTTATTGACAACTTAGTGCATTACAGATGAAGGTGGCTCTTTTTGCTTGTGTCATTATCCCTTTCCCCATGTCCAATCCCATCCTGTTCCCCGATCCACTGCTTTGCAGTTCTTTGCACACATGAAAAATCACTGCAGTTTGTGAGTAGAAAATTTTTAGGAATTTCTACCCATTCTGCATGGGTAAATGGATCTCCCATATTCAATGATAGATCATTTGTCTCTCCCATATTTTTCTAATTAAAGAAAAACATAGAATCTTTATTAGAATCAGAAATATAAGCTGAGATGACTAGTAACTTTAGGGAATGCAAATAAGAAAATATTTTTTTTTTCCCTCGTGGTCAGTGTCTTTTTAGATTTTAATGAAGCTCTAGGCAGGCAGAGTCTTGTTGAAAATATGCTTTAAACCATTAGGAAAACTCAAAATCATGTAGGTCCATAAGAGATCTGGCTTGGGAGTAGGACTGTGCAGGAACTTCCATGGGCTAATTAAGAGAAGATGAACCTCTTTCCTTTACTTTCTTACTGTAATTCTGTGCTCCTAAATATCTGTTGAAAGCAAATACAGAATCAGTACTCTATCACCCTATCCTAAAGCAAAATGAAGTGTCAAAATATTAATTGAAAAAAAAAAAAATGAAAGAAACCCCTTAATTAATCAATAGCTTCCTTCATATCTCCTTCTTAAGTGCTGCTTCAATTAATCCAGTGTTATTTAAATACAAATTCTGGCTATGTCCAACTCTGCTTTGCATTTGAGAGTTGGAGTATAAAGGTATGATGGTAGTGCAGATATGTTTGTTTGACAAGCCTGGTCCCATGCTGTCTCTTACTCAGCTGAGAGATGCACCAAAGAAAAGAAGTCCAACCTGCCATTTTACTTGACATACTTGCTGTCATTACTACATTAGACTTTTCAAGCAGGTTGTTGGTGTATAGACATATATCAGTCTATACACTGACATCTCTATCTATATATGCCCATAACACGTTTTTATCACAGTCTAGAAAGGGGCATTGTGCTTCCAGGCAAAAAGAGGAAGAAGCAGTCTCTGCTCACCTCTTGCTTCCTGTTGTAAGCAATGACTGGAAGGCCATGGGGACCAGAATTTATTCTGGCTCCCACTGCTTTCCTGACCAGACTGTCTGGCTCAGTGCCTGCTGAAAGGAGTGAAGCTGTCTATTCCCTCTCCCAAGAACAAGAGGGGCACTGCAGCTCAGTGTTACTCCTTTACGGGTCTCTGGGGAGAGCACAGTTCCAGGCTTCCTCTTACTCATATTACAAGGTTGCCCTTCATTCCCGAGAGCTGAGAAAGAAGCTCAGCTTACATGTGGTAAAAGGGAACTTGTAAAAAAAGTTATTTTTGAAGGGGCAGTGAAAAAATCAGTATTTGCATTGGCTACTCTTGATGTTGCTACCGTATTTGAAGCATCTGGAGTGTATTGTGGATCCCCTCATCAGACCCAGGACTTCTTCATGCACAGTTTAAATGTGAAGGCATCCAGGCAATAGGTTCATTTTCTTTGAACTTCCCCTGCTCTCTGAGAGCACCTAAAAGTGACAAACGAGTCATTTGAGTGACTGCAACAGTTTATCTTCTGCAGTGCTGCACAGAGACTCCGTGTGCTGCTGTGCTGTGGCGGATAGCAGCAGGTGGGGAGAGAACACGGGGAGCAAAAGGAGGCTTGAGCAAAGCCTTCTTAGTGAAAGGAATTGTAGGTGCTGACTACCTGGGAAACAGTTCCCTCTTAAAGTTTTTGGATTCTTACATATACTTGCACACAGTCAAAAAAGAAGAAAACAGTTAATTCTATAGGCAATGACTGAACAGTGGAATTGCAATTAGTTCCTGCTGCTCTTGGAGTAGGAAATAGAGGCATTAGGAAGACCGAGTTTTATTTCTAGTTCTGCCACAAAGTTCCATTTATTACTGGGGAAAAACTACTAAAGCTTCAGTTTTCAGAGAAAAATGGGGCTGGGGACGGAGAGAAAGGTGATTTATTCCATCAGATATTGGAAATAAGGGGGGTTTTTTTGTTGTTGTTTTTGTTTTTCATCCATAAAGCACTTTGAGAATATTGGCTAATTCTGTGGAGTGCATTTTACTGTTTCAACTTTTTTCTGTATTTGCTTCATGTGAACAGAATATTTCCTTCCTGTGGAGCTGACCAGAATAAAAAAGGTAGAGTGAAACTGTTCCTACTTTTGTTCCTATTTGTGGCCTTATGCAGCCTCATTCCTGCACTCTGAAAAGGCAAGTGCGATGTCTGCTTTTCTGGTGATGCACAGATGTCTGTGGTGGAGGAGCCAGGTGAGTAAATACATGGACACAGTTTGGAAATGGTAATACCACTGCTGTGACTATTTCTCCACCTTCACCTCTTGTCCATGTATTTCATACTGAGAAGTATGCATTATCTGAAGAGAAGTGGGATGAAAAAGTGGCATTCTTTCTCACAGTCTCTTCTTTGCTCCCTTTACCTGAGATGATGTTCAGTGCTTTGCCATCTCCATATAATTAAGGTTACAGATGTTCAATTTTTAACTTTGTCACTTCAAATTTTTAAGATTTTGAGGGTGGTTATGTCTTTGTCTTAATTCTCACCATCAAAAGCACTAAGACCTCCCTTTTTTTCTCTTCCAGATGAAGCTCTAAAAGGGTAAAATTCCATTACAGTGTTGAAGTGTTTCTTTCTGTAAACTTTGGACAATTTAGAATTCTGTCAGAAAAACAATAAAAAAAAAAGTAATAAAGTTAAATTCTCAATACTAGGGAGAAAGAAGTCAACTGAACACATTCCCTAGAAAGGGCTGCATTTTCATTAGATTTCACAGGTCTTGTCAAGGGCTGCAAATCTGCATCTGAAGTTTTAAAGATCTAAGATGCACTAGCCATCCCTGTGTCAAGGTATTTTAAGCAGTTTTGGTGGCGTAGTTCACTGAACAGTCAGTTCTTGCCTCTGCCAGCCAGCTGGTGATTGCCACAGCACCTCTGGTTTAAAATTTCAAAATGAAGTGTGGAGAAACCCTCACCAGTTCCTCTTGGAAGTGTGGTAACTCAATCCAAACTAGCTACCAAAGGAGCTTTGCTCTCTTTCAAGAGTGCAACCTACTTTATGGAAAGAGCTGCGTCCAGCAATCCTTTTGTATATAGCTTCCTTGTCCATTCAAAACTGGAAACTTGGAGGTCTCTATGCTGGATATACTTTACAGATACTGGGGGTTTAGCAAACAGAGCAAATTGTTGCTTCTGGATGCTCAAGCATCCTGTGTAGCCTCTTGCATTCACTATTGCAAGCTGTTTGGGAGGAGGAAAAACCCACAAAGAGGTCTTACAGAAAGAGTACTTGTTATCAGTTTCCCCTCATGTCCGCTTGCCAGTTTTCTCCTGAGCAGCTCACCTGCATCTAAATCAAAGCCAAATATCTCTAAGCTTACATGGGTCCTTTCAATAGTTGTAAGACCCCAGGCTCTTCTCATGATCTCATTGAAGGGGTTTTACATTAAAAAGATACAAAGCCTCAAAACTTGCCTGATGGATTTATTAAAAGGGCCTTCAGTTCCTTTAATACCTTGAGGCTGCACACGGGAGAAATGCTATGATGCTTCTCAGGGGGTCAAAATAACACATTTTTATTGGCAAACTTTGAAAAATAAAGGAACCTGGCAAATGTTTAAAGCATTTCACACTTAGCAAATTCCAACCCATCCAGGTTTAAGTTTTCCAAAGATCAAGAAAAGAAAATTAGGAGAAGACAAAGAAGTAAAGAAACAGAGAAAGAGAGAATTATAGCTACCCCCGTAGATTCAGCATAGATCCAGCTACCAGAAGTCCAAGAACAGTACATCTGTGTGGTGACTCCTGTAGCCACCCACTCCCAGGTGGGGCTTCTGCCGTGCCAGCCCTTTGGGGTCTGGGTTAGGGGCTCCAGGGAGTGTGATGTGGGCAGTGCTCCCAGTGTGCCAGTGACTGACAGCTGCACTAAAGGCTCTCAAGGAGGCAGGGATACGGGGGGATGGAAAGCACCATCCCACCTTGGCACAACCTGAGCTGCTCCCTCCCGCAGGCACAGGGTTGTTCTGAGCCACTAATAACTTTAATAACTTTTTTCAGTCCCTCACAATAGTAAAGCAGGCATTTTCATGGGGCTGTTGGCGATATGGAGCACAGCCTGTTGATCCAACCCAGCATTTGTGGATATTACTTTAGACTGATTACAGTTTCAGCAGAAACCCACTTAGGAAACCACACAGCGTGCAGGTAATTGGAAACAGAACGTTCCACAAGCATCTTTAAAAGTTTAGTACTGGCCTTTGAATTTGTAAATAGAAAGGGCCTGTGGCTCTGCAGTAAAACAGTGGCTTCTCAAGAAGGAAACAGAGACCTTATTGTTTTCTTTTCCTTTGTTTCCCTTTTTGATCTAAGAAAACTCCAGGTTATCTCCTTTAATTAAGGGGCAGTAGACAAAGCTTTGTCTGCAGGGCAATGTTTGTGTTGATGCACACAACTAAGCCTACAGGCTCTGTTTTTCCCTCCACCCTTTTATTCTATTTGGAAAAGCAAAACACTTTGCATATGAATTTTATTTAAGGTTATAATACCCCCTGTTTTAAAGGATGCCTCCCCTCCCCACTGGTGGTTTTATGAGCATGGCACTAGTGGTAATAGCTTGCATAATTATATATAGGAAATAAAAAAATTTACTTCTATGCCTGTTGTTAAGTTACTGGAATTTCAGTAATTTCCTTAGCCTGTGTTACTTCTCAATCTTTCACTGTTCATCTCTTTCCTGCTTGTTCCAAACTTTCACTACTCCTTAAAATGTCAGATGTGAGTACAGCTGTGATCAGCTATGTTTTCAGGAAAGATTATTTCCAATGTTTTATTTTGCACTAATCACATGGACACCTTTCAGCTAAAGAAAGTATCGTCTGATTCATGTTGGAAAATATGACTCCTCAAAATCATCTGTGGTTAAACGCCTACTCATTCAGCATCTCCTAGGTGACAGTGACTGCACATGCTCCAAGATATTTTAAAATAAAATATCCCATGGTTACAATCACTGGTTGAATTATGATGATGATAGTGAGGTTTGGTATTTAGCCCAGAAAGCTCCATGGGACCGTGGGGATTGTGCATACTGTACTTGTTAACCCAGCTCAAAGATCCATGGAAGACAGAATTTGAAGTGCTAGTGGCAGTATTTTAAATTAGGTTGTTTGACCGTTGCAAGCATCAGTGGAACTGGACTGGGAAGAAGGAGGGGAAAAATAAGTCAGAAGTATCTCAGCATAAAGAAATAGTGTTTTGATGTTTCTCCAACTGTTAAAAAATCAAGTTCTTCCAGAAGTAAATTACTTATTATGGGAGGAAACAGAGCTATTGCCTTACTGCTGATAGGTGGCATATAAACCTGAATTAAGCAACCCATAGTAAAGCAAATGACAGATGAAATGTGCATAAATATGGAAACTTGTGGGCTGGATGACAAATACCTACGTGATAGTGGCAGTGCAGAGGTGCTAGGACAGGAAGGAGGATAATGATCTCACAGCAGATGAGATGTGACTGGAGCATAAGCATCAAGGAAAGATAAGAACTGTGCTCAGACAGAAGACCATTCCCACACCCAGCCTGCAGTTTCCTTTGCTAGCATTACTAACTGCTACTCTAGTAATTCCTACTTGGCATAAACAAAGCAGAGGCTTGAGAGGAATGGATGAAAGTTTTACAGTCTATTTGAGAGCTGTGCTCAGATCCTGTTCAAACACCTCCCCTGGGTCACATATTTGGTTTTCTGTTACCTATTGCACCTCCTTGAAACAGATTGTTGCATCAGCATAAGACAAATTGTATTTTGTAATTTCAGATCAGGATATGAAGGAGACTGAAATGCTTGAAAAAATGAAAATGGCTTGTTTTTCACCTTCTGAAGATTTGAAAGTTTGTAATTTTGGATGTCTGGGTGAAACAGTGCTGGGAGTTACCCATTGCAGGGCTAATCTAAATTTAAAAGCACCGATGAAATAACATTCAGTCAGTTAGAAGTTGTGTGGAAGGAGTGCATCAAACCTGTCCTGCCTCTACCTGAAGTCCTTCCAAAGTGTCTCAATCCAGAGCTGAAGTGAGCTGTCAGATAGCCCTACTCGATCTCTCCAGCAGCCTCTGATGAGCAGGGAGAGAGGCTGGGAACTGTGGTCTGCTCTTTCCCCTTCCTCTTCCTCATGGTTTCATTTAACTGCCTAGAGGGCTTCTCCCACCTGTCCACACCACAAGAGCAGCAGTGGGCAGGGGAGGCTGAGGGGAGAAGGCAGGGAGGGGGAGGAGTTTGTAGTAGTAGAGACATTGCCTGTGTGAGTTTGTTCACCTGCATGGGAAAAGAGGGACTCATGGTCCTTGTTACAGCTCTGTGTCCTCTTTACAGGATGGAGGACATCTTTGATGCCAAGCCTACTGGCTGTCCACACTGTTCCCACTCTCTAGGCTCTAATAGCAGACCAGCTTCTATATTCATGCCTAGAGCATCCAGTTCTGCAGAAGGCTGCAGTTGCCTGCTGCGTGTAGAACCCCTGACACCCTGAATGCCTCCTGACCTCCTCCACATTTCTTCACAGCAAATTCATGACCCTTATTAAGCACTTACTAGATGGTGGTGTCCTTCCTAGGACAAAATAAACAAACAAATGCTTCCTAATCATATGGCTGGATTGTAGCTTGCCCAGACTCATGATTTATTCAGAGGCAACATGGGTGTCTGTGAAGTACTAAGGCCTTTCACACATTAGCCAGCTGATTGTGGGAATGGCCTGGTATAGATGGAGTGAGTTAAACTGGCAGAAGTTGCTTTGCTTGGATCGTGATGACTGGAAAAGGTGCAAGAAGACAATGTTTTCTGTCAGGGTAAGGTACATTTTTCTAAGGGAGGCTTTATGGCAGACCTAACCAGGAAAGATGGTATGAGCAAAACCTGATAGTTTAAGTCATCAAAATGCTTGGATATGCCAGTACTCCAGGTTATTTTTAAATGATCCTGAAAGAGTGACTAATATCTGACTCCAGTGTCTACTCTCCAAACCAGGCTATAGCATTATTTCCCTGTTACAATCCATCAAATGTTTCTTTATTTGCCACCTTATGCAGCAGTTTCCTGAGAAAAGGCTGTGAAAGGCATTTAGAAATACTTCTAGACTGCTGGTTGCATCAACAGAATGTGGGGATAAGAGTTCACATTTCCCTAGGCAGAGAAGAGGGTTGAAACTGTTTTCCCCTGATTGACAGGGAATTCTGATAAATTGGCTCTGATACACAGGACTAATTTCTCTCCCTGCATTTTGTGCAGTTCCTGACTGCAAAAGAGGTTCTGAGAGGTTCATCTGAATGAGAGCTTGTTATTTGGTGGACTTGATGTGGAGCTGTACAACAGTGTTGTACTTTTTCAGTTGTGCCCAAGGAGGCATTTATGTCCCCAGAACAAGTGGACTCATTCTGTAATGCAGTGTAGATGAGTAATTTGAGTGTGCCTGAAAAAAAGGCTGATGTTGACGAATTAGTTTCACAGAATCCCTTAGACTGGAAAAGACCCTTAGGATCCTCACAGTGATTGGTATACTTACAGGGGTGGCAATGAGTACAAAACTGGGTTTGTCACAAATCTTGTCTCTATCTGGAACAGAAGTGCCCCAGTTCACTGGAATTTACCATTCACATACTTTGTATTAACAGCCTAAAAGGACTGTTTTGAATGTGATACTGCCTCTGTTTCTTTACGGTCTGTGGCAGTTGTGCTGCTATACACTTTCTTAATAGCATTGTCACTAACACCTCTCCTAATGCCTTTTGTACTTTAAGAAGTTTATTACATTGTCCTAGACCCTCCAAACTGAATGCAATCTCATCCTCTCATGTTACTACTGTGAGCTGATGCTGGGAGATTTTGGGTATGAGGGACAGCACATGAAAGGGTGCTGTAGACTGCAGTTGGCTGCAGACAGATTCAGACTCTGGTCCCTCTTGATTGCTTATGCAGCAGTTTTAATGTAAAAGGCCCAAGAGCCCCAGGATCAGGAATAAAAACCAACATGGTTGATTCTTCCCTGGCTGTGGGCCACAATCACTGCAGGCAGTGGTGTCTCTTGTCATCTCTCTGATCTAGAGTTTGCATTCCTCTCAGCAGAGAAGCCTGGTTACAGCAGTGTATCTGTCTTGCTTAACAAGTGAAGTCAAAATGCAGCAACAACACAGTGTGGCATGCAGGATTAGGCTTATATTGAGTTTTGCCATGCTAGTTTTACTTCAGCTTTAATTCACACCAGCTTCTCCATTGCCTGCTGTTGAGTTCCTCTGGCATCCCACATTGTGTCAGCAGTGTGGCGAATCGAGCTCATCACTGGAGAGCTGGTGCAATGATTAGAGAGCAGCTGTATCTTTTATTTTCTTGCACAGCTCTCAGAACTCTCCTCTGCCATGTCCTTTCACAGCAACTTCTCTTGCTGCGTCAGGTTTGCTGTAAACGATATCGCTAATCTCCCAGGCTGGGCCCCTGCATGCAGGATGCTTCCTCCTTGCTGACAGCTTGCCTGTGAGCGATTTTGTGCTGCAGACCTTGAAAAAAAAAATTAGAAAAAACAGAAGAGATAAATGTTGCCCTTCCTTCTTTGTCCGTGTGTGAAAGTGAGCATGTGGGATTCTGCCTCTGCTGCTGCACAAAGGAGCCTTTCTCTCTGCCCATCCTCAGGCTGAGTTTCCTCACTGGCCCCACTGTTCTTCCCTCTGGACACCATTCAAAGGACAAATTGGAGTAACTAAATGTCCTCTGCTGTTCAGAGAGGTCATTGCATCTTACATAAAACACTGACTCTTTAAAACTATAACCAATTCATCAAAGTCATTATGCTGTGTAACATTGGGGGTTTTTTCTGCATTTGAATGGCTTTAACAATGCTTAGAGATTATTACATACTACCATACACATGCATTACCTTTCTTCGTACATACATATAAAATATCCTTGAACCTTGACTAGAATAGCTGCTCTATCAGCAAATGCTTAGCTTACCTGTTTGTGCCAGCATAGTCTTACTGCTGAAATGTTGTACCCAGGTGAGTCAATGGAGAAAAGGTATTTTTTTACTGTAATGAGATCAAATTTCACCTGTGGGGTTCAGTGAGATTATTTGGTGTGGAAACTAAGTGTATGTCTGTGCCACATTGACATTATATTGCAAACAAGCACAGAAAGAGAAATACCTCTCATTTAATGACTGGTAGATATATTTAAAATGTGTCTTTTCTTGAGGATTTTCTCTTTCAGGTTAGAGCTTAATAAAAGGCCTTAGATTTAACTTTGTTCTCTTTCAGAATTGCTTTGAAAATGTGTAGGAAATTTCAGGACAGGTTTGAAGAAGCTGACTTCAATGCTGTCAAAGGGAGGTAGTCCAAAGATGTCAAATAGTAAAACATAAAAGAACTGGAAGGTGCACCAACAAGAGGATCTGAAGACTCTTAACTAGAGACCATAGTATATCCAAAACTGTAACAATTGGTGTGAATATTTTGGTAGATGGAGATCTTGGGTTTTCCCCCTCAGGCTATGGCTACAGTTATGCAGTTTTCAGGGAGACACACCTGAGACTGCCTTTTGTCATACATGAAATTCCAGGTGGGCAGCAAGTAACTCCTGTGCCCCATTTGGCTCTCTGGGTGCCCAAAGGGAGCTCAGGGTGCTGATCTGAACATACTGTTCCTCTGAAAGACTTGAATTTTGAGTTTTCTTCCCTCAGACCACCAAAACAAAGTTCTTCATCTCCTGGGCATAGCAAAAGACTATTTTTCTACCATCCCTTTCCCAGACTGTTTAGGCAATGTGATACTTGAACTAATCTTTATTGTTTGTTTTTTGGTTGTTTTGGTTTTGGATTGATTGTTGTGTGTTGGTTTTTGCTTTCTGGTTTGTTTTTTTTTTTTAAATTTTTTAATGCCATATAATCTATTTTATCTCAGCTTTCTGGGCAAGATCCTGGACACTTTATATATGCCTGCTTTAACCATTTGATCTTGTTTGTGTTTGTTCCTGTCTTGTAGTAACAAGTGTACCAGTTTTCTCCTGTTTCCTCCACGGATTTCACCTTCTGTGTCACCCACATAGAGGCTGAGTGTGTCTTTTCTCCCATATGCCATGGCTGGCAATAAAAATGAGCTTCATGTTAACAAGGAGAAGTTTGCGCTTCAGAAGTGCTTTATCACACAGTGTCCCAGCATGCATCTTTTTCTGGAGATGGAGTCATGCAGTGATTAGATATTGCAAAAAGCAAGGGACCTGAAGTACAGCATGAAAACTGTGGGCTATTCCTAAGTGGAGTAAAAAGCAGGGCATTCCCTTCACACCCTGATCAAAAGTAAAGAATGGCACTAAATGTTTCTCTTGTGGATGTGAAATGGAGGTAGGGAGCTGTTGGCCAGGTGGCAGGATCCCACCAAGTCCCTCAGGATAGTATTGAAAAGCAAAGGATATTGGGTCACCATCTGAGTCTGTTGTGTACCAAAGAGAAATTTGCTATTTAGATAAAAGTCTGAACAGCAGCATTATTTGTAAAATGAGGATTAATTGCACTTCTTTTTTTGGCATGGATGAGACTGGCTGAAATACTGCCCCTACTTTCAGGCATTGTTCTTTGCTGGAAATATGGACTCACTGGAGAGAGTTCAGAGGGCTGCAAAGGGAATATGAATTTTAGGAAATCAAGAGTTTCAGACCACTGGCTATGTTTGATTTAGAAAATGAAACTCTAAGTGAGGAACATGAAAAGTCTTTCATTATGTAAAAGGGTGCTATTAAAGATAATGATCAGTTGATCTCCTTGTTCATTTAGGAAGTGCAAAAAGAAATCAGATTAATTTTTGCTTATTCTGCAGCTAAAAATATTCAGGCTGGATACTATGAAAAAATTGTTAAGGTAGTAATATTCTAAGGTTGCACAACATCCTCATTTCTTTATTAGATTATTACTAAAATTCTCAATTCCTGAAATGCATTACTCTGTATTTGGTAAGTTCTTGAAGTGTCTTCAGTAGTATCAAGTGATTTCAGGATAAACTGAACAAAGATGATATGTTTTTAACAATATATGCTTCTAATTATCCTGAGAGCACTGTCTGAGAGCTTATGGGCTCACCCACTCACATGTAATCTCATGTTGAGCTTTGGAGAGAGCTAAGCATGCTGTAGTCTAATAAAGCACAGGAGCAAAGTAACTTGGAAAATGAAAAACCTTCAAAGAGGATACCATAAACATGGAAAATGACTGATTGACTGATATAATGATTAATGAAAAGAATGTGAGGAGAAAGAGCAGCTGATGGTGTGTAAGAAAGTGACCTTGGCAAAACAAGGCATTCAGGTAGCAAAGGAGTATCTGACATAAAGCTGTTCAAGAGCCATGTGAAAGGGGGAGAGCGGGCAGATTTAAGGCAGTGGCAGATGAAGCGTAGGAGGCAGCAAAGAAAAGCTGCCACATACATGAGGATAAAGTAATAGATCTCCTTCCTCCTCCCTTATTTTAATGAATGGGAGGAGAGTCTGGTTTGAAAGCACTGTGAGGGAGAGAGAAGGCATTCTTCAGCATGGACCTACTCTGCACAGCTCCTGAAGAAGACTTGGCTGTCACCAGAAACTAAAGGGTCTTTCATGCCTGTCTGTTCAGAAGCACTTTCCTATTTTGGTCACTGCAAATATTCAGTGCTATCTGGAGCTCATATTCCTTCTCCCGTGCCAGCCTGTGTGAACACAGGAAAGCCTAGTCTGTTTTAGTTTCTTTGCTCCAGTTAAACCCTGAATTTGCACTTTAATGATTCCATTCCTTCATTTTAATTTTGTCAGTTATTTTGTGGCATACTGTTCTCTCCTGCTACAATTGAAGGCTTCCTTGAGTATTGTGACCGTGCCTTAATATGCACAGGCTGCTCCACCTCTGTACTGCTCTTGTACTTATCTCTCACCCTGCCTTCAGTCCAGTATTGTTAGCCATTTTTCATTCTCAGCCACTGCTCCGTTTTTAAGTCTACCAGGTTCTGTGCTTACCAGCTAGCTCTATCTATCTATCTATCTATCTATCTATCTATCTATCTATCTATCTATCTATCTATCTATCTATCTATCTATAGATATATGCACTAATAAAATTAACAGGATTATGGCCATCATGGCTGATTCCCTAGAACTACTGGCATGCCATGTCTGCACTATGAAAGGTATCTTAGCTAGCAGAACAGGAGGATTGCATCCAAACCTCCATGGGCAATGATGCCTTGCCCAGGCTGAATCCCGACTGTACTGAGGGATTGATTGGGAAAGTGCCATGTGTTCTAGTCCAAAAGAGTATCAATGGGCATTCAAACACTATTACAGTATTGATGACTGAATTATCATGCTTGGGAATCTCTTGTTAGATTGATGAGTAGCCCATGTGTTCCACCTTCAGAAGTTGCCCCTGGAGAAGGCTGGCACTCCAGGGTCTGATCCAGGCAGACAAACAGGATAACAACTCAGCCAGCCTCAGTTTGGCTGCTATCCATTTTGGCGCGAACAAGTCTAGATTGCCTTCACCCAGCATGGCTGGTGCCCATCACCACAGTAGTTGCTGTGCAAAGCTGATATGAAGAACTATTTTTCCTGAATCTTGTAAATATCAGGTGCCTGATTTTTCATTAGAACAGAAACAGACCATAGAGTTGACAGAAATTTGTGTGGGACAGTTTATGGAACTAAGAGCAATGTGGTTAAGCTTTCCCAGAATAATTAACTTCAAGGTTTATGTTTCTCTCTCCTGAGATGCAACATATTAGTAACCTCCCACCACACATTTTTTAAACTTTCAAGCAAATTTTGAATCTTTTGCAATTAACGCTTTCTGGCTTATCTGTGTAACTCTAGGCTTATACATCTAAGCTAAAAGCTGAAATTTTATCACTTCAGCAGTGGGAGGCTCCCAGAGAAGAGTAAAACGGTTTCAGATAGATGATTGTAAAGTTGATTTACAAATCTGGTGAATCTAAGAAAAAAGCTTATGTTTTTATTCAGAAGGATACTGCACATGTTGTTAAACAAAAACTAAGAAAAAGTGTCTCCTCTGAGAAGAAGATGCAGAGGCCTTTTTGAACTCTGCTAAGACCTCTGCAACTTTGGCATCTATATCTGAACTACTTACTCTAGGATAACAAATTTTAGTCAGCTACTTTGGAACAGAATGAATTGCAGTTGTGGAGTGACTTTCTTCACTGACAGTAAAGATAGTCCATGGTAATGAGTTCAGGTACAATACAGGGATAAGCTATATAACAGCAGTCTGCATTCACACTGTAGGATAATTACATACAAGATGGTAAATCATCAGCTGAGAATCAACTTTGAATGGATTAAATGAGAAACAGTTGTGCATCAAAGTGAATAAAAATCAGAATAATGTCCCGAATCAGTGGTTATATCTCTAGCTGTGCAGCGCAGAGATTTTTGTGTCTTGACCCCTTTTCTTATTAAATATGTGAAGATAACCATTTTGTGTAGGTGTATCTGTGAAGCAGAAACTGGGCAGGGAAGCTGATGCATTTCTGGAAGAGGCTGAGTGCCCAGCAGGCCAAGATAGAGCTGGAAGGTCTCCGAAGACTAGCTTGTTGGAAACATATTTTCCTGAGGGATGGTGGGATTACTGTTGTCTGGACCAACAGGTAGGAAACACATGATGCTGCTTGTTTCGCATGATTTTGTGCTTGTCTTCCCCTGTGAGTAGTTCTATGTAGTCAAACACAGATGTGAAAAATCTTCTGAATTTTACTGGTGGAATACAGGGACCTTTTTCTTTTAAGGATGTTGGTTTTTAAGGATTAGGTAGCCAAGAATTTGGGGGATAGAGGATCTGTGCTTACCTTCTGGTGTAACTACTAGTAGAATTCAAGTACCCTTATGAACTAAATTACAAATTCATCTCGAGTTCTTAAACTTGGTTGTGGTTCTGATATTTCTGGCCACTTTTTGCCCTTATTATAATCCTCTTCTGCAAATGCAGCTTTTCAGAGTGCACACGGTGTTATGAGCAGGGAACTTCTTGCCTTGGGGCCCCATCTAGTGGGGAGTGGCTTCTACTGAGCAGCACCAAGAGCAACTGTTTTGCATTCTGAGAAATTAAAAGCAGGAAAAAGAGGTGATACAAAAATTCACTACAGAGCTTAATAATCACAAATTAAATGACTCTGTGTTCATTCTTCTCCTGCTGTCATTTAGTTACTGTCTCTCTATAAAGACAATGCTATTTTGCATTTTGTGCCAAAGCTTTTCCATGACATAGCGAAAACATACCCCAGTGGTGGGGAAAAAAACCACACAAAGCAAAACGTGATAAGAGGAGAGGAGAGAAGAGAAATCATACATTTCTTCTCTATATCCCTGCATTTCTTGTTTTAATGGAATACCTGGAATGATTTCACTGAGTATGCTGCAGTCATTGGTAAATGATACAACGATATAAAATATTCCTCTGTGTAGTTATCCATAAGGAAAGAAACTTCTTAGGTAAACTTGAAAATAGGAAGTATTCCAGCCACACTAAAAGGTCTGTCAGAGCCAAACATTTAAAATCTGTATTTTGCCTTGACAGAACTGTTCATATGCCAGATGTTGAAATGGTAACTGTGTTCAGAGAGGTACTGTTTGTTGTAAGTATGTATAAGAAAAGAAAATAAAATATCTTGATAAATGGAAAAAGGTTTTATAGCTATATCCAAGTTATTTTTACAAAAGACATTTTTCTAGTCCATCTGTCAAATGAGTTTAACAAGCCAAATTTGGATTTCAATTGCACTTAAGTCATTCAGTGTAACCCGAGGGAGTAAGATGGATAGCTAGATGGAATATATGGCCCTAGCTGCCTAATAATTGGGGTTTTTTTTAAATAAAAAGAACAAGAAATAAGGAAATAACTAATTTTTCTGCTAAGGATAAAGCTGTTTTCTCTGGCAAATGTATTTTGCAGAACTAGCTGTTTTGAAGAGACAGTCTATAGCATAGCTGGTAATCTTTCAGCTTAAGAAGAACCCTGATGAAAGCACTTTCTGAAGGGTTTCTGTGCTGTCTGTATTTTCAGAGAGGATCCTAAGGGATGGAGACTGGATAGTCCTGAATTTGTGTAACAGTTATTTTTCAAAAAAAGTTATTTTATAAAAGATAGGCTGATTATTTTCATTAAACTGCATAGCGGGGTTATTTAAAAACTCTGCATGAAACTCCCAAGGTAGAGATACTGAGAGACAAACGAGAGCCTGGCTAAAATGAAAAGTGCAATGTTGAGAAAGAAGCCTTTTTTTAACTTTGACTGCTGACCTTGCAGACCTCTTTGCCTTAGATTTTTTTTTAATTTTTTTTAAATTTATTTTAAATTTAATATGTGTGAGTGGAAAAGTGAAGTAGCTTTCCACATATTGAAAATCTAACTCTTCAATTTACTGTTTATAAAGGAGGAAGAATTTGAAAAGATGAATGTGTATGTGTTTTGGTATAAAATGGTGATAGGTAAATATTTTTATTTTTTTTCTTATTGTCGTCATATCTATTTGTATTATTTTCTATCAGTTTTCAGCCTCTCTTATTTTGTTCTTTAGCTGCTATAGCCAACATCCCTTTTCCAAGACACATATCCCTCTTTTGACAGCCTACTTTGGTTTTATGCTGTCTCAGGAGTCATGTAGAGAGTGGGGAAGATCTTTAGCTGTGCAAATCCCACAGAAGCTCTAAATTTTTTTTCCTCTGTCACTGTGTTTCTTAGCCTGTCAGGACTAAAATAGTTTCCAAAGTAAATGATCCTGGAAAAAAATTGCTTTCAGAATAAATGATCTGAAGCACAGTGCTGGAGTTACAGCAGCTGGAACGGTCCCATAAGTCCCATTACACTGACCAACAACTGACCTAGCTCAGCTCCCCAGGAAAGGCATGAAGGTCTGACAGAGGTGAATGCTTATAAGATTTTTAGGACATAGATCATATTTGTAAGAGAAACTTTGTATCACAGATACATTCCACTCTAGACTAGCAAATGTCTTTTCACTAAGATTTTTGAGTTTTAGAAAAAGTCCTTGAGCTGAAACAATATTTATACTAGTGATAAATAGAGGTCCTTCTCTTGTCCATACTGAGTGTCATGTGCCAAGTTTGTCCTATGTGTTCTGCTGGTTAAACTATTTCCATTTGATATTTGACTATTCAAATTTTAGAGGTATTTCACACAGTGTCAAATATGGTCATTTGAAGAGGGATGATTTAATCCCTTTTTATTCCATGCAGAAGAGGAGGAGTTGCAGGGGAGGAGCAGAGCCTCATGCCCCCCTAAACAACATGGGGATGAGGGGATGGGCAGGTGCAGGGCACAGTGCTAAATCTCAAGCTGCCTGGCCAAGGGCCACATCTATCTCCAGCTCAGAGAGCAGGCTGCCTCTGAGGATACCTTTGGAAAGTGGCCTAATGCTTCCTTCATGCCAAGCAAGATCTTCTGATCTTGGTCTCAGGCTTGGTGAGCCATCAGGAATAACAGCTACAAGGCTGGTGGGAGCAGCCTCACATCCAGCCACTCTCCTGGGATGCACCTGCCCTCTCATCTGTTCCTCAGACTACGTAGTACATCCATGGTTAATCTGCTGTCCTGCACTTTCTCAGTGTGAAAGGGAAGACAGAAGTGTAGCCCAAGAATTCATAAACAATGTAAATACATCTTCATTGTGGCCTGAAAGTCCCGCTTGGACCTGAGAAGCCTTTCCTAGCAATTCCATATATCCACAGATGTATTTTTGTGAAGGAAATTTCTGTTGAATGCAAGCTAATATTTCATATACTATAAATATGACATATAATATCAACTTTGATATTTATTAGGTATATTGCAGCATGAAGTTTAAATAATTTGCAATATCGAATTAATACTCACTGAAACATGCCTATTTGAAGCTGGAGTTTGTCAATTACAATATATTGCTGAAGTTAAATGAGGCTTTAAAATAAAATCCAGCATCTTAATGGGCTGGTTGTTTAAGTGCAAATAACTGTCATGGAAGCCTTGCTCTGTTATTTTTGATTCCTTACTCACAAAAAGCTATATTCTGTGGTATAAGGATGATAATAGACATTTCTTCATCAATGCAGTTTCACTGATGGCCAACACCGTGAAATGTGTTTGAAGAGAAGTCAGAGGTGTAGAGGAGGCTTTCACCAACTTTTCTTCTCAAGTGTAATTTTGGATTTAATAAGAACCTCCCCCTCTCCTGCCCATGGCCCCCCAGGGCCAATCTACAGGTCATCAGATCCCTGGGCATCATTAAAAAGAACCTGGCTCTGTCTTCTTTACACCCTGTCTTTAGGTAATTACACAAATTCATACAATACCCTGAGATTTCTCTTCTCCAAGATGAACAACCAAGCTCTCTCATCGTCTCCTGGTGTATCAGTTGCTCTAATCTCTTAATCATCATCACAGCATCTCACTGTAAATACTTCTGTACGCAAATTTTAGGAATGCACATAAAAATTACTCCAAGAATGGTAAATGAAATGCTAGTTTATAGTCTTGTAAATGGTGGCCAGAATTATCAAGTCATGAGACTTCCTTGAACATTTAAAGAAATCAGAGGTGATTCAGAATATTATTAATTTTAAACAATTTTGCAAGCAGACGTGTCTTTGGACAGCTACTACTTAAATTACTTCCTGGACGAAATTGTTGATCTTTGGTGTAGATCTTTAGCTGTAATTTATCTACCTAGAATGATGTCATCATACTTGGTTCCTCTTCTGATCTCTTTTATACACAGTGATTTATCTTTCCTCCTTATTTGGTTTCTCTTCCCTAGTCTTTTCTTTCAACAGATTACATTCAAGAAGAAAATGTTCATTAGCCCCCGAAATGCAAATCAATTATTTGACCTTTTCCTCTTTAAGATCCCTGGTTTGTATTTTATAAGTGTTGTTTTAACATAAGAATGACTTTATTAGACCAGGCCAAGAGGTACATTTAGTGTCTTTGCCAAATGGAAAATTGCAGGTCCCTGGGAAAGATTTAAAGAACAAATGTATATGTTGTGCTGCTCTCCAGAGTGGTGTCCATCCTCTCACCAGTTTCAGGTCAGGTCCTCTATGGGAGACACACAGTACCTCTGCAGCTGTGAGTACAGAAGGGCTGCATGTGGAGGGCTGGCGTCAGGACTGGAATTAGCCCACCATGTTCCAGGTGCCTGTGAGGTCCATCAGCCGTAAGTGTGACTGATGGATGTAATGAGATGGATTAGTAATGAGAGTAAGTTGTACATTACCCTGCTTGTTATGTGTCTGTGAGTGGTAAGAGATTGTGGCATTTTCTTCCTGCTTGTCATCTTGTCGCCTGGGCTGGCACTAATAATGGGATCTGGACATCTCCCTTTCCTTTCTGGGGAGGTGGGAGGAGGAGGAGTAGCAAAAAGTAATAACGAACAAGGCACACAGCAAATCTGAAGTCCTGCTATATCACCTGAGGCTAGAGCTTTAATGGACTACTTCTATGTGGTTCTCTTTAGGCACAAGTGTTTCCCAGGTCATGTGACACATGAGGAAATTGCTGTCATACTTCCATTGGAAAGGGAGTGGCACTACACATATGTGTCCTTTCTGTTATTAGAGAGATACATGTGTAGTGGTATGTTCTCTTTTCAGTGACATATTTTTTTAAAAACTGGAAGTGGAGGCAGTATTTCTGTTTCAGATATATCATTCATAAGTTAAAAGTGTGTGATTGATCAAAGATGCACAGAAAACCAGCCACTATTTTTTGTTGCCTGTCTAAACTTACCAAGTCCAGAAAAGAACTCTTATTTTCCCTTCCATAGTCCTCTGTTTCCTGGCTCATTTCGTGGTTCTTGCAAAGACAGGCAGCTTCTTCACCAGCAGCTATCTCAATCAGTTTTATCTTCTTTACACCTTTATACTAATTCTACCTAGAATTAAGCAGGAAAAAACACCTACAAAGTATATTTGTGTTTTTATAGGCACACAGCTGAAGTTCAAGTTGAAGCTTTTATATTACACTATAGGAATGAAATGCAGGTTGCTCCATTAACATTTCCCAAAAAACTTCTGAAAAGATGATAATCCTAAGATGTCTTTTGGTGAGGTGCTTTTATTCTACATACTTCCTCTTCCTGGAAGGTTCATTTTTTTGTAACAGAATCACAGAATGACAGAATAGGTAAGGGTGGAAGGGACCACAGTGGGTCAACCTCCCCGCACAAGCATGGTCATCCTAGAGCACATTGCACAAGATAGTGTGCAGATGGTTGTGGAATATCTCCAGGGAGGGAGACTCCACAACCTCTCTGCCCAATATGTTCTAGTGCACAGTCACCTGCACAGTACAGAGGTTTTTCCTCATATTCAGGCAGAACTTCCCACTCATCAGTTTCTGCCCATTGCCTCTTGTCCTATTGCTTGGCACCATTGAGAAGAGCCTGGCTCCATCTTCTTCACACCCTCCCTTTAGATATATATAGGCATTTTAAAGTCCTGTCTCAGTCATCTCTTCTCAGGCTATACAGGCCCAGCTCCCTCAGCCTTTCGTCGTACAAGATGTTCCAGGCACTTAATCATAGCCCTCTGCTGGACCTGCTCCAGGAGTTCCTTGTCTTTCTTGTACTGAGGAGCCCAGAATTGGACACAGCGCACTCCAGATATCACCTCACCAACGCTGAGTAGAGGGGCAGGATCACCTCCCTTGACCTGCTAGCAATGCTCTCCCCAGTGCATCTCAGAATACTATTGGCCTTCTCGGCCAGAAGGGCACACTGCTGGTAAGTTCACACTGCTGCTCTTATGTGAATAACTGCATGAAGAGTAATGATATGCAAATTTCAACTCTGGAAAAAACCAGCACAATTTACACTATAATAAAGAGTTGCAGAAAAGTACAAGGGCACACTACTGGTAACACATCACTACAAACTATTTCTTCCATTGCTTAATGCTTATCATGACCTATGTCTATCCCTCACCTCTGACTGACTATCAACTATTCTGTCAACACATAGTGTCAATTTCCTTGTTACTTATTGTCTTTTCGCAATATTTTATAAGCAGGCTCTTTTCTCTCACATCTGGAAAATTAAAATTACATAAACATCTAAAACCCAAACTTGTTTTATTTCTTTGAGTTTTTCTACCTTATTCAGAAGTCCTGACTGCTTTATGCTAGCAGGCTGCACCGACAACATACAATCATAAACCAATATTCTGTCTAGCAATTGAAGTGCAATTGCAGTGGGAAGATGAAGTTTCAGGGTTAGTGTGTGAAGAAAATATGCTGGTTTATGAAATCTATGTAACGAGCAAGAACTACTACATGGAAGGTAATGCTAGGCAAATTTCAACTCTAGAAAAAAAGGCAGGTTTTTTTACACTAATTATATTTCAGAGTTGGAGAAAAGTACATGCAATAGGTAAGGATTAATCCCTGGATACATCCAAATCAAGACAGATTTCCTTTCACAGTCCAAGTACATCAGCCATCTGATGTTTTGACCACATTTTATCAGTTCCATGGTGTCACTGCACAAAAGTAGCCAACATAACTGAATAGACTGTGAGGTATAAATAAGACAATGATTATTATGATTATAATGGCCTCAAAATATATGTTTCAAGTCAAAAGTTCCCGTGCATCAGAAACACCAAGCAGCTGATTTTGGCCCCTTTCTCAGGGAGAGAGCCGTGATCTGTCACTCACTGAAGTGTCCTAAGCAACCACAATGGTTGCTGTGATGTTATGAATCCCTGGTTGTCCTGTTGTAAATGCCCAGACATCTTGACGACCACACTCAGCTCAAGATTTTTTCCTCTCCTGCACTGCTGTAGTATTTGTGTCACTTAGGAAACACTGCCAGTGGATAGATTGGGTACAAGTGTAATCAGAAAGGCCACCGAGGCAGGGAGGGAGGACAGCTGTCCTAAGCATTCAAAGTTTTACATTCTGTGCTGCTCTGATGTGACATGAGCCTCAAGATATTTATTAGGCTGGATGAAAGCCTGCTTTGGTCTTGCAGCTCTCTGAATCTGCCTACCTGTTATTTAGAATATGTTACAGAAGAACCCAAAGCGGTACTTAATTCTGCCTTATTGCAATAGAAAATCAGAATAAAAGAAACAGGCTCTATACTGTCTGTGGTGCAAAAATGCTACTGTCGTCTCAAGCTATCTGTGTATCGCGAACACTTAACTTCCTCAAATCACAGTTAAGAATAGCTGAAAAATAGTTTGATTTGTATATCAGTAAGGTAGGAATCCAAAAAATATATTTTTATCTGTAAGTTTTTCAGTCAGCATTGTAAATATTGCCTTGTGATTAAAATGCAGTTGCAGAGGAATACTCAGCAGGCACAGTATGTGAGACAAGATACAGGCTAGATGAATTATGAAAAAACCAAAAAGAACACAATATGAATAACTTGTCTAAGTTGCATTTAAATAGGAAGAGTGTTTGTGTGGGGAATCCTACAGTCTTTATTTGGGGAAGACCGCCTTTTGAAATCAAATAAGTATTTGATGTTATGACAAATGAGTCAAGGACGCCAGTGGGTGACTGATTTAGTGACAACTGAATGCCAAAGAGTGAGAAGGGTAACTAATCTATTAAATGGCATGAACAAAGAATTCAGCAAAACCTCCCCATCAGGAACATTTGCAGCTCCAAATGCATCTTGAACTGAGCACCAGATTATGGTCCACGGACAGAAACAATAGTTCGAGATTGGGATAAAATGATCAGATAGGTCTCTTCAGTCTGTCTACTGCAATGAAATATTGCTTTGTTTTTTGTACTATGACATTGCTCTTGAAGACCTGGAGAAGAAACTATTGAGCAGTTGGAGAAGGACCAGTGTGGTTCATTAACACTTCTGCTAAGCAGTTCTTCCTTTGTTCTTACTAAAGATGAAAATCTATTAGAACTGTAAATTTGGGGCCTGCCCGAGACCATCAGTCTTAGCACACTTCTTGTTCTGTTTACCTATGGTAAATTCATTCCTTTTGCTTATAGCAACCAAAGAATTAAAGATATCAAGCAGTAGTAAGGAACAGGAATTAGGAGGTGCAGCTGATATAATTCCTAAAGAAAATTGTGCCTGAGCTGCATCTGCAATAGTTATTGACTGTTTACAATGAAATCTTGTCAGATCTCCACTGTATCATTCCTTGAAGCTGTTGTGTATGTAAGTCATTTGGTTCTGAAATCAAAAAATACTATTTCTCTCATGAGAGTTACCTGCTTCCAGAAATACAGTAAAAGCTCATGATTCTAGAGTACAGTAATGATCATCTATGTCAGATAGTATATCATTCCTGGCATGGGCTAAATGCATCATAGCTATATGCTTTCAGTGACATGAACTGTTAGATATGCCATGCAAAGTTCAATGACCTTGAATAGTGGGATATGCCTGAATTTGATACCATTTGGTGTTTTCACGTCAGCTCTCACATTGGACTCATCATGCAGGGGATCTGCTGTGTGTTCTGTTAAGTATTCCTTTCCTTCTCCTTTTCCCTAGTGAAACAGGAGCAGATAATGTCCACATTTTCTGTGTGAGGATATGTAGAGTGCAAAATTTTTTTTTCTGTAAGATCATCTGACTGAGGTTCATGTCAAATGATGATAAGGAAAAGGGAACGACAAACACACAGACACAAAAAGCATCACTGACTAGTGATAATGAATCCAATAACCAGAAACAAACTTCTTTAGAGGTACTAATTGATAAGGATAGTGGAGCGTGAGAATGTTTATTCCATCAAGATATCTGATTGAGAAACAACTAAAATCAGGTTGATAAGAAATGGTAATGGCAACAAACATACAGAGACACAGACCTGACAAACAATGATGGAGACTATGAGAAGCAACAAACCTTGCCAGTCCACTAATTGATGGGCTATTCCAAAAAAAATTAACCTGCAGTTTGTAGCTGCTGAGCTTTTATCTGGATGTGTTGGGATAGGGTGAGTGAAGATCCTGAATGCTGGACCAGAGGTTTAGGAATTGCTAGGTCTGCATAAAGTGATGAAAAAATGTTTAGGGAAAGAGAAGAGGAAGGAACAAAGAGAGGATCAGATAGAAAGAGCTGTAAAAGAGGCTGACTGTGTAAAACAGAGCCAGTCAGTACACTTATCTGACTGAACCCTGTGCCTGATCACAGCAGTCTGTCCTGTGTTCTTTAAACCTTTTTTAACTATCTCTCTGTGTAATCTCACTCTTCATTCCATGTATGTGAGTGCTGCGTGGACTGACTGCCATTTGCTGGAGGGACTGGCATGAGCCGACTCGGTGCCAGCTACTGGAGTCAGACTGGGCGTGTAGATGCCCCTACACTCTCCATGAAGGTATCTGGGGGGAACTCAGAGATGTGGGCTGCCTGTGAGATTCATGCATGAGTGTGGGCATCTGTTTGCAACAAGCACCGACTTGGAACAGAGAGAGAATAGGCAGCCAGACAGCAAGTGGGTGTGTGTTTGTGAGCCTGGAGAGTGGAGTGTGTACCTTCACTAGTGACCTTCAGTTTCTGCCAGGCCAAGAGGAGAAGGGGGCAGAACCAGAGTCAGTAGACACAAACTGAAACACAGAGGTTTTGAACATCAGGAAATTTTTTCATTTTTTTTTTTTAATTTTTTTTAACTGTGAGGGTGACCAAGAACTGGCACAGTTTGTCTGGAGAAGTTGTGTAGATACTGCCAAGGTTTAAGCCCAGCCAGCAACCAACCAAGCCCTACACAGCTGCTTGCTCACTCTGTCACCAGTGGGACTGGGGAGAGAATCAGAAGGGTAAAATCCAGAAAACTTCTGGTTTGAGATAAAGACAGTCTAATAGGAAAAGCAAAATCTGCATACACAAGCAAAACAAAACAAGGAATTAATTCACTGCTTCCCATCATCATTCACTGCTTCCCAGTCATCTCCAGGAAAGCAGGGCCCCATCATGTCTAAGTGACTTGGGAAGACAAACACAATCACTCCAAACATCCCATCCTTCTTTCTTCTTCCCCCAGCTTTATATACTGAGCATGATGTCTGGAATATCTTCTTGGTCAGTTTGGGTCACCTGTCCTGGTTGTGTCTCCTTCCAACCTCTCCCGCACTCCCAACTTCCTTGCCAGCATGGCAGGACGAAAAGCAGAAAAGGCCAAAGGCCTTGGCTTTGTGTAAGCCCTGCTCAACAAGAACAAAAACATCTCTATATTGTCCACCCTGTGTTCAGCACAAATACAAAACATAACCCCATATCTGCCACTATGAAGAAAATTGCCTCAGCCAAAACCAGCACAAATCTCCATCCTTGGAGATACTCAAAAGCCATCTGGACATGGTCCTGGACAACCAGCTCTAGGTGGCCCTGCTTGAAAAAGTGGACTGCGTAAGACCTTCAGATGTCCCTTCCAATCTCAAACATTCTGTGAGTCTGTGCCTCAGTTGTCTGGGCTTGTCTGGTGAGAGTCCCATGTGTAAATGCTGCTATAAGCAGTAATCCCCACAGCTGACAGTTACTAAAGTCTGAAGACAATAAGATGGGCTTTGGATTGTGCTACTCAGTGTTGGATTCAGGACTGTAGAGGTCTTGCCCACATTTCCCAGGGTGGTGAAATGGACCACACCACTGCAGTGTAAGTAGTTCCTGTCTCTACCTTCTTACAGCCTGTGGTTCTCTTTAGATTCAATCTGGTTTTGATGACATTGGGGTTAGTTGACAGAGATAGTTGTTTCTGCATCAGGTATCTGCAGAGTGTATTGTGTGACACTGGAGTAAGACAAACATATTTATGGTCCTTGTCTTTGCACTTGGTTGAAAAACAAATCTCACTGTAAAGTTAAACAAAGACGTGCCACTGAGCCAATATACAGCTAGTATATATCCCTATGGCATGATTTGTCTAATTAACTCAGAAAACTCTACTAAGTGCTGCTGTTTTCATTAAGGTTTATCAGAAACACTTCCAAAACATTTGGAAAATGTTATAAAAGAACAACATTTGAAATCTGAGCTGTAGCTTCACGTCACTGGTGAGAGACAGTAATTTGCTTAGCTCACCTTAAAATTTAGCAAATCCTATTTAGCCAAGCATTCCCACTGGCTGAAAACCCAGTTTTAAATAGAGTATCACTCTGAGCTCATTACCAGCTCTAGGGTATTTCATTTGGACTGCTGTCCGAAACAGTGGAAAATATACTCTTGTTTCAACTTGCTGTAACTCACAAAAGAAGTTGAAACATTCTGCTCCATCAGGCAACCCTGTATTTTCTGTTTGCAGTTGAGGTAACCCTCTGTCAACTTTTTAGAGTTTACAAATCAAGAAGGATATGAATCTGAGTTTTCTGAGTCAGTAAAACCTTACCAATGACTTTGATGTGCTCCGGAGTGGGTCCTTGGGCAAAAGGGTGACACATTACTGTTTAGATATCTTAAAAATAATTGACTTGGTGTAACTCAGTGCTCTGTTTGTCTTCTTAGATATAAATAAGGATACTTACTAAGGGATTCACTTAATCTTATATTGCAGGGGAAAAAAAAAATCTCAACATTTTGTATACTCAGGTGTTTTAGTATTTGTCCAAAGGCTTGTGCTAGAAGTGTCTAATGTCCTGGAAGCAGTTCTCTCTAGCTTTGTTGAATTTTTGGTTGAAAATCCTTGTCTGGCTGTTTAAAATAACTTCTAGAAAGTGTGTTTTTTTGTTTTTTGGTGTGTGGTTTTTTTTTTTTTTTTTTTTTTTTTTTGGTATTTTATTTGTTTGTTGGGGGGGTTGTTTGTCTTTGGGTTTTTTTTTTTTTCTTTCTTCTCTTTAGAGCTGTCATTGTCCTCTCTCCTGGATGTTGCTCAGCCTTCTCCTATTTGCAAGTGTCTTCTCCTCCTCCAAATGACTTGGCTTTTCTCTGATCTCATCTCCACACAGCCTGGACTCAATCCTGGGAAGGGTAGTTTTAGCTTCCGGCAGTTTTCAGCTGCCTGTGGTCAGCTTTAAAATACTTGCAAGTTGGGTGCTGAAAAAGAAAATCAGGAAGTTCTAACAGAGGAAGAGAAAATGAATCAAGAAAAAAAAAAAAAAAAAGAAAATAAGCAGAAAGAAGGAGGCAGAGAGAGAAGTGCTTAAGCTTCTTAGCAGTCATTATGGGTTTGTTCGCTCCCTGCCTGAAAGAGGCAGGAAGGTGTGTTTTACCTTGGGGATTTGTGCTCAGCTGCATGAACACATTTACAGTGCTGTCAGCATCAAGTGCATCTCTTACTGTTTTCTTGTTAGCTAATCTTCACAAGCAGGTGCACTGCCTCCAAAACTGTTTCGAACTGATTGCTTCAGGTGGTGGTATTCTCTTCTGAATAAGACACGTGCTCTTTGGTTTGTATACAGAGCCCATACTTGATGATCCTGAACTTCTGACCAAAGGCACTTACTGAGAAAAGAGCATGATTCATTTTACAAGTGTTTGAATTTGAATGCATTGGGTTTTTTTTTTTTTTTTTCATTTGTAATGCCAAGGGAGATGCTAGGACTTGGGTAGCTGGGAAGGAAATCTAAGAGACTGCTCTATGACCACCAGTGCACAGTATCCATTGTTCTAGCATAGGTTCAGAAACCTCACCACAGGGCTGTGTGAATAATTAGGACTACTGTAGAGATGGGGAACTTCATTGCTAGTTGCCAATCTTTTAATTTATATGAAACTAAATATGCAAAAAGCATTTGAAGAAATCAAGAGCTAATATATTAATAAAGCTAGACTTCAGAAGCTGCCATACAAAAGTTTTCTTGGAAAGAAAAGCACAAGGCTGCTATTAAGGCACCTTTATAGGCCAAAAACATACCTCTTCTAATGTCATTACATTTCATTTCATTAATGTTTTGATGTTTAATCCAATTGCTAAAAAGCTAATGCATCTCTTTTTCTGATCCCCTTTTCAGTTGCCTTCCTGTTTACTGGAGTAGATGAGCCATTACTGAAGCCTGTATCAATTTAATAACCCACATCAAGGGATGGGTATGGGATAAAGAAGTAATTCTAAAATACCATATTCACAAAGGGATTTTAGCACATGCTCAGTTTGAAGGGCTTCAATAATCCTTTTGATACCCTGCTAAACCTCTGCTTTAAGAAATCACCTCCTATGGAAGAACTTGTTTGGGAAGTTGAGGGATCAAGGGAAGGCATCTTCTATGTTAAGGAGGAAGTTTGTTTGAGAAAATTATGTAAATTATTTAATGACTAAAATACTAGACAATTTTTGGTGCTCTGCTGCATAAATTTCACCACCAGTGAATAATAAAATATTGCAGTTTTCCTTTCTATCCTATTTTGTGAATATCTGTGAAGATAAGGATAATTTATTTATTGACTTATCTGAAGAAAACCTGGGACTGGCCCCACTACATGGCTTGTTCTTGCCTATGACATGTTCCCCACAGCCCTGAGGATGCACTTTCACATTTTTATCATCCAACCACACCCTGAAGAAAGAACTTAAAATAGAAAAGAGCTCAAGTGTAAAGGCAGACAGAGCAGGCTGTACGTGCCTCCATTTCTTTGGAGATAATAAATACAGAACAAGAAATTAAAAGCAGAGTGTAATGAGAACTTTAAAGTTTTCCTGAAAACTGACCTTTTACCTCCCCCAGGAAAATGCAATAGGAGAGAAGAGATGGAGCTAGGTAAGTGAAGTGGGTTTGCTCTGGATTGTTACATGCTAATTACTTTGACAGCTGCTTCTGAAGCAGCATCTACATTCAGGGCATATGCACTCATTCCACTGTGTCTGTCTCTGTAGATATAATTCTGTCAGACTGAGTTATAATTCAAGATCTATGGGAGGAAGGGAGAAGTCCGTTTCAAGCAAATGGTACTCCTAGATGATACAAAAGTAGGAAAGATCCTTACCAGAGCTCCTTAGGGAACTTGGATGAATACTGCAGACGGGGTAAGAATCAGTTATTTAAGTGCTTTTCCACCTCTTGCACTGCTTCCCATAAATGTATACAGAAGAAGAAAGCATGTCTTAAAAGAACATTGTTCATGTATCAAAGTTTTGCATACCAACAACTGGAGGAGATTGTCATTTAGTGACTTTGGCCTTGACCCCATTCCTATATAAGAAAATTGAAAATAGATCTCATTATTTTCAAGTAATGTTAAGATCAATGAATTCCCTACCTTTTGTACCTTGATGACTCACTGATTATTTGAGTAATTGTGAGCCATCATGACATTCGATTAGGTCTGCCATATAGCCAGGTTTTCCCAGGCATGTTGTCCTATTTCCAGACAGAATAAGAGGAATGACATTAATTATTCACACTTGTCACAAGGCCTTGTCAGAGTTCCTACCCTTCCTTCCCTTCCCCCGTATGGGTGCAGCCCCCTGTGGCGTTGTCTACCACCAGAATGGGGCAGAGTGACTGAGCCCAAACTTACCAGCTCTGCTGCTACCCCCGTGCTGCTACCCCATCACACTGGGACGTCTGAGCCACCACAGTGGTGCCTTGTAGCTTCTGGATAGAAAGCTACAGGCATCAAACATCCATTTTAGCTGGTGATAATCAGGAAACATCAGGGACCATGAAGGTCTCACAGAATTGAGTGCTTTGGCTGTGGTTTTTTATCTCTGCCTGTTTATGCCTCTATGCATATTAATTCTTCCTACATTACTTACAAGACACAGAGAAATCTCTCTCAGGTTGATTGGTGAAATTATAGAGATGGAAATAATAGATTTTTATACAACTACTATGCCTTCGTACGTTGCAGATATATTCTCAAATTCATTGAGCTCTTAAGGAAGCAATGGGAAGGCTCATTTTACAGCCTGAAGCACCAAGGGGATCTCATATCTCTACTAATAATATTCTGGAATTTGCGTCTCCTCACTGGTCTTCTAAGTTACTGATTATTTTAAAACTTCAAATTTTATAAATAAAAAATTTAAACTATTTTCTGACATTAAATTGTTTCCCATTTCCTTGGTGTTGCTGGGAAAAGAACCCCCACTTTTAATACAAACAACTGCTTTTTTTAAGGAATGAGGTTTGTCTTTTACTAAAATACAGTATAAAAGTGACTAAAGGGTAGTGCTTTTATTCTGCTTTTATACCACTCCCTTACTGCCTATTAGGATGACCCCAGTTTTAGGAGAATCACTTGGTTAGTTCTAAATATAGCACTGCATCTGCCCTTAAATGGGAGTGAAGGGGCAGTAGCCTTTAGAGAGGGGAATTATTTTTGTTTTCCTCAAGCAGAGTTTGCTAAGCTGGGAAAGGCTGGTTTTCCTCTCTGTTTCTATATCTCTTGGTAAGTCTGTTTTCTATCCAGGGTTTTCTTTTTCAGAACACATGAGAGTGCTTCTAAGAGGGTGTTGGGTGCTTTTCTGTAAATAAACAAACAAACAAACAAACAAATAAATAAATAACCTTCCTGAGGGAAACAAGCAATAAGCATGGATAAGATTGATGCATGAAAAGAAAAGCAAACAAAAAAACCAAAAAAAATGCAGAATTATTTTATTCTGTGCATAGTCACCTTGATTTTATTGTATATTACATTTCCTCTGTTTCTTGCTGCATGTAAAGAACTACATTACAGAAATTCATAGCTCTATTTGTATATGTGTTTTTCCAATTGCATAAATATTGGCAATGTCACTTTCTTATACTGTTTGATTGATACTGTATGATGATATGTGCTTATACTGTATGATTGATCTGAAGCCTGTGTGTAAATAATTAAGGATAAAATCCTATAGTTGCTGGCAAAACCATTTGGCATGCTGAAGAGTAGGATGTAGCTAGGTCAAAAATGAAACTACTTTTACTTTTTGTCTGTCATGCTTTCAAGCACACATTTCCAGAAGATGTATTTCTGGTGTCTATATTGCTCTAGGCTACGTGATGTGTTCTATGTCATATGTAAATTCCAGATAAATACCACTGATAGAGTCTTAGGAAATCATGTTCATGCTCTTGAAATTATGACTGTGTTGATAATGCCTATGAGTCAATGAAAGTATCATAATGAAGGATACTGAATTTTGGGATGATGGGAAGTGATTTTCTCCATCTCATGGTCCAACAGTCTTTGCTGTCCAGTGGATTGGGTGTAATACACTTGCCAAGTGAAGGGAAATCTACAAACTTCATCAGAACATGTTGGAACTCAGTGCATTTGGAATGTTAGATTGGCAAGGTTTCAAGTCAGTGTGGACAAAATCAGCATCATTTAATTCCCAGTCTTGTATGATCATGAATTCATAATATAACATCCACATTAATACCTTTTCTGGGATATATACTGTTTAGCTTCTAGCAGGGATACGGAAAGAAAGTCAGGTTGGAAGCTTTCACTCCATTCGTTCATGAGAGTAATAGAAAAGCCAAAATCACATTTTTTTAGACTCACAAAAATGCAGGAATTGGTGCTCCCCTCCAGACCAATGACCTTTCTGGAGGGAAGGGTACCCATGTCTCTGCCTTCTCCCCACCTGCCAAAGAGCAAAGCTCTCTCATCAAGGGTTGTGGACATGACCATGACCACTCATGGTTTATTTCAAATTACCTCCACATTAACTGTTCTGACTAGAGGGTGAAGGAAGCCATTCAGGCACTATTGAAAGGTCAAAGTGTGCATTCTAATTAATCATAGATATGCTAAAGCCAAATGATTGCATTAAATTGCTGAATCTACCTGTATGTCATTGAAAACAGTATGATTTGGTGTTGTGAAGTGTTAAAAGTCTACTCATTCAAAACACATGAAATTATTACAAAGAATAATCATATGAGATGTGTTGGTATGGTCAGCTGCTTGAAAATGTTGCTTTGCTGGATATTCAGATGACTAGAAATAGAGGAGAGAACTTCACTTTTAGGTTAATAACAAAAGTAATGCTTGAACTTCTGGGGTCATTTGAACCAGGTAGAACTTGTTCAAGATTTCTGTTTAAAACCAAATTGTGAAATGAGTAAAATATCATTTCCATACAAAGGATGTGTGTCAGTAAAACATAAGATCAGCTATGATGTACCTAAAGGCATCAGAAAAGAAAAGAAGTCTTAAAGCTTGCTAAGTAACATCTGGAATTTGGTAGGTTTTAAGCAAATGAGAATTCCATATGTTTTTGTTTCTTTTTAAAGAATTTGAAAAGTATTTGTAATTTTGTTGTCAGAAAAGCTAAAATTGAATTCTTATGCAGCATGAAAAAGCTCTTCAATGGAAAGGACAGGAACATCTTAAAATTACAGTAGTTTTGAATGGGTTTTTAAGTTCATCCTTTTTTGTGCACAGAGCATAAATTTCTGTGTAAGATCTAAATATACACATGTGTACAGAGATAAGACTGGACAGGCATTATATATTATTGAAATGGAGAAGATTTTACCAGATCCTCTACATCCCATTCTGTTCAGACTGCAGTGTCTATGAGCTACATAATGATTCATGGTGGTTTTAAAAGATTTCCACCAAAGTCAGTTTCTGGGGGAAAATATTACTATGTTATTAAATCTACAGTATCTACCATGGATATAACCATCTGGAAAGGATCACGTATTTTTTGAGGCAATATGGTAATTCTTGAAACTGGTCATTAGGAGGAACCAATGAACAGAAGGTGTACAGGTTTGGGTTTTTGTTTTGTTTTCTTTTTAAAATCTTTCATTGTGGTATATGTGATAGCTACTTAAATATATTTTAATGGTTTATATATCATGGGCTTTAATGCATCACAGAATTAGAAGCAGGCAAAACAGGGGTTCTTAAATACAATTAATTTTGAACAATGTGGAGAACAACAAGTAGAACTACAGACAGGTAGAGGAAGCAATGCCTAAGTTGTGCGAAAAGCAGGGCAACCGCTCAAGTCGGTACAAATGGCCAAAGACATTTCAAAAAGATGAGATACAGAGGAGTATCAGCAACGAGGATGTGCATGTAGGAGCATGATGTACTGATCTTTCAGCTGGAATGAGGAGGATAGACCACGTGAGGTCAAGCAAGAACTCGTGAATTGTTTTTGGCACTTGTGCAGATGGCTAAGAACGGAGATGAGCAAAGAAAGTGCATGTTGCATGGGATAGCACTGGCAGGTCAGACTGAGAAAGTACATGCTGCATAGTGCATTGCTCGTGACAGGAGCCTTCTGAATCTGGGAATGCAAACTGTCTATCTATGGCGTGCACAACCACGTTCTTCCCACGGCATTTGTCAACGCATCTATCAATTCAGTTGGTTGTGTGCATGTTCTTTGAGGCGACATAAATGATCATGCTAGAATTTACTACTTGTCCTTTAAATCTTAAATTAACTCACTTATCAAGCTAACAATGTTTATATCAGAGCCTTGGCTTCTCTGCTCAAGAATGTGGCCACTTGTCACATGGTCCTAGATTATTGCTTTCTATTCAGATCAGCATTACTGTGTCATGAAACTATGTATATCTTGGCCTGGGAACTCTGCCTTTTACTTATGGTTAAGTATAAATTGTTATATACATGCTACTAAGCATAAGGAAATGTATATTTATGTAAACTGATTTGAATAGTCTAATTGGCCTGTGTTTTTTATCATTAATACTTAAGCACCTTTTGGCTGATGTAATATTTTTCTTTGAGTTTAACAGTCTTTTTAGTGGTTTATACAGAACATAGACTAATGCACCTTAGGTTCTTCTGATGTCCCAAGCATTTAGTCATTGAAAAAAATAGGAATAATAACAACAAAAAGGTAGGAGTACAATGGTGCTATGTTGCATCAAAAATGCAATGGTCAGTTGAGACACTAAATGTTTTAGGACCATGCTGTTCTGTAACTCCATGTCTTTTTCTTAAAGTCCAGAGTCTTTAATAGGATCTGCATGGATGAAATTCAAGGATTTTTTGTGACACACAAGCTATATATTTCAGCGAGGTCTCTGTAATTCCTGCAGTAGAACTTGGTGAATAAAACTTGAGATTTGCTTTTAATTTTTTATAATTATTGAGAAAATTAATTTGTTTTTCTCTGGACCTATTTATGTATTCTTTTGTTATTGAATTCTCAGTTTTTCACTGGGATTTTTTTCCCCCCAGTGCCTCTGTCAGACCACTGCCTGCATCTTGCTTTTGGGTCAGTTCCACCAACGGACTTCCCAGTATAGCTAGGTCTCCAGACTGTCTCAGTAATAAAATTTTCATTCACCTAAAACAATAAATGCAGTGAGGATAAACTGTCATCTGCATATCGTATTCTTTAACTCTATTAGTAGTAGATATAAATATTTTAGAATATAAATATATTAGAATATATTTCAAACATCTCATATAAATGTGTACCCCTGAAAAACTGGGAAAACAGTCAACATATTGTTCCTAGGAATACAATAGAAACTTCTTTTATCAGGAGGTCAATACACTCCCTATATGATGCTTTTATAGTGAAACTGTGGTTTTACTCTTTTGATGCTTGTCTGCACAGCACTATTAAGTATTAAATACATACTCTGGAAGCATCATTGCAATTAACTGATGATTATTATTACATTTGGAACTGTTACCAGGCAGCTGTCCTCTGTGTTAACAGAAGGCAAAATGAATCTGGCTGCTAACAAGCTCAGTTAATTGCTTGTGTGGAGCCTGGGAGTGCATGGCTAGCCTTGTTTCTATACCAAGGGTGTTTGAATAAATGTGAAAAATATATGAACCCAAATTTTGAGAAGTCCTGGGTGCTGATGAATAGATGAAGGTGTGCTAATTAAAATGTAAGTTTTCCATTTAGAGGAAAAGACTGAACAGTAAATGACAAAGATGTTCCCTCCTATCTCGAAAATGAAAACAACTTATCTATCCAGATAAATGAGCATTTCTCTGTAATCCTTATACACTGAATTTCAGTGTGAGTTATATGCTTAGCAACATGTACATCACATGTTGATAAAGTAACAGAATTATTTAACTTGGCCACATGTAAACATGAGGAGCACTTAACAGTGGAGTCAGCTTAATCTATGGGTTTGCCCTTTGCACCTTCGTTTAGGCAAAAAAGCTAATTAAAAATAAAAAAAAAAAAGGAACATGATACCATTGATTAGCTGGTTAACTTACGAACTAGGGAGGAAATCAAATGTCATGTACACAATAGTCACACAGTTAGATAGCAGAAAGAAAACCAGTATTCAATGTCTGCATGTGTAGCATCACATGATGTACAGATACCACAACTAGGAGAAGCCACGGCTGCTCATGGGTCTGTGCAACTCTGCTCATGTAACTAAGACATTGTGTTGTATTATAGGTCCATGAGAAGTCCATCTTAGCTCAGCATTGTATGAGGGCACTTCACTAAGCTAGCACCTCTGTGAGGTACTGAATCAACTTGAGTCAAGTTAACTTTCTCATTTCTCTAGAAATGTGGCAACATATTTCTTTAATGCACTATAGTAATGGTGTTAAACCTTTCTCATTTTTGTCTTGCAGTGTCTGGTGTTTTGCCTAAAGCTCTCATTCCTGAACGTGTGACTTGTCATTACCATATCTCTTGAAAAACAGTTGAAAAGGTATTTGTAAATTATGCAAGAGATGCAGCTGTGAGGTGATAAATTGTAAAAATCTCTTGAAACCTCAGAACTTTATAAAATGACATATGCCTGGTATTAAATATACCTACTGTCTTCTTACTTTTTCTTGGAAAAGTAAAACTAGCTGAAGTGAGAACATCATGACTCGGAGCATCTGATTCTACTCTTGACTAACTGAAAGTAACAGACAGGGTTGAAGTTTTCACCCTACTTAATCAATGGCTAGCATTTCCTTTTCTTGGTAAATACTGTATACTGGAAATATGGTATATACTGGTATTTCACCTTGTTATATGTTGTATCCAAGTGAGCTTATAAGATTTCTATTCAAATCCCTTTGAGCTTTCATTTTATATACATCATGACTTTTTGTTACAAGTGGGGACTTCTGTTGTGAGTCTGAGGCAGGTTCTTCTTGGCAGGGTCCATGTCGGGGTAGGTCCAGACTGTGGTGAGCTGGAGACTGGCCCTGCTGTGTCTTTGCTGGTGCAGGAGCTGATGGCCCTGGGGGCTGATGGGGTCCTGGGCTGTGGACAGGGTGGGAGGAGCCCTAGAGAAGACCAGGCAGAGACAGCCAAGTCCATTGCTGTCTCCATAGCCCTGACATATTCTTAACATGGCCCCTGAGTGAGCTGGTGTTGCTTCACTTGATAAGGGTACCCACAGGTGGAGCTCAGGCCATGCCTCCACCTGTGCCCTGGCTGCTGGAGCAGCACTGGCAGCCTGCACCCTACAGGGGAGCATAACAGGGGCAACACTCCCCTTAGCTTTCGGTAGGAAATTAGATGTTACTGCAGTAATTTGCCTGATTAAATCTAGTAGGAACTTGCTTCCGTTGTCACTGAAATGTAGCTGCCTCTTGGGGAAGGTATTGGCTGTTCAGCTGGGATACCTCACCACTGTTTGGACCAAATGGCCCAGGAGTAAAGACCCACATATCCAAGTCATACTGTAGTTACACAAGCTGGCACCTCCTCAGGATATGGCTGGTGACATTCCCCACGTTTGCAAGAAGTTTTCATTATGTTTCTAATGAGCACAAAAGGATGTAGGCACCTCTGTGTTCTTTTAATGGCATGGTTGGGAATCTGCTTAACTCTAACTCAGTGGGAAACATACTCTTTCCACCCGCACTGCTTCTTAGGAGCAGCCTGCATATTTCTGAAAACCTTCTGTCCAAATATTGATCATACTTTGGAAAAAGTCCACAAGAAGGCTGCCAGAATGATTTGTAGTCCAGGAAAAATAACTCAAGAGAAAAGATTGCATGAGCCATCTTTGTAGAGTTTAGACAAGAATGGTGAGAGGAGATATTAAAAAAAAACTTCAACAGGTTTCTGCAAAAGTGGGCAAATGCAATCTATTTTTGTTGTCATGGTGAATTGGACAAGAGATTGTGAGCATAACTTGCAACAATGGAAAAAGTGAAATGTCTGAAGAGCAGAGAACTGAAATACCTAACAATGCCCAAAAAACTGTCAAATTTTCATCCCTGGAAATTTCTGTGTAGGCATTAAATGACATCTGCAAAGAAGGGGAAAAACAAACTGACAAAATATCATCTATGATTCCATTGCTCACACTGTATGACTGATAAATTACAGCTTCAAGTACCTATATGTGTCATTGATGGCTCTATTTGTCACAAATTGATGCAATTTTATACATTTGTACATGTTCACACTTATGTCTACATATCAAAAAATATCAAATCAAAGTGTCTGAAATAACGTGGCTAAATGTGTTTATGGCTAAATATATGGCTAATTTCACTCCCTGCAGGAATTACTCGTTGTTACAAACAGAAGCATGTCTTCAGTAGCAGTGCCATTTTACCAGAGGAGGCACAAGCACTTCGATCAGTCCTATCGCAACATTCAGACAAGATATGTACTTGAGGAATATGCAGCAAGAAAGTAAGTGCCATGAATTTGAGCATAAACAGGTTCCTAATTTGGGTAGTCAGTTCTTAGAATAAAGATACTTACCTTACCCCTTCACCCACAAAAACTGTGATTTATTCAGAATGATAGTTTTCCAGTTCCTTCCATTGGGATGCTTCTTGTCTAGAATCTCCCACCAACACAGCTAAACTTTCTAGTGATGTTGCAACACACCTACACAGACTTTTTAGCTTAGGATCTCTCCTGTTTTCTATGTCTAAATTGAAAATTCTTCCTAAAATTGAAACTCTGACTTAAAAAAAATTGCATGAAATTTATTGTAAATCACAGAAACATTTTTTTATCCATTCTTCCATATGGCATGATGATATTCATCCTCCTGAAGTCAGCTATTCCTATTATAGTTTTTGTTATTCAGTTTCCTTTTTTAAAGTTAAAAGAAGGCTCAGCCCTTCTCAGGTAAATTCTTCGAGTTTTAGCCACTAAATACACAATCTTTGTAACTCAAAGTCTAGAACTTTCTATCTTGGTTGTTCAGAATCACTTCTTAGTAATTAAGATGCCTACCTATCTGTCTAGCTTGTCCAGCTTCTCCTGTGAAAGAGAAGAGTTTATGGAAAAGACTTTGGGAAGTATAGAGAGACAGGAATACTTAGACAATGCTATGGGAATTCTTTGTGATTAGTGTATTAGACAGGCTGGTACTCTTGTGGTCCACTGAAGTGCTATTATAGCACCTGAATTATTGAAGATTGAGACAAGTATAAATTTAATAGAATGAAATAAAACACCCAGTGATCCCATGTGACAGATGATGGGCATTAAGCCATTGAAGGAATAGTGAAAATCAGCACCTAGTGCAGCGAGTGAAGATGCAAAGGTTTTTCACTGAAGAGTACTCAGCCACTGTATTCAGCTCAAAGTAATTTCTTTGACTTTTGTGAGTTCGTGTTTTACCTGAATCACTGAGTTATAACAATGTCTTTTACATTTGAAGGGCTGCTTCCAGGCATGCTGCTTATTATGAATCATCTGGCTTGGGCAAAACAACATGTAGACTCTGTGCCAGGAGGGCCCGCACCTTGGCACATGAAGCAATGCAAGAATCCAGGAAAAGGTAAAGCTCTGTTGGTCCAATCTGACCTGTGTAGTGGCTTTGGTCCCACTTAGTATCTCTCTTTTGCCAGAGCTCTTTTCACAGCTGATGGGACTGGAGGCCTCTCTATCACTGTTCTTCACTAATCTATTTTGGCTGGAACACTAAATGACCGAGTGTCACTTTCAATCTCATATTTCAACCCAGAGTTTTTCCCCTAATTCCCATTCTGACCCTTGAAAACAACTTTAAAATGAAAATAAATTAGAATCCACCTGGTATCCAAAACTCATTTTGAACAGAGCTACTCCACTATTCCTAAATTTCTAATTTGAATCAATATAATTTTTTGAGTTCTTTCCTTAATATCAAAGGATTTTACTGTCATATCTCAGTTACAGCCTTGATATGAAGTCCCATAGGAAATGTGTTGATGACAATATTCCTTTTATTGAATTTGACTGTTTCTGCTCTGCTGTGCTCTACAGTGACTGCATCAAAGACACAGAGAATTTATACTATAAGAAGGAATTCTGCCTTATTTGTAGAAAATGTGTCATGAAAATCATATACATCCATATGGTTCTGGTTGACTTTTTTAAATATATAGCCTCAAAACAGAATGTTCTAGGAACATCAAATGATTTTAATTTTTTAAGAACTTTTTAAAATTTCATCTATATTAAAAAAAGATTACATGGCACAACCAGGCTGGTATTTAAAGTATCTTAAAATAGTACAAAGAAATATTTTTTAAATACCAGGCAAATAATGTCTTTATCTAATGTTCACTGAGGTTTTCTTATTTGGGTTATGCTTTCAGAGTCCTACCATATGTTGACTAAGTTGTCAGACGTTAGAAATATCTGATATTCAATACCTTCTTTTGTTCTGTTTGGAAGGAAAAGAGTAGCACAGGCTGTTTACTGAATCAGCATGAGTGAAGGAGATTGAGGCTAGCTCCTCCTAAAAACATTTATGAGTTGCGTTTTTTTTAGGAATTCTGATAACTCTATGGAGTTAGATTTTCAGGGAACAACTCACAATTTTTTCCAAATGTTGTATTTTCCTGGTAGTTTCTATAGTACTTCCTGCTCATCCTTGCCCAAGGATATCTTTATTTGCATGCAGCAGTTCATCAAATACTTCTGAAAGGCTTGGTATGTATCTTTCAGGTGAGGTCAGCTGATAGAGCCCATGTTGCTAGCAGAGCTCCCAGGTTCTAAAGCTATGGGTACAACATAAGCAAGATACAACTTTTACCAGGTACAAACTGGCACAGAAGATGCCTTCACTCCTCTGCTCTCTTGTGTCCATGAGAAGGAAAATTAGGGGTCAGAAAGGGGCCAGACAGGTTCTTGATCTCTATTACCAGAGGACTAAGACTGCGGGGTACCACGTCAATATGACCACAGCAGATTTCAAGATCCGTAGCTATGGCACCACAAATACAGGTGGAAAGAAAATGAAAAAAAATCATATTAATTTTACATACTCGCTATTAGGACAGGCAGATAGATGCTAGGAATAATTCTTAAGTCCTTCTGATAGGATTTTGGAGCCCTCAGTTGCCTCATATGTATGAGTGACAAACTTAAATCTTCATATTGGTTACATTTTTACCTGACTTTTTTTTCTTGTTCTACAGGAGTCATGAGCAAAAATCTCATTCAAGTGACGAGAAAAGAATCCGTTTTGCCAGTGAGCTGTCTGCTTTGGAAAAAGAGATTCACACAGCCAGGCACCGTGCTAGAGAACATCTGGATAGACTTGCCGTGCAAAGGATGGTACTTGCTGAATCTTTTTGTTCCTATCCAAACAGAATTACTGGATATGTTGAAATTTAGGCCTGTGCTTCAAATATGAGTAGTAATTTCACATCTTTTTGTAGATTTAAGATTAGATCTTCTGTCCCATTTGAGTCTGGTGCCAGATGCTTCTTTTCTTTTTCTGTATTTAATAGGTCGAAGAAAATATGGCACTGGAAAGACATATTATTGAAGAAAGTATAAGTCAAGCTCCTGAAATTCTAGTGCGTCTGAGGTCTCACACTGTCTGGGAAAAGATGTCTGTGAGCCTTTGCTTCACTGTACAAGGATTTCCAACCCCTGTTGTACAATGGTAGGAGACTGGCCCTTCCTAGCCCTCCAAAAATGTTGCTAAGCTTTTTTCATTTTAAAGTTATGCCATAACTGATAAGTGTCACATACATAATGGCTATGTTAAATCCCTTTTATAATCCTCATAGATATGCTGGATCATAGCAGTTGATACTGCTTGTGAAGGATTGGGAGAGCAACTTGCTGAATGGCCCTGTGCAATGTGAGAAGCAAACTCAAGTATTTCAGAAGGCAGACAGTGGAAGGCAATCCAGTCTTTGTGGCCATTGAGTACCCTGATGATGAAGTAGCAAATGGCAGAATACACAGAGCTCACAGGCTACTTGCTAAGCCTGGATAAATGTGCACAGCACCATTGTTGTCATGAGCTGTATCTATGGTCACTCTGTGTTATCTTCTGTTGAGGAGGACATAGAGGTAATATCTTGCAGCTGCCCTCCTCTCCAGACAAGTGTTGTCCTGCATATATGAGAGCCTCAGGCTGAACTGTGATGACCTAACATGAAGCAGAGTTCTGTTGCTGCTTCCCTTATTTATGCTGACATGCTTTACTGTAGTCCAAGATAAAGTTTGCTTCCCATCTTGTGTCAGGACTAGTGGACTTGAAAGTTCAAGTCATGTGCCATTTCTCACTACTTCTCTGCCTGCTCTTCTAGATTGGGTGCACATCTTTCCACTTCCTTGCTGCAATGATGGTCCCCCTTTGCCTTCTTGGCCTATTTTGTCTCTATCCATACATCCTGGAAAATACTCTGTGCAAGTAGAGAAGATTCATAGAGAGGGTTCAAATGATAGTAAATGATATTTGGATTCAAAGATCTACCAAATGATTGAAGTGAATAGTTGCTAATATTTATGAGTTTTATTTTTTTCTTGATTGTCAGGTACAAAAATGAGGAGCTGATTACCCCTGCAAGTGACCCAACAAAGTACAGAATTGAAAGCAAATATGGAGTACATGTGTTGCATATAAACAGGTAAATCTTTCTGGAGATACATCAGTTTTTTTATATTCTACACAAAGTATTTTATATCAAATACAATTAAAAATTCACACAAAAGCTGAAAGAGAATTGTTAAATTCAGCATGCTTCTCTGTTGGTACTCACATTTAGACTAGAGAAGGTTCACTGAGTAGCTGAATATTAGATTATGAAAATGAAATGAAAAATTAGATATCTGAATTCATCAATCTAGAAGATACAAAAGAAGAGGCAAAAAGCTGAAAGAATGGTAGTTATTTTATTAGAATTATATATTCTCAGCATTGGAAGTGGAAAATTTTATGTTCTTGTCATGAAGAAGCTTTTCAAGGTAAACAAAATTATAGCTGCTCAGGGCAGGGATACACATTTGTATATGTTTTAGTATATGTTAGGTTCTGTTTACTCTTTGATCTCCTTTCTTTTTTTTTTTTTTTTTTTGGTCTTCCAAAAACTAAGGAAGTATAGATTATTTTTAAAGGTTATAATTGAATTAATTTTATCTTTTTCAATATGTTAACCTTGTGATATAGAACATGCTTGGGTAGAACAGCTTCCCAAAACTAATCCCATGCTTTCCTAAACAATTGAATTATTGCATGTTACATGTGACTTGGTGCAAGCTTTTTTAAAAAAATATAAAAGCCCAAAGAAAAATGAGGATATTACTTTGGTATTTTAAAAGAAAATTATTATCTAGAGAAGAGACACAAACACCTCCTTTTAATTTCTCCAGAACATGAGCATCAGCTGTGCTGAAACAGCTGGAATATTTGTGGCTAACACTTGGCTGGCCAAATATTTAATCTTCTACCCTGCCTCCATCTGTCAGCAGCAGAAGCAGCCATGAGTACAGCCTTGTGGCATTAGTACAGAAAATAAGTGCATCATTCCTTCTGCTTTTGGGAGAGATTCCTTGCCTTTGTCATCCTGCAGCCAAGTCCACCCCACCTGTCAACCTTTTCATAGCTCAGGATGACAGTAACATATCCCTGTACAGAACCCGGCAGCAAGAATCACTCTGTTGTTGCTTCCTAAGAAATTCTTCTAAGATACTCAGTCTTCTTCCCCCAGGCCATGGATAACTTACTAACTGCTCTCTGTGTACATGAAATGTGTCAACACTGATGATTCTTCCCACCAGACATTACTTTTGAAAACAAAAACAGGAGGTTAGAGGATAAAAACAGGTTGTCCTCTCGCAGTCCTCTCCCTTTCAGCAGGGAAAATGGAAAATGATCTCTTTTGTCTGGATGTGTGTGAGTGCCAATCAGGAGATGAAGCTTTGGTCATTTCCTGATGTTGAGTGACTGTGACTGTTTATGTACCTTTGTTAACGTCCATGAAGAATTGCTTAGTGAGTCCAGACGCCAGTTATGTAGTATGTAGGTTTCTTTGTAATATTTTGGAAGTAAATAGCTTTTAGAAGAAGTGAGAATCAGTGCTGATGCTGCTTTTTGAGCATCTGTAACCATCAGGCTGAAGAGTACTAATGACTTCTATCCCCTCGGTGCTTTTTTTCTCTTTTCTTTGCTGGTTATGAGTCATGTAGACACCATCCACAACCAGCTTTGGAAGTGTTCAGACCCAGACATATTTCAGGCATGTTCAGACATACCACAGAGTCATTTATTGGCACCCACTCGGGTTCTCACACCCACCCATCATCACCCCCTACTTACTAGTCCCAGACCTGTATGCATTCATGCAGATTCCCTCACATTCAACCCAGCTGCCATCTTCAGAGACTGTTGCTCCATTTCTCTTTCATTCTGTCAGGCAGTGTGGTCTTTTTGCCACCTAAAGATTCCTGGCTGCTCACCCACAGGTTTCCCTTCTCCACTTAAAAGAATAGTGCAGGATTGTTATGATTTATAGAATTTATTAAATTAAAATGTGTAATGTAATTTTAAAAATGTATTTCTAATTTATTTCAAAACTTGACCATCAGCTATATTTTCTGTTCCAAAAAGACAGAAAATGAACATGCAGGAAAGAGAAGAGCATTTTGTTAGTGAATAATTAACATTAAGTGTATATTGTATTGAAAACAACAGATGTATTGGTAGCGATTAAAATATACAAATTATTAATGTTTTTATGCAAACCTGTATTAATTCTGGCCATTCCATATGTATCTTTGTGCACTTATATTTTGTATTTTATGAATAATTTAGTTTTCTGGCAGGTGGAACCATTGGGATTTTCTTCCTATCCACTTCTGTGCTCTTCTCAGCTGTTCATACTAAAGTGCTGAGCTGCATGTCATCTGATCCGCAGCCACTCAGAAAGGCTTTGGAATTTCTTGGCTACCTATCACTTCAGCAAAGCTCAGGGAGTGAACTTTTTCCTTCTTATGCAAGTGTGATATTTATTCCTAAGAGTATTCCCTGATCCCAGTGGAAACATTCTTGAGGCACCAAAACCTTAACATCACCTTGTTGTCTTAAAGTAGTAACAGGACACAATTTCATCCCCCACTGTTTGCTCTCCTCCAGGGCCCATAAGCCTATACAGTAACCAGATAATTTTCATTTCTCTGTATCATATTCTTATTTTGCTCCATGCTTAATTTGCCACATTTTCTGCATACATTCAGTACTATTATTATCATACAGTGTCCCTTTTTTGCTCCTTTTATGTTCAAAGGGGAGCTTTTGCTCAAGATCTTTCTTAAACAGAAAAGAAAAGGGGTTTGGAGTTTTAATTCTATTTTTTGCACATCTCGTAATTACAGAAGAAATTATATGCATTGCAGTAGTGGTTCATCCCATCTTTCATCTCACATCTGATAGGTGACTAGGAGGAGATTGAGAATTTGAGGGTTTGTTTAAAATATATTTCTTTATCCCGCATAATTTAACTATGGAGAGGCACATAATACAATAAAATACTTCCATATCATAAGTAATCAAGATGAGGGCCACCCATTGCTTTATGACATAGCTAAAAAACCCCATTTTCTGCCTTAGTGTGTATCTTAATAATTAAAAATCATAACATTTTCAGTTCTTAGTTGCTGATACTTGCTTAGAACAGGTTTGGGCTTTTTTGTTTCTTTGTTTACTCTTATGTCTTCTTAAATGATGAAGTTAGCTTTATTCGACTGTGAATGACCACGGCTGTTCCCTGCTGTGTTGGGTGGCACAGAGGGGACAGCAGTGTGCCCCAGCCTGCAGATATTCCCGACGCCCACACCTCCATGAGGAGGCGGGTGAGCTGAGCTGGACGGCAGGAGGAGCAGGGAAGTGATGTGGCTTCACAATCTCGTATATATAGGGCTCAAGGTTTGGCAGGATTTTGTCTTTTATTAGGGCCCTCTCCCTTTCGTGTTTAATAAAGTCACGGCTTCAGAAGTGCATATAATTGCGGCAGAAAAGGCTTTGCGGCTTGCAAGGGCAGAATTGTGTGGCGGAGCCAGCAGAGTGCAGTGTAACACCTGCTGGCAGCAGGCAGAGCCAGCCGTCGCCCTGCCGTTCTCAGCACCACCAGCACTGCCTCAAAAAGAAAAGCTTAAAAATTGAATGAACCTTCTCTTCTAACTATTCTCATTTAACAAATGACACCGTGCGGTCAGTACAGTGCTATTTTAGTTTGATTAGGCACAAAAGGTTTGGGATGATTTAATCTGGAGCGGGAGAGAGCCCCTGAGCTGTGCAGGGATGGTGGGTGAGAAACTGCAGCTCCACGGGTCTTGCAGCTATGCAGCACCAGTGAGAGCATAGGCAGCAGGGATGGTGTACTGCTCGTTCCTTGCTGACATGCACAGTCCCCAGATAAAATGGTCTGTGACCTTCTGAGCTGTCAGTCACTGTCCCCTATGAGCTGCAGTAGTTGGGAGCTTGAGGAAGTGGCCCCCTCATAGTGAAGGTCCCCTTCTCCCTAAATACAAAATCCAAGGGAAAATAATCGGTCAGGTTAAGTCTGACTGGAGTACCGGCACATGAGATGGCAATTCTGTAGAGTATTTCAACACTTTTATGTTATATAGCCTTAACACTGAAAATTTTGTCATTTGGATTCAAAGGAAGCATTTTTAACTCTGCAATTTACTACGTACTGCCTCCTGTTCTCGACATGCACTGAATTGTGTTCTAATTCAGGCAAAAATGCTATTTTACTCTTAGCTCCTGTGTTTAAATCTACACTAGGCAGATGGATGAATATATGCATTTTAAATAGATGTATCTGCCTGGGGAATATTCCCCGCACAAACATTAGCACTTCAGAACCTTGTGTGGATTCAGAGCAATTTAATTTTCACCAAAAGTATTAGTACCTTGGGACAGATAGAGCTCTGCACTCACACTTCATGTTATCTAAATGTACTCTATGCATATTTTATTTGACCTTTGTAAAGGTCGGAAAACATGTTCTTCATCATGATGCAAGAGTAACTGTTAGAGATACCACACCTTGCCTCCAAATGTGGTCTCCAGCTTGACTCAATGCACTTTACAGTGCAATTTAGGAGATCTGGGGGTTTTAGCATACAGGGGAAAAGATAATTTCCAGAATAATCCTCAATCTGAGCATTATCTTGCACAAAAGGAAAATCAGAACCTTATGGAACTTGCTGTCTTGTACAACTTTCTTCAGAGTGGATATGAAACAAAAGTGCTACCTAGCTCTTACCAACAATTCCCCTACACTTCCAATATAAGATTAAAGGCATTTCAATGAATACTAGTCTATCTCAGATGGTTTATTTCCTTCCTGGAAAGTGATCATAGGTGAGTGATCATAACAAGGAATTGTAAATTGCTTTCAAAGCAGTAACTTCCAGAAAATGGGTAGAGTTGTTACGACCTCTTAAATAGCAGAAAATGCTTGGCCTGTATGTTCCTCATAACTGTCAGTACCTCTTTTTTTTTCATAAAAACCAAAGGGTCCTGTTGAAGTGTGGTCAGATACTTGGTCAGTAACTTCTTTCTTTTGTTCTCTCTGAGAAAATTATAATTCCATCACTAACTTCTGTCAAATAGTTTCTTTTCAGATACTGAGATTCTTTGGGCTAAAGATACAAGCTTTTTGTGAATCTCCTGTCTGTTATAGAGATATTTAGGGTCATATTCTCTTTTCTTTAAATAGGACACCATCACAAACAGAAAGATCTCATCAAGAGATGTATTTTTGTGTTCCTTATGAGAACAAAAATACGGGGAGAGGATTGAGATGAGCACAGATATATATATCCATTTGAAAAGTTAATCAGGTGTCTGCCATTCTGCTTTTTCATTTTAGGAAGAGGATTTTTTAGTTATTACACTTTTAAATCTCTGACACTGAGTGGTCTAACACAGTCTGGGACCTCATGTTAGTTCATAATATATATTTCTGTAGTTTCTGGATTATTTTTATGCCACCTTCTGTTTAACAATAAATTGTTCTTTAGATCTGAGTCCTGCGTAAGACAACACTGACAGCAGATGATGACTGGTTTAAAGTGAGATTTACTCAGTTTTAACCTCAGTAAAGCTATGCTGATTTTTTATCTTTGTTGTCAACACTCTATAGCAACAATAAAATGTTAAAGAGCAGTTAATTCGGATTTGACAGAAGCAAATGCTTTGTTTATGTGAGAGAACGGCCTAATACAGCAGTGGTGGTGTAATGTTCATCACTCAGTTATGACGTTGGTGCTGTATGCTGTCTAAATCATGTACAGCCCAGGGACGGATGAGCACCTCATCAGCAAACACAGCATGGCTGCCCCAGCAATGTCTTGCCAGGTGGAAGTGTGCACCATCCTCCTGGAGGGTCTAGCTCCTCCAGGAGAAACCTGGACATGTAGATGGTAGGAAGACACTGTGCACCTCGGAAGGTCTTTAGCAGGATGGTGAGTGGGCTAGAAGGGCAGGAAGCCCTTATAGGACATGTATTTGGGGACAAGGCCTGCAGGGCATGCTATGGGATATACCTGCCACCAGTGCCTAGGGAATCTACTCCTGGGATCCCCCTGACAGAGCAAATTAAAGACATCCTCTGCCTCAGTGACTTCCTGGCATGGGATAGATTAATTCTCTCATCCTTCAGAACAGAGCTGTCAGACATCCAGACTGCTTTCTGGAAAAGTTCCCTTACTATCTCCTGAGCTGTGTGTGGGAATCCTTTTGGCGAGCTGGAGCACACCAAGGCATGCCAAGGGCTGTTCTAACACATCAACACTGGCATGACCAAGATCCAGTTTCTGGGCACGAATGATCTAACGCTGTTTAATTTGCTAATACTTAATATATGCTGTTAAATATACTAAGTACTATATAGTATATTTATGCATGATTTACTGTATATTCTATATATAGAGCCTTAAATTAGGGATATAGTGCAGAGTGATGAGAATGACTTACAGTTAAAGAACAGTTAATTCTGCAATGCCCTGCTTGTAAGAAATTTTTGAGCTGCTTTGTTTGTTGTAAACTTGTTATGTTATAGCAAGACACTGTACCAGGCAGTTATAAATTCATGAACTATGTACATTTCACTATAGAGACAATATAACATGCCTTAGGAAAAAAACCTGTGCTGCAGTTTTACATTGCCTTTTGGCATTTTTTTCACACAAGTTCTAAATAGCATGAAACTGGGATAGAAAATAAAATGTTCTTTTTAAAAAATGATAGTGCAAAGAAGTGTTGTCAAGTCTGACAGCTTTCAAACAAGTCCAGAATCATTAAGCTTTATATAGATCTGTGAACAGGTATTGTATTTTTTAAGAAATCCTTCATGTAAACAAACAAATAAACAAAAAGTTAAATAACATTCAGCTGAGAGAGTAGTTCTGAATGTTGCATACAGCTGGAAGGTGGCAATGAGGTTCCCCAGGACTCAATATTGGGGACAGTCCTGTTTAATGTCTTTTTCAGTGAACTGGATGAGGAGATTAAGTGGACCCTTAGTCAGTTCACAGATGACACCAAGTCGGGTGGTGAAGGGTAGGAAGAATCTGCAGAGGGATCTGGACAGGTTGGATCGATATGTTAGACCAATTGTATGAGGTTAGACAAGACCAAGTACCAGATTTCTGCACTGGGTCACAACAACCCTGGGCAGTGCCACAGCCTGGGGGCAGAGTGGTTGGAAAGCTGCCCATCACAAAAGGGCCTGGGAGAGCTGGTTGACAACCAGCTGAACATGAGCCAGCAGTGTGCCCAGGTGGCCAAGAAGGCCAAAGGCATCCTAGACTGTATCCCCTGTACTTGGCACTGTAATGTCACACCTTGAAACCTGTGTCCGGTTCTGGCCCCTTCACTACAAGAAAGACCTTGAGGTGCTGGAGCATGTCCAGAGAAGGGCAACGGAGCTGGTGAAGAGTCTGGAGCCCAAATCTGATGAGGAGCAGCTGAGGGAGCTATTTAGCTTGGAGGAAAGGAGGCTCAGGGGAGATCTTACTGCTCTCTAAAACTACATAAAAGGAGGTAGTAGCCAGGTGGGGGTCGACCTCTAACAAGTAACAGGGACGAGGGGAAATGGCCTCATGTTGCACCAGAGAAGGTTTAGTTTAGATATTAGAAAAAGTTTCTTCACCAAAAGGGCTGTCAAACAGTGGAAGAGGTATCCCAAGGGAAGTGATGGAGTTGTCATCCCTATAAGTGTTCAAAAAATGTGTAGATATGGCCCATGAGGATATGGTTTAGTGATCTAACATGGTGGTAGTGCTAGGTTGAAGGTTGGACTTGATGATCTTAGAGGTATTTTCCAATCTTAATGATTTTCTGAATCTATGATTTCAATTCTTTTAAATTGATTTTCAGACTAACTGTGCTTGTCCAGACTGTAGTATGGATTCCTATTCAGCTGCAGACTTCTCAGTTATGTGGCCTAGTCTTAGGACTAACCACTATGGCTTTGATGATTAATTGTGTGATAAACTTTGTATTTTATTGCTTTATTTTGTGAAATATGTTGCCTCGAGGAGGAGTTCTTAGACCTGTAAATCCAGAGAGATAAATCTCAATTTAATAGAACTTCAAGTTGTGTTTAAGCCGTTACAGTACAGATAGTAACATTTTATGATACGATCCTGTCCAGAATATATGCAAGAATGCATATATTGGTGTCTGATGGACCTGTGACAGTTGCTACATACTCTAAAATTGGCATTCTATTATGCAATTTCCATAAAACACCTTTACATATTCCTTCTTCCACACCTGGGGGATATGACCTCTTAGAACACAAAGGTGACCAGAATTTCATTGCTTTCATCTGGAAGTTGCCAAGAAGACATAAATTTTTTCTTTTGAGGGGAAACTAAGTGCATGCACGCACAACGTTGTCTCTCGTAGCTTAAAATTTTTGAGTGACCTCCATTATATATACTGCTAAATGGACTATTCCTCATAAACTCCATTTTAAATAAGAAAAGTACTGTGGCATCAAAGCTGGTGCCTGTATCTTGACGTCTGGCCATATATCTGCTAAAGTAACTTCTTTTTCAAGGAAGGATTTAGTAAGTGAGACAATCCATCACTGGGTCCTATTTTACATGAAGTAACTATTTTTTGCTTTGTATTTGTTTATATTGTCTTTGCGCAATAAATTTTTTTCTCACTGAAAAACAAACCAAAGCATTTATGCACATAAAAAGTTTTGATCAGTGTTCCTGTTATTTTATCATTTCCTCTGTACTAAGAGGTATGAGAGGGGCAAAAAATACCAGTAATCTGCTGGCTGGGAATAGCCATAGAAGGAGTAATTTCTGCAAGCATCACATGTACTTTTCTTTCCTGTGTCTTTCTTAAAATATGTGGCAGAAGGGCAAGACGGATTAAGGAAGAAGGTTACATACAGAAAGAGAATAGCCAGTCTGGCATTCTTCAGCTACTCCTTTTGATCATTCTTTAAAGGTCATTTCCAGTTTGCTCAAGTTAATGCAGCCTGCACACTAAGCTGTGATAAAACTGCAGTTAAGAACAGTAACGGCTTTCTCATTGTCTTTCATCAATGTCCTGCACTGTGTGACACCAGCAAAGAGCATTATATGCTTTCCTTACCAGAAAAGAGCTTTATACACTTTCCTTAGGCTGACATATCTTGGCTTGTAGTATCAAACATTAAGCAAATTTTTAATTGCTTAAAGAGACATCTGCTTTCCTGCTTCCCCTTTTCAGAGCTGACTTTGATGATTCCGCTACCTATTCAGCAGTTGCAACAAATGTCCACGGTCAGGCATCAACTAATTGTGCTGTGATTGTGCGAAGTAAGTCCTACTTCATAATTAAAATAATAAAGAAATATAGTGCTCATATCATTGAATGTTTATTGTATGTTTATCTATAGGGTTCAGAGAAGATGAAGAGCCTCACCCAGCTGGGATAATGCCCTTCCACTGTAAGCCATTTTTTTTAATTTCCATAGATAATTTATGTACTCTTATCAGAGTAATGTTTTACAGATGAGAAAACAGGATACAACTTGCTTCTTCTGACTTTGCTTTCTAAGCATTCAGTTACATTAGGAGCTGTTGAAAGGTGCTCTTGCATTCCCAGCTGAATTTCTAGATAAGCATACAGAAAGCTCCATCTTCTGTTCAAATCAGACAGTAATCTCTTTGTGTCAAGTACAATGTACTTGTACTCAAGAATGTTTTCATTTTCCCATGCATAGTGCCCCTGTCATACGAAGTTTGCTTCACCCACATTGATGTCCAGTTTCTGGAGAAGTTTGGAGTCACCTTTGCAACTGAAGGTGAAACACTGACCTTGAAGTGTTCTATGTTGATCACTCCAGAGCTGAAAAGACTACGACCTCGTGCTGAGTGGTATAGAGATGGTAAGTTAGTATATTGAATAGAAGCTACCTAGAAAATGCTGGAGGAGACACTGAGGACACATGTCCGGCTTAGAATATCATGTTCTCAAAATTAAATTTGGAATAGAGAAAACAAATATCTCTAGCTAGAATTTACAGACATGCATTCTCAATTAAGTGACCTGGGCAACATTTTCTTGAGCACACATTTTACAGCAACAGGAGGTAACCTCATGTTATGTGATAACACCATAGTTAGAACATTTACTGACTAGGTGAAGACCCAAACTCATATTTGACCATGATTCATAGTTGAACACTGTGACCACTGAACTGAAGGGTACTCACAGAACAGTAAATTGAAGTTTGAAGGACTGAGGTACGGTCATGGGTCTCCACTTTCATCTTGCTTATTGTGAGTTTTAAATTAAAATCACAGGTAAATTAGAGCACAGGTAGGGAATGCTTATAGGAGCCAGGCCTGATACACATGCCTTTGCTCTGCTGTTTATGTGCCATGCTGGTAGGTTGCTTTGCTTTCCTCTTATGTCAGTGAAAAACTGTTACACCAAAGGAAGCAGTCTTACCAGGAAGTACTGAAAATAACAGCACTGAGCATATTATATACTTGGGTGGATGATACACAAATCCTGCATGAGTAGTGTTTGTTCACTGCACCAAATAAGGGTTTTGAAACACAAAACTAGCTACTTAGAGTTTAATGGATAGCAGCCTGTTGTAAATATTTAGTTCACCACTTTTCACCAACCACAATCTCTGTGTAGAATTATAAACTATTTGTTCTGCCTGAGGATTTGAGGAAAGCCTTGGTTATTTGTGCATTGTGGGACTTTTCCCCAACGGGTCTCCACATTTGAGAATGGTGGACTCCCAAGACTGCATTTTGGACTGTAATGACTAAAATACGAAATAACAGTAAGATGCATATGACAAGAAAATTCAAGGTTAGGAAAATCCGAAAAAGATTGTTTTGTTGCTTCTCATTATGCCTTTTGTTTCACGTACGTCATAGTTTTACATAGATTCACATCTGATGCTTCAGGGAGCAAACTGCTACTTACTCTTCTATTCCTGTTTGTCTGTCACTGTGGGTATTTCATTGTGATGGACCTATTAGAGTTTAGTAAAATAAAAAATAGGAAATAATAAAAATGGCTTTTTTTTTTTTTTTTTTTTTTTTTTTGTCTTGAGTAACCTAAAATCTAAGGCTCCTGCTTGAACCCAGATTCTGTTCCTATTGAAGTGTACAGGGATTTCACTGTACATTTTAGGGTATTTATCACTACAAATAATCGCTCACGTGATTCTGAGATGAACCATAATTTTCAAGCGTACCTTTACTTTTCCTCCTACTGGGCACAGTTTCTCAAGGTGCCAAACCTCTCAGATTTTGGGATTGAATCTGCAGCTACGAAGAACTACTAATTTTCAAGGGATACCCGATATTGTTCCACTTTTCATCGAACGTGAGTTTTCTTGCACTATGGACAAGTGAACAAAAGTTTGTGGCTCTTTCTCCTTGTGCTCTCATAATGCCAAGATAATTCTCTGAGATGAAAACTTGGTCTGTTTAAAGCCAATAGGTTTTTCCAGGGAGCCAGATACGCTTTCATCCCATTATTCTATGTATGTTACATGAAAGAAAGCGTTACATACAAGCTTAGATTTGCTCTTCATTGCATCTACTTGCATCACAATATTCCAAGAGGTGTTGCAGGTGCACAAACTGGCAGAACTTGTTTCCAGACACAGCAAGAATTCATGCAATATGAACCTTTGTTATATGCTACAGTTCCCTTTGTTGAGTCCATTGAGAGCTGGAGGCAATGCATAATTGTAAGCAATGAGAAGGGTAAGAATTTTTTTAACATCATGTGCTTTAGATATTTTCGTTCTTTTAAGAGATAACATTTAATTTTACTCTTGCATTAAGACAAGCAGTATTTTTTCTGTATTTTCCCGTTTGTGTTAATCAAATAATAGCAGCTAAAGCCCTGAGATGGATATGTATGATTTACTTCTAATAATTACACACACAAGAAATATGTGTTTATCTAGCATAAATAAGCTTCATGCTAGTGAGCCTTGTTGGAGATGTCTACTAGACTCCTAGGGACATATAAATCAGCTGAATCAAATCCTCTAAAGTGATTTGGGATTTGGCAAACATGAATATGATGTCTATTATTCATGGCCCACTTAGAACAATGTGAGATACTGGAAGAACTATTTAAGATACTGAAACTAAATCAAAATAATACTTCAGGAACCCCTATCTAATCTGGATATGAATTCAGCTGGTAGTAGGAAGTTCGTGTTATTGATCTCTAGTCTAATATAAACACTATAAGGCTATAAGCACCAGCATTCTTCACCCATCTCTGCTGTAATCTAGAATAAAATAATTGACTTCAGAGGAAAAAATCAAGGAGGGAATAATTTAGCTCAAATTTATAAGAACAAAATACTTGATGAAAAGAAAATTCAGTATATAGTAGTTCCCCACTCTTTTTATGAATGTACATCAGAAAATATATTAGGGAAGTTAACTCATGTACTGAAAACAGCATGTGAGGCTTGAGACGCGCTGCCTCTGAGGATTAATCTTCTGCAGGTTTGTCCTTTGGTAAATTCTGGGAGAAGTAACAGAGCACAACACATGAATGGATTGGGAATTTGAGTGCAGTAGTGAGAACTTGTAATATTATTGTGATGGCAGGTGTATGAATACTTTTGCAATTAGAGCTTCTAAATAAGTTTGTGGCCTTCAAAATTTACTTATATTGTCTTGCCTAGAAAGTCATTCATCCAGCCTGCATTTAAAAAAGACAACATCTGCTGAGTTCTGGTGGATCTTTGGCCTTGTGTGAGGGAGAGAAGTTTTTCTGCTCTTACCAAACACAACTGCCTTCTCATTTTCTGGTCTCAGGTACACATAATACATGGAAATGGATTATTCTGGACTTAATAGGCATTACAGGCTTGCTTAAAATTTCTTTATGTTCAAACCAGGGTGGCTACCATTCTGCTCAAGCTTGGAGTCTAAATAAGTGACTTACTTTTCAAAGGGGCTTTTCTTTTTTTTTTTCCTTCAGGAGTTTCCACAAAGCCCAAGCACTGGTTAGATTTTCTAGGGGAAGATATTTTCTGATTTAGTTTAAAGTACTGCATGTCTCTCTATAAAAAGTCTGAGTACCATTGTGACATGTATGACAGAAAGGGGACACTCAGATTTTCTAGGTAAGGATCTCATGATTAAGGATCTCATGGGAAGGAATGTGATTGAATTTACTTTGTGTGCTTCCCATAAAACAACTACATGCTTAGGTAATTATGCAACTTGCTACTGTAAGTTTTAGTGGTGTGTCTTCCAGATGCTTTATCATCTGAATATGTGTAATTTTTTATACTTTCTTATGCAATTCAGCTGGTAGGTGGGAAAACTGATTCCTTTGCAGTTGTTTGAGTGTCTGCTCCAAAATGTATTTCAGCAATAGAATAATAGATATTCATAGATATTCAGCTCTTTTAAGAACAGTTCTGCTGCACTGATTACAATAAATTAGTATGTAATAGGTATTAGGGAGTTAAAAATCAAAAATAATCCAATCATGTATTAAAAAGGATGATATGAGAAAATCTCTTGGCTAGCATAAAATGTCCTGTTCATTCTTTTACACTGGTTTTGTTAAAAAATCAGATTAATTGTATTAATCATGGGTCACCACCTCTCACCTTTGAGAGATTTAAATTTAATTTTATTCACTGCTCAGCAGGTATACCTTCTAGATTTAAGTTTGGTGTATATTTATAGCAGTCCTCAGATCAAACTGAAATCTAGTTTTTAAATTTGGAGTAAGAAATTGAGTACTCTGACATTTGACCTGAACAGGAAGCAAAACTTATTAAAAATGAAACAAAGTTCCACCCTGCATTCATTATAGGGTATGGCAGGGTTTCATGTCGTTGTTTCTAAAGGTGAATAAAAGTTTTCTCTCTCAGTGTATTAAAAATTATAGTGATGGGAATTATGCTGTTGGCACTGCATAGTGTAGTCTTTTACCTCATGTTCTCTAAAGTTCACTGATCGAATAAGTTTAGAGAGATGCAACTTACTCTCTGTAGAGTTTTCATAGGATCAAAGCACTACCACTGAATAAAACTGACATAAATGTTGGTTTGTGTCCCTGACTAGCAGAGAACTGCACTAGGATGTAGGTTGTTCTGTCAGCATAGTAATGTGTCTGATGGGTCTTCTCTTCCAGATGTGCTGATAAAGGACTCCCAGTGGACGAAGCTGTATTTTGGAGAAGGCCAGGCAGCTCTTTCCTTTACTCATCTGAACAAAGATGATGAAGGTTTATACACCCTGCGCATGGTTACAAAAGGTGGAATCAGTGAATGCAGTGCATACTTGTTTGTAAGAGGTAAACTTTTAATCTCTTTCTTGAGGAGAAATGAAAAAGAGAAGTATATAAGTTAGTGTTATTAGTTTTATTAAACAATCCTACGTAATGATTGAAGTAAAAAAGAAATCCAGCTCCGTGGAGTTTTATAGTAATTTGGTTTATATATGATAGTCTGTACTAGAAAAAATAGTCACCTTACGTGAATGGGGAGCTTCAAGAGGAACGTGCTTCTGAGGACATTTTGTTTCCTGAAGAAATGGAGAAACCATTCTTGTGAAGAAACAGCTTTTTTTCTTTTTTGTTTTTGCTGTCCGCTTTCCTGGTAGGAAATAAAACATCTTTGCATATAGTCAGTACTCACTGTGATGGTTTTAGCTTTAGAGATTGCCAACTGGAAATGAGTCCTGTTGGGCACTCTCATATCCTGTGCCTGGCCATAAGGGTATGTGCAGGAGAAAGCAAAAGAAATATTCTCACCACTGTGCTAGTTATACTCATGTCAATAATCAGAGAAAAGAAGCAAAGTAAGAAATTAGCTCACGGAGAGATACATGTTTCACAAGGGACATAGATAAAAGGATGTAAATGTATTAAAATACAATAAATGTCAGAATTTTCCATCACATTTGCAAGCATAGCTCTCAGTGAAGTGAGAATGAGCTTCCACGTGGAGCTGTGAGCTTAGTATTCACTTTTATGTTTTTTCATTGAAAAATTAAAATCTCTCTGGTTGAACAGTTCTTTCACTCTTTTAAATACATTGCACAACATCCTTGCTGGTGTCAAACTGGAACAGCCCCACTAAAGCCATAGCAGCCATTGTAGCTGTATTAATTTTAGACCTTATTCTCCGTGGAAATGTATTGGAACATATGTGTCTTACAGAAGTATCATCCAGACTTGTGTGGGCTGGAGGGGTGAGAATGTTTTTTTCAGAAGCTTGAGATCCAGCTGTCTCACAGGACTAGTGCAAGGGCTTCATCAGCTTTGCCACTCTGACGCCCTGAACTTATTGGAAACAATTTGCTAAAGCTTTCTGTTTCCAAGTTGCCTTCTAAGAAAGACTGTACCCAGGTGAAAAAAGACACACTAATATATAATACTTTCTTAGAAGTTTTTGTAGTGATGGGTCAATTTTAGGTACCTCGATTTTATACTGTGTTTGATCCCTTTGCATGCACAGGGCCCTGGCCTTGAGCTATGTCCTCCAGAGTCTCTAGTGTTCTTTGCTGAGCATTCTCTTGCCTTGTTTCGTGTAGGTTGTGATCTGATACTGAGCAGAAATCATTTCACAACCAATTGTGATTAGACTGTATAAACACCTATACAGGGTGTTTTTTTGTTATAGAAACCTTTCTTTGAAGGGAAAGAACTTTACCTGTTAGGAGATTTCATTAGAAGTTGTGGGTCCACATCAGTCAAGATCTCTCAAAATGAAGCCACAGAAGGGTATCTTAAAAGTGGAACATTGATTATTTGTGCCTGCTGGTATTGTCAGACTATAAGTAAAAAGTGGCATTTAGAAATGTTCCAGGAGTTTGCAAAATTTTTGTTCTTTAAGAGATTTATTTTCCTCAGCTACTCGTCCTTTACTGAGTACATTTGTCTGACCAGTAACACCCTGAGCCATTGCTGTCTGTGTGACAGAGCATCAAAAACAAATGTGTGGGTTAGGCTTTTAATTCTCATGAAAAGTAATAGGTGTTTCATGCCTAAACAGCTTTTCTGTCCTCAAAAATATCCCTGAACATTTTTATCTATATAACTATATAGACATTATGATCCTGAATCGTTATTGCAGTGAATTGGTATGTCATGAAATCTTGGGTTTACATTCATATAAACAAATAGCACAATGAAATGGCAATCTTCACTTTGACTTTATGATGCATTTCAGAGGAGTCAGGGTAAAACCTGATTTATTTTTATTTGTGGTCCAGATGCCAATGCATTGATCGCAGGAGCACCAGGGGCACCGATGGATGTTAAATGCCATGATGCTAACAGAGATTATGTAATTGTTACCTGGAAACCACCGAACACAACCAGTGAGAGCCCAGTCATTGGATATTTTGTTGACAAGTATGTAAACATTAGGATTTCTTTAATTTTGTTAGATGCCAGAAACATGTGTAGACTGAAGAGGAAAGGAATTACTGTTATATCCTTCAGTGCATGTGTTCTTTAGATATATTTTTACAGACCCTTGGCACGGGAACTCAGTTACACACTGTGTTAAATTACTAAATTGTTCCCTGGCAAACTTTTAGCCCAGATGATCTAATGCTTTCCCAGGCAATTCTGGGCACAGTCTGGGAGTTAGCAGGGGCCGGAGGCCATTCCAAGTAATCATTTGCAGGCAGACACATTTTATCAGACACTTAAAATGTTCAATAGTATGGATGTGGGCAAATCAGAGAATGAGCCCTGACAGTATTTAATTTATAGAAACTAGAATCCATGGGCATCTTGAATTAGATTTAGTCTCTTTAATCTCTATACTGCAAAAGCTGAAATTTAGGAGTTATTACATTATCTTTTTATTTCTGTCTTAAATGTAGTACATCAGGAGCTCAAGGCCTGGGCTCCTGGGAGCTGGTAGTTTAAATCAGAATGGCAGTCTACTCTCCCTCAGTCAGCTTTGCACTTTGCTGGAGTTTCAGCTCAGTGCAGGCAGCTGGGGAAGAGGGAATCCAAGTGCTGTTTTGCTTGTCTCTTCCACTGAAGTGCATGCTTGCCCCTTGTAGCCAGGGCAGAACATCTGACCCTTATGTCTGAAACTGTCAGTCAGGAAAAACATTGCTGAAGTGATTTCATACTCTGTATTGCCCTTCACTTAAAAGCAACATGTGCAGCTCCTTGCTATTTGTTACCCTGTAGTTTGGTCTGGTTCAGTGGTAGTCTGGAATTACTGGAAAATGTTGGTTTATAAATGGCACTCAGTCTGAGGAAATTAGCTTGAGACCTGGGGACTCTGCCATCTATATCCAATTTGTATAGTGCATAGATCATAGGAGTTTTTCACCTATTTTGTGTATAATCCAGTCAGATGAGCATTTTGACATGTTTCTTGGATTACTTGCCCTTGATCATGACCCTATTTTTGCTGGTACTGCCAGGGCAAAAGACAGTCTTTTACACAAAAATTTATAGTAGTAGGATATAAACCATATATGTACACACAAAGAAGCCAATATGAAGACATCACTCTGCTTCTTGATGACTCCTATATTCTGTGGCCCAGTCATTTTGGCATGAAGATATTAGCATGAAAATATGACTAGTAAGAGAGAGAAAAGATTAGGTGAATGTTGAAGTTTCAGCATGTTCTGTGGCAATGAATGTTAAAAATAAAAGTGAATAATTTATTCTTTATCTGACAAGGAAGACAAGCAAACAGGAGGGAAGAAGAGAGATTTGAAAAGGCCAAAAACCATGGAAGAAAAATGACCTTTGCATTATGAAAAAATATGAACAGAGGGGGAACTGGTGATGTGATCAGAGAATAGTGTAAACAGTGTGTGACTTTCATTAATGAGGTATATGATTTAGTTCTTCAGCTTAGGGAAGATGGCTTATATGGTGTAGGATGGTGTATATTTATTGTGAGCTGATACTCATGAATGCTCTCTTCTGCTATTCCAAGGTGTGAAGTAGGTTTGGAAAACTGGGTCCAGTGCAATGATGCTCCTGTAAAAATCTGCAAGTACCCTGTGTCTGGTCTTTATGAGGGACGGTCTTACATATTCCGTGTGAGGGCAGTGAACAGTGCTGGCATTAGCAGGCCTTCTCGAGCCTCTGAACCAGTTGCAGCACTTGACCCCGTTGACCTGGAGAGAACACAAAGTAGGTTATGCAAGGCTAAACAGATGCTGCATATTTGATCTTTCTTTTTGAATTTATTTTATTTAAGATTTTGTTTGCTTAGTTAACCTAGGGAGTAGAATTTATTTCTTCCTTTGACTGAATATCTCTCTACAGACTGCAAAGTAGCCTTATGGAAGCTTCTCCATGAATAGAGTAAGCTGGCTTGCTCTGGGGAGTAGTTTTATTGATTTAGCCTTGTCCTAAATCCCTGTGCAGACTCTGCATATCACACCTTCTGTTTTGTGTACTCCTTTTACTCAGAGAGGGAATTAAAGTAGTTATGAAGAATTCAGAGCAATGCCCCAATGTTGCCTGTGAAATCTGAGTTGAATATGCAATTTCAAATGTATATGCCTTATTTATGTGTGTTAGCTTTGCTCTTCCTATAACACAAGTCCAGTTCATGATAGAATTATTTACTCATCTGCCTCAGAATCAAATCCATATACTGTGACTGTGACTCTTGCTTTTTAGCACAGCTTCAAGTAGCACCATCTTATCATGCTCTGTTTTCCTATGAAAGTGAATAAACCAGTGTACAACTTTGAGTTGACTCCATTTGGCAAAAGATTTAAAAATGACATTATAGAAAAGGAGGTATACAGGTTTTTGAACAGGTGATGAACAATAATTTGTGAAATTTGTAAATATATTGATCTAGTTTGAGAAACTAATTAAATATTTTGATTAACAGCTATTCATGTGGATGAAGGCCGAAAGATTGTGATCAGTAAGGATGACCTTGAAGGTATGTACCATTTCTACAATTTCAGTCCATCTGTTTATGCTCCAGGAATTTAGCATCATAATTAGAAACACAGCTTGGAAAGAAATCCATCTAGCGAGTAAAGTCTTTATATTAATAAATATCCTGGCTTGCAAACCTGAAAGAACACAAGTGAAAGGTGAGGTTTAGAAGGACAGAGAACATCACACTCTTAACAACACAACTTTTATTTTGTTTTACAGCATGTCCTCACCTTTTTGCTTTGAGTAGTGCTAAACTGAGTTTTAAAGGCTGAACATTGCTTTTCATTGCCCACCTTTTGCTTCTTCCTATACTTCTGGGAGCTAAATATCATTCTTTTAGACTGATTTTGATGATCTGACCAAGTTAGTGCCATTTTCACAAAAACTTATGCAATCCACCTGAATTCTTTAATTAATATAGCTATTTTAACACAGACATTGTTCTTAACATTAAGGTTATAGACTAATTATTCTTTTTCCTAGGATAACTGGAGAGATCACTGCCAGCTTTTGAGATAAAATTCATTGTTTCCCTATATGGTGATTTGCTTTTTAGGCTTGAATAATGATCTTCTTTACACTTAAACTGTCAAAAATGTTAGCTATGATAGCTCAGCAGTAAAGAAAGAGTCTGTCTGCTCTCTTCCACAAAGGTTACAGAGCTGTAACTCAAAAAATAACATAGTACAAGAGAACCCACCTGAGCACAGGTGTGGTTTGAAGGGGAATCAGACATTAAGTGGTTTCCCCAGTTCGTGGACAGGACAGATGAAGTTTCTTTATTTTTACAATGGTACCCTAAATGAATTGAGATGGGTATTATAGGTTCAGAATCAAATTATAGGATTAGATTATAATTTCCTTACTTGTTTGACTTCTCAGAATGTTCCTCTTGCTCTGAGAATGGTCAGAGGCCGTAAATGGCCACTCTGGCATAGGCATAAATAATGATATTTGGATTTCTATGACATGAATGTATTTAATAAAGGAGTATGAATATCCAAATACCAATGCTTGTATAGGTCATTACTTTCAGCTGCAAGATTGGAGACTATTTCTGAAAGAGCGATCTCATAGATCACAAATGGTTTTCATATTTAGTGCAGGATGATGTTCCATTCTGAGACCTGAGTCTACCATCATGTTATATCATTAAAAAGTATGGTAGCTTTGTTTTTTCTAGGATGTAAGACAACATGTTAAGATTTAGTTATGTGAAAGCAACTCGAAACCTTTTGACTTTATACTGTGAAGGATTATTGTAATTTTTTTGACTGTATGTTGGTAATTTTGTCTTAAATTCAGCTGATTCATATGCCTTTCCAAAAGGAAAAATACAGTTATAGGAAATCAAATATAGAAACCATTTTCATTGGATATGTCAGTTTGCTTTAAAAAAAAACCCAGTTTTGGTTGGGAAACGTATATGACGAAATAATGTCAGTGTACATTTTGAGCCTGATTCATTCTACAGGTCTTTATAAATTGTTAAAACATCACTTCCAGGATTTAGAGATTATTATTGAAACATTTCTGTCTTTTTTTTTTAAATATCAAATCTTGAGCATTTAGAGGATATATACTTTGCTAGCCTGAGAAGTAGAAAAATGTACTTTCAAAGAACAAGGCTTTTGCTTTATCTATCATAAGCCATAAAAATAAAATATTTTTAGATGTCTGATGAGTGGCTTTTTCTGACCTATTACCAAGAGTAAGATTCTTCAGGGCTGTGCAGTGGTCCTTCACACATGTAAACCTCTCCTATCTAGAACTGTTTTACACCATTTTAATTCCTCCAGTTATGGAACTGGCTTTTTCGCACATGGCAGTGGCTGAGCTGGACCACAAAGGGTCATGCAACCTTGGCCCAGGGTAGGCAGGTTCCATCTGACATTCCTGGTAATCCTGGACAGTGAGAGGGGAGTTTGATAAGGCCATACTATACTACCTGTTGGAGTCACCAGAGGGCTGGTGACATCTCTAATTCACAGATTTCACAAGTGCTTTGGACTATACAGCTGGTAATACCATCACGTTACAGGATACATTGCTAATAGGTTCTGCTCCTTTTTCTACTTTTCTCTCTGTTTTAAAAGTGGTTTTCTCCTTATTGTACCTCCAGATATTTTTTCTATTCTAATTTATCATAAGAAGTCCTTAGATTTTTGTCTTTGATCAAAAAAAAATCTCATGTTTGCATATAACAAGGTTTTTTACTAGCAGATTGCAGTAATTCAGATGTGATCAAAGAAATAAGTGTGACAAATGCACAGATTTCAGGAGGCATATTTAGCTTTTATCGAAAAAGTAAGTAACTAGCAATTAATACTGAAATTTTATTTATCAAAATTTGATTGAAGTGAGCAAGTGAACTGCACAGGTGACATCACAGCCCCTAATAGTAGAGCATTGCACTGCAGGTTTGAAGTTCAGAAAGATAGCTGTAGCATGAGTGCTGACCCCAGGAGTTCATCTCCTGTTTAACACTTGCTACATTTATTACTCTTACAGGGCATGTTCAGATACCAGGCCCTCCCACCAATGTACATGCTTCGGAAATCAGCAAAACATATGTTGTACTGAGCTGGGATCCACCTGTTCCCCGTGGCAGGGAGCCACTGACGTATTTCATTGAGAAGGTACTGTACTGTGCAGTGGCATTCTGCTGTCAGGTGCTTCATTGCTGTGTGCAATTACATTCAAACCGATTTCAGAACTGCAGAATGAACAATAAAACTAACACTTTCTGTGGTCTTGCAGGATTTGGAAATGGGATATTAGACAAGCATGAATAATCAAATGTCTTATTGCATGATTTAATGAGCATTGAAATTCAAGGTCTGGGGAAAAGGATGCCCCTGTGCTATTTGCTTCCTGATATCTAAACTGGGAACAAACTACTTGTGTAAATTAACAGTTTAAAAAGATGGAAAAGAAACATCTTAAGTTTCCTACAGGCAAGACTGTAAGTTTTCAGTCTATCTGTATTAAAGGGAAGTTTCTGGTAGTCCTGTTGTAGATCAAGGAATAAAAGTGATTCTTAGTTTGATCCTCACTTTGAATTGAAAGGGGACTTCTGTGATCACAATAGGAGAGATTTGTTCTTCACCCACGTGATTAAAATTTAGGTAAATCCGTCCATGAGCCAGGTTTCTAAATTATGTTGAATTACAGCAGCTAGTTACAAAGTTTTCCTGGTAGGTAAAATGAGCCTCATACCTGACCTCTAAAACTCTTACATGTCAAGCTATACTTAGTTTTTATGAATTATGCCTCTACCATATGCTCCCTCTTAACAATCGACAAACATTAAACCTGTCCATAAAACTGCCGTGCATTCAATTTACATCTTGACTATTGTGACAGCCTTTTCTCAGACCCTTACTATGCAAGTTTTTTCTTCGTACATCTCAAATTCTGCACATTCCTCCACAGTTCCTCTCCCAGCCATCCTGTTCACATCATTCCTCTTTCTGCAGACGCCATCTTGTCTTTTCCTTCCCTGACAAATAAAAAACCTCCACTTCAAAAGACCTTTATAGCCCATTTCTACAATCTTCATCATCCATTACCTACTGGATGTTGAACCAGTAAATGGAAGACCAGTCACTAGTTAAATTTTCTAGAAAGCATGTGATAATTTCTCCTACTCTGCCTTTTGCATTCAAAGGAAGTAATGAAAATTTCCATAGAAATAAGTATCTAGTTTTTCTTTCTAGCAATAAAATAGCATGTCTTCCTTGCACTTGTTCCCAGTTACACATCTGCTCTTATCTATAAATGTCAAGCATATTGACTTAAGGATTTTGAAGCAGCTCATGTCATGGAAATACCTTGTTATTTCCAGCACATGCAGAAATAGCCCAGATAAAAAGTTCAGAGGTAGATTCCATTGAGGGGACACTTACACTTGGTTATCTGAATTTCATTCTAAGTATGAATTGAAAAATGTATGTTATCTGCTTGTTTTACAGAAATAACTTTTTGTTATACTAATTAATACCTGAATCTAAAATCTTTTTGCATATACATAATGTATATGAATAGCTTAGTCAGTTCATAGATGAATGTTTGCTTTTTGCTATCCACAGTCATCTGTTAATTTAGAAAAGCACAGTTTCTAATTATTTTATTTCAAATAAAGAAGATTTAGTCCTGAAGAATAAAAATTTATTTGTAAAGGGTTCAAGAAACTCAAAATGGAAATGAGTTTTCTTGGTTATAAAGAGCCATTCTCTGAAAATCGTTGTTTAGCAGATAAATCAAATCAAACAGCAGATCAAAATGTGATGCTGATTCTTTCCTCTGTGAAAATGAAATGCAATACTTAATGTTTTTTATGTCAGGAAGTAAAATATATGGCAAAATAATGTATATTTCATATTTTCCCAGCTTTTTATTACGAAGGAAGTGAATGTTATGTTTCTTTTTCCTGTTGAGAACACTAGGTGGGTTGAGCATCTATGAAAAAGATTTTGATATATGGACTCCAGCCATTTACATTTTTATTATTAATCTATAGTAGGCTTCATTATATACAGGGTAGTTTCCAAGCACCTATGAAACACTGTTCCTCCTTCTGAGAAGGTCACAGTCTATCAGGTTTGGTTCCCAGACTTTCAGTTCCAAAAATTTTATAAACATATAATTTGTATGCACCTTTCTGTGCACCAAAGAATATTTTTTTAAGCTGTATATTGGAGACTTGAGTTTTACTAACATTTCTGAAAGATACCATGACTAATTTTTAGTTAAACAGTTTATGTGTGAAATCTAATGGACAGCAGACTTCTCTCAGAGTGCTGGTTTGCTGGCTCTCCTCCAAGTGCAGTTGTGCTGATGATAAGCTCAGCTGCTGCATTTAGAATATTCAAAAGTAATTACTTCATTTGATAAATGCTTTTCGGGACATGATGTTACTCATCAGAATACATAAAGTAGTGAGTAAAGTAACATTTACCTCCCTGCCTTTCTGCAGAATTTGGATTAGGACTTGCTTGCTTGATAGCAAACCTTTGGGTGTTCGAGTGAGTCTTGCAGGAAATGAGAGTAATTCTTTTGGGATCAATCACAGTTGACAGTCATGGCCCTGACTGAAGGCTGGCTGTATGTACAAGTGTGCACGTATTGAAGTCAAGACAAGCAGGGGTACAGTGAGGTATTCAGACCTTTTTGAAGAGTAATGGCATGCATGAGCTATGGGAATTTGCATATGTTTAAGTGTGGCATTTGAGAGTGATCCTTCTCTCATAGCTCTTAAATAAATTCATGATGAGATGCAATAAAGCAATATGTTCATTTTTTGACAGTTCACAGAAATGGTTCACAGATTTTTTTATTTTTTTTTTTAGTCCATGGTTGGCAGTGGAAGTTGGCAAAGAGTCAATGCACAGGTTGCAGTAAAATCTCCTCGCTATGCAGTGTTTGACCTTGCAGAAGGAAAACCATATATTTTCCGAGTGTTGTCAGCAAACAAACATGGCATCAGTGATCCGTCTGAAATCACAGAACCTATTCAACCACAAGATACTGTTGGTAAGGCATTAATTGTAAGACATTAATATTAAAAACAGTAGATATTTTACAAAATGGAAATAGAAAACTCTCATTATAATTAGAATAATATAACTACAAGAATAGCAATCAGCTTTATTTGTGTTCAGTTCTGTAAAGGATTTCCATAAGTTCAAGATGCTAAATTTTAAAAATTTTCTAAAATTTTCCTAATGTTCACAAGTCTCCTTACTGAAAACAATAATCATTAAAAAAGTTAAATTATTTTCAGTTATTCACTCTTCAGTGTTCTATTAATGTGACTTTTCAAAACAATAGATAATGTAGGTTAATTGCTAACTTAGATGATTATATTGTCTGGCTCAAGTAGTTATATACTACCTAAGTTCCTACAGTTTCATCTAGACAAGGTAGACTTTCATTTCTTTCTTAGTTATTCTAAGTTGCAAATTACTGCTGGTGAAGAATTCTTGTGGCATGCAGATGAGTAGATTTCAGGAATAGGGGAAGATACAACCGCATATTCATTGGTAATTTTCCAAATGAAAATTAAATGTTTATCTTGGGTCCACATTCAAAAACACAAATGAAAATGTAGGGAGTGGTTATTCATCTTGTTTTGCTTTTGGAATTTTGCAGAAGTCACATATAACAGCTCCATGTATTGATAGGTGTTACTGTTAAGTGCTCATAACTTACTGTGACTCTTGCTAGTAATATAAAAAATATTTACAGTATCTGATATACCATTGTTAAAAAGTATGATCCATACCTTCAGTTTGATCTGTAACTATACATGATAAAGTAAAATAATTTTTTGCTTTTATATATTCTTGATTTGATGTCTCATTAATGCATATGAATTATTTAAACCATTCAAGATTTCCCAAGGTAGTGAAGAAAAGCACTGTATTTATTTCACTTAGTACATAAAATAAGATAGCCTTTAGGGGTTAATGCACATCATTCTGAATAAATCACAGCTTTAAATAAAGCACAAAGCAGAAGATCTATTTAAAAGAAAAATTGCAGGAGTATTTTCAGAGACAGAGTTTACCACCTGAGCTAAAATACACCTTTCAGTTGCCTTCACTTAGTGTTGTTTGCTATTCTTGAGAGTAGCAGAGACAACTTCATGGGGATGGCAATAATTACACAGCAATTATGGGTAGTTTATGAGCAGAAAATGGAGAATGGATGGGGTATCTTAAGCCATCCAAAATGATGCTTAAATTTATGCAATTGAATTGAGTAGTAAAAGAGTATTTGGTTTGAGATAAAAATCTAAATTTAGGTGTTTCCATTCTACAAGCGCACTAGACGTAGGTATGTTTGTCTCAAACTGAATCCATTTGATCTTACAGATTTATTGCATAAAGTACACTAGTGTGTAAGTATTAATTTTTGTTTTAATATTGAAGGACCAAGTGAAAAAAAAATTGCTACCTTTCTTTTGTTCCATGATGCTTGTAGTTCTGTGCAATATATCAATCTGAGGAAACTAAGATGCCTTAAATAGACAGGTACTGGATGCCTTTCCTAACCTGTCATGCTAGGTTGAGTCATTGCCTTAATTTTTCTTACATTATGAAAACTCAGGTTGATATTTCCTAGTGTACAGACTGTGTGTTGGTTTTTACTAAGACTTTTTTCTTCTATTTAGATCTCAATATTTCTGATTCTATTTATGCACATTCAGGTGTTTAGATCAATATAAACTAACAATGAGCTCTCATTGCATGCAAAGTGAACTGCATTTTGTGCTACATGGGGAGAACTGTAGCCAACAGATGAAAGGAAGCTTTATCCACTTCTGCTTGGTGCTGCTGAGGTCGGTCCTGGAATATTCCAGTTCTGGCTTCCTTATTCTAGAGGGATGGTTGTGGAGGAGCGGGAGAGGTCCTCTGGATGACAACCAAGATGGCCAGGGGTTTGGAGATCCAGACCTCTGAAGGAGGTGGAGGTACATGGGCTTGTTTAGTTTGGTGACTTACAAAGATGGTGGTGCCAAACTGTTCTCAGCAATGCCTGATGACACAAGAAAGAGGAAACAGGCGAAAATTTAGCTTAGTAAATTATGCTGGACATACTCGTTTAATGAAAGAGGTGCAAGAGTGAAGTGCTGGAAGAGGTTATGCAGGGAAGCTGGGCAATCTCCATTGTTAGAAGTTTTCAAGACTCAGACAAACCCACGACTGACAATCTAGTTTAGTGCTGGTGATAATCCCACTCACTCTGATGAAATGAACTAAATAATCCCCAGAGAACCCTTCAAGCCAATGTTCCTATGCTCCTGGGAATTCATCTAGCTAGGTTTAGCTAAACTCTTGGCATTCAAATATATGCTTAAAGTTGTCCTGAAAAACTCATATTTTCTAAATTAGTACTGTCATTAGTTGACTGGAAAGCAGCATTTCTTAACACCCATTATATACCTCTGTAGTTTATGTGCATGTCTTACTGATGCAGCAGTGCTACAAGGACATGAGTTGTTCATCAAGATCTTTTTTGACGGAGGACTTTTGAGAGTGACCATTTTCATATCTATATGCCTTCACCCACACTGATATTTGAAAATATATTCTCCTCTAATTGACTTCTCAGAAAACCCATAGAAAATCAGATTGGCAAGGAGACTCAGAGCTTAGAGTATTCTGAGTAAACAAATAGAAAAATAAATATATTTGTACACACGTATATATCCAGTATCCAGACTTAGAGTGAAAGAAATGTACTAATATATGTATCATATAACAGTATTAACTTGGGAGAAGCCATAGCTCTAGTGATTACATATGATCAAAACATACAGTGTTTCCTCTAGCTCAAATTACTTTTATTTTTATGTATTTCCTAATAGCATATTTTTTCTCTTTTTCTTAGTTGTCCCATCTGCACCTGGTCAAGTGGTGGCCACAAGAAATACAAAGACATCAGTTGTAGTTCAATGGGATAAACCGAAACATGAAGAAGATTTATATGGCTACTACATTGACTATTCTGTGGTGGGATCAAATCACTGGGAACCTAGTAACCATAAACCTATTAAGTATAACAGGTATGGATGAGATTTCTGTATTTTTGGGATGTTTGAAAATTGTAGGACAGTTTTAAGCCAATTTACATGCTAAGCCATGTGTTATAATGGAAGGAGAATATTGAATGAATGTGAAGAAAAACAGTCTGCAGACTCTTTGAGCTAAGCTTTTTTCAAATTGTAGGGCAGATGGCAGACTTTCTCTTCAACTTTTTTTTTTTTTCCCAAAGAGAAGCATCTTTTTTTTTATTCTATGACTTCAAGTTATAAAAAAAGGTTTTAGAGACATGATTCTGAGTGTCGTGGACATGAGTAAGCATAAAACAAACACCTTTTTTAAAGTATAAATCATGTTATATGGGGTAAACAGATCTGATTCACATGGGTATGAGAAGAAGAGAGAACACAAAAGCTTTATCATAGTCCATAGACAAAAGGACAAAAGGTCAGGCCATTTCTGCTATAAATACAGTGGGAAAAGTGCTTTGGCTGCTGACACCCCTGTGCAGGAAATCCAGATGTCCCTTTCCAGAAATGTCAGAGCTCCCTGATCTGCTACATCTATGGATAAAGGCCAGTAGCCCTTGATTCTAGTTCCCTTGTCATGACACTAGCCCTGTCTGTATTTCTGATGATTTCTGACTCCTTCCTGAAAATATCACACTTCATGGGATTCTTCAAGTAATTTCCTCTGTGACGATAACCCTTACTTTTTTTAGAATTAATCTCCAAATGCAGAGTTTAGATATGTAGTTGTATATTCTAGGACAAGCACATCATGTTGTTTAGTGTATTTTTTTTTCAGTTACTAATGAATTTTGAGTGACTTTGTATGTTGCTGAATCCTTTTTCCAAGAAATTTGATCAAAGAAAAAGTAGAGACTAATTCTTGGTCAGGGGAATTGTGACAGCATAAAAATAACAAAAAGCATTTAATCTTTTCATACATGAACATATCCTAAAATAGGATAGTTCTGACTATTCTATCCAGTACAATAATTACCTAGAACCTCAGATCAAAACTGAAAACTATTTTTGATAGTGACTATGAAAGTATGGCAAAAAATACAGTCTCTTCCCAGAATAGATTAGAGTTTAGCAAGCCAAAGTTCAGAGGGAGTATATTATATTTTATCTTACACTACCTGCTAGATCAGCATTAGCAATCTAATGAGTGACTTTTGTTCCAGTGTCCCATTCTTTTATATTGTAGTACAGCATGTCATTGTATTACAGTTTCCCTCATGGAAATATCTTCCTCTGTGAAGCACTCATGAAGCGGAGCTTTTTAATTGCTACAACAATTTCATGTTATAGCTTAGAATGGTTCCTGTAAAATAATAATCCATAATGCTGTTTTTTTAATCCAGATTTGTTGTTCATGGTTTGGAAACTGGAGAGCAGTACATCTTCCGTGTGAAAGCTGCAAATGCTGTAGGATTGAGTGAAAACTCACAGGAGTCAGAGGCTGTTACAGTACAGGCAGCCCTTAGTAAGTGTGATTCTGTGCAACTCAGCTTCTTGTTTCTTGAATGAATCATATATTTTCAGCAATCATCTCCTTTGATCTGGTTTGCTATAACAGTGGTCTTGCAGCCATCAAGCACAAGCTGAATGATGTCTATGCTCTGGCATGTGGCTATTCTAGAGAAAATATATTGTTTTATAAAATAACATTATTCATAATACCTGTTATAAATACTGGGTAAGGTGCACTGTAATGACAAGGTTGCCTTCTATTAGGCCATATCAAAGAAACTTAAATTTTGATTAAGTTAGACATGTAGTTTCTGAATGACTTGAAGTGGTGCAAAACAGTTTTGCACAGACTGCTCCATTTAGAGGAGTCTCGGGAAACTTTATTACTGTGTGGCTGAACCAAATGGAAAATTCTTTTTGTCTGCTCCAGGTTGGAGCACAATGTACCTCCTCTGGGAAGCTCCTCTGTAAACAAAATTTCTGTGTAAGATCAACTGTGAAGCCTTCAATGGGAATACTACATGCTGAGTGAAAGGCTGGGTAATTATTTAGAACAAAAAAATACATAGATCTGGGCTACTATGGTCTGATTTTCATTTCTGGACAGTTTCATTTCACACTGAAAAATTTAAAATAAAACACCTTTTCCCCAGCTGAGTGGCCTCTGCCTCTTGGAGAAGACCAATAGACATACTTGTCAGAAATAATCCTCTAAAAGTTTATAATTTGGATGTTACTGACAAACTTACTCTATTTGATTTTTTTAGGACGAAGTGTGTCTCATATGGGTAGGTGGTACACAGACACTTGTACACGTATCACCACTATGTTGTTAATGCACTTGCACCTATTACTTGGTCACTGTGTGTTTTGAAGATGGGGTTGCATGGGTTATGTCACCAAACACAGAGCACATGGATCTTACACATGCTTATGGGAGATGGATGGCTTTTATCCATTTTGGTAGCCTTAACAGGAATTTAGCAGAACTATTTATAGGTGACTTACATTAACATAGCCAGAATCTTTTTGTAGAGTTATTTTAAGGGCATTCATAGGAGTTTGCTATGGTCATTCTTATTTACCAAGAAGTGGCAATAAATGCAAAGGTCACATTTCATGGTTTTGAGAAGGCCTATTTGAAAAAAAAGAACAAATGACCACTTCTGCTGATTATTTTTTCTATGCTGATCACTAGTACAGCTTCAAGAACAAGGACTGTACTAAGGGTCTTTGCTAATGTATTCTCTTCTCAATGAGGTAAGTTACATTCTCTCAAGTTATACTGGTAATTCAGCCAAAAATATCAGATGAGCTTTAGGGCAGGTGCTTAGCATGCACTGACTGCAGCACACCAGTGTCAAGAAAGGGATATCTTTGGGCAAACTTTCAAGCATGGATGGCAAATGCAGAACTGCTGGCTAGAAGGAGTGCTTGCTATTAGCAGGGGAATAAAAGACTCAAGAAAAAGAGTTTTCTTCATCTCTGGGAAGATGACTGGGTGATGTTTCTGCTTGTGCTATAGATGGGAGTAAACCCATGCAGGTAAACTCATGAAGGAAATTACTTTTCTGCCTCAACATAGGTTAAGGTACTGAAAGTCTAAATATTTTCTGTTTCATATAAGACAAAAAAGTAGTCACAGTCTGTAAAAAGGCATATAACATAAGGCTAGTAAGGGAAAACCGTAATTGCCATAGATCTGTCAGTTATATGACTTAATTTCTTTCTAGTTCATAGCTTTTTTTTTTTTTTTATTATTATCTCGTGATTTTTCACTGTATTCCAGAAGTACTTGAGAAGCTTATTTGTTTCTTAGCAGGAAAAGATCTTCTGATCCATTTCCATCTTTTAGCATGATATTTGGTCTGGAGACACTTGCTGACATTACTATTTCCATACCAAAGATCATTTATTTCTTCTTGTCTCCTGAGAGGACAGAAGGTTAGTCAGATGTTTCAAAAGCTTCCACATTTATACCTGGTGATAAAAAGAGTGTTGATTAGCAACTTTCTAGCTACTTTGCTACCAATATGCAGCTGACATCAGTACGCTGCAGAAAACAGAATCAATGCCAAAAATGCTAAACAACTACACTGCAGTAGTTTAGACTGTCTTAACTCTCTTGCTTATTTCCTTATAGCTTGTCCATCATATCCTCATGCTATCACACTTCTAAACTGTGATGGTCATTCAATGACCCTTGGCTGGAAAGCACCAAGATACAGTGGAGGTTCACCAATCCTTGGTTATTACATGGACAAACGGGAAGCCAACCATCAAAACTGGCATGAGGTCAATTCTTCCCTCATTACCCGGACAATTTATACGGTTGGTATTTTTTAAATCCTTATATTTTTGGAGATGATTTATACTGTTTTGGTTTCTTGGTGGGTTTTTGTGTTTTTTTTTTTTTTTTTTTTTTAATACAGAAATTCTTTAAATACTTACTACAACAAAACCAAGTGCTTCCATTTGGAGAGCAACAAAGGTGAAAAACTGGGGTTGACAATCAGTGCCTTCAGCTGAAAAAGGATGCATATTAAGGAACCTAGGCTTATATCTCAACATCTCCTTTACATAGTACCAGTTTTGAAATAAATTACTTCTGGTTGCACTTACAATGTATGAAATATTTCTTAAAAGAGGAAAATTTGGATGTGAACTTCCTTGAGCAAAAGGATACAGCAAGTAATCTATCAATCTGATGCTTGTTAAGTTAAACAATCAGATTTATTTACAAATACTTAAAATTTTATTTCTTCAAGTCAGCAACTTTCCTATAAACTTCAGGGCAGAAGTAAGTCTTGCTGATGTTTGACACTAAGGTAGAAAATAATGCTGCAGATGAGCTGAGGAAAAATGTTTCATGCACGGAAGGCAATCAGCAATACTCAGGTGTATATGTGCTTGTGACTGATTTTGTAACTGGCATCACTGTCATAGCAAATGGAGCATGAGTGTTGAGAAATAAAAAAGGGTGGGCAGAATAGGCATGAAAGAGCAATACTAAGCAATACTTTCCAGTTATTTTTATTTTTAATGCATTTGTAAACAAATGAGTAATGTAAATTAGGAGCCACCATTCAGAATTTAATTGGATATTTAAGTGTCAGTCCTGCCACTAACTGTATTTGTGCCTGAAGGTGCATCTTTGTACATTAGTTTGAATGACTGGAATCTGAAATACTGATGGGAAATAAAACCAAGACAGCTTTTAGTAGCAAAAAATATTTTATGACATACTGCAAGGAGAGAATGCCCCAAGATATACAGTGCTGCACCGGGAAATCACTAAAGGTTTAGCCTTCTCTGATTAAATAATTCCATGGGAACCCCACAAATATTCTTTCCTTTAATAACCTGGGATTTCAAAATCATTTTTACAGGCTGAGCTGTTATTCTGTCTTATGAGTCACATCTATAACTCTCTGGCTCCAGGAAATTACACCTAAATTATTTTAGTACCTGACTTTTCTATTTAACCTTGTTTGCTTTGGTCTTGTGTTTGAGGCTATCCCATCATAAGTTTGTTACCATCCTATCACATGTTTTTTACTATTAAAGAAATCATACCAAGTTCCTTTTTTAGCTCATATTTTCACAGAGAACATAGTTACAGTTTATTTATTCATGAAACCTAAAACTCTTTGGAATCTCCAGTAGAAGTGCTACCCTTAACTGTCTCCTTCTCTTGAGACATATGATTAAATATAACTGGGAGAAGTATGCAGCAGAATGAGATGTAGAAGACTTGGGGTTTCTTGTATTTAGGTGGTCTGGAAGAGGGCTGCTACCATCAGGTGCTCAAGGTGCCAAGACATTCATGCCTTTTGGTCCTCTACTTTAATCTCAAAATCTGAAATGCTGATGTGGGGATGGGCTCATTAGATAAGTCAGGGTTCATTTACCAGGGATGTTTGCAGAGGAATGGCATGAATTCTGCTCCTCCCACTGCCAGTGCTTACTGTCTCAGTTTGTAATGATAGGTTACATTAACAGAAAGATGCACACAAGTCAGAAAAATATTACTAAGGGGCTCTTTCCCAGAGTTATGTCAGCACACTGTGGAACTAACTGGATTGTTTTTACTCCATTTCCTGTTGTATTCCTTTCTTCCTTGGTCAGTCCACTGTACCTCTTTAAACCAAAATGCCATTTGAACTACTGCTTAAGTGAATGGCTTACGAGTAGCCATTCATATACAATGCAAGAAGATATTTCAAATTAGAACACTCACCCATAAGTATCTGCTAGTGGTCATTCATTGATTGGGTTCCTGGACCTTTGTTCTAACCTCTTACAGCATTCCATGCCAATGTATGAGTGCTGTTATTCCTAGGATAATGTGACAGAAGTGTGAACATATAATATAGAACTCTACAGTGTGTTTGGTTTAAGAGTAAAATCTTTAGATCCTCCAGCACAGCAGTAAGGCCTGATAATTAATTAAGCAATGCTTATGCTTATATTCAAATAATTAATAAATGAATATAAATTGTGGGTTTTGATATATTGAATTATTTTTCTCAAAATAAAAAAGGTAGAGGATTTGACAGAAGATGCCTTCTACGAATTCAAAGTTGCTGCTGCAAATCTGGTTGGAATAGGTCAACCTTCCGATCCCAGTGAACACTTTAAGTGTAAAGCCTGGACTATGCCAGAACCTGGTAAGTCTATTAGTTCTTCATGAATCTCAATTCAACATAAACTCTTTAAAACACAGCTAGTGTAATGTTCCAGCCAAACTCTGCTGGATGTTGTTTGCTTAATTTCTTCCGTATTACCTGTTGAGATTGCCCTTGCTTCTGAGATATGCTAAAAGCTACCTCCATCCACATGCACACTGATGACACTCAATCTCCTGGGAAATAGCTGACCTTTACTTAGCTTGCTCAGTGTCCCTTTCTTTCACTGCCCATATCAGTTCAGAGCAGAAAGTCTTGAGCCTTTAGTCTGTGTTTGTATCTCTGCCAGCTCTTCAATCCCTACAAGCTCCACTTCACATTCACCCCTTGTACTGTATATAGGCAGCTCTGCACCATAACTGCACTCTATTAAGAATATTCCTGGAGTTTCAGACTCCAAAACTATGTTAGTTTTTGGTCATAAATAACACATAAAAGGGGCCTGTTTCTTGACATAGAGACAAAAAAAGCATAGCTAAAGTCTCTTGGTCTCAACTACTGTGCCCACATACGTGTGTTTTCCCTAGGTTGTACCTAAGTGTTACCTGAGAGATTATGATCAGTCAGGTGTTAGATCAAATGCGCTAACAAACATACAGTAGTCATGACTATGGGCTAGTGCTCAAAACCTGTGTTTAGGTTGTCTGTATTTTAGCAGTGAAGAGATAGCTGAGAACTATTAATTGCAGTGCTAAGTACTGTGAATTTGGGACCTCCACAAAACAGAAGTTAAACTGCAATCTCCCTCGTGTGAGTATGTAAATTTGTGCCTAAATGTTAGACATCTAAGTCCATGTTCTTTGGACAAGATCCATTCCTAATCTTACTATGCTTACAGTTTAAAAGTTTCTCTAATATTTCTGAATCTTCATCTCTGCAGCCTTCTCCACAGAGTATGTATTCCCTGTTAAATAAACAAATTTTTTGCTCTTCTTTTAATTTTTTCCAGTTGGTTCATTTATTTCTTGAATGGTAGTTCAAAAACTGGAGACACTATTTCAAATGAAGATGTTTTTAATGCTGAGCATAGAAATTCCACTTCCTACAGTTCATTTTTCTGCTTACCCATCCCCTTGTATTTGCTTTTTAAAACAAGATTTAGACTGGCTTGCTAAGTTGCAAGTTTAGTTCTCTTTAATGCCCAGATTCTTTTCTGCAAAACTGTTTGTCAGACAGTTATGCTCTAGATTTTATAGCTAAATTCTTCTGAGTTCATAAATCTTACTGCATGGATTTAATGACATGACAAAGCTGTCAACAGCAAAATCTTTAATCTCCTGACCTTAACTCACTTTGTGTTAATTACATTTTCTTATAATTTTGTAGTATTTAGTCTAAATGCATCATCGATTGAACAATTGTATTTCTTAAAGAAAGGATCTTTGATTTATACTCTCTACAGTGTTTTCAAAACATCAGTGAAATTGCCTAGTGTGTAAGCAAGTGAAGACTATCCCTCATTTTAAATGACAGATAAAGAAATAAATAAAAGGCATTTTCAGGAAATGATGAGAGTGAAATTTCCATTTTCATAATGAATAATCTGACCTTTTTACTCTTTAGCTGATTATGTTGTTCTCATTATGAAATGAGTTGAACAGACAGTATTGCATTCCTCCTGCTTAAAAAAACACCATAAGCAAACAACACTGCCCTCCCTTTCAAAAAAAAATAAAATTCTAAACCTGTTATAATATTTCACAAGTTTGGTTTTGTGTTTGTTTGTTTGTTCGAAATACATTTTTAAACAATGGCTTATCAGTAATGAAAAGAAATAATTGAGATTTAAGTCTGGGAGAAAGACCCTGACCATGTTCCCTGACTTACAAAAGATAATGAAGACCAATGTAATGTGACTGCAATATACTCCCAGTGTCAACTAAATATTCTTTCACCTTTGATATGGAAGGGAGGTTTTCTTAGAAAGGCCAAAGCCCTTTGCAGGATTTCCAGCATAAGTGATGGATTCCTTGCCCAGAGGCCATAATTATTTCATCCTTCTGCAGAATCAAGTCTTAGAACTCTCTGAGTTTCTGTGAGTTAGCAATGATAGCTAAGGGATTATTTTCTACTGCTTAGATTTCTAGCAGGTGCATTTGACAATGGAATTTTGATTAGCTTTGGATATATAGACATTTAGATTGGGATTTTTAAAGACCCCCAAGGGAAGGCTTTAGGTTCCTTGAAAATTGCAGTATTCTCATGAGAAATGTAGTATTTATCCTTATGAGTACTGCAACAGGTATTTAATGTTTCTTTTCTGAAATGTGCTTATCCAGTTTGGAGAAATACTTTTCTAATGTTGTTTTTTGTTTGGTTTGGTTTGGGGTGTTTTTGTCTTTTTCTGTTGCTGCTTGTTGGGTGGTTGGTGTTTTTTTTTTTTTTTTTTGGAGTGGTTGGTTTGGTTTGGTTTTTGGATTCCTCCCCCCCACCCCCCACTCTGTATATTTGCTGAACATCATCCTTTACAAATCTTATGTTCAGTCATCATTGGTTAACATTATATAGGCTGGAATGGCAATCAGATTTATTTGAAAGGTTTTTTTATTTTTTTTTTTTTACATGGTGAGATGTGCTGTATGGAAAAATATCATCTTGAAAGCAGAGAAGAGCGCTAAGTCTCAAGCAGTTTCAGCTTTCTTTAAATCTAAAGCAAAAGAAAGAAGGTACATAATTCGGCTGAATAGGAGTATTCTGTCATGAGTGTTTTGACCATTGTGGGAAACTGTCATGATCATGCCCTTACTCTTGATAATTTTTACTAATGTAAATAAATATCAAGAGTAGAGTAAAAATAAATTGCTGTAAGCTAAACTGAGTGGTACTAGCAGAGTTATGTGAAGGAGAGGAAAGGTATAGTAGGGAGAACATAACCTGGTAACTGCAGACATAGAAACTCTCACTTATTTGTAGAGCATCAGGACTCTTTTGGTGCAAATTGTTCTCCTAACTGATATCATCTTGAGAAGCTCCTCTTGGATATAGTTATTCACCTCATAATAAAAAAATCTTCTGTCAGGGAATGAGAAGCCTAATCCAGTTCCCCTGGTGCCAGTGGGTTTTGGATTACTCTGAAAGATCAAGGCTCATGTATACCAACAAAAAAGTAAAAATCCTGATGTTAAATATGAACCTGAATCAGGCTCAGTGAAGCAACTTTGATGTGGGGCTGGTGAATTAAATAGTAGAGCAGAAGCCTCTCTTATGTGTTGGAAAATCTTAAACTGCATGGATTTTCCACATGATTAGCTTTCCCTTAAAATAGAGTTACTGAGATCTAGCTAAACATGTATGCTTCAGCATACTAATGTCACTCACTGTATAAAGCAGATATTGCTGTATATAGCCATGAAGAGAAAATTACCTAAGTACCATGTATACCAGATTTATTGTAGAGGATGAGATTTTTGAAAGCAAACACAGTCAAAATTAAAGAGGTACATTTTTGCTTCTACAGGGACAGTTTGCAAAACTTCATTTTATTAAAATGAACTTCTAATATTTGAAATATCTTAGGTCCTGCCTATGATCTTATGATATGTGAAGTTAGAAATACGTCACTGGTTCTTCTATGGAAAGCTCCTGTGTATGAAGGCAAAAGCCCTATTACTGGGTATTTAGTGGACTATAAGGAAGTAGATACAGAAGACTGGATCACTGCTAATGAAAAACCTACTTCAAAGCGCTATCTTAAGGTAACATTTTCATTACTTAATATTAATTCAAAACTGAGTTCTAAAAGCTTCTGATTAAGTACAACAAATATGTGTATTGGAACTTTGGCTTCTGCTGACATCTTGGTATAAATAAACAAAATACTTTGGATTGTTTTTTAAATTGGCTTTGCCCTTTATCTTGTTCAAGGTCACTGATTTACATGAGGGTCATACCTATGTTTTCAAAGTTCGTGCAGTGAATGATGCTGGGGTAGGCAAGTCATCTGAGATATCTGAACCAGTGCTTGTTGAGGCACGGCCAGGTAAAATGAACTGTTTAACCTCCTCTGCTTCTAAAATACTTAGAATTGAATTTAATTAACTTGATTCAATATTGTATCACAGATAAATATTTCAGGAGTTAAGAAGCTCTTATCCTTAAAATCCAAAGAAAAGATCACATGGATACAGAGACACTGATAAGAATTTTTACTTTGGTTACTACAGGAATTTGATAATCGCTTATTTTAGTTTTTATTCTAACAAAGGTGCTACTTGCTGGGACTGAACAAAAAGTATGAAAACACATTTATTAAAGCTTCAAGAGTGATAATAGAACTGGTTTATTTAAAATTTAATATCTTCTCATATTCAGTTACCTCTTATTTATATGTTTCTCTATAGGCATTTATTAGTTTTAACAATGCTTTTTTGTGTGTAGAGTAAGAAACTTGCTAGTGTGTGATGGTGAGTCAGAACATGATATAAACCTGCTTTAAAATCTGTTAATAAAGTCAGTATCTGTTAGAGAAGGTGGACAAAATTTTCAAGGGCTTTGGTAATATATGAATTGCAGCTTGAAAGAAAAATGCAACCTTGTTATCTGAGTTGATTCCTATTTTGCAGGAACAAAAGAAATCTATTCAGGTGTGGATGATGATGGTAATATTTACCTGGCATTTGAGTGTAAAGAAGCTACAGATGCGTCTCATTTTGCATGGGGTAAATCTTATGAGGAGATTGATGATTCTGATAAGTTTAAAATTGAAACAAAAGGAAATCAGTAAGTTCTGCCAATCTATCAAATTATTAGTAATTTGTCATGCTAAAAAGCTCAATAATATGCAAAACCCAACTAATCATATTCTTTTTTATTGGTGATTTTAGTTCTAAGCTGTACTTCAAAAATCCTGATAAATCAGACTTGGGAACTTACTCTATCTCAGTTAGTGACACAGATGGTGTTTCCTCTAGCTTTGTTATGGATGACGAAGGTAAGGTCCTTAAAATCTCAAGCCTCTCTTCATTGTATCAGGTCAAGTGCACTAAAAATTGCCCAAGAGAAAAAAAGAAAAGGACTCCACAGCTGTCACATTCTTTTTTATGCGTTAAGGAAAAACAAAAAAAGGCTTCACAACAGGCTTCATGTGATTACTTAGTTTTCTGATTATCATAATGATGAAAGCTGGGATAACTTCAGGCAATATATAATTTTTTAAGAAAGATGAAAAATACACCAATTAGAATAGCTTTCTTTATGGTGGGATTAAAACGATGTTTGCAAATATCTGTTGCATTTTCAGTTGCTCTTGAGGCTCTAGATACAGTTTCATATAAGCGAGATCCAGGAAATTAGTGAGAGAAAGGATGATGCTTTAACAAGGTCTGAATGCACTGGGTCAAATTATCGTTTAGCTTACATTTATATTAGTTTTACTTTATTTCACTATAGCTATTTTGTTTCATTGGTGTTGCAATGAATTTGCTTCAGTCTGACTTTATCATTGAGAGGTATGAATGTAAAAAGCAAAGAGGAGAATTCACTATTTTACATAGCAAAAAAATTACTTTGGTGCTTTCCCTAGCCTCAGGCTGTAATTGCTATTATATTCCTTAAGAATGAAAATCCCTCTGCTTACCATCTTTCTAAGTCATTTAAGGAGAGGAGATGAGACTAAGTGTGAGTTTTATAGTAGGCAGGACTTTTATCAGAATGAGAAACATGTCAAACCACCCTTTCCAAGTAGGTATTGAGGAGAAATCCATGTATTAGCACCAAAAAAAAAAAAAAAAAAAAAAAAAAAAAAAAAAAAAAAGAGGTTGATTCATGAGGGTTTATTAGTCATTACCAATATATGAGTGTTCTAGGAAAGATATATTTGCAGTATTTTTAATTTTCCAATGCATTTTATTTTAAGAACTGCCCTTTGGTTTAGTTTTGAAGCATCACTCTGAAATCTTGCTGTAGGTCTGGTCATTGTCAGTTCTGCCTTTGAAGGTTTGTTTGTAAAAAGCAATGAATGTGTTTCCCATCCCACACTTAGCCCATGTCTTCCTTGGTCATATCTGTCACTCAAAATTACATTTTTTTTTTTACTAGATCACTGCACGAGTATCAGATTTTGCATAGTGGTACTGAAAACCATTATTTCACTGCCCATTTGCTCCCTCAAATGTTATAAATTCTCCTGTAATTTTGCTAGATCCTCAACCATGTCATAAATCCATGCTAATTTTCTCTGGTCTTCACATTATCTGTAAATTTGGAATTGGCAGTAATGTTCATTTTTCCAAGTCTTTATTGGTAATTAATATGACAAATAAGATTAGTACAAAAATCTGACAAAGTGATTTCTAGATTCTCACACAGCCTTCACAAGGATACAATGCATTAAACAGAACTTTCCGTACTGTTTTCAGACTAACCTGCACTCCGTCTTGCCTCCTGCCACAGTAAAACAAACTTTTCAGGAACAGTGTGAGAAAGGAAGTCAGCAGATAAAGGAACCTCATACACTGCTTAGAAGTTATTGTTTCTCATCTTTCTTTTATGTTGCTGCTTTCTAAGTTTCAAATAGGTTTTGGCCCCTGTTTAGATTCTCTTGCATAAGAGTGTACATGAAAATGCATGAAATAGAAACACTTGTTAAATCCATGTACCAGAATTTTAAGTTTCCTAAATCTTATTTTTCAGTCATCATTTTCTGAAGGGAATGTGGCACTTCACATATAAGGCTTAAGAAACTCTGCTGATGCTGATATGTGCCTTCTTTGACACTCATTTTCTGGCTGCATTTTTCAGAATAAGTTAAAACATGGATATTTTTTTCTTATTTTCAGAGTTTGAACGTTTGATGGCATTAAGCTATGAAATAAAGAATCCAAGTAAGTTGAAGATCTGAATTGATTTGCTATTCTAGAAGAAGTATAATTACATACTAATGACTGGATTTCCAAAAGTATTCTTCCTGAGACAATGGCAACTGCATTTTTCATGGAAGCCTCATTTTTCATGGAACAACTCCCTTCCTTATCTTTTAGTTTGTTTAGAAGAGTATTAGTGGACACTGAAAAGAATCATAATTTCTAAATGTCTTTGAAATATGACTTTGACAATAAACTATGGATTGTCACTAGCCAAATCCTTACACAATGTGTAAGCTGTAAATTCTTTTCTCCCTTTGAGAAATTAATTTAAAAATCAGCCAAAGACTGCATTAGAGGCCTTTCCCTGCATAAGGTTTATTTGATATCTATAAATGAAAGGGAGTTACTACTATTTTACTACATTACTCCTATTTCTCACAAGGTTTCATGCATTACTAACTTTCAATTCTTTTGTTTCTGCAGCAATACCTCTGAAATCAGAATTAGCTTATGAGATTCTCGAGAAAGGAGAAGTTCGCTTCTGGATTCAGGCTGAGAGCTTATCTCCAGATTCTACCTTCAGATTTGTTATTAATGATAAAGAAGTTGAAAACAGTGATGTAAGTACATACTGAGTAATATGTAAAAGTGATTTTGTTTAATAAACCTTTATGCAATAATTGGTATTCTGTTGTTATCACAGATTCATAGAGTCATTTATGTTGGAAAAGACCTTTAAGATCGTGGATTCCAACAGTGAACCTAACACTGCCAAGTCTGCCACTAAACCATGTCTCTAAGTGCCACATCTACATATATTTTAAATGCCTCCAGGGATGGTGACTCAACTTGTTGACACCCCCCGACAGCTTGTTCTAATTCTTGATTACCCTTGCCACAAAGAAATTTTTCCTACTATGCAATCTAAATTCCCCTGGCGCAACTTGAAGCCGTTTCTTCTTGTCCTATTGCTTGTTATTAGGGAAGAGAGAATGATTCCCAGGTCACTACAGTCTCCTTTCAGGCAGTTGTAGAGAGTGATAAGGTCTCCTCTGAGTTTCCTTTTCTCTAAACTAAACCACTCCAGCTCCCTCAACTGCTCCTCATAAGACTTGTGCTGGAGACCCTTCACCAGCTCCATCACCCTTCTCTGGACATGCACCAGCACCTCAATATCTTTCTTGTAGTTGAAGGGCCCAAAGCTGAACCCAGGATTACAGGTGTGGCCTCACCAGTGCTGAGTGCAGTGAGTGACACTGCCCTGGTCCTGCTGACCACTCTATGCCTGATATAGGCTGTGATGCCACGGGGCTTCCTGACCACCTGGGCACACTGCTGGCTCATGTTCAGTCGGCTGTCAACCAGCACCCCCAGATCCCTTTCTGCTGGGCCACTTTCCAGCCACTCTGTCCCCAGCCTGTAGCACTGCATGGGGTTATTGTGACCCAAGTGCAGGACTCAGCACTTGGCCTGGTTTAATGTCATACAATTGGCCTCGGTCCATCTATTCAGCTTGTTCAGATCCCTCTGCAGAGCCTTTCTACCCTCTAGCAGGTCACCATTCCCACTCAACTTGATCCCCTCATCCAAATCACTGATAAAGATGTTAAACAGGACTGGCCTCACTACTAAGCCCTGGAGAACATCACTTGTGACAAGCTGCCTGCTGGATGTAACTCCATTCACCCCCACTCTGGGCCTGGCCATCCAGCCAGGAATCAGTGCACCCATCCAAGCTGTGAGCATCCAGTTTCTTTGGGAAACTGCTGTGGGAAATAGTGTCAAAGGCTTTACTTAATTCCAGGCAGACAACATCCACAGCCTTTCCCTCTCCAGTAAGTGGGTCACTTTGTCACAGAAGGAGATCAGGTCAGTGAAGCAGGACCTGCCTTTCACACAAGCCCATGCTGGCTGGAACTGATCCCCTGTTCATGTTGTCCTGTGCATGCTGCATGATGGCTCTCAAGATGATCTGCTTCTTAACCTTCCCTGGCACCAAGGTCATGCTGACAGGCCTGTAGTTTTCTGGATTTTATAGTTGCTTAATACCATGTTATTAAGGTGTGATAATACCTGAAAAGAATGCCAATCTTTAACTTGAATCTTTTTTGCAGTACAGAATTCCTGTTGCAGAGTGAGCCTAGTCACACCAGAAAAACAGAGCAAGGTTTAACTCTCAGAAATCAGCCAAAGGGAGGAGAACTTAAACACAGACCAGTATTAAGCATAAATATTTCAGCAAAATAGCTCAAGAAAAAGGCTGCTTCAGTTTTGGACTCCAAACCAGCAAGACATGCTGTTCCCAGAGGCTCATGCTACTACTTTTACATATAATGTGGGAGGCACTTGACAATGAAACAATGTTCATAGGCATAAAACATTTATATGGTATCACTTTCTATTTCGTTTGTTAAATTTTGTCTGAGAAACTGAATGGGCATTCAACAGCTATGGAGATGAAAGGGCAGGCCACCAACTTCCTGCATTTTTGTATCTCTAGGAAGACTTTTTATCCAAAGAGGTACAAAAAAGCTCTCAGACTGGGCTGAGAAGAAAGCAAGGTCATACCTTTGCAGGGCACGAGTATGGTTCATCTACAGGCCATAAAGCACAGCACTGGGAATACGTATTCCTGTGAGGAATCCATCTTCAGTGCAGCTGTTTGAAAGATTCAGTTTATTCCTGAGAATGCAAAACCTGGTTTGGGTCAGAGAAGCTTATCAGCATTTTTAGACCATAGAAAAGCGAAGAACATTTACTTTAATTATATATTGACAAGTGGAAGAAGAAATATTTCTGAGTAAAATACTTCTCAGTTTTTCTTGCTTTAAGAAGTAATAAACTATAGTACTGAAATCTTGACTATTAGTGCCTAGGGTGTATTGAAATGACAATACTCTGCCTTGGCAATATTCAGGGAACAGAACAAGCTATTTTTAGTTCGCATATGTTTTGGAAGTGTTGACATCAGAAAGTCTTGAAGTGAAGCTGCATTATTTCACCTCTTTAATTAGTAACCCACAGGTGACATTTACGTTTGGAGACTGATGATATTTTTGTGGAAAGTCGCATAAAAGCCTAATATTTATGGTGCCCATAAAATCATTGAACTTCATCTTGCTGCATAATGGCAATACTTAGAAGCCTAATTGCACTCTAAAACCTGTCTGGAGACTGGGCTGCAGTCACTGAACATGTTCAATAGACCATTATGCTGGTGAATTGTGGCCTGATTCTTGACATTGGCTGAAGTGATGTATTTTTCCTTCTAGGTCCTAACAGGGAACATTTTTTCGTAAGACTTAAAAATAAGCTGAAAATGGAATGAACTGAGCCCATTTACTCAGCTGTCATTTTAATATTCTAATATTTTGTTTCCTTTACCTAAAAATAAGAAAACAAAAAAGAGAAAAAGTAGCTTTATAAAGGAGCAGATTAAAACATACAAAATTCCCCTCCCCCCCCTTCTGACCTATTTAAATTTAATGTTCTTCCTGATATCTCATGAAGTAAATGCCAGTGTGGTCCTTGACCTGTGTGGACAAGAGACTGTAAGCAGGAATTTGAATTTGCACTTTTTGATAGTTTAGGTAAATTTGTAAATGCTCTTTTTAACCTACCTGGCCTATATAATTAATTCTTACAGATGAACTCTTAAATGAGTAGATTTTCTACTTAGTTTCCTGATTAATTTAATCTTGTCTTATTCTTTGATATCTTTCTTTGCACTATGTATGGGAAATTGCATATCCAAATTATATGAGCATTTCTGCCGGCTATTTTGTGTAAATACTATACTTCTGTTTCTTCCCTCTAACTCATTTGTTTAACAAATTATTATCCTGATCAATCTGTTGGCTACTGCTTTGTTAATTCCGTATCTTTTTCTTCATCCTTCAGTTACCCCTCTAAAATTCAAAAGATATGTATGTTTGAAAATGCCACTAGTGCATGATAAATATGTTGACTATGTCTACACTGTCCTTCTAGACTTATTATCCATACAACAGTGAACCTGTTCTTGAGGATAGACAAGATGTGTCCCTCAGAGCTAAAGCAGATATATCTGTGATGTCATTCCTACTACTTTTGGATCAGGACTTAGAGGTTCTTCGACTTAAGAAAGGTCCTAGGGATTTCAATAAGTGACATTTTTACTAGCATGTTTTTTTGCTTCTTCTTTCTTATCCTTCCCTAAACTTTATCTATCTGTGGCTTTAGTATCATTTTTTACATTTGGAATACAATAAACAGGTCAATCAAAACATTCCATTTATATGGAATTGTGTCTCCTTTTAACAGTGTCTATAATAAATTTAACAGTAACAGAGTCTGTAATAGTTCACTGCATATAACTTCTAGATGGTGACATTAACTGTCCTGTGCCATCATGAATGGAAGTTGGTGTGTAATATCCTTGGCCATATTGGCTATCTAAAAGTATTCACCAAGTAACTTCTGTGGGTTTTTCTTACTTAGTAACTTGTTAGTTGAGATTCAAAAAACATCACTGATAGTAGGGAGCAAAGTCGTCATGGTTGGAACTCACTGAACAAAATAGGATATTGCTTAGCAAAAGCTGGCTGTACCTTCAAATTTAGAACACATATTTTGAAAAGATGGTCCAATATTTGCTTGCAATTTTGTGTTTCCTTGATGATGTCTGACAATAATTTATCTTTCTGGAATATTTAATAGAAAGCAAACACATAAAGTCAAGAAATAGTGGAAAGCATATTTAACTTTGAATTCAAGTTGACATCTGGTGTTTTGAGTATTCTGCAAACATTTTAGTGGGTAGCTATATGTTCTGACAGAATTCTGCCTCTCTTTTGCTGGACTTGGTTGACCCTTTTTGGTTCCCAAAAGCTTTGTTGGTTTTGCTTGTTACTTTTCTCATGGTATTTCATTTTGGTGTTCTTCCAATATCACACCTAGCATTAAATGAGAAAATCATTATACCCTTCCTAAATCAACTTTTTCTCATGAGAAAATAAGATCCACTATTGAGCTGCTATGTATGTTTCAGATATAGTAGTGATGACTTTTTGGATTTGCTGTGATGGATTTATTTGAAGATCCACATTTGTGTCTACAAACATAATATTTCCAGTTATTTCTGGACTCTGCTAAGAATAGTGCATTAGCGTAGCAAACCCCCTTGTTGAACTGGAAGCTGTAATACAGCTAAAGGCTGGCTGTGTAGGCTCTTCAAACATGCATAGTGCCATAAACTATTGTTTTCAAATCCAAACCAGATGTATTATGATGACTGGAGGATTCCAAATGCAGCTGCACACAGAGATTTGTGTCACCACTGGGATCTTATTGTACAACAGTAAATACAAGCACATCCTTGTTTCCATAGTTTAAAATTAAGAGGACATGGAAAAGCTTGAGTGCAGAGTCAGGAATATAAAACATGATTAATTTGATGAGAATCATTAAGTAATTTACACTGTGCTAAAGTTATTATTTGTTTATTATAGAGGCATAAAATAAATTGTGACCATTCAAATGGCATTATAGAAATGGTGATGGGAAAATTTACAATTGACAATGAAGGCACCTACACAGTACAGATTCAAGATGGAAAGGCCAAGAACCAGTCCTCATTAGTTCTCATTGGAGACGGTATGTTCACTGAAACATTGAAACTTTGACTTTGATGAAGAAGTGAACTTCAAGTATTCTTGGAATAATTTTGTGACTAACTCATTTTTCATTCACTTATTTTGAAATTTAGCATTCAAGGCAGTTTTGGCTGAATCTGAGCTCCAACGAAAGGAATTTCTCAGAAAGCAAGGTAAGACAGAGTAGATCAGTGACTCTAGGCCCAGTGTGCAGCTAATGATTCAAACCCAGCGAATACCAAATGCTTGCAGCTTCCATTCTTCATTAGAAGATGAGTATGTTGCACAGTTTGAGCAGATGCTTAAACCCTTGGTGGATCTTATTTTCCAACATTGTCAGTTTGTCACAGAACCTTCACTAAGTAGAGAAATACAGTGGGAGTCCTCACAAGAGGTTGTCTTTGCTCAATACTCATGAGATGTGTGCCTAGTGTAGGCTCTGGTGCAACCAAATATTTAATCACATTTAGTTTTAAGCATGTAGAGTGTTCAGTATAACTGACAGAAGAGTAGATGACCCTGACAAGTAGCACCAGACAAGGAAGATTAAAAACTTGACCTCTGGTTTCTGTCCAGGCAAAATTCCAGGAACTAAATGTATATTTGTTGCATAGTTGTTATACAATTGTTGAGTTTGTTATAAACTCATTATCAATATTGTTTGCAGCTGAATGAGATAATTACTACTGGGTACCTAATTCAGAATTCCATCACTGTGAAATCCTTAAAAAATTGAGTCTGAGCTCTAGTTTGTAATTTTCACTTGAAAGCACACCGCTTTTAGGATAAAAGTAACAATAATAATTAAAAACATTTATTTTAAATAAATTAAATAATATTCTGTACAGAAGCAGTATGATTTTTTTTTTTGAGGGCTGTTTAAAATTGATTTAGGAAAGAAATTATACCACTTATAGCATAAACTCACAAGATCTTTCATTTCTCAATGGTTTAAGTGAAAGTCTGACACTTTGCTACTTCCTGCATCTGGGTATTGCAATTATAGGCCCTGATCCTCCAGACACTAAAACATTGACATTTACTGAGATGAGTAGACACAATAACTTCAAAAAGGCTGTGTATGTCAGCAAATTTTCATCAGGATATATTTCTTTCCAGGACTGAAACCTTAGTGGGGAAAAGGAATATAGCCTGTTCTGCTTGTAATATTTAATGCATTTTTAAACTTTATATTACTTGAACAAATAATGTCCGGCATGGGATTTTTGCTTTGAGCATTTAATTGGTTGTTTGGATACATTTGTTTATTCTCCAGTTGCTTTTGCATTGAATACATTGTTGATACACTTGTTTGCAGGTCCTTTGTTTCTTTCCTCTGCTTAGTTGGCAATTGCACAAATGTATTTACTAAAATAACTTATCTCACTCACCATTTTACATTTTGGAACGCTACATGATATACAGAAATGAGACTCAGCTTTCTAAGCTGTGATGTAGGCACCTGGGTCAGTATGATAAAAACTTCTGGCAGGATTTTCCTTCAAGTGCACGGGTAGTTCAGGAATTCCCACTTGTTCTGGTGTAAGGATGTTATAATTGTCATAATTTTTCTTTCACTGGATCTCTCTGATACTCTTCATTCTATAACATTGCCCTAAGACAATTTTGTTTCTTAGGTCCTCACTTCTCAGAGTTTTTGTACTGGGAGGTTACAGAGGAATGTGAAGTTTTACTTTCTTGTAAGGTAAGGAAATATATTTGAAATTATTTGTTAGAATATGTTGATTAAAATTGAAGTAGGAAAATGTCAGGAAAGATTTAGATATTTTTAAAATTAAAATTAGAAGTTTCACAGGAAAACTTTTATTATGTAGAAATTTTTAATATGAAAATTTCTGACTGACTATTCTTCAGCAGTATTGTTCATTAAAATGAAATGTATATAGGATATTTCTAAATGTATTATTAGGTGGTCCAATTCTTCATAATAATTCTGAGCCATAAAAATAATTTACACAAAATATGCATCCTTTAATGGACCTTCTTTCTTCCTCAAAAAATAGCCACAAAAAGCCAGTTCAAAATCGTTCCTTACCGTTTTCTTATTTAGAGGCTTCTCTAAGAAAGCATCTGTTATATAATCAATTGTAACCAAATATGCAACAAAGGCTTCTAGAATTAAAGTTATAAAACATGATTTTTTATTACATTTGGCTAATGACTTTTGAATTGCAAGTAATGATAATGTCTATTGAATTCAGCATAGCTTTTGCTATTAACATCTCTGTATGCCTTTCAGAACTGATATATTTTCATTTTTGTTGCTCTTCTAGAGTGACTAATTAGAGGTCTGAATAACTCAGTTAATTGAATTCAGTAGGCATCAGATTCTTCTTCATTCCCTTTTCATATGGACTCTTTTATATTAAATTTCTTCACTTCTTTTGAATAACTTTTGGCTTTTAATTAGATTAAGTTGAATCATTTATTATGAACAATTTACATGCACATTTGTGGGATTTTTTTCTGTCTTCTTTTTTTCCCCCCCTTCTCACTAATTAGGAGACCTTTAACCTCAAGTTATTCCCATAAGAACTGACTGGGTGGTGAAGCTGCCATTCTGTGTGCCCACATTTTAGGGCTCAACACTCATTAACTAACATGGTGCCTTTGCTGGTACTGAGCTGCATAGCTGGAGTACTTTATAATCTCCACATTTATTTGCCTCAGGCATGAACCCTACTTATCCTTTCTTTCACATGGGGAATTAAATGTTGCTGAACCAGTTACACCAGTGTTAATTCTCTACAAATTAATCTGAAATTGTCCTTCTTTTCATTGACTGTTGAGCCTGTTTTTATCACTGAAACTGTGAAAGGTTGAGCATCTGATTATTTGCTTTTCACCAGTGTGCTTTTTGTTCACAAGGTCAGAACATTTTATGTAAATGAAACCTAGGATGTGGGATGTTTGCACACTCATCATTTTAATGACCTTATAATGTTTGTTACTGTTAGTATGTGACTGGCCATTAGGTTCACATGGTACTGTTGTTTATGGCTGTTTAACTGATATTTGTACATAGGAAGAGTTTGAACAACAAAGCATGGGTTTGTCCTTCAAACTGCAGTACCTGACATGAAAGTTAGAAGTGTGGCCACCCTGGGCTATTTCTGTGATAATAAAAACAATCAAGGAACTGTCTCTGCCTCCCCAGACCGTATCATAACACTTGGCCCAGGTCTCTTCCAGGATCTGTTTAGTGCTCCTCTGCAAAAACAATTGTCAAGAGTGTTTTTACCTCTTGTAAGAGCCTGAGATAATGTGAAGGAAGTATTATAAGAGAGGGCATTTTGCCTTGACTTTCTTAAAGGCATGACATAGGGCTGTTAGGAAACCATGTCACCCGGAAACTTGTGTAGGGCAGAGAACTGAATGTATGATTCAGGCCCATAACAGTGATAATGAACCAATACAGATTGTGTTATAAAAGAGTATATCAAATGTTACCTCATATACCACTTATATTCTATGTGATTCGACCTGATTGACTTTTTATTGATTTAGTATTTAATTCCAAATTAGCTGGGATTAGTGACCATCTTCTTGGTATTGCAGCCCCTCAATGCCAGTGGGACATGGTTGTCCATCTGAATGACAATTTGATGTTTTCTTTTGCTTTCTATTTTGTGTTTATTTTTCTTCATGTGCCGGCAACTACTGTCATTTTTCTTCTAGTAATTCTAAATTTCAGAACATTCAGAAGTTACCTGCTCTTGCATAACTTTGACCCTTATTTGTACTGTGCCTGTTAAAAGCAAGATTTTTGGTGTGTGGCTAAACAGCAAAAAAGTAGCTTTCCATAGTAAATGTCAACATGTAGTATTGACAGCACTGCAAATTGCATGTGTCTGAAACTCAGACTATTTATTGTCAGATTGAGTGCTAACAGTCTTTGATGAAAAATTGTCAAAAAGCATTAAAGACTTATTCCTTCAGGCTTTGTTCAAATCAAATTGCCGGTCATGTCATAGGGCTAGAGGAACAGCCACTTTGTAGTCCCTGGTAAATGTAAAATGCTGCTCACTTTTCTCAAGCAAGTCATTGCTTTGGGGCAGGTTGTGATCTCAAGTACTCTGTCAGAGATCCATAGCAACCACACTGGTTATTAAGCAGAAATAGATGTGATTAATTCGAGCATGTTTCATGGAGTTGTCTAGGAATCAGTATAGGAGAGCCTCTTATTTATTTAGTCAGCTCTATAGAGAACTTTCATAAAGCTGTTCATCTGTGGAATGACTTCTCTAATGTGAAAGGGTTAGAAATTGGTGCATGTTTTTTCCTCCAAGCAAGCCAGTTGAAAACTATTGAATATCTGTATTAACTTCTGGGCTGCCCTCTATCCATTTGTTCAGTTTCTTGCTTTTTTTTTAAGGACCCTTTTTAAAGCAACTGCCTCAGGACTGAGAAATGTCTTGTGAGCTCTGTCTTTCTACCAAAGCCATGCTGACTGGGAATTTAGGTTACACATGAAAATATCATTGTACTTTTGTCATTTTTAGAAAGGTATGGGGACAGTGATGTCAAATAAACTATAGTGTTTTTGAAAGTGAGGGAAAAAATATATTTTGTCAGGGTTTCTAAAAACATCTGCACTTTTAGCTTCTTGAAATTCATAGTTTGAGGTAATTTATCCAGCAATATTTTAAGCTTATCCAGTACACAATTTTATTTCAAAATTAGAGCAGCACTTGAGATATAGCTGCATGCATTTATGCAATGTTTAGATGAGCTGCTGCTACTACAGCAAAATTCTGGCTTTCAAGCATTTTCACTACATTGTTAAGCCCCTTTGAGTTGGAAGAGACTGCAATTTGTAGGATTCCTGGAGTCTTTGTAAGTCCCACAGGGCACAGTGTAGTAAGGGAAAAAAAGGATTCTTGGTGCAGCTCACAATTTTGAAGTCTCAGATCCTTTCAGAATAGTAATTTCACTTGCTTTCTGCAGTTTAGCCATAAGAGACATTGCTTAGGTAGCTGGGATAGATCTCCAAATTGGCCAAAGACTGCCTTAGATAAGGCCCAAATTCTGTTTTACAACTCTCTGGATTCACATGGCAAACACAAAATTATAAAGGAGAGTCTAGCAGCTTTAATTTCAAATATATTTCTCACAACTATCTCTAGACAAACTACAACCACTGAGCAAGGGTGCAAATCATTTACAGGAAGAGATTGACAGGATTTTCTTTAAAGTTTTTACAGGACTCTGAAGCTGTAAACTGTATACTGTGCTGCAAAGACATTCCATAGGACTAAGACTTGCTTAGTAGGACTTGGTTGAAATTGTTTTTTTACTTAGCTTTATTTGACATGTCTTAGAAAAAAATGACTTCTTATGTTGAAAATGTGTGACTACCTACAGTGCGATACCTGGACATAGACAGGCTAAAGTGCCTTTTCTGTTGTACAGGTTGCGAACACAAAGAAGGAAACTGATTTCAAGTGGTATAAGGATGGTTCTGGGGTTGATGTTGAGGAATCACCTGACCTGCAGAAGGGAGAATGTCACCTCATTATTCCCAAGGTACAGTATCACCTATTGATTAGAAATGACAGTTTCTGCTTGACACACTATAGATTTGCCAGGCAAAATAGTAAACCAGTTATCATGAGTTCTGTGAACAGTTTTAAGAAAAAATGTATTTGATACCCTTCAATTAGCTGGCAAGTTACTAATGCCTGTAAAACATATCTATTTTTGTTATCAGCTCAGACAGTTCATGCTTAAGTTGCTTCAGAGTCCTTAGGTGAACCCTAACTTGTTCTTTCTTATTGCTCCTTAATTTTTAAATTTGTGCAAGCACCTCATTTTTGACAGTGTTTCAGTTTTATTGCCTAAAATGAATGTTTGAAGTATATGACTTCTTAAAATTTATCTTTATGCAAATGGTGTAACCCAGCTTGTGTCTGAAACCTTAGCTTCCATAGTCACTGCCTTTGTCATGTGACAAAACCTCCCCCGATTGATATTTTCTGCTTTCAGCATAATGTGCATTCCATCTAATTGATTTATTTATTTTATTTAATGGCTTCATATTTTTCTAATTTCCTTTCTTCGTTTCACTTGCAAGAGGATCCTGACTTTGCAGAGGCTTCATTTGTCTTGAATAAACTTTTTTTTTTGGAGTGTGGTTTCTGCTTCAGTTACTTGTAATTCAATATGATGCTTGTGCTATGGTTTACTTGCTTGTGGATGTGTGTAATTAAGTAATCCTCAATCTATGTACAACTGTTTATGTATTTTCCTTCAGGTTTTATGATAAACTAAAATAAAAACATCAAAAACCCCTACTACCTTTAATGCAGTGTCACTGTGGTAGATTTTAGAATGTAAACTCTCCAAGGGTAATAAATTAATAATTCACTTAGCATAGATATAATTTGACTACAGTTGCTGCTTGGATGAAAGCAACATGAATGAGTTGATATTTGGACAGTTATAGGATATAAATGCATTGTTATGCTTTACATAATTCAAAAATACTGATTTTGTTTGAAGAAAGATTGCATTTCTAAAGTTTGCTGGGTTGAAGTTATGCTCTGTTACATCTTACTATGCTGTTTCTAATTTCTACTGACCAGGATCAATCCTCTTTGTCTTTTTGGAACCAAAAAACCCCAACATGGTTTCTTAAGGCAAATGAACTGAAATCAGAATATGATTTAGGCTTAAGAACTAAATACAGCTCCATAAAGAAAGCATGAACAAGCCATTCATAGTTTCCATCTAATCTCTGGCAAGATTATTTATCCAGAAGGCAGTAAAATGTGTGTTGTTTTATTTAGAAAATTATGCAGGTGTTGAGCAAATCTAGTACTACTATTAAGTTTGTCAGTAAATATCTTGTGTTTTTCCTGTAGCTGTCTCGCAAAGATGAAGGAGTTTATAAGGCAACACTATCAGATGATAGAGGTCATGATGTATCTTCTCTTGAATTATCAGGAAAAGGTAACATTCAATGTACTATAATGGAATAATGATCTCTACATGTTCTCAAGAGGTGTCAAAGATCTATCCTTGAAAATGGTGCGTTAGCAAACATTTTTGGGGTTCTCTCCATTTAATTTCTCATGGTACAGACACCTGAACTGTAGATCAGCAGTCTATGAGGGGTGACACTGAGCATTGCAAAGATTCATCTCTAGCACTCTGACAGGCAGGAGATGAAGTATGTTTCTAATCAGACATACACTCTATTTTATGTGAGATAGCTCTCTCTCAAATTTGTTAAGCTTTAATATCTACAAAAAAACCCTAAAGCAACAAAGTGCTGAATATGTTGATGTGGGACTGTCAGTGGGGACTGAGAGTGATTTTGATTCTAAAATCATAAAGCCATTTCATAGGCAGCTCAGCCCCACGCAGCCTCTCACTCACTCCCCTTCACTGGGATGGGTTAGAGAAGTGGAAGGGGAAAAGTGAGAGAACTCCTGGGTTGAGCTAAAGACAATTTAATAAGCAAAGCAAAAGTTGAATATGTGGGCAAACAAAACAAGGAATTCATTCACCACTTTGCACGGGCAGGGAAGTGTTCAGCCATTTCCACTAAAGCTGGGCTCCATCACATGTAACAGAGACTTGGGAAGACAAATGGCATCACTCCATATGTTCCCCACTTCATTCTTCTTCCTCCAGCTTTATATACTGAATTGAATGTCATATGGTATGAAATGTCCCTTGGATCAGTTGGGGTCACCTGTCTTGGCTGTGTCACTTCCCGACTTCTTGTCCACCCCCAGCCTCCTCCTGGTGAGGCGGTGTGAGGAGAAGAAATAAAAGGCTTTCACGGTGTGCAAGCACTGTTCAACAATAGCTAAAATATCCTTGTATTATCAACACTGCTTTAGTCACAAACCCAAACAGAACCATACAAGCTGCTATGAAGAAAACTAACTCTAACACAGCCAAAATCAATACAATTTCCATCCATTATTCCATGCCATTTATGTCATGCTCAGGTCCCACACTATGCAATATGTTCTCATTAATCAACTCCTCCCTTCCTGTCCTTTGATATATGTACAGATATCATTCCCTTAGTCTATGGATCTCTGTGTGTGTGTATCCTGACCACTGGAATAAGCAAAAGGTTCTGTAGTTCTCCATCATGTGGTCAGGGATCCTTCCAGCTTCCAGTGACTATATTTCAGGTATGGCAAAACTATGCTGTGCTGAAAACCTACAGTGAAATGCCTGTTTAGAGAATTCACAGCATCTAACTCTGTGGGTCTGGGAGGCTTTGAAAATTTCAACCAGCAAAACCAAGCAACCAGTCTCCTAAATGGTGGAGTTAGTGTGGAAACATAAAGCATAAACGGAGAAGTTTGGCATGAATGGGGAAGACTGCATATTCTGTGGGTCAGGTTACTTCAAGCTCAATGTGCACTGACACTCAAATAAATGCAAATAAGAGTAAGAGAATCTACTCTAAAATGCATCCATGATAGGTATTTAAAAAAGGTTTCATATGCTATTGGACATCACACTGAGATACTATAATTCTATGTATATTTAATTTTTTTTGTGTACAAAAATTTAGTTTACTCTGGCCCTGAAATTAACTCAATGGGTTAGGGCATGGTGCTAATAATGCCAAAGTTGTGAGTTTGATCCCTATAGGGGCCATTCACTTAAGAGTTGGACTTGATGATCTTTGTGGGTCCCTTCCAACCAAGAATATTCTGTGATTCTGAGTCTATAGCAAAGACTGATCTGTTGCCAGCATGAGTGAATTTTACTTAACTTTGGGAGAAAGAGCTTGTCTAAGCTTCTTTGCTTAGGTCCCACCAACTAGGCACAAATGAACCTGGATTCATCCCACCTGCATGTAGACATTTGACCCAAATAATGAATACTTGTTCAGGCTCCCAGTAGAAGCAGAAAAACATGTTAAAAATTAACTCAGTTTACCAAAGATCTTAACATCCTTTTTCAGCAGATGGAGGAAGTACCTGAAATAAGAGGAAAAGATGAATATCAAGCTGACTTCTTCAGCTGTGGTTTACCACAGAAAGCAGTATGATCAATTGATAATCTCCTAAGCCTTTTTCCCCTTCATAAATTCTTTGCCCATTAATCTCATTAATCTAATTCTGTCAGTTATTCTTTCAGAAAAAACATAATACTCTCATTTAAACAATATGGTTAACCTAACTCTACCTTCTCAGATATCCATAATGTAATGTATATATAGTATGAAATTCATGTCCTCATGTCAACAGAAGCACATTGGAGATTGCAAACAGTTATGGAACTGAATCATTATTTATTTTAGCAGAGACAAAAATCTGCATATACAGATGAATGCAGAACAATTATATAAGCATTATTTTCTGAACTTTATGCATTTCTGTTTTCCTTATTCATAAAAATTCTTCAGCCTAGAATATGCATCGTTCAGTCTTGACTATGCATTCTTCAGATTATGGTGTTTCTTTCTCCCTCTTTGCATCTTACACAGTGTCACTGAATATGATTCTTCTGCTATGAAAGAATTCCCCAATCTTCTGTCTCCAGGGTTCTCTCCTGCCAACCTATCAGCTCTGTGATATTTCAAAAGCTTGATATGATACTTTGTTTATTTCACTTGCTGTTAAAGGCCTTTACATTTGTCAAGTACCATCACACAGTGAGTAGGTCAAAACTGTTTTCACCTAGAATGTGATAATTTGTTTTCCCCTTGCATTCTTCTTTGAATGTGAAATATCCAGTTTTAATGACTTCCCCCCCTGCCCCCCACCCCAATGGCCTAAGGGATACAGAGGCAAAGATTTGGCAGCAAGCAGCTGACTCCACAAAAGGCAGAGATACTGAGTGACACAGCACAGAATTCATGGGCTATACACAGTTTCCAATTTTTCCTGTGCACCTGTTGCAATTTTAATGGTTTTCTTTGCTTAAGGATATGAAAATTTCCCATATTGCTTTAATTAAAATGAACATAACAAAACTATATTCTGATTTAATTTTGATGGAACTTTTTCTTCTTTTTTTTTCACCCTCTCTGCAGTTTATGATGATATAATTCTGGCATTGAGCGGAGTGAGTGGTAAGTAAATGCTATCTTGAATTTTCATGTAGGTTTTTTATGTTGAAGTCATCTGAGGTTGAGGCAGAAATTTTTTATTTTACGTGGTAAATCTCTAAGAATGGTGATGGTTATATTATTATGGACATGTTATTAAGTTTCTGACTAGGCAGTTGACCTTGCTAATTGACAGTATTAAAAAGGAACAATGTATTATACCACCTGACTTGTTTGGTTTAGATACTGTGAAAGTGTCGTAGCAATAATTTTCTTCATACTTCCCATTAGTAAGTGAACCTTGATATAGAGGGAATGAGACTCTGATCCTGTTCCCAGTGAAAAGCTGGGAGTCATTCCACTGAAAGAACAGAGTTTGCACAAGTATGAAATTTTTATGCAATTAGAATCATTACACTACTGTTTCATGGCAATTATATGACTAGCTTATTATTATTTCACAATGGGTCTTGCTAATCATAATGTTTTTATATGACAATAAAAACATAAAGTCATACTGAACTTTCACCTGATATAAATGTCCCTTGAGAGATATGACCATTGTCTCTGTGATACTTGAGAATCATGGCCCAGGTCCTGACAGTACAAATAGTCCATTGGACTATTTCCTGCTCATTCCACTATCTCTTCTGTTGGATCCATATATATTTTATTTTATGTAGGTAAGTCAGCTTCTCCACTGAAGATCCTTTGCAATGAGGAAGGAATAAGGCTCCAGTGTTTCTTGAAATACTACAATGAAGAAATGAAAGTCAACTGGTGTCACAGGTAGACAAGAATATTTTTGTTCAATTTTATTTGAGGAAAAAATGCTGTCTTTTTGATTTGCTATGTATTGCTCTGTGGTATTCATTTAGTAACTGGACCATATTAATAACTTTCTCTTTCCAGCTCATTATATTCTTTTTAAACATAGATTGTCATATGGTAAAAGGAATGTTAATAGACTTGATCAAGAGCAATCAGGAGGATTGTAACAGACAAGAAAAAAAGGAATCTACAGTATTGTGTTCTCTTATTCGACATGAGACCGTTTGTTTTCAATTGGTTGACTAAAAGCAAAATATTTGGGCATAGTTTCTTTTTCAGGGCTGCCCTTTACTTAAAGTGGATGACACTCTCCTCCAGTACTAGGTGAATACCAAGGATCTGCTCTCACAGTTTAAGAAAAGGAATTATTTTTCAAACTGTCATAAATAACCAAAAATATTTTAATTTTGATAGTCCTCTCTGAAAATATGTTCAATGGGCAACACAATACTTTGAGAATAGTCCTCAGAGTGGAGAATATGGCCATAAATGAGCTTTAAAATTTCCACTTTCATGTTACATTAATCTTTGGCTTTGGAGATGGTCTAATCATCTGCACACCTAAACTGTGTATTTACAGTTAAACATGTGTCCAGATGCTTTGCTATGTCAGGTCCTCATTTGTTTGAAACTGCAGGCAGTGTTTGAAAGGATTTTAAAACTCTTCAGGTGGTTTCAGCTATCACATTCCTTGATGGTCTCTGCCTATTACTCTATCTGCTTGAGTTTTAAAAGTGACTTAGTCCATTTCACCATCCATTTCATAGAAATATAAAACTAAAGAATGCTACATGGCTAATATGGAAATGCCAGTGTGCATATTTTTATTTACATAGACTCCCCCCCTTCCCCAAATACTTTAGATTTTATAATGTCATTAATTTTCTTGAAGGTCACTGAGCACAGATTCTGAACAAATAAAATTTAAATTGCTCCATGAATACAATGGTTATAATCAGAGCTGTTAAAGCTAAATTTTTTTTCCTGGAAAAATTGAAAGGCTACACAAAGCATGATTTTTCTTTTTAATCATGTAAATTTTTAGTTAGCTTTGAATTACCCACTCTCTTGCATAGCAGCCAATGCAACAGAAGTCCTTAAAACCAGTATGCATAATCCATTCTTGGTACAGTGGGGAATATTATATGATATATATATATATATATTCTATCCATGAAGCTAATTTCATAGGCTGAACTCAATGTAGCAGTCTTACAGGAAGGGAAATTGTAAAAATACCTTTTCTCCAGCAAAATAACTCTCTAGCTATGAAGCCAAATCAGCTCTGTCTGGGCAAATAAAAGGAGTGATCAAGGAGAAGCTAAAACTGACTTCATCTATTAAAACTTCCAGCCAAAGATGCTTGAGGAAGGGAGTATGAAAAGAGATATTTCTTTAGTTAATGAGTGAAAGAGGAAAGTTCACTTTGAACTATTGAAAGTGGTTTGGTTTGCATGCTCTCATTAAATAACTTGTTCTATTTCCACTTTTCATGACAGATTGTGAATCAGAAGACCCCCTGATGTGAATCCATAGGGCATTTCTTTTATTCTTAACTAGGAAGTGATGACAAGTCAATATAATGACACTGGCTTTTAAAGAGCTTTTTATTACTTATCTAGAACTAGGAAATTTTCTTGTCTTGTTTTTAAAAAACCAAAGGAGTATTTTGACTTGATGCAAGAGGAATTCTACACAAATCTTTTATGGTTTTCTTAATAGAGTTTTTGAAGTTAATGAAAGACAAAATACGTTTTTCCATCACTGGAAAAGGTGATCTGCCTCTAGTTTACTATTCTGATGTATACTATGTGTGCTGGTTTAAAGGTAAACCAGCAGGAGGAATGAGTCTAACTCACAAACAGATTACAAGTCAGAATTACAGT
>JAWWEU010000111.1:95454254-95489154 GCA_035583155.1 Acropternis orthonyx | reverse complement strand
TGACTTAATTATCTTCGGCAGAATTTTGGGCAGAATGAGTTTCCAGCAAAAGTGAACAAAGTAGGCACTAAACTAATTAATGCAACTTAAACAATTCTTTCATTTATTATGTGATCACTATACCTAAGTACATGACGTTTACATACTTATACCTAGGGGGTGGTCAAAATGAGGTTCATCAGTAAACCTATAAACATTTGGAGAATTGACCATGAAAATTTTATGAGCTACTTCATCCTCAGTTTAGTCCTTGAGAAATACCTAGACTGCCAGGAATGACTGTTAAGTAACTTCAGCTGTTTTTTGAATATGCTATACATGCATGTAGCACAAGGCCATGTTGGATAGGACTTTGAGCAACCCTGTCTAGTGGAAGGTGTCTCTCCCATGGTAGGGCGATTGGAACTAGATGATCCTTAATGTCATTTCCAACCCAAACTATTTTGTGATTCTAAGAGCACTTTACCAACATTTATGTATTACTTATTCTTCATGAAATAGTCCCACTTTTACTAGTCAGAAGCACCTGAAATCAATCTCTTGTGATTCATGTTATGTACTCTATTTTGAAGTGTGTTTTTTTTTTTTTTTTAAATCATCCCAGGCAATAACCTCAGGAGGCTTTGGTCAGAAAAGATTTGCTTAGTTTTCCTCCCTGCTGTGTACAGGGAAACTTTAAGGATGTTTTTAAAACTATCACTGCCTAAACCTCATGTCAGACAAATGGGTTGTCAGGAGTCTCCCGCAAGCAGGACTGCAGTGACAGTCCAACTTACCATCTTCAAACACTGTAACCCTGAGGCTAATACTGTATCACAGTCACTGGTAAGACAGTGGAAAGGAATCAAGTTAAAAAGAAACATTAGAAACGCTACATTTCAGTCTTCAAGAACATGACACCACATCTTAGTTTAATTAACTAGGAATAAAAAGTGCCTGAAAGCAATACTGAGAGTACTCTGGTTAAACAAATCTGACTGACTGATCTCAAAATTACTTCTGTTTTCATCTCTCAGACACTGAATCTGACCTGTACTGTATTTGGAAATCCTGACCCGGAAGTTGTTTGGTTCAAGAATGACAAGGCCTTTGAAATTGATGAGCACTATGCATTTTCACTGGAAAAAGGGAAATATGCCAGTTTAACAATCAAGGGAGTGACCTCAGAAGACTCAGGCAAATACAGCATCCATGTCAAGAACAAGTATGGTGGGGAAACAGTGGATGTTACTGTAAGTGTGTACAGACATGGTGAAAAAATGCCTGAAGTTAAGCCTGGCCAACTTGCTAAACCCAGGCCAATACCACCATCAGAAGAAGTCCTCAAACCTGAGAACAAGTGAAAATCCAATAATGAATGAAGCTTGACACTATGTTTGACAAACAAAATAGAACACCTGAGCTGTAGCTGAGCTATTCCCACACAGAATTAATTGGTAATGTCCAAAGGGAAACTGAGGTTTTAAACGTTTGCTTTAGAGAAGTAGCTGTCCTATGGTACTCCATATGTCTGCAACAATCTCATTTTGAATACATCTCATAGGCTGGGACTTGGAAATAGCAAAAAGCCAAATTCCTGCCAGAGCTTCCCATGTGGATTGGTAAGTTTCACAAACCTACAGGAAACCTTGACTTTCACAATTTTCAACCCTCTGCAAAAAACACCAAAATTCCAAGTAACCCAGCAACCCTCTGAGAGCAAATGTCCAATCAGTATGGTAGCAAACTGCAGTTAGATAGATATTTAGAAATGGTCCCTTTGGTTTTGAAACCTTTAGTCCTGTAAGTCTGGAGAATAGTCTTGATTTAGTAGTGTTACTGTTGTTCTATCAATAGCGTGACTTTACTAGACTTTTACAAATGTTCACTGTTTACTCACTGAACCATAGGTCACATGGTTATATTTTATTTTTCTTGCTTTGTGCTAATAAAACTTTAAAAGTCGCCTTTGCTACTCACTGCTCTGAAACACACTAACTAGTTCTGTTTTCTCTTTTTCATTGTTTAATTATTGCTTATTGCACAATTTCACAGCTGGTAGAATGCAGACTATCAACTTTCAATAAAGAATGCAAATTATGGTTAATCACAGTCACTGGGTGGCAGTTGCAACATTAATTTTATTTTTTACAGTACAGGTCAAGCTTAAACTGATACAAAAAGATATGTATACAACTCAGTCACTCCAGATAATTATGTCTTTGATTCCCCTCTAACTAAAAAGAACAAGAGAACTCTTCCATGGGTGATGTTCTGCTAGGCAAAAATTTCAACATGTGCCTATCACGAAAAGTTCAAATAGAATGGGCTTCAGTTCTATTGTTTACATGACTGTTGTACAGCACATAATTGAGTGTTTGCAGTGATGGCTTTTGCAGATCAGGTTCCATGTTCAGTAAAAGTCCACTTACCTACCTAGATGAGCCTTTGTTATTTGCTAAGCAGCTTCTCGCAAAGAGTTCTAATGGTAAGTAACACTAGTGATACAAACATATTGAATGCAGCCCTCCTCTCCTGTGACTTCTCCCAGTCTCTAGGATAAATGAGAGGAAAAGGGAGTATTGTGGGAGACAGGGGAGTTTGAATGAGGGGTGGCATTGAAAAATGGTGCTCTGCAAAGTCTTCATTGGGGAAACTGGCTGAAAGTGTTTGGCACAAGTATTGGGCCTATAGCTTGTGTTTGGGGTCATGACTGAAAGCTAGTGCTGAGCCTCTGACTCTCAGTCTCAGCTTCCGAGCTTAAGTGTGGGAATTACAGAAACAATTGTTCTGACTTGCATCCTCTCCCCACAGCAGACAAACTGAGAAAACCCCAGGAAAATGGACAGTTTCAGATCAACTGTAATCTCAGTGCTTTGTTCCTTTTTTGTTTTTACTAAAAAAAATTAAAATCTAAGTGACACAGGCCTTTCATTGTTTTGCCTGGCAAACAATTCACTTGATTCAATTTTTTTTTTTTTTTTGTTATTTTGAAGGAAGATGAAAAGCAGACTAAATGATAAATCAATTTACAACCTGTCAGATACAGTACATTGGAGTACTCATCTGGGAGACAGCAATCCCCTTCCTCCTTGTCATCCATGGAGATTTGAACTTGGGTATCTGACCACCAGAGATAGTGCACTAATGCTGAGTTTGGCCTGTATTTAGAAGTGCTGCCTTTTGTTTGTTTAACTGAAAAAGAGACTAGATCTAGGCATCCTGCTTATCACATAAGCTTGTTAAATGCTAGATTTGAGAGGTTTTCTCCCTTTCTTGTAATTTATCTTAATTTTCAGTAGTGAAGGAAGGATTTAGGGCATGGTAGTATAAATAATTTAATAACCCAATGGTTTGAACAGGTAATGATGAGGTTGGATTCTCTGTAGCTTCAAATTCCTCATGTAAGAAAGACTGCAAGCCTCCTTTGCAACTCATTCATATCTGTGAGTAGTCATGGTAAAAAACAACAGGCTCTGGAAAGGAAATCGCCTTTATCACACATTACTAAAAGATGCTTTGATTTAAAATAAAAAGCTTTGTGAAAGATTTTCATACCTAGAGCAAATGAACAGTGAGTTTATATTTACATACAGTATGAACTGCCATGAATTATATTGAATGGTGCTGAAAAGTGCTTCTTTTGGGTGCAAACTTGTGGCTATGGAACCACATTCTGTATCTGATCATTGAACGAAAGCATCCAAGAGGGTTAAAGACTGAAGAACATGATATTGCCATGAAGTAGTCTAGTTAGGAGATTTTAAGACACAAAGAAAAACAAGGATTTATCCTCCAATTACCTATAAAAAATATTTTTGTACGAATCTACCATCATAAGAGCTTCAGCAAGTATCTCAACAAAATAAACCAAATGTTCTTCTTTTTTCTTCTAATTTTTTATTAAAGGTCTTTAAGATATTAAAAATCTTACTATGACAGGCCCACAAAACATCAGAGCCAGTCTCTGTAGCATAAAAAGTGAGCACCAGCAGGAAGTTAATATTATTCTTATCTCCTTCTACAGTACACAAGTTAATTTTAGCTGACACTATCAAATTATTGCATGTTATGGCAGCTTTTCAGAGGTATCCTTGGGCACAGGAGACAAGGTTAGTCTCATCTCTGCTGTACCTTTAGCCGGCCTTCTTAGTTAAGCAAGCTTCACTTATTTCCTTCCAGACAAACGGAAATAATTTATTATGACAGTTAATCCTCTGCTGAAGTACAGAAATTGTCATTCACAGAAAAATTGTATTCAAAAGGCTAAGGACTTCCTAGAAACTCTTTAACGTTTTTCAGTGTTCAGTGCACCTTTGGTTCCTTTGTACACATTTTAAAATTCTGTTATCAGTGCTAGGAAATGAATTGGGTCAACTCTGTTTAAAACATCTTTTCAGAGTGAACATGCATTTAGTTGCCCAGAGGGGAAATACAACTGGATGGATATTAGAGGGACAAACACGATGCTCTGGTAATCAAATCAAAAGGAATACATGGTAAGGCATATTAGCATTTGCATACACCCTCCACAGACCTGGTGTTAGCATTAGTTGAATTAATAAACATTTTGAAGGGGGAAAACAAGAAAGTAAAATTTGCTGGAGAAGGTGTGATGCCAAATCAGCCTATTCACACTAAAGTCAAGGGAATTGACTAATTTATATTGAATGTGAATCTAGTCTATTATTTCTAAATAAGCAGGAGCTCATTACAGTGAATTAGCTGTTTCTGTTACTTTTAAGAAGAAATGTTTCTATTAGAATGATTTTCTGTCACACTGGTGCATTTTTTTGTTGTCTGAGCTTCATGTTGTGCTTTTCTAGGCAATGCTAGAGTGAAATGGAGCATCGCCGACTTGTCACGGGAGGCAGATAAGATGTCAGCCAGTTGTGCTGATGGGCCGAAGTTGTGGCTATGCTTGTCATGTTGGCATTATGCTACAAGGCTGGCAAGGCTGCCTTTTCTCCAAGCACCTGCTTCCTTTGAAGCTGCTTTGATATGTTGCTGTTTATTTTCTGGAAAACAAGTTCTATGAAAATTCCTCCTGAGGCAAATTTACAGGTGCTTTTTATGAGGAAAAGGGTTTTTTTTATGACAGTATTCACCTCTAGTGTAAATCTTTCTCTAGCCCATAAGGCTCACTTGCATCTCACAGCTCAAAAACTTGTACACACTTCATTAATCTGTTCTTGTATGGAGATGGAGGTTTAGTGATAATAGCACCCTAAGTGATGTTAACTCACAGATGGTTTTTAAAGGAAACTTTGAAATATAATAAAGCACTTTATTTCCTGTTTTGTAAATCTAAGAATAAAACCTCTAGATGGCACCAGAAGAACAAAATAGAAATGAGCAGATTTTAAAAAATTCTGCCAGCTATCACATATCCATCATTTTGATGCAACCACATCACTTAGGCAATGGGAGATTATTAAAAGCATTATATTTATGCCAGTGACAAGGACAGGTCCAGCAAATGACTGTTTCCCAGAAATAGCAGGTGATTTTGCAAGCTATAACACTGCCTCTTAATCTTTGCATGACACACATTAAGAGGTTAAGCATGCCTTGTAATATATTGCAAGACTCATGTTACATCAAGTTTCTCCTTAGGATATGAAAACCTCAGCGTATTGACTATATTTATTAGGGAAAATTTGAGTTCAAGCTCTAAATGCAAACCTCTCAGACTCAGCAGCTTCCACAGGTTTCCAAAACACTTTTTCCAATAATCCAAGGCCTGTGCTGTACAATTTTTATTCAGCTGTTACAGGGGAAAGATTTCATTTCAAATTAATGTGAGGTCTGTGAGCAAAAAGCACAGGATCTGGCTCTTAGTACTGCCACTGCAAGATTCAATGATGTCAAGACCTGTAAGAAACTACTTCTAGCCTTCTATATTAATATTTAATTCTCATTGGAATGTGCAGTAACTCAATACCAGCTTTGTCCTTGGATATTAGCTCAAGGTTTATCAGTCTGTTATATTTTAAAAATAGCACACTTGACTTCACGTCATTTCGTTTGGGAACATTTGAACTTCGTGTGGGTGCAGTCAAGGACTGTTAACTTGTAATAAACTTGTCTCATTTTTTAGGTTAATGTAGCTTCATTTTCTGTTATTGTTGCTTCTCTGTTGCATTAATATTGTACAGCTGACAATCTGTTAGGAAAAAGAATCTTAGACACTCTGCTGCAATTAGAAGTGATATGGTTAACAGCTGAAGTTAAAGCCTTTCCTGTGGTATCCTAAACTATGCAGCAAAGTTGTGCCATGCAGATTTCACTGGCACCAGTGCATCCCAAGAGTGAATGTGCCCTCCACCCTGCTGAGGGTCTCTTTGGGAAGCCAGTATCCATCCAATGACGGTGGTGCACACAGCATGTAGAAGAGAGGCAGATGGAAAGAGCTACAGCTTCTGTTAAAGACAGAGCCAGTGCAGAATGGTACAAATCATGATCAAAATTTTAGTCTGCTGACTTAGTGACCTCCACTGGACCATTTTGAATGAAGAAGTGCACTAACAGCCAGTCCAACAATTCTAAATCAACCCAAAGCCAGCCCTCCTGATTGCAAGATAGTATGTGAAAAAGTACCCCCATATAGTCGTGTGCCACTTTAGCTGTCTGGGAAAAGAAATGCCTTCCACATATGAAAACGGCAATCAACCTCCTGCATGGTGCTTAATGGGAGGTAAAACACAAGACAACTCCCTGGCTGGGAGTTATGAGGCCACATGCAGATGTCTGCATCTGAGCTAATCACTGAAACTCCCCTCTTGGAAACAGAGAGAAACAAGTACCAGTAGGGTACAAGTCATGTCATTCTAACGCAGGTGTCTCAAATAAGTGAGATGAATCATGTATGTTCTTTGCAGTGACTGTAAAGAGAGCTTAGTATAACCTGGTTAGATGGGAAACATCTGCATGGCTGATGTTTGAAGTCAGGTGTGATAAATTCTGCACCATATTTCTCTAATTTAGCTCTTAGTTGAAAAATCTATTTACAGACATGCTTTATAATAGCTGAAATTTTTGCTATGTTTTTTTTTTTTTAGACTGGCTTCCTCTACTGAACTCTTGGAATTTTCTGCCTTCTCTGTGATATCCAAGTTATTTTGAAATCTCTGTGCAAGTATTTGCTGACTTCTAGCAGTCATTTTGTCCCAGCTCATAGCTGACTATTGTCATTGTGTTAGGCCTTCTATTCCTTTAAATATGTAGGTCTTCATCCCGGTTTTTAATTGTCTGTGATGCTGCTATTAGTGTGGGATTTGTTTCTGCCTTTGCTTCTCTCAGTGCCATCTTTCTGTGACAACATTTCAACCAATAGGTGCTGAAAGCCTTTCATGGTCTGTTAGTGTCCTTTTGCTAAGCCCACAAGATGTGCCTTGTGCAGTTTCTCTCTTGTGCTGGCCAAGCACACTCTCTGTCTAGAGAAGTACCATTCTCTGCTTCTCATAAGTCAAACTTCTTCTGCCTAAGGCAGTTCAGTGACTGGCAAAAGCTCTGAATCCTTCTGCTCCTGGGCTGGAATCTGTCTGCTTTCTGTTTGTCTCTGACTAGTTCCAGTTGTCTTTCTATTCAGATCTAATACTCTCTAGGCTTCGTGGTTTCTTGGTATGATCTGTCTTCCTCTGTCGCTCCATCTGCTGTCTTTCATTTGTGCTTCAATGTCAGAATCTGTCCCGAGAAATAAAACAGCACAAAGATAACTTATCTAGTCCCTAGACCAACACCTTGTACACATCACATTAACTTCTTCTAGTGCCCACCGCCAAGTGCGGTCACCTGAAGTGCTCCCTAGAGACAGTACTCACGCACCCTGCCCTCAGATCAGGAGGTGTTTAGGAGCGTGTAAGCTGACCTGCACCAAAACTTTGCTAAGGTAAGTCCAAACAAATAGAAGTACTAGGTAATTAAGTTCAGTGCTGTTGTCTTAGCACTGGTTAATTTACTAGAGGAGTTTGTAACTGAAGTGTCCAAGCACTAGTAGCCACATGAAATGTGTATGTGATAGCAACAAGACTTAGTGACCTAGTAGTAAGTAAATAATTGGGGCTATGTGGACTGCTGTTTTAATAACCACTTGCAGCAAGCAAACCTGTCCTAATGAAAATTAAATGTTTCGTGCAGCAGCCTGTGAGTCTTTGTACTGTTGGTGACTGAACCCAGCATTTATGGATCCTGACCCTTTCCTGTTCATTATGCTTTTTTCTAATCATCCTCCGGGGTTTGTCTTCCCACTAATTTTTTTGGGTAACTTAGGGAAAAAAATGGCACATTTGTACTTGAACTCCTCTGCAGTATATATAGCACTCTACAGGCTTAAACTTCCTAGTTTTCTTATTGGCTTTTGGATAGACCTCCAGGTCACGTACAATAAACACCTGTGGCAGCTTTTGCTGTTAAAGGTTATGTTCTGACCTTTCAGGAACAGGTTGCGCTCTCCTGAGACCTTTTTCCTTATCTTGGTGAATACCCCCTGCTGCTGGAGTCTGTTTGGCCTTTATGCCTGCTCAGTGGGCTTCCAGGTTTTCTCAGATGTGTCTTTTTTTCTCTGAGCATGACATTCAAACTAGTTTCATTTTTTGTGAGTCCTTAAACCTGCTTTTGTGTTTCCTTTAACCACAATCATATTTTACATGCACAGTTCTCTTTTTAGAGAGGCAGCTAAATTCCTATGGATCTTATTTTTCTCAGGCTTACTCATATGAAATAAATCTGTGTCTCATCCTGTCGTGACTGCCTGAAGTATTCCATTGCAAATCAGAGAGTATCTCTTGCAGACCTGTCTGTCTTCTGCATCATCAAGTGTCATGGTTTAGCACCAGCTGGCAACTAAGTACCATGTAGCTGCTCACTCATTCCCGCCAGCCTCCCTCACCCCAGTGGGAAGGAGAATGGGGAAGAAAAGGCAGTTCTGGGGGGTTGAGATAATTGCAGTTTAATAATTAAAACAACAACAAAAAAAAGATGCTGCTACTACTACTAGTGCTACTAATAATTGTAAAGAAAAGGAGAGAGAAGGAGAGGATTAAAACTGAAGGGAAACAAGGGATGCACAATACAATTACTCGCCACATGCTGACCAATACCTAGACCATTGCCATGCCGCAATCAGCAACTTCCAGCCAGCTCCCCCCAGTTTATATGCTGAGCATAACATTCTCTGGTATGGAATATCCCTTTGGCCAGTTCAGGTCAGCTTTTCTGGCTATGCTGCCTCCCAGCTTCTTGTGCACCTGCTCACTGGCAGAGCATGAGACACTTGAAAAGTCCTTCATTTAGGGTAAGTATTATTAACAAGAACTAAAACATCAGTGTGTTATTGACTTTATTCTCATACTAAATCCAAACCACAGCACTTTGCAAGATACTGAGAAGAAAATTAACTTTATCCCAGCTGAAACCAGGACATCAAATCACTTGTAGCCCTTTCAATTAACCATGATTTCCCTTCTCAGAACCTTATCGTTACCTTGTAGTACAAAAGATTCAGAAACATAATTTCCATCACTTTCAGAGCTCTGCACAATACATCCTGATGGGCTCTGATCAGGCCTCATGCCCATCCCATGCCAAAATGTATGACTATTTCATTCCAAAGAACATAGCTAGTAATTCTCCTTCCATCTGAGCACATCTTGTTGGGCCTGACAGACTTTAATTGAAAATGCTATGGGCCAATGACTTTGCAGTAACTGTGCTCCCAAGTCTCCTGCTGAGGCCTCAGGCTGTAATTAAAGATGCTCCACAGACATTTCGGGATTGGCAGCTTGCTTATATTTGTCTTTATTCTTTCAGATGATCTTGTATTTTGATGTTAAAGAGACAGAACACAAATATTCTGAGTGGCAAAAGGGACTTTTGTCTTTAACCTGAGCAGTTAAACAAGTTGAGCCTCTAAGGGGTAACCTATCCAGAAAAATGCAGCTGAAACTTGTAGTGTTTTCCCTATCAAGAATTATGCTAGGAATGATACCAGCACACCTTCCATAGAGACTGGGTCCTTCTTGCAGGAACAATCATAACCAACATAAGCCAAATCCTGTTCACATGTCAAGAAGCTCGACCCACAGAGTGGAGGCACTCATATAGATATGACAGCTTAAGTGACCCTCCTTTGAGTTCTCCCTGCTAGGCAGTGTTGCTGCAGGGCGGTGATCTCCCCTTGAGCTGGGGTACCTCAAGGTTCCTCCTTGTGACAGTGAGACCTTTTGCCAACAACCACTCTTTGGTAAGCAACCTTGGAGTATGGTAACTTTGATTTAAGACTTGATAACATTGATTTTGGTAACTTTGGTTTGACTTATTAACTTTGAATTGTGTCTTGATAAGTGCTGAATCAGAGTTCAAATGACTGTGCTGTCCAGTAATAAGGTGAACCACATCATGGAACTTTGTTACGTCAGTTTTACAGCATCATATTAAAATTGGTTTTGCTAATGCCTTTGACAGTTGTTCTTTAATCTATCTAATTTCATGATAGATTAAATGGAGAGGAAGAGGAAAGGGGATCTGCAAAAGAAAGTTCTCTTGCTGTCCTTTTCAAAACCTCTCTACATTGTGCCAAGTAGGTAAATTCTAGTTTGCACTTGAGTAGGGATTTCCTACAAATAAAAGTCTCTGATAGATCTGTTCACACAGGTCAAGCTCTAACCAACAGCAGCTTGCCCTTTCCGTGACATGACCCCTCTGGGATGTCAGAGGCAATGCTTTCTCTCCTCCTAACTAGATGCTGAAGTGAAGAGCATCTCTTTTCTTCCTCCTGCTTCCCTGTGGTATTCAGGCAAGATAGGAATAGAGAGCTGGCTGATTCTGTTACAGAGCAGATGACGGCAGATGGTTATTGAAAGCCTGAGATTGCAGGGAGCCCAGTGAGGGGACATGAAGGGGAACCATGGATATGCTGGGAGGAAGTTGAGAGCAAGTGACAGGTTCAGAGAGCATCTGATCATGGGGATGGCTGGGAAAGCAGACAGCAAGGAGCAAGAAGAGTTTTAAAAGTACAAGGGGGAGCACAAGGTAGAGGGGAAGGAGACTGCAATGAAGGGATGGGCAATGAGGCTGAAATGAGTACCCAGATACATGTTTGCATGAGGCAGTAATGAAATAGACCATAACTGGATATGAAGCCCCAAAAGCAGGACAAAAACATGGGCTCATGGGCTGAATTATATGTATTTCTTTTCAGAGCCTGAGATAATGGATATCTCTGTGTACCTTAGAACAATATTTTATGAAATCTGTGTTGATTAGCCAAAAATTATTATTGGTGGCAGCTTCTAAGGGAGAAGAGCATGGCTGGTGAGTGGTGTAACCAAGACTGAAATTCAGGACAATCAAAAGATCTATGCAGTAGGATAGAGTGATAGAGAGAGACTGGTGAGAAACTGAAGGAGACATGCAGCTACAACTGGGGAAGACCATGACAGACCAGAAGCCATAGTAACATTGAAAGGTTTATCAAATACTCAAGTATTAAGACTCAAATACTAAAGCAGAACTCAGCAATAACACCAACCATAGTATGGAAGAAAAATAAATTGAACATTCAGTGATGCTTGTAAGCTGAGAAGGAGATTGCTAGTGAGTATGTTCATGGAGATAGGATATTTGCAGTGGGAGTTCAGTTCACAAAAAGAAAACACTGACATCAGAAACAGAGATGTGTGATTGAGCTGCACAAGAAGGCTCAATCTAGTCAAATGAATGTAACAGTTGTTCTTTTAGTTATGACAGATATATCCCTTCACATCTCTGTGAAGACTACCAAGCTCACTAAGGGACTCAGCTACATGATTCGAAATAAACAAATGAAAGTCTGTGACCAGATCCTCAAGACAAACTTGCAGAATTCTGCAAAAAAGAGCTTCTGGTAGCTAAACCTGTCCCCTTCTCAGGATCTCTGTACAGCACTGAACCTGATAAACTTAATACACAGGGTGACCTGAATGTTATTCATGATGAGAAGTGGGACACTCTCTTCTATCTGAGGAGGTGCTAGTTTTGAGTTCTTTACTTTGTGAGAGTTTCTTCTCCTTAACCAGCTGTTCAAATACTAATAACACAACTAAAAAAAAAAAAAAAAAAGAAAAAAAGAAAGAAAGAAAGAAAAAGATTATGATTGGGCTACATAATCTGATTAAATGTTCTTTTCTGCTTTACTGGCAGTGGGATGGATCTCAAATAGGGCAGAACAGGAACTGTACAGCTATCAGTAGTCTCTCTGCAGTGATTTCATCTGTCAAGCTGCACACAGATTTTTGATTTGGTTTTATAAAGCCGAAATCTTTAATAGAAAAAACAATAAAGGGATACCATGACCTGACAGTTTCACTGATGTGTTCCTGATTCTCTGTACCCAGCTCCAGTGACACATTGTGGCCATAACCTCAGTGTTTATGACTCTTTTGCTCTTCTGGCAGGGTACAAAACAACCCCCAAGAACCTAGCATATATTTTTCTCACCTGTAGAGGTATTTTGTTTTCAAGGTTCTCTTTTATTTTCATTGCCTTGCCATTGGGGCCATGAGCTATTTTGTGAAGAACTGAAGCACTGCATTTTCAGGAAAAAAAAGAATTGTCTATTTTAACTGCCATTTTCTGATTTTTTAAGCTCTGCTTTGCTCTGGTTAGTTTCTTTTTATTTTTCTAAATTATAATAAATGATTCAATGATGAACTTACATCTAATTCGAAAGACAAAGAGAAGTTATATTGTATATCTCTTCTTTTCCTTTTTTAAAAAAATAGTATTTTATTTTGATGGTTAAACCCAGATGGGACATGAGTATCACATCCTTTTTTTACAAGGATTTGATTGAGTGTATGAACTCTTATACAGTATGAATCACATTTGAGAAGGTTGATAACAATTGCTGCAATCTTTCTATTCAACCCAGAATGGCAACACTTTAGCTACCATTTACTGGAAGTACATTTTATAGTGAAAAGCTTTAACCGATCAGTGTTCAAACTCTTCCCAGAAAAAAAATGATGAGGATAGGATAGTAAAGGTAGTGTGCTTCAGGCATAAGAAATAAGATGGGCAACTGAGACTTGAAAAATTGAAGTTGTGAACAGGAGTAAAAGTAACAAGTAAAAATGTAGAAAACTATGATAACACAACCTGAGAAAAATAGATTTTTTGTAACTTGTTCCACCTGTAGCTCTCTACAACTACCCAAAAGGAGGTTGTAGCAAGGTGGAGCCCAGAGAAAATGGCCTCAAGTTGTATCAGGGAAATTTTAGGTTGGACATCAGGAAGACTTTCTTCATGGAAAGGTTGTTAAGCATGGGAAGGTACTGCCCAGGGAGATGGTGGAGTCACCATTCCTGGAAGTGTTCAAGAAATGACTGGATGTGGCACTTGGTCCTCTGGTCTAGCTGATGAGATGGTGATTGATCAAAGGTCAAACTCAATCATCTTGGAGGTCTTTTCCAACCTAATTGATTCTTGATTCTCTTAAAATTTGAAGAAGAAATTAAAGAAAAGTAGCAAGTAGCTAGTTTTCAACAGTGAGAATCAGTTAACATATGGGGCATAGCTTTCAATAGCAGTGGTGAAAGAGGGTCTTTCTAAACAGATACAGAGGAGTTAAGTTACAAGTTAGTAATAATTGCTGGTCACCTTCGTGTGAGTTTTTTTTTTTTTTTTTTTTTTTTTCCCCCCTAGGGGTTGATGCACAGGTTGGTAGTTTTTTTGGTCAGGCTGGTCAATTATTTTCTTTCTCTTTTAAAAATCTACAAAGCTATTGCAGCAATGCCATATAATCTTGTTATATTAAGTGAAATCTTAATTCTTTCTTCAGCTCACAGATTTAGGGAGGAGGTCTTGAACAAAAGAATGAGACCCTGTCATTCTGAAGGATGTACAACTCAAGAGCAGTGAGAAGTAACTGAAAGGGAAAGTTCAACTAGATGTTTCAATGAGAGATCTCTTCCCTTACTAGGGAGGTGAGAAGCTTTTCTTACTGTAGAAGATATATGACAAATACAGCTGTCTTTGCATTCAGAGATTAGGATCATTAAAGACCTGGAGCTGGGTGCAACTCCTTGTATATTACCAGGCTGAAATTTTGAGTCCCAGGCTTGTCATATGATTGAAATAAATGGGGTTGTACTAAGCGACAGTTTCGTGGCACTGGGAAGGTTTGGTCCACAAGGACTTTGTTCACCTGTGCTAATTCTGCTTATCAATCAACTGGTCGATCATTCACATTTAATCCTGGCACTAAAACATTCTTGCAGTTGAATCTTAATTTGTGAGCTCTTTGCATTCTCTTGTGAGTCAAGAAGTTAAACTAATTTACTATTGCACTCCCTTGATAATGAAGAAGGCTGATGAGAAGAAGAGAACATTTAAAGCAGTGTGTCTCATTAAATCATTTTGCATTTCAGTAGTAGGGTGGTTTATCTTTCAAGTGGTATTTGTGATACAGGACAGAAAAACTGTCCAACAGTCATACTAAAAATGCAAATGTTCATTTTTTTTATTCCAATAAAATTCAATTTTTTGCTAAAACTCATGGCTGAATGGTGCTAGAAGAGGTACAAAAAGCCCCAGATGCATCAATGAGATGTAATGTTGCCAGTGGCTAGAATTTCTACTGCATCACCTCATAATTTAGACTCTAAGTCCTAGAGTGATGTGAGTACCTCAGTTTTAATTTAAAACATAAGAATACAATTCTAATCTGGAGGTGGTTGGGCAGAAAATGTTGAGAACCTGAACTAGAAAAGGTTAGAAAAATGAGAAGCCAGCAAATAGAAAAATGTACCCTTCAGGGGCAGGGGGAAGTCAAGTGCATTTAGTGCTTCCTAGGAGAACTGGGCTTATTCTGTCCTCTTTAACCACATCATTCACAAGTGTGTTCTCCCCAGATGCACTGAAACAGAAACACCCAGGAGTGGGATGCTGCCACTGGAGCAAATTGGCAAGCTATTTGCTATGGAACCTCTTTCCTTGGAGGTATCATGCAGTGGGGAAAAATCTCTTCTGGCTATGTGAGCTGTCCTTGTTACAGCTGCAACCTGCTTCTAATCACCATTTTTCCTTGTGATCCTTCCCTCATGACAGGAGCAAATCAATTTATAAGAATTAACCCCTACGCCTTGGTAGCTGCTGAACTCATGGAAGACAAAGGGGTTCTGAAAGCAGCTCTATGCTGTATTCCTTGTTCTAATGGACTGCAGGAAGTCCCACTGGTGTGAGGTGACCACCCCTGAGTTATAATTTTTTCATAAATCTGAAGGATGATAGTTAATAATGTATGAACACAATGAGATTAATTTTACTTCACTTTAATTAAAATGGTGTGAGGATCAAGATTTATCAGAAAAGAACCTGCTTAAAACCAAACCCAAAGCTTTCCTTCATACAGGCTTTTGATTTCCAGGCACAACCATGTTCTTATCTGTGCCAGAAGCCTTCTGGATCATATTCATGTAATAGTCTACTTACTGCAATATACAATAATGCAATGTAAGATTCTCATGACAGAACTGTTATCTTCAGCTATAAACTCATAAATAAGCCTCTTTATGCAACCAAATATGCTGTCCCTTTCATTGTTGCAACTTGCTACTCTAAGGTAAAATTTTATATGCTTAGTAACATAACTGTCACATAATATCACTCCTCCTGACAAGAGAAATACAAGACATTATTTTTCATAGTTTTTGAATAAAAAATATAATCTAGAAGTACTTTTATAAAAAAGAACATTTTCCTGAAGTCAATTCACTTGATTTTCAGTATTTACTGTTTAGAGGGGAAAACTAGGATCTAGGAGATACCTAGTACAGGATGTGCTCATTAAAATGATGCATAAATCAAACAGTTTAACTCATATTCACAGATTAAAAAAACCCAACTTACCAATATCTAAAATGATAATTTACAACTTCATGAAATAAATGTTCTTTTAGTTTAAGGGTGAAGACAAAGAAGAGAAAAAGGAGCTGAGTTCTTCTCAGAATATGAGTAGGAACACTCTCATGATGCCAGAGATATGCTAAAAGTTCCCAATAATCAAGAAAAGCAGGTCTCACACATAGGTGCCTAAATCCAGGCTAATGAATATTTGGCCATGTGTATCCTCTGTGCAGTGCTGCAGTGTTCATGAATCAAAGAAAAGCTGCATCTTTGCAAAGTGCTGAATCCTAGAACGGTTAGTGAGGCAGTATGCAGAAGTCAAAACTGTTGCCACTGTCAAGTGGCCATAAAAATGATTATCTGTTAAGATATTGGAAGCAGAGCTGCTATCCCCTAAATTCTCATGGAACCCATCTGATTTACTAACTTCTTGTTGCATCAAGATTTTTAGCTTGTCATGGCAACCTGGGAACTGAGAGGAGTAGGATGCCATCAGGCAGCAGTCATAATGCAAGCATAAGTTAAATGCCTCTAAAGTTAATGATCCAAACTCTTCCCTGCAGCTGCGAGGCACACAGTGTAACTTGGGGGAGGTGCACAGATTCTGTAAATTACTTTGGATGCCTGTACCACGACCCTGGGCCAGCTGTGTATCAGACCAGACCAGTGGCATAAGTTACACTAATATAACCGCTGCTGTAAGCGATCCGGAATGGCTGTCGTGCCAGACATGTAATGTCAGTGTCATACTGAAGCGTAGGTCCTTTTTTTTCGCCCTTCCTTCCTTACTCTGGCTGTAGGGTTGAAGGCAACCTGGGAACTGATACATTTTTTCTGCCCTGCTAGGAAATTATCCCACCCCGAATAATCTTTCCATTGCTGCTGGCCCTCTTAATTCAGTAAAATGCTGTAAATCATCTTGAACTCATGGGGACAAGCTAAAGCAATATATGTTCCCTTATTAGCATATTTTTCTGGTTTACATTCTATTTTATCATAATAGCATGGACACTAATTTTGCTTTAATTGTAAAGCTTGGATCCAAGAAAATGCTTTAATTGGTATCAAATAACTATTCACCTGGATAAAAATGGTAACTGAAAAGCAATGTTATTGACAGAATTATCAGTCAATGCAACAGCATCTTCTCTACAGCTTTCAGAGTGTGATGTTATTAGTGTATGTGAAAACTGCCTGCTTTGCTGCCTGCTTTTTAGTGATAAGTATTATCTGTTATATTGCAGGGACTTTTGGTCAGAGCCTTGTATATTTTGCCATTTTCTGAATATACTTTAAGATCTTCAGGTTTTATCATCTGCAGATAATTGTTGCAGACAAACTAACAAATTACTCTAATGGAAGAATGGGAAGAAATATCTGCAGCCAGGAACACTGACAAACAGAAGTTTGGATGTAGCAATTGAATCATGTGAAAGTGGAACAAACCTAGCAGGGAACAGCCACTTTCATCTGTGCAATAAAACCCACCCAATTTAAGCCACAGCTGTAAAATTCGTGGAGTTTTGGTGAGCTGCCACTTTCTGGGGCTAATAGTAAGCTTTCATTTCTAGATTTCTTACATTCTACTTTCCTTATCCGGGTAACCTAGGCTGCTGAAGTCTCGTTTACACTGCCTACCTCACTCTCTCTCTTTTTTTTTTTTTTTTTTTTAACCATGGAATATGCCAAGACTTCTCATAAAGCAGTCACTGTATTAGGAGACAGAAACTCTCAAAGCCTGGGTAAATGTCAGTGCTGTGGAACAACTTTCACCCCTGAAAGGTCACAGACTGCAGTTCCAGCACATTGCGGTCCAGTCAGCAAGCAACCAGTCAAGCATATCGGTTCAACATAATACCACATTATTACATTTATCTGGCCAGCATTAAATGTGATGCAGCCCCATGCTTTTTTTCCCTTGATTTTGAATGAACAAAGGGGCTTTTGTAGGCCATCCTAAAGCTGTTCATTCAAAGATTAGAAAAAGGCCATGGTGTCTAATGGGGGATTTGGACTGAATGGAAACACCTAATACCAAAACCAGGGTCTTCAAACCCTCATCCAGCTTCTTTCTAATTCTCACCATTTACATTTGCTAAATACCTAGTACAGAACACTGCAGTTACCTGGTAGCACCTTAGTTGTGGTGGGACCAGGGAGCTCCTGGGACAATCTTGCATCTGCAAGTTTGAGTCTTCATCTGGTGCCCTCAGAAAGTATTTGCAGAGAGCTGAGTCTTGTCTTAGACCATTCTTCCTACAAAAATATGTACCTTGAAAGAACTTGTTTGATTGGTTTATTTTGAGGGTAGAGGGAAAAGGGTCTTTCCAGGTTGCAAATCCCAAATGGAGTACTGTGTTGCCTGGTACTGCTGAGACACTAAATCAGTGCAAACCCTTTCTTCAGGACTTCCCTTTAGGTTGCTCTGTGCTTGGTATACTGTTTTCTGTGGGTCTGGTTGTCCTGCATTGGGATACCTAAAGGCTAGGTACAACACTGCTTAACATTTTGATCCCTAAATTCTTGTGTGTTCTTATATTTTATTGGTTATGACTGATTGTTGTGCATATGGGGAATATTTTGGAAGTCAGAATTTTCTTATCTATCAACTTTGTCAATTTTTGAGTTGAATTTGAAAAAGTATCCCAGGGACAGTTGTTTAATTTACTTGAATTTACATATATATACATACACATACATATTTTTTTAACCAAACAGCAGCACTAAGAAGACAACAGGGGTGTATGTTACTAGACCCTTCATGCTCTTAATGATTATACATCACATTATAGTAAAGATTATATATGGATTCCATAATGTTTTTAATGAAATTTTCACGACAACCATGACCAATTATTTAGAAGACTAGTGATAAATCACTTTTCTGATGATTGCTCACTGCTAATGATTTCTTTTCCTTGGATGATCATTCTGTTGGAGATTATTGCACAACCTATAAAAGTTTCTAAAGATGTGTTTTGTGTGGGTGAGCCAACACTTCATTGAAGGGCTCTGCATGTTACAACTTTGCTGTTTCCTAGGGCAGGCTGCCGATCTCTGCCTTCACTTTTCTGAACATTATCAGAACATCTAATTTCTATTCCGCTTTAGGGTCGTGCTAAGTTACCAATTTAAAACAGTTGCTGTGATGTTGACAGTTTTAATTTGTTCCACTTGATATGCTAGTAGGCCTATTGTTTGTTTAAAGTAGATTTTTGTTGTTCTGAAAGAGACAGTTTCTGTATTTTGTCAATGCAATGCAATTTTTACCCACATTGCAGCTCCAGACATCTCCTTGAGGGCAAGTCTAATTGAAGTTGCTTGATTTCTGTTACCAATCAGAGTTTTTTTAAACTGGATTTCTTTTCATCTGGAATGCTTGAAGCTTCTGCTGTATTAGCAGGCTCACTCAGGTGTAACATTTTCTCAATCTCTCTGCTTGATCACAGCCTTCTGGATGGCCTTAGTCTCCCAGCCAACATTCAAAAAGCACCTGATGAGCTCTAAGACTGATTAATACTTATCAGAATTTACTTGTCCTTTCTTAAAATGATTGCACCTAAATTAAGCCAGAAATCTAGCTCTGTACTCACCTTTCAGCAAGTTATGCCTTAGAAGGACTCCCAGCAGAACAGGGCAAATTCAGCATGGATGCAAGGACTGCATCCTGGATCTCTGTCATTCAGTAGTCATTTAAGTGGGAAATTTTTGAACAGCTACTAAGCAAGTCACTTTACTAGAGCAAACGTGCCTTTTTTTCTTGGGAGAAGAAGAATTTGTTGTCGGTTTCAACTATGTAATGGGTTACAGGGGAAAATGTAAGTTTGTATGCACTTGCGTTGGAATGAGTAGTTTGTAAAAGAGAGGGAGAAGGTGGAAACTTCTGTGGTATGTATTACTTGTGGGTTTTACTTACATTTTTGATTTCAGCAAGATGGCAATTGCTTGACATTCATGTATCTCTTCTATACCAAACTCTGTCAGGTTTTGTTAACTCATCATTAATAATCTCATGATCTAGGGGCTTTTGTATCTCAGTGTAACTTGAATTTTAAATATTGTTGGTTTGTGATGAATTTCTGTTAGCCTTGCATTGTAGAGATATATCAAAATTAATTTTTTTTTCTTTCCAAGTAAATAACTAATCATACAAACCATTTTTTTTTCTTCTTCTCAGCAATCAATAAGCTGGTTTTTTTCCCATTTGGTTTTCCAGCTACACATAAGAATTATCCTCCCTCCATTTCCTCTTTCAACATTAGAATTTTTTGTATTTTAGAAATGTGTAGTTGAATTTGGATGTGCTTTACTGAATAGCTGTCAGGAAGAGAGACAAAGAAGGTGGGGAGGTGAGAGGGACTGACAGGAGAACCAGGATATGTGTACTAGTGTCTTCAGCTCCCCTTAGCATGGGCAGCGTTTGCAGTGGGTCAGACCTCTGCCCTAGGCTTCCTTTACCCCCAGGGCCAATTTTTCCCATTAGGAAAGGCACTTAATGAAGAATGCAGGCAGGGGAATTGGGTGACAGACAGGAAGGGGGAGGATGAAACCTACCACAGGAGATGGTAGGATGGTGGGCTGGAGAGTTGTTCTAGCTGCAAAATACTACAATACTACAAAACAGTATTTCTTACTCTAGACTTTCAATCCAATAGGTGGAATATTTATGAATCCTCTCTGTCACTCAGTCTCCACACGCTGAAACATTGTCCTGGCTACAAGTGTGTAAGACAACAGTAAATTGCAAGATCCCTGCAAATTGTACAAGGTCTGTCTTATCATTTTTGGAGACAGGGAAATAGGACAGAAAAAATGAAGTGGTTTTCCTGTGGGAACAAAATGGAGAAAGGCAGTAACAGTAGAGGAATTAAGGCACACCCATTGACCAGTTTTACCTCTTTTCATTTATGTTTTATTGTGTTGCTATATACAGCAACTTACAAATTAATTTCCCATGTGAAATAACTTAGGATACTAATTTAGACCTTTACTAGGTTAGCATATAGTTTGTGAAGGCAAAACCTGCACAATATTTTAGAGCAGCTCAGCAGCAGCTAGATCATTGATCATGAATTGGCTGATGCTTAGATATTGTGGAAACAGTCTAGACCCAGAGCCAGAGCTAATACAGACCCATACAATTCCACTGAAATCAGGCTCCCTGAGCAAGTTTAGCATTACAATATTTCCCTAAGTAGTAATATATACTAGGTAGAGTTTCAGAAATTACAGTATGGATATTATGAACAAAACTGCCATGCATAAATCAGTATTTTTAGTTCTTAATAAAATATTATATGCACAAGGGTCCAACTGCACACCATAAAGAATATTTTATTTTGCAAGTATTTTTGGTGTACAATGTTTTCATCCTATATGTAACATTATAAAATTTTCCAATTAAATAAAATTTTGTTTAAAAAGATGTAATTTCTTTATAAGATTTAAACTTAAAAAGACACACACACACACACACACACACAAAAGACACAGACTGAGAAAAGCTACGATTTTTGTTGCTTATAAATACAAAATTATGCAAGGAAAGCTTTTCCCCACAGGATTGATGAACTTTAAAGGTATTATTATGGGAAAGTAAATTCTCAGTACAAAATCAACATTCAAGATAAGATCTTGAAGATGCATTTGGATTCTGGTAAATCTTTGTTGATGAAATTGTATTTATCCCATTTTTACCCAAATTCATGATGCTTTGCTTTGATTTCTAAGTTGTGGACTAAATCGTTGCACATTAGAAATGCATAGAACTATTGCAGTTTACTAATTCATGCTCTGAAAGATTAGAATTGTTCTGAAAAAGCCTCAGGAGACTTTGGGTTGTCCATGAAGCATTAAGCATTTTCTTTTGAATTTGTCATGCCATTACCTGATTAACTAGAGGTACCCACAGACTGCTGGCTGTGTTAGAACCTCCCAAATCCAGAAAGATGTGAGGGAAAACTGTTGTGCACTTATTTCCTTGACAAAAAAGTTTTCAGAAGGTTCAGCTTTATCATTTACATTAACTTCTAGCAAAGACGAATGCTTCCATAATGAGTATTTTATATTCGGTACACAGTAAACTGTACTACTTCTGCCAATGTCATGGGCAGTGAGAATGAGTATCATTCATCAAATGGCACTTGGAAAGATAGACAGTATTTTCTTCCATTCAACAGAACTTAATAAATTGTTTCTGAAAGGTTCTTTGCCATTAATATATAGTTTAAATATACTACAACTGTTTTAAACCACTGAAACTGTTTATGATACATATATTCATTAGTGTGGTAATCACGATGGCTTTATTTGGTCAGCACACGAAATTGCAATCTATATTAGTTTGTTTACTTTTAAGAGAGATGGGAATGGAGATTTTGTAGTCAGAGAAACTAATGATAATATAATTTATTAGCATTTACATCAGGTGTTGACATTTTAAATCCATAGTCCAAATTTATTAATTGAGCTCACCTGCAGAGCATCATAACAGGCTCACTGTTGACTCCTGCAATTTATTGAAAAATGATCTTGCTTCACCTTATGTATCAGAATCAGTTTGAAGAGGGCTTTTCTACTGCAGAGGTATCTGTATTAAATTTGTACCACAGATTAAAATACAAGGAAATGTTTAAAATGCCATTAAAATTGAGCAGTAAATCTTTCACTTTAAATATGAGAGGAGGAGGATAATTCCTTTCTCATTTCTCATCAAAGGTAGGCAACTAATTAGTCTCACTCCAATTAATACTTGGATTATATAAAAGATGATTGATTCTGTCTAGATTTTTATCCTTTGAACATATGGCAACAAGGAACATGGAAAGTTTTCATCTGTCATGTTTGTGCTCATACCTTAAAGTATGAATATATGGGTTACTCACAGGCAGTGGTCTAGTGTTTTGGCTGCAAAGATAAGTGCATGCTATTCAATCACTTTTATTTTAACTGTTTACAGCTGATAAAGAACAGATCTTGGCCATGCAGAAAGCACATTGATCACCTATATAGTCTACAGATGGCTTTCAAAAGCGTGTCCAGACTGGTGATTCCAGAGCAGAGCAAAGAATATAACAATAAAGGTGACAAGTACAGTTAAGGTTCAGTGTAAGATGCAGACTCTGGACACAAAATAGGCTTCCAAAGAAACCAGCTAGTCAATCTCAATTTCCTACAGCTAGTCCCATAAGTCTGCCCTCCATCCCCCAACCCCACCCAACCCTATCCTGCTTGTTCCCCTTCTTTTAAATCTGCTGTTTGGATTTTCACTCCCATGCACAAGCAGACATGGACACAGGCTCAGCCAGGGAAGGCTTTGGTGCTCTAACCTGATTTCTGAAACAGGAACAGCTTCCATGTGCTCTGCAGAAATTGCTTGCCCAAATACAAATTTTTCTGGAGTTACAAGACAGCAGACCTGGGGAAAACGGGTTGAACAAAACCACTTTCTGAGGACAGCATATGGTGTGATGGAGGAGAAGGGTAATGGCCAAGATCAGCAGCCCAGGAACATGGGCTTTTGCACAGTTTCTTGGACTGCTCATTTGTAAAGCTGGCCCTGCCAATGGTAGGAGGGGTGCCAGAGAAAGTTATGGAGTAAAGTTGTTACTTGTACAGTTTTTAACACACTGGTTACTAGTCTCTCAATTCTGGGGAAAATTACTTCCCTTTTCATCTTCTCAGCCCTTCATTTGAGAGATGGTGATTTAGAAAAATAGTTTGCTAACCTGAGTGTTAATTTACTTTAAGAAATGTTAAATATGAGGAGCTTGAACAGTTGGATATTTTAAGCTTTGTCATGTTCATTATAGGTCAGAATTTATCCTGCCTGTAGAGGATATTTTTCCAGGAATAGAGGGCAGATCTCTGACAAGAAGGATGCACAAGCAAGTTCCCTAAGAAAATGAATGATGATCTAAGCATACAGCCCTCTCTCACTTTCAATTACTTTCTATGAGCTTTTTACGAACTTTCTACCTCTGTCTTTCTCTATATCCTTTATGTATTTATCTTTTCTTTTTTCCTCCCTAAACAAAAAGGGGAGATGTGACTGTTTTCCAGAGAACTGGGTAGATCAAGTGCAAATTCTTACACACAGAAGGTGAGGAGATGCTGGCAAAAGGCGGTTTCCTAGTGTCACTGAACATAAGTCCACTGCAGACTGCTACAAGCACCGGCTCACCCACCTCAGTGGTTTTCTGCATTTCTGCTGTTCAGAAATGTTTCCTGGCACAGGTCACAGCAGCACATACTGCAGCTCTTCACTAATTGCCTCTACTGGCCTGCTGTAAAAGGAAAGTATTGCTGATATGTGGACTTACCACAGCCAGACTTCTTTCCTGTTATACATATTTTCCTTTTCCACATGTACATGCCATGCAGAGGTAGTATAAAGGTAGACTGTTACTTAAATATAGCTGCTCCTTAAGCCAGCAAAACTGCTGTTAGACAGTATTACTGACTAGTCACACCCTGTTCAATGCCATCTTTCAAAAATCTAACCTGTCTCAAAATCTCCTTCCTAGCATGAATTAGGCCCATGATGCCTAGGAATGCATAGAAAATGAGGCAAAGGAAATTCACTCATCCTGAAAAAAACAATAAACTGCATAATTTGAGCAATATATAATTGATCAATGTTATTTCTATAAGCATTTTGTGGCCCTTGCTTGTAAATTAAATCAATTCCTGGTAGAGAAGTAGGTAGGAAGCCAATATCATTACTTTACTTGTTCATATACTTTACTAGAAAATTATTTTTTTCTGTAACAAAGCATATTTTCTGCACTGTTAAACCACATCCATCTTAATGGGATCTGCCTCCTCTGAGTTTACATGTTTACTTGACTAGGTGGCTTGCCTGCTTGAGAAAGGGAGTTTCTTGAATTATGAAAACAAGAAAATCTCATATCCACAAACTGCTCTCTACAATTTTTATGACATGATATAAATGTTAACAGAAGAGTTATTAATTTCCAGACATAATTGTCACTAACTTTCAGGTTTTTGCTTCCTCAGTAGTTTATGAATTGGAAATGAATCTTATATTGTTTTGGTCATTCACCTGAATCTGGGAAGAGAGTATTTCAGTGAATTGGACATGAAACCACTGTCTTTTCTATTTTTCCTGTATTTCCAAAGTACTTTGGCTTTTGCAAACTGCACCTTGAATGGCACCAACTGTGAGCAGTTTGTTGCTCTGTGATGAGGCACTTTGCTTTCTTGGACTGAAAGGGAGCTTCAGGAGCCAGATCCTCAGCTGGTGTGAATGTATGAATTGTGGAGAAGTAAATACACTGCCATTTAGGCTGCCTGCTGATCTTCCCTTTCATTTCCTTTGAGTGATGTGTGTCATCCCACTCACATAAACCTAGCATGGCTGACGTTGTTAAAGATGTTATTTGCAAAGCAGAAGGGCTTTTCTCCCTGTAAGGGTAAAGGAGAAGTGGTCTTCCATCCAATTCATTCTCCCTTCCACTAAAAAGCTGTTCACAGGCTCTTGGCTCTAGAAAATCACCACAACTTATTTACTTCCAAAGTAGAAAGCAATGAGCTGCTACTCAAGGGCACATCAGTAAATTGAAGACAATGGAATTAAGTTAGTTTACTCTGGTTTTAAAAGGTATATTTTTAACACATCACTAAGACTCAATTTTTCTTATGTTGGTTTCTATGGCAAATAACTTTTCTTTCTAGTGCCCATCAATCATGTTCAGGCTTCATTATGTATGTAACACTGTACTGGCCTTTGGACACAGACCTCCAAGGTATACTAGCTAAGTTTGCTGATGATACTAAGCTGGGAGGAGCTGTTAACTTCCTTGAAGGCAGAGAGCTCCTGGGCAAACAGCTCTAGGTGACCCTGCTTGCGCTCTGGGTGACCCCCCTTCCAACCTCAAATATTCTTTGTTTGTTAATAACATATTCAGTAATGGGGAATTGACAAATGTGTGACACTGTTTTACTGAACAAAACACCACCAACTAAATATCTTGTTGTTGCTAGGGATGTAGAAATGTTCAAAAGACTGAAGTGACAGCTGTCATGACATGTATTTCTATCACATCTATAGAAAGAAGTGTCTACAATCAATTCTATTTTCTTGTCTGAAGGACAAATTAAAAGAATATCCTATATGATAAAAAGGCTTGGGTTACACCTAGTGATTGTACATAAATGTGGTAAAAGTAAAACCAGCTTTTTAATTTCTTTTTTTCCTTTTCAGTCTTTGAATCATGTAGCTAATAACACATTTAAAAGTTATTGAAAGTTTAATGGAGTTTACTAAAAATTACATTTAGACTTTTTTATTCTTAAAGGACAATTGCAATTATTTGAATTCTTTTCTTCACTAAACATGTCTGAAGTTAAAGAAAGCACATGAACATTCTTCTAAGACTCCATTCAAATATGAATACAGCATTGCTGCCTTGGAAATAGTTGTTTAATGAAACAGAACCCCTGCTTTTTTTTTTTTTTTTTTTTTTTTTTTTTTTTAAGAGGTAATTCCTCTATTCTTTATTGGATTATGCATTTTTGCATTATACAATATCTGTATCGATATGGTTAGGGAATAATTGTTGGAGTTTAATTTTTTAAACTGATTGCTAGGTATTTTACATCTCTGCCAATTGCTCAGAGGAGAATACTCCCCGAAGCTAATTAGAAGAGGTAAAATAAACTTACAAGCAGCCTGGTTTCATCTCAATTATTAAAAAAGGGTTTGGATACTGTTGCAAAGCCAGAGTAAAATCTAACTCATAAACCTATTTCATAAACCTACCACACAAAAAGTAGGTGTTGGTAAACTGGAATTTGTAACAATATCAAATGTAAATGTTTAGATTCATAGAGGTAGAGAAAATATAGTAATAAGTTAACAAAAAACCCCTTATCAATGTCTACCTTCTATGAGTCTCTTTACAGAAGAAAATCTTTGTGATATGCCATATTATATAAAGAAAGAACAGTTTTGTGCTCCAATACATACAGAGGAATCCAATGCATGAAACAGGCACTATGTGCAAATAGGGCTTATTTTAAGGCAGACCTTAAGCTGCAGAATTGACAATCAGAGTCAGCAGAGAGACAGGAAAAGTGTGTGTGTAAGACAATGAGAATCTCAACTAGCCCTGCACATCAATAGGTGCCATGTAATTTAGACTTCTTGTAGCCATTGTGGCAAAGGAAAACTTTAAAGAATATTTGAAAGAAGATACTACAGGAACAAGGATGACTTTTGCATCATTTTCTATACTGATTCTTATCAGTCACAGCAAGCTAAACTCTCAGTCCTGTGCTTTCCTCTCTCCTAAGATTCTGAGCTGTCATCCTAGCTAAACACCTTCTGTGCTTCTCAGTATTTCATGCCATTGTACCAAAATAATGTGATTGCCAGGCATACCCAGAGAGCACTGATTTTCCTGGTGTTTTAATTTCAGAAATATATTTGTTTCTGTGTATTTTTGTATCTGTATACACAACACATACTGCACATTCTTGTCCCTGCAGCTTATCCTTTACAGAACAAGGCAGATTTGTTTAAAAGTTGCAAGCCCCAGGTTTCTGACATGTACAAATCTGCTGTGATTGAGTCTCCCTGTAGAGATCTGTTATGGTTCCTGTGGTCCAAGTGGGTTCCAAAACTTTACCTTTCTTTGATCTCACTGTCATGGTCTGTAGGCTCCAATCTGGTCTTCTCAACACTCCAGTTTTGAAATCCAGCCACCCTCCTGCTGCCTGGTGCCAGTGCTCACCTTGGCTGCTGTGTGGGTATTTGTAGTCAAACAAACCTTTTCATGGTCAGTTTGAAGTACAACAACAAAACAGAGGGATTGTGAAAAGGTTTTTAGGATAACTGCTCTACGTATATTGCTTGTTAAACCCAACACCTAGAAATGATCTCTGGCATATGGTCTGAGCCTTCTGGAGTGTCTTTTCCTAAATGTGCCCTCTTTTCCACCATAAACTCACAGAGTGCCTCATTTTTTTATTTTTTTTTTGTCTTTGTTCACTTGTGTCTGTTCATTCATAGCTGAATGAATAACAGAAACAAATTCTCTCTGCCATAAGAGCATGCTCTTACAGTTCCTTTTCCAGTTCTGTGATTTCAAAGTCTGCACTCATATTTTGTTTCTACAGAATGTCTAAACTGTGGGATTAAGCAGAGATGAAACAAACTGCTTGGAAGCAGTTTGGCAGCACAACACATTGCTAAATGAAGGCTAATTTACTCAAATGAGAAATAGAGTATGTTACTACACAGAGGCAATATGTTGTGGATTATATCTGAGCTTAATTTTACCACAGCTCATCTGCTTTTGATTTTTTGATCAAGTTTAGACAAGAACACTAGAATTGTCTTTACTTATCTTGTATATACTAGTTTTACACAGATAGACATATAAAAAAATATGCAGGTCCTCACAGTCTGCTCAGTCTAAATAGATATATGATATTGTAACATATCGCAAAACCTGTGCATGCTCTTTGCCACTTTCAGAGGGTGTCTGTTGAAACTACTTACTTACTTACATTAACTTGCCCCACACATTAAATTAAATAGGTAAACCAAGTCACTATACCTCATAGATGCAATACAGAACTACATAGTATTTTCACAATGTGTTAAATCTATGACAGTATCTCATGATTCATTCTGTCTGCTCTAAGCAACATCAGAGATCCAGTGTTATTTTTGTGGCAGAAGAGATTGTTTTTATAGGAGTGTTTTGGATAAAAATATATCTGTCTTTTTAGCTTTCCTAAGTGTTAGATAGGTTTGCTAATAAAATATTTATTCTCTAGCACTTTTAGTTTATAGTCATTATTTCAGTTATATATTACATTCTTCATGCACTTAACAGCTTTTGTGTTTTTGCCTTGTGACAAAGCCTTGCAAAATACTGTTATTAATTACAGAAAGAGCTGAGTAAGTTTGGATATTTATGATAAAATATTTAGAAGACAAGGGAAACTTGGCCTTAAGTGCTGTAGTTTTTACTCCACATCTTAAGATGACCAGATGTTCTCATTCCTAATGAAACGGTCATTATTTGTTTTTCCACTTTCCTGAGTAACTGTTTTATTGAATGTATTTCTGAATCAGCAGCTATCAGTAAGCCTTGAAAGAGTTGTTTCTGTGCAAGAAGTAGTCTTCAAATTTTTGAAGACAATAAGTCTTGAGAGCTTTGGGAGCTCTTAGTTTTTGCAGTAATATTTCTGTCCCTTAGGAACACTGTGTAAAATTGTGGACTAGATAATTATACTTCTTCAGGAAGCCAGTGAAATACAGGTGACAAACAATAACAACAGCGAATTCTCTGTAAATGCACTGAAAAACAAAGTCTAAATCTTCCATTCACAGTAGTTCAATAAAAAACATCTTCAAAAACTTCTTGAACATTTACTGAGGCTTCAATGCACACTAATTTTTGCACTCACACTAAAGGTCAGCTTTAAGCCCAGACCCACAAGCAATCTCCAGTAAGAACTTCTGAGCTTAACTCATGCCTACAGTTCAAGGAGGTGATGTGAAGTTCACGGTCAAGGGCAAAGCTTTGCCTCCAAGCCATCCAGCCCCACTTAAACTCTAAGGGCTCCAACACTGAGAAAGAGTAGATCTCTTGTTCCTGGTTTCCTGCCCTTTACAGCCCATGATTATTTTCTTGGCTGAAGGTAGAAGACTGATCCTTAAAATGGTATTGTGGGAAGAAAAGGTGACATGTTAATACATAAAATATACACATATAAGTCAGGTATAACTTGAGAAGGTTCATTGAACCTTCCTCCACTGTTTCTGTTTAGCAGGGTAAGCTAGACATCTACCATCCCAGGCCTTTCTGCTTGGTTGGTTGCGCTAACATGCACTCAGCTGTCAAAAGGCAACATCAACTGGAATTTTTATACACTTTTTAGAACAAACTTCTTATACTGACAAAGAAACAAAAAGTAACTCAGCATAAAATAGCAGTGACTCCTAACAGTGTTGCTGATACTATCCCAAACAAACTCTGTTTTCAGTGAACACATAAAGTGAAATCACAGATCAAGTGTGCCCTTATCATAGCCATGAGAGATCTGAGGTTTCAAGAATCTAAATGCATATCAGAAGTCTCCAATCTATGGCAGGTTGGCCTCCAGTGGCAGCCAAAGCCCTGTGCAGCCACTGCCTCCACTCAATAGTTCAAAGGAGGAAATAGGAAAAAGAAGAGTGAGAAAACCCATAGGTTGAGATAACAGCAGGGAGATAATTTGCCAATTACTCTTGTGGGAAAAACAGACTCAGCTTGGGGAAATTAACTTAATTTACTGCCAATTAATATGAATACTTAATTACTAATTTGGATATTTGGAAATAGCAACAAAATCAAGAAATGAGCATTAAAGCAGTTAAGGAAAACACACAACTTCACCTTCCCCAGGCTCAAAAGACAGCTCCTCTCCTTTCCCTTGTAGTTGCAGCAGGTACCCTCTGCCCCCTGCCTTGATTGAATGGGGGTTGCAGGATGGGCTGTGGTCTGGACATTTTGTTTTTTATCTGCCACTTAATCCTTCTCACATTTTTCCTCTGCTCCTTTGCAGATCTTCCATGGCTGCAGTCCATTTTGCAGTACCTGCTCTGGTGCCAGGAGCATCTCCTTCTCTACTTCTCCTCCTGTCCCCAGCTCACAGGGCTGTTTCTCTCTCTTTTTCACCTCATTCCTCACTGCCTGCGTAGCATTTTTGCTCTCATATACACTTTGCCAGAAGCACTCCCACCTCAGCTCTGGGGCTCAGCTGTGTCCTGCAGTGGGTGGGTTGGAGTCAGCTGGAATGGGGTCTGTCTGGCACAAGGCAGTCCGGGTGTTTCCTCACAGAGGCCCTCTGCATCCCCCGCTGCTGCCAGCATCTGAGCACGCAACATGCATACGTACATACAAAGTTATCTCAAAAAGTTAGTGTGAGTGTCTCCTGTTTGCATTTCAGCTGAGAATATTGAGATGCTGGGTTCTGCATGAACGAACTTCTACTCCAGATTTAAAAATAGAATTTGAATGCTTCAGTGTTTGCCATCATCTTGAAATCACTGTAATACAGCCTCAGGTGTGTCTGGATGCACTGAGATCAGAACTGAACTTCAGAGTGAATGCACCAGATGACATCAGTATATTTCATGGGTGAAATCAGTACTTTAAAAGTGTATTAAACTGGAATAAGGTAAATTTTAAACATGGGGAAATTCAGATATGTTGGATAACTGATTAAATAGATGGCTTAGAAAGTTTGGAAACTTCTTTCCTATTCATTGTGTCATTTCTTGAGAGATTCCTTCCTCTAGTCTTTCCAGTCTAGTTTTTATCAGTGGCTTTCTTGAAAAAAATAGTGAGAAGTATCCTGTGGATTTTCAAGAAAATATTCTTTCCATCACCTTGGAACCTTGGATGTTGCATGCTGCTGCTGGCAGGTCCCTGCTCCTGTCAGAATTCAGTCAATGTGTCAGCTTCTGCAAAAATAGAAGAGATAATAATTCCAGTATATTTATGTATTATTGTTCTTATTGGCTAAAAAGAGAATACTCAAGGAAATATTAGACACAGATAGACTAAAGACTACTAAAATAGTACGACAGGTTTATGGACCACAGAACAGCTAATGTTGGAAAAGACTGATGGAGACCATCTTCTCCAAATTCAAGCAGGGCCAAAGCAGGTTATCCAGGACGATGTTCAGCTGTGTTTAGGAACTGAGACTCTACAACCTCTCTGGCCAATGTGTTCTGGTGTTTGACCATCCTTACAATAAAATGGAGTTTTGCTGTGTAATCTCAGGTGTTTCAGTTTGTGCCCTTTGCCTCTCTTTCTGCCAGTGGACACTATTGAGAAGAGTCTTTGCTCTCTCCCATCAGGTATTTATGCACAATAAGATCCCTCCTGAGCTTTCACTTGACATTTGCAAATCTCTCAGCTTCTCCTTATATTTCAGGTGCTCCTCAATGCCTCAATCATTTAATCACCTTCACAACTCTGTGCTGTCCATCACATCCATACCTTTCTTGTTTACATTCTTAACCCCAGCCCTTCATAATCAGGCAACAACTCAATATTCCATGAAGACCTCCTGCTTTCTTTTCTTGATTTCCTGTTTGTTTGGATGGACAATTCTTGAGTTTGGAGAAGGTGATCCAGTTTCTGGATATTGATCCTCAGGAAAAAATTACTGGGATTTAGAACATAGTGAAGAATTTTAGTGCTTAAAAATATTATTATAACCACATAGTAAGAACTGCTTTTGGATGGATTATGCATATTTATATTAATAATTTTGTGCTGTAATATGGTATCCAATGTCAAACTAATTAAAAATTTGACCTTAGAAATAACAGGAACTATATCAGATGAATTAAAGGCTTGTCCACTGCAAATATCTGAATTCACCTTTTATTTATTGCAAATAACAGAAGTCTCTCCTTGGACTATCATTTTAGTATTTATTTTATATCAGTTTTCTTTATGATGATGAAGCAATTCACCAGGCAAATCCAGCCTTGACATGACTATTGACAGAAAAATAAGAAATGAGGATTGCATATTCTCATACAGGGATACAAATTGCCAAGGTAAGTGTTCAGAAGCCTCCCCAAATGCACTTAAATGCTGAAAAATAAGTTAGTTTAGGTAAGAAATGAAGACAGTCTACAGGGAAGAATGTTACTCTTGGCAAAAAGGGCTTCAAAATACCAGGACTACCCAGCTCCCCATGTCCTCCACACTGTAATGCTGGGGGCGAGAAGAGCTAATGTGATCCTTGTATAGGTAAAGAGTAGAAATAGGGTCATGAACTTGCCTCTGGCTTCACCACTGTTAAGGTTGAAATGATAATCCATTACATTTGCCTGTGTATTTCAAGGGGGATGTATGGAGACAGCTTGAAGGAAGACAATCAAAATAATCTGTCCATTGCAAAACAATGTGAGACTTATGGCGCTCAACCTATTGACCTTATTGGAAAGCAGGCTGTAAGATCGTTTCACACTTAAGTGAATCTTATGGGTGGAAACTTTCTAACATTCCTAGAAAAAATCAGAGCAGGATTCAATGACTACTGCTTAATGTTAGAAGAAATCAGGCTTAAGGTAAGATAATTTTACTTGCAGTACAGGTAATTAAACACTGGGGAGGTGATGGACTCACCATAGTTCAGAGAAATATAAACAAGTCTGGATAGTTAAAAAAAAAAAAAAGAAGAAAAGAAAGAAAAAAGCTTTACTTTCTGAGAGCATTCATATTACCCAAAAAAGTGCAGCTCAATATCAGGACAAACAGGATTAGAAATCACAATTTCTAATATTTTCTCAAGGATCTGTAAGAGAGTTTTCCTCTGGGAATAATCAAGAAGGTTTTTGGTTTGGTTTGGTTTTGTTTTGCTCACTTTCACCTCAGAGGTAACCAAGATACTGTAAGGCAGTGCCCTGAGGTCAACTCTGTCATCTGTCTGGGGAATAAAATAATAATTTCTGTTCAAGAAAATACAGTCTGAGCAACTGTCAGTACTAGAGGGGAAAAGAAACATTCTTGTGGTTCAGATTCACAGAGTTCCACCCCCTGTTTTTCTCCTTGGCAACCTGAAGCAGAGAATACCTGTAGGATTATTGAGGTGTATATATTTTGTTCTCTGCTATTTTGAGGCCATGAAATGAAACTGTACCCTGAGCTTCCTTGCTTCTCCACTGTGCTATGCAAGAGTCTCAGCTTCTGTGAAGTTAAATGCTTTAGCATAGAGAATTTGGTGGTTTGTTTTGTTTTTTTTTTTTTTTTTTTAAACTAATAAAAGGATTGCTGGGTGAAAACAAATGGCCTGTGCTATTCAGGAAATCAGCCTAGATGTTCTGAATCTCCCTGAAGCCTCAAATTCCATGAAGTGATGGAAGGTTAATCAAAGCACTGCATAAAAGAACAGTAAGGCCCATTTCTTTAAAGTGGTTATGACCCATGGGATCCAGATATAAATTCTGAGTAGCTCTCATTCCCCCTCTCCTATTAGAGGGCAATGTTTATGTAGGCAAAATTTCTATTAAAGTCATCACCATCCATTTGAATATGTATTCACAGTATTAAAAACCAGTGTCTAGTTTATCCATTTAGACCATCAATCCATGTCTGCTTAGCTGTTCTTCCAATAACATTGAAATAAAGGTGTCTGTATAAGAAAATATATTAATATGTGATATTAATAACAACTTCTTCCATACTGGTAGATACAAGTGTGTAGAAAGTTGTGCTGTTTGGGTGTTTGTCAGTGATCAGGGAGTTCACTGTAAGGTAAAAATGCCAATAAGTTTAGAAACTGAGGTTTCTAATTAAATGTTAACTTTGTTTGCCTTGGGCTTGGAAAACAGATAAGAAGCTGCTTCGTGTCGATAAACAAATATGCATGCAACACAACGGGACAATGAGATCACTAACTTTGCTTTGCAATATGTGGAATTATTACTTTTTCCACTTCATTTAAATAAGAATTATAACACTTAAAAGAATGTTGTTTATAGAGGTCTAGGGCATGCTCAAGGTTACACTGATGAAAATGGAAATCAAACTTTATAAGATGGTCTGTTTTTTGCTTGGCAAAGTGGTGACTGATAATCACTACCATATTTTCAGATGCATGACCTGTAAATTATTTGTAAACCCTGTTTCACGAGCACTGCAGTTGATGTATGTGTGTAAGTTATGTAAAGACTTTAGCCGAGAAGTCCTTCCTCTTAGAAGCTTGCTCCCTCTTCATTAGTACTACCCTTGCATTTGAATTTCCTCCTTTTACTTCTTCTTTATTATTGCAGCCTTGCATGGGTTCTCCTGAAGACTTAGTTACAAGGGTACAGATTTTATGTCTATATGCTGAAGTTTGTATTTCCTTTACAACAGAATTAAAAATGGGAAACATTCTAGTGCTTCTAAGTGCTTGATCTTTCTGTTTGCATTTTTATAGCGGGTGGTGGGGTTCCCCCTGGCACGGCTGCTGCAATCCTTACCAGGGGGCACGCTCTCAGCCCGTCCTC
>JAWWEU010000111.1:95411991-95445749 GCA_035583155.1 Acropternis orthonyx | reverse complement strand
ATAGCCAAAGTATTTAAGACTGAATAAAAGCAATGTTAAAAACATAACATGGAGCAGTATACTGTTGATGAGGAAAGTACCTGGGTTGTGTTTAGTATTTTGCACTGACAGTAGATATTGATGTTCCTCTGTTTCCTAATCTTTCACATCAGATTATTCCTGCCCGCTTAGGGGTTCTCAGGCAGCTAACACCTATGGACTGAGAAGATAAGTATTTAAATACCTTCAAGGTTCTGGGCTTTGATCCCAGCACTGATTTGAGAAGCATGTTGTGTTGTGCAATCAGAGGACAGATACAATCAAATACAATCAAATGACTGGTGCTGAGGACCTGACATCCACAGTACTCTTTGAGTTTTCTTCTGGAGCAGCTCAAGAGTGCTCCTGTGGACTGCATACCCATTAGCAACTGGAAAATATTATGTGCACTCATGAAGTTTTGTTTCATCCAAAAGTAATTGAGCTTATATGCTCCAGGACTTCTCAGAGCATAAAATAGTGTAACAAGTAGAGGAAATGGAGAAATTGGGTTTGAAAGCTTTTCAGTCTGTTAGATAAAAATTACATTACATCCTATAGATGATGATTATTATAGTGCTGATTCTCTCTTGGAGATAAGATGAGTTTTTCAGGGATCACAAAGTTTGCTCTCTCTCAATCAGTTTTATTTTATTTTTAGTCCTTTGTATACATGAAGCCGACTGAAAAGTGAAAAATCATTATTCAGAAAAATACTTCTGCAATTTCTTCCTGTTAAGCACATTTTTACTGAAAATATGAAACAAAATGTCACACTTTCAAAACCATCAAAAGTCTGCTGTTTTCCTTACTTGATTCTGGATTCTTACTGCTGTAAGGTGTCATCACAAAATAACTGGGAATTACGAAAATCAAAATTTTAACTTTTTAAAGGTTTGATTCACATCTTCTGCATCCAGTGAACTAATATCTGAAACTATTTATCATTCAGGTCCTTACAGTGTCCTCTATGTTTTAGTAGTTGAGATCTTTTACTCTTTTGATTCAACCTGAACCTTTGATTTATAAGTATTAAAATAATCGATGGGTTAGCCAAGTTCCTACTGGAATGCACAGACTGACAACATAATTTTACTGCAGGATATAAATTTTCAGTATCAGATAATATGCTGAAAGTATTTTATCAAGTTTATGTCAACCATTTTGTACCTTTATGTCAAATTTCTAAGTATACTGTGGAAGAAGTAATACTTATTCTTGGCAAAAACATCGACTTAGTGAAGCTATCTCCCCATCATAAAAATGGAAGTGTTGCCAAACTCTGTTTCTTATCTCTCCCTCCTTCATATTGGGTTATATGTTCTGTTTATTTTTTGCTTTAAAATCAATCCACAGGATAATAGCTTTTCCCTTGTCATTCCTGAAATAGGACAGAAACATCTCCTTAAAATATTGGTGAGCAAGTGATCATGATTTTGGAATATTACAGTTTGTGCTGTCTTGTAATTCATGCACATGGACATTGACATCTGCTTAATGTTATTGCCTTGTCTTTATTCAAAATAACACATTAAGGTCTAGGAACTAAAGACAAACATGGATTTATCCAAGTCTACTATCCTGTGCCTTATAGTGTCATAGGTTTGCATGACAAAGCTCCCCAATCAAAGGCCTAATTCATCAGCAAGGACATTTGGTTGGACCCCAGAGGGGCAGAAGAGAATGCAAGTCTGTTCCTACTTTTTCTGTAGAGGTGTCAGTAAAAGTATTTTTGATTCAAAACATCTCCCTGATCATCCATAAACTGCAAATGTTGAAGGAAGAAAAAAGAACAGGCATACACAGACCTTCTGTCATGACCAAGTCGGGGCATACAGAGCTCCCAGCACAGAAAAACTAAGTAAGGAAAACCAAGAGTGGGGAACTGGGAGCAAAAAAGCAAGGGCAGTATAAAGATGTTTGTGGGGAGAAACAGTGCTTATGAAAGAAAGGAAAACATGGAACTCCTGAGTGCACCTGGGGCCAAGGAAGTCAGTAGAAAGGACTGAGGACTTGCAAACTGTATTGCTAATGTAACAGGCCAGAGACCATCCTTTGATCCTGAGACCAAGAAATACAGCCCAGCTTGCATGTTTTAATCCAGACCAATTAATTTCAGACTTTATCTCTAGAACAGTCTGTAGAAAATTTAACAGCCCAAACACTTTACAAACTTATTAAACTCCACCATAAAGCTGATGTTTACCCTTCTATGTCTAAAGGAAAGATGTTCCAGAATCTTGTCGTTTAATCTTACAGTTTAAAAAAAGTCTATCAAGTTTAAGCCTCCATTCCTTCATGGTTGTATCAGACTAACTTGCTTTAATCTTTAAAGTTAAAATTTATTTTCTTCCTTTGTTTCTGGTTCCCCCACTCATATTCAGACATAGTAGCTATATTCCAATCTTCATTTGCTGAATTAAACCATTCTAAATTCTTAAAAAAATATTGAAGTGTGAATTCTCTAAAGAACCTAAAAGAACTATCTTTCATTTAGTATTTAAGCAATGTAAAACTCAGTGAAGTTCTGCTTCATATCTGCAATCTCTTGACACAATGACAGTACAAATAAGTAATGGTTGCAACAAGGGTATTTTTTCCTGTTAGTGGCATGTTTTAAATTTACATCTTTCTGATTACAGTGTTATGAAAACTAAGAACCAACTACAGTTATTGTTAACAGTTTGATGTCAAATGCTTTCTTAAATTCTACATTACATCTTTCCGAAGTAAGGGATATTCTAGTGGATTAGCTGTATGTCCCAGATTTCTTTTGAATTCTTTGTGATTCTTAACAGCCTTTGGGTGCTTGGAGAACAAACTGAATGCACTGATAGTCCTGACCTATATGTTAGATATCCCTATCCTTAAGAACCAAAAGAGATAGATGCAATTGGAAATAACAACTGAAAAAAGTAATACTGGTAGGAATACCAGTGCATGGGTCTGAATAGAGATCAAAAGAAAAGCAAAAAAGGCAGGACTAAATCACAGCTTCTGGGATTTTGGACACAGAGGGTATAGGTTTATGGGGAATTGTTCAACTGGAACTAAGTGTCTAGCTGGAATAACGTTCCCTCCACTACCTATACAGACATTAGCATATATAAAATAAGATAGCACAAGTTGTCTCATAGCTGGAATAAACATCTTTAATAAACTGTCTTAAAATGTTCAAAATCTGGCCTGTAAGCCTGTGCTTGCCTAAGGAGTCCATGCTTTCACTCTCTGAATACATTCCTCATGGTGATTGCTCCACTGCAGCACTTCTAAAAATGCACAAGAGATATATTAGCAAAATCAGTCTCCTATCTATATATCACAGTTGTAATTCTCCCTTTCTGTCTTAATTGCCCAAGCATCATTACACTGTGTGTCTATTCTAAAGACAATTTATATCCCATGATATTAATATACTTTTATTGTTACCATCTAACAGAATTCTAGTTAGGCTCATTGTATCACACAATTTTCTGTATGCAGATAGCTGGATGGACTTTAATAATCCCCTCTTAATGAGCTTATGCCCATCTTTATTAGTCTCCATAAATTCAAATTTAATCTCTTATTTGGCTCATTTCTACCTTGAGTGCACACTTTGGTTTTATCTTCATTTCTATCAACCCATCAACCTCTCTTTATGCTGTTCTTCCTTTGCTTTATACTCTCATGTTTGCCTTTTTGTACTCTGTTCAACTTTGAAAATGTTTTTCATTTTTAAAAACCAGTCCCCTAGCAGTCATCCTCTGTTCAAATTCTTTCAGTGTATGACCTGTTCAATTCTGATGAACACCTTGTGACTTATATAAAACTTGTTTCCTTCTGTCATTGTATCAAGATTTATAAATCAAATGCATACTGGATGATTTCTCTTTCCATTTCTTCTTATGTTCTCCTTATTTGACATTGGCATTTTCCCCTTCTCTATTTTCATGATGCTAAATACACCATGTCCTCTGTCTTTCCAGTTTCTTGGTTTCCTGTTTTATTCTAGAAGAGAGAATGGACCAAGGCCCCCTAGGTTGACCTCAGGAAGAACAGCATGGCATACCGTGGCTTGATATAACTAAAATTCCCTGGCCCCACAGCCAAAAACATCACAGCCTTGTCTGTACTGCTTGTTAGGAACTGGCTATTCTGCCTCAGCTACAACTGTGAGTTGTAAAGGGGGAAATCTTGGTCTGAAACTCTTTCAAGAAATGTGCTGATAAATAATATGGATACGATACCCTGGCCTGTCATCTAGAAAGGTTTGCTGCTTGTGAGTGGCTGAGTTACGGGATGATGTGGAGAGACTGCTGAGCCCAGTAAACCAACACTCTGACTATTACCTCCTTCTGGTTTTCTGTGTGGACACCAGTGGCAATGCTAGGGACAACGTGGGGTGTACAGAAAGTGACTACAGAGGTCTGAGGTCAATGGTTGGGCAATGGAAGAAGGGTAGAGTTTTCCAAAATTCTGCTGGTGAGGGCAAAGTGTGTAAGGAGGAGGTCACTGATTGCAGAACTGGTTCTGCCAGCAGGATTTTGGTTTCTGTCACCATGGGACACTATCTGAAGATCACGGTCTGCTTGAAAGAGATGTAATCCACCTCAATAAGCATGGCAAAGGTGTCTTTGCCAGCAGGATGGCTGAATAGCTGACCTGGTAAGGAGGGCTTTAAGCTGGGACTTTCAGGGGAAGGTGAGATTTACCAAGAACTCTGGCAGGGATAGTGAGGGACAAGTCTGATGCTCAAAGAGCCTGGGGCAATGTAAAAGAGAAGGGAAGATAAATACAACAAAATGCAGCTGAAGAGGCTCACATCAAGAATTTGCATGTAAGCAAGGAGTTGCCTACAAGGTACAAGTCATTAGCATGAGTTCAAAAAGCAGAAGTAATGCTTGACCAACATGATAAGCTTCTGTGATGAAATGACTGTCTTGGTATTTGAGGGCTGAGCAGTGAATATTGTCTTTATTTCAGTAAAATTTTCAACCCTGTCTCTCATAAGATAGATCCTAATGGAGAAACTGATGAAGTATGGCCTGGATGAGAAGACAGTAAGGTGGAATTAGAGCCGACTGAATGACTGGACTCTTGTTGCAGGCCAGTAACTAGTGATGTACCCTACTGGTCAATACTGGCTCTGACTCTCTTTAGTATCTTTATTAACGACACGAGAAATGGAACAGAGTGCAGACTGAGCAAGTTCATAGATGGTACAAAATTGGGAGGAGTGGCTGATAACTTAGGTGGTTGTGCTGCCTTTCACCTGGATAGGCTGGACAATTGCACAGATGGGAACCTCAATTAGACAATAGGAAATGCCAAGTCTTACATCTGAGGAGGAACAGTGTCTATAAATACCTGAATGGCTGATGTAAAGAGGACAGAATCAGGCTCTTTTCAGTGTTGTCTGGTGACAGGACAAGAGGCAATGGGCACAAACTGAAACTCTGGAGGTTCCATCTGAACACATTTTTATTGTGAGAGTGACCGCACTCTGGCACAAATTGCCCAAAAAGAAGTTGTGGATTCTGTATCCTTAGAGACATTTAAAACCCAATGGTACAAAGCTCCAAGAAAACTGCACGTGAACTGTTCATGAAGACATGCCCCTTAGCCAGATTATCATTGTCAATCAAGTTCCAACTGTTAGAAACCAGAGCTGGATGTTCTCCTGATTAGCCTTTTTATGTAATTTAATACAGCAGTACAGATCAGCGACTTAATAGTAAACACAGAAGAGCTTTACTTATATAAGCAATATCTTCTACATACCACAGAGGAAAAGCTCTCCAAATTGTGTTTTACCTGCCCACTAAATTGAAGTAATGGGAATAATTTTCAATCAGAACTTACAATATTAAAGACGATCTTTTTGTCAAGTCCAACAACAAACTTCATTGTTTTTTAAGCTCCCTGTATTACCTGTGCGGACAGTGATATTTAAAAACAAGGACAAAAAAAAGCAAACAAAATAAAACTGGTCCTTTTGAAGGAAATAATTTCCCTAACTTAACTCTGCATAAGCTCCACTGCTAGAAAGATAAATTGTGTCTTAAGTGATTGCATATTACCAAAACAGTCTGAAATGCTGAGTTAGAACAATTTCTGTCATTGTCCAAATATGCTTGATTCTCAATTCTCTGAAGTTTTGTAAAAATCATAAAATTATGCTAGAAGTCTCTCTTCCAAATGATAGGAAGGTTAAAAAGAGAACCCTATATTACAGTAATATAACCTCCAGTTAAGGACTGTGTACAATAGACTGCGCTCTGGCCTGTTCTCCTGGGCAGTTGCATTAGGAATGGTGCAACCTACACTTTTATCTCTAATAATCAGCACAAGACTTATGACAGAGTAACAAATAAGAATTCACCCGGTAACTGATTGATGTAGAAGAGGTTGTTAAAATTACTTCCTTGGTTCTGAGCTAGTTTACATTCAGGTTTTCTGACTATTCTTTTCCACTGCAGAATAACCCAAGTCAGTGTCCAAGCCAAATCTGCTAAAAGCCCATGCCATTTATTTTCAGAAGTTCACTTGGGTCTGAGGTTCAGGTAAACCAGTTTTTATACTTTCTTAGGGGAGATATCTTCAGGTACAGTTTTAGCTGTAAAGCAAACCAATTTTGATACTTTATTATTGGATTAGTTAATGTTTTACAGTGATGGAAGAAAAATCCACTTTGGGACTTCTGTCTTGCTTTTGCAACCCATCTCTCTGAGGGTTGGTTCATTTTGAACAGACAAGGTAGCCTTGGCACTGTCTACTGCAGAGTCAGCTGGAGCCTGACTGCTTGCAAATGCAGTGAAGCGAGGTGGAATTGGGCTCTACTAACTGTTGGGATCCTGGCCGTATTGGCAGAATACGAGCAGCTATAGAGGTCAAAAGCTGCTGATGCAAGGTCAAAGGAAGAAGATGAGGCGATAAGCAGGGTGTGGAGCCAGAGCTAGCATTTAACAAGCACCAATGAAATGCTTGCCTAAAGCGCGTGGACAAAGACTGCTGACCAACCGCAAAGCAAAGAAAGGCACGTGGACAAAGACTGCTAACCAATCGCAAATCAAGGAAAGGCGCGTGTTTGCGTGAACGACCTCTTAGAGAGTATATAAGGGTGGCGGTTACGCGAATAAAGTGGATTGAATTTGCATCATATTGGTGCGTTCGTTCTTTCCCCTTCTCACCCACGTATGGGCTTCGGCAACTAACCTTCAGGCAGCACCTGTGACCTTCCAGCAAAATTATTTTCTAAGTGTAACCATAGCATCTGGGGAGCAAGATGTTTTGTCCCACTTATTTCTCTCAGATGAATATAATATCATCTTTGCACCACTGAAAAATGAGTCCAGAGATCTGAGTATAAATCAGGGCAGCAAAATGCCAGATGTGACCAAGCCGGAAGAAACACTCCTGCAAAACTCAGAAACATTTCTGAGCCCTGTATCTTTATAAGAAACAAATCTACTCAGTGGACAGGCAGAGAGATAGGAGACTTCTCAACTGTTTGGCTCATCAAGTCAGTGTTGTAACTCCATTAAGAAAATACAGTAGTGATTTAGGACAGTTCATATAAAGGAAAGCCTTTCCTCTGTAAAGAAGGCAAAGAAAGATAGAAAGCCAAATAGACTTTAGGTCTCCTTCACTGGTTCAAGTGGCTCAAGTAGCTTGACATCTTTGGACTTTCCCTCTCAAAAGAAATGGACAGAATGGCAGGAGAGAGAATGGAGGAGACTTTGTCTCTCCTGCATTTGCCAGAATGATGGCAACTGAAATGAATAGAAGTCAGTAGGAAGAAAGGACAACTGAAGATACCAAATGAGGGATCACATGGAGTTTAGATAAAAATATTTGTATGACTTGAAATACGAAATTAATATGGAAAGGTGAACTTGTAATAGTGCCGACTTTCATTAGAAAGGCAGACCTAATTGTCAGGTCTTGATTGCTGAATCAGCAAGGCATAATTTTGAAATAAGTAGGTTGCTCACCACTCATGACAACATCAGTATCAAAAACATGTAACCTTATATGAAGAAAAGTGCAGAATACCTACACAGTAGAGTGTTCTGACAAATCATGTGCGATATTTGTTTAAAAGAGGATTAAAAGATTAGAGTGATCAGTTTCAAATAATGGATTTCATTATTTCTATTTTTTCTTGTCAAAACATTTTTCACCAGAGATTAACTTTGCTTAGTACACTGCATCTTTTTTGTAGAGTGTGAGTCTTAATGTGATATCAGTTATATTCTCTGTGTTACACAGTTTCATTTTCTATTAACCATTTAAATGTTCATATAATTAAACAATGACTTCACATGGGGAATGTTATACATGCACATACAGACTCTGTGCATTAATACGCTTCTAATTTCTATACCAAAGTAACCCAGCCTTTTTAAGAATATGCACATTTAAAGTACAGAGGGCTTAAACCTGTGGGTAATGATTTCTGGCTGTCTTTGGAGTTAACTCTTAACTATAATGTACCTAAAATCAGGAATATAAAGAACATACTTAACTTTTTCAGTTTATTAATTGCTGTTGCAAAAATCCTATAAACATATATCAAAATTAATGCCTTGTCCATATCAATGATTTTCAGGATAGGGGCTTTATTATTTTTAATAAGAAACTTTCTTCAATACTTTTAGCTCCTCCTCCAGTGGCAAAACATTAACATGATTTTATTTCATTATTATCTTAGGAAGACTTTAATAAATGCATCTTAAATTGTTTGCAATTGAAATGTATATGTGCTGTGATTAATAATTTTGCATGGTAATTTGGTCACATTTTACTGCTTGATGAAAATGATGATTTAATTATGATAACTTGATGAGGCATGCATTTAAAAAACTCTCCAGAGTTGCTTCCCACCCCCACCCCTCCCCCCACCTCTAAATTCTTGATTGGGACCAAGGTCACTGTTGAAATGCAAGGTTATATCTGAGTAATTTATAGCATAGTTATTCTGGTTTGAATATTCAGATTTTCTCTAATTTTGATCTGTTTCAAAGGTTTAAGTCTTTTAAGTGTGATTTTTTTGGTACTCAGTTTTACAGCATATGGAATCTGTCATTAGAAGCCACAAAGCTTTTTGTGAATTTTATTAGAATTATGAATTATATTAGAGCAATGGGAATTGCTCTATTCTTTACCATTTTGAAAACATATGCTGCCCCTATGGGCCTGACCAACTCTTTGTCCCTTGCATAAAGATTCTATGAAGTCAATATGAGGTCAGGGTGAGAGGTAAGGTAAAAAGGCATAGTTATTGGTGTTCCAGCTTTATATTTCCTCAGGGCAAAAATGGCTTAAAATATGGTGATAATTTTTGCCTGTGGATATTCCAAGTATCTCTTGAAGTCAAAGAATAATGTGAGACATTTAACTCCCTATTTTAAAAAGAGAGTAATAGAAAATTATCAGTGTTTTTCAGAGCTGGGTTGAATAAAGCAAATCAGAGTACTGTGGCATGACCCTTCTTGGGAATAGCTAATAAATTTATCAAGAAATTTAAATAGATGAAAGTAAAGCTAAACATGGCATAAATAACTTGGGGCATTCAGCTACACATATCTGCACAGAAAGAAAGATGACACAGGAAAGCTTATAGCAGTGAGGAGCAGACAGAAAACATCTTGACACTCATCTTCCTCATATGTTGAGTTTTTTTCGTAAGCTGAAGAACTAACTGGAAAAGACTCCACCTTTTGAAGAATGTAATAATGATTTTCATTCCCCCATTTTTATTTTTTTTTCTGAGTGATCCACAAAATTTCTCTGGAAATTTTGAGGGGGGGAAATAAAAGTATAGAAACCCCAAACCACATGTTTCATGTAGAAGTTGAATACATTTCTGCAGAATGATCATTTTATCAGAAGGATAAAATTTCCAGATGTGAATCAACAGTCCTGCTCTAAAATTTCAAAAATGCCCACAGTCTCATTACACTACTTTACCACTGGCTCATAGCTGTCACTTGAAACTCTTTTTTTCATAAAAAAAAAAAAAAAGTTTGTTTTCTTACTCTCATGGAATACCCTTCTCGCTCAGTCTCTGCTGAGCTCTGATCTTACTTTTGAGTTTAGCATCTCTCTCTTTTCCTTTGTTTTCTCTTCTGCCCTCACACCGGTTCCTGTTGAGGTTTCCACTTCATTTAACCACTACTATTTTCTCATATCTTTTAATCTGCATATTTCACACTCCTTCACCTCCCCTCTACCCCAGTGGAATATTTTCTGAAGTTCCTGTGAAATCTATCTCTCTTTACTACAAATCTGCTTTTTCTGTTCAGTTCTACCATCTGTTTTCCGAAATAACTATTTCCCAACTACTTTAAATCTCTTTAGTCCCATCTGTTTTTTCCCCACTCTTGACTCAAACTTCAAACCTTCTCTGCCTCCCCCCTTCCTCCCTCCATCCTTTCCTTCATCCCCCTCTCTCTTCCTCTTCCCCATATGGGACCCAGACAGGTTCTTGCAGGATGATATTGTTGAAATGTGGCATAACTTTATTCTCACCTTCTTTTGCCTCCATGTTCTTTCTTGCTCCTGATCTGTGTATTTTCAAGCAGTTCTCACCCCAATTTTGTTCTTGCTCTTGTGACCTTTCTTCGACTCTGAAACTCTTCTACACCACTCCTACCCTTGCACATGTTTTCCACAGAACTTTGCACTATTTTCTGGATCTTTTACTTCACAATATAAAAAGGGCAATCTTTGCTCTTTGAAAAATATCTCACTTTTATCTTAAATTTTATCCTCATTTATTGTCCTGTCTTTTTCCTCCCTTTTATTTCAAGCTCATTAAATGCAGCCTGGATTTACCCATCTATTTATACTCAACTTCTCCCCTGCATTGAAGGCTACTATTTTTTAAAAATCTTTGGTGACATTTTAACAAAATCTTAGATTTCTCCAATATTTCTTCATCATCTTTGACCTCTGCACTGCCTTTTATTTTGTTTGAAATAATTTTCTGTCTTTGCTTCTGTGACTGCTTTCACCCATGTCTCTCTCTTTCTGCCTGTCTAATCATTCTTTTGATCTTTCAGAAGCTGTTCCATAACTCTGCTTCCGGCAGGTGTCCCATAGGTCATGTCCTCCATTCTCTTCCTTTATTTAAATTTTTTTCTCTAAAGAACCTTATTTATACTGTCTTTGCTCATCTATTGTTTTTGTGGTAGCATTTAGATTTATGTTTCTAGTAAATATTTTCTTCTGTGCAAACTATAGTTAAATAAAACTACAGCCTCAGCTCTATTTCTTGCTTTTAGATGCCTTGATTTTAAGAAAAGAAAATCCAGCAACACACAAAGTTTCTACAGACTAAATGAAATACATATTCACTTGACTAAACCCAGCAGTAAATAGAGCTTTTATTATGCTGGATTTTCTTGTTTTGTTTAGGTCTTCAAAGAATGATACTCAAGAAGCTTGATTTACCCATAGCACCACACTGTAAATTGTCAAAGGAAAGAAGGAAAAAGCTTACCTTAATAGTTTCCAGCTGGCACCACACTCTTGATGAGTTATTTTCAAACCCCGTTTATATCCCAATATAAAAATGTGGGGAGTTCTCCTGGGCTCTCACTCAAAGGTATTTACAGCTCTGAGTGAGGACTAGAGTCAGTTGCATGCCACACTTCTGCTACTGCACTCAGATGGCTGTTCAGACCTCAGAAAAATTCTGGTAACTTCTTCAAGAGTGCAATTATGTAAAATAAACAGAAAACTTGACTGATATCCAATTTTACTGTCTGAACATAGCTTTCTACAGGTCTCACTAGAGAGAGCTTGGAAGGAAAGAGGAAAAAGAAGAAAAATAAAGGCAACAAAGAAAAAATAAACAAATAAACTCTCTAATAGAGAAAAAGAATAGAATTCCCCATAGAAAAGTAAAAGGTACTCAGAAACATGAGTAATAAAAAGAATCTGAAAAATGAGAAACCTAGAACAGAAAACTGTTACGGAACATGGATGGAATGAAATTTTTCTCAAAATTTAGAAGACTCAGCATGGACCCACCTCTCCCTCCCAAAGCTTCCACTGAAATCAGAGTAGTAAGGTATCTCCCCGTAGTTTATTGAGCTGCAAACAATGAGCCATGGAATTAGAAGCAGGAACTCATGAGCCAGGATATGCAAACATCACAGTTATGGTGATAAACTTTGCACAGTGCTGAAAGGAGATTATTATATAATTTTTAGGTTACACGTAAGAATTATTAGAGGTGGAAAATATTTATTATTATTTTCTTCACGTCATGAACTAATTCTTAGTATTCACAGCCACTCTAACCATCAGAGATCAGGTGTCTTCTGTTCATGTCAACTGTGACAACTGATATCTCAGCACCTGAAAATTAACTGGATGCTTCAAAGCAGGCTCTGAAACATATGGCTCCTCCACAAAAAATTGACAGAGTGCAGAGAGCAGATGGGAGGCAACCATATACAGGAACAGAATGGCACAGTAACTTAGCTTAGGCATGTAAATATAGTTGCTGATTCATTAATTTTCTTTCTCTTTTTTTTTTCTGCTGATAAAAATAAAAAAAGTGTATGATAGTCCTTGCTCCTTGCTACACACAGTTTAAAAATATATATTATATCTATATAATATATATAATAAATATATTAGATATTCTTTGAAGACTTTGAAACAAAATACATTTTCAGAAAATAACAGACTACATATATCTTTTATTGTCCAGTCTCTTTCTCCTTAAATCACAAGTCACTAGAACTACTGTGACTGGCTTGCAAATTTTTTAAAGCATGTGACCAAGAACTGCACTTGATAATGGCAGTTTCAGTAATAATACTAGTAAAGTCAGAGGAAAAAAATGGAAAGGTCAAAACCAGACTAGAATATGCTCTAAACCATACAGAATTTCATAACAGCAAACATAGGACTTAATAGAGGTTCCCTAAAATGATTGGACTCTGCAAACACCAGCTGTTCAGATTAAAATGCTAATATTAATTTAACTAATTTAACATCAGGCCAATGATCAATTTGTATTCCAGTCACAGAAAATTGAGGACTATCCTGAATAAGGTATAATACAGGTATCAAACAATAGAGGAAAGAAATAACATTGATGTAAGCTATTCAGTGCAAGTGTACATCTGTTTGTTTATGAATTTAAACTGCCCTGCAGTATTATTATGTCAAAATTTAGTTGTGGCATCAGACATTTATGTTGTGGCCCCAAAACTTTACTAGACCACAAATTTTAGCCTGCCTTCTGAAGGAATAAACTATACATTAGGATGGTCACCAAATAGTACTGTTAACTTCTGCCTATAAGGAGCACTCAAATATTTATGAACAACTTTAGCGGTAACCCAGATCTAAAATCTTGGTATATCTTAATGAAACCCAAGTTATGCTTTTACTGAATCTCTGCCTTCGAGAATTGTCCCTTTGTAGCACTATTAGAATACATGTGACAAATATGTAATGGAGTGACACTTTTTGTTTGTCTGTAAGCGAAGCTGATCAAAGAATCTGCAACAAAGCAGATTTGTTACTCTTTTACCATACATTTGAATATAATATGTGTACATGAAGGTATTTCTGAACATTTAGGTGCTTGTCTCAAACACACAAATACTGAAATCAGATGCCAAATGGTGCATTGTTCCTTCCCTTATAAATTTTTATTTCTTCCTGATGTCTGAGAAATACCTGGGGAAGGTGGATGAAGAAGAAATTCAAGAGAAGGATCAAGTTTCTGCTGAAAGAAAGACTACAGAGTGGGAGGGAAACTGTTTCAATTTTCTCTGTGCACCTAAAAATTTTTTCTTAAGCACAGATCTTGAAAATCAACATGAGTACCTTGTTTTTTAATTTTTTATTTTGTGTAACCTAAATGAACACTCAGTTCAATATAATTAATCAAATAATGTAATTTCTAGTTTTACAAATTCTCAAAATAATCACCATATTAATGGTCACACAGTTCTTCTTGTACTACAAAATAACAAAGAGGTAGTGGAATCCTCTTAATTCTGTTTCTTTTGTACCCTAGTACTTATACTCAGGCGCTTTACAAGGAATGATCCCCAAACCAGTCAGTGTTCCAGTTCCTGGTTTTTTTCCTATCACTTGTCGTCTATGGAGTTTGGTGTCCCATCCCAGAGCACAGAGAGAAGAAAACTCTGGTTAGGTAAACCAAGTAGATAGCAAGTCTATGCACCTGGCCTACTCCTAGGGCTTCAGTCTGACTGCTGGACAAACTTTCTGGAGAAACAAAGAGAGTCCCCTGGAATATTTCTAAACTTGGATAAATTAAGTTTAAAATAAAATCTTAATGTAAAAAACAATGCACGCTTCAGTGAAGCAAATATCAACTAATAAACCCTCTTCCAAGTTCTCTATTTTGACCTAAATTGCCTGCAAATTCTTATGTTTTCCCGTTTAACAAAATGGTCTTTTAGTGTTTGGTTGTTTGTTTTTTATTTTTTTTTTTTTTTTTTTTTTTTTTTGTTTTTTTTTTTTTTTTTTTTTCGTTTTTTTTTTTTTTTTTTTAATTTCTAGTGGATCATTGCCCTTATAGGTGAAAATCTTTAACTTCATTCAGTCAAAAACTAAATGAAGAATTTAGCCTAGACCAAATTTTAGTCCCATCAGCAATTTGAGATCCTCAATTTCTGTAAGATCATGGTGTTTGCTCACATTTAATAAGACCCAGGAATATCTACTCTGTGCCAGGATGGAATAATTCACTCTGCAAAGCATTGTGTGCCTCTAATAGCTTCTTTTATGAGTGATATGTATTTCAGGTAAATAGAAAGGAATATTTACAATTGCAAAGAAGTGGCAAGTAAATAGACAGGATTTAGTGAAGAGATAAAGTTTTCAACCCCTTAACTCAGCAGTTTGGAACAAGATTCTTAGGAGTACCAACTGAAAGAACAGAAAAGTATTAAGCAGGTATAGCTCCCAGTTGGTGTGTTCTTTGCTGTTTGTCACAGAAAAAAACTCTTATATTCCATGTGAGTCAGGAAAAAATTTCCACTGAGCCTGATACTTTTTCTTGCCCAAGTAAATATCTATCTTGTAGGTTTTTTTTTTTGGTTTTTTTTTGGGGTGGGGGGGTGTGCTTGTTTGTTTGTTTCATTTTTGAGTTCTTATGCATTTTGTATTTTAAGACTTTCCTTGAGGATTAGCATCTGGTTTTGCTTGATTTTTCAGGAGATTGGTAAAAAGAGATTTCTATATTGTGACTGTCATTCTTACTGTTATTTATGGAATTTCTTTGCTGCCACAACACAATCTCTTCATGCTCTGACAAATAACCATTTTACAGATGGAGTTGCAGACAGGCTAATTATAATTCCAGCAGCAAAGCCCTGGATTCAGACAATTTGCTGTATGCTCTACATGACTTTAGAGCCTAAATATCTGCCTTTATAGAGTGGGATCTCTTCATTAAAAATCAACCATTTATCTTACCATATATTTTATATTAAATACCATGGCAACCACAGGGGTTTTCTTCATTTTCTGTTGATCAATTTTATTAAAAAGTGACTCACTGTCATTAATGAATCTTTAATTCATCTGCTGAATGAATTGAGGAGATGGAAAGTGTTTACTTTGCTTTTATCATTTTTTATATATTATATATTTTGATCCGCATTCGATGCTTACTTACTCATCTAAATGGAACTGATTGCGAAAAATTTGATATCTGATTCAATGTTTATGCTACCTAAATGGCTAACTTTTCATAATGTGAAACGACCTGGGATTCTAGAAAGACCTGAGCAGGTAAAAAAGAAGTCAAAACTCACTCAGAATTTATGGATCTATTCACTCCTGCCCAAGCAGGTGTCCTGGATGGCACCCCAGGCACAGGTCTCTGCCAGCTCAAGAGGTATCATCCCATCGATCTGGCTCCCTTTCCTACTTGCCTACCTTTGTGGATAAAAGGTGCCAAAAAGAATAGGGCTGAAAGTAGATATTTCTTTTTGACAGTGTTCTGTGGAGGGGACAACAAGTGGTCTACAAGTCCAAGGTACATGTTTTTTCACTTTTCTATTGGGAGAAGCAAAGACTGTTGTCCAGTCCTTCTTTTTGGTGTTTGTCTGCCTGGCAGAATAGGTCTAGGGAGAACAGGTTGCTGTCGCAGCTAAATCATGTAGACTTAGGAGAAGGGGATCAAATCAGTGGAGAGTCAGGAAAGGTGGGAAAGCTGGGAGAGGAACTTAATGAAATTGTAAATTCTGTTGACGACTCAGAATTTGTAACTGGACTAATGCTACAAGTATGAGAATGGGCATGTTTGGAAATGGGGGAAGGGAGCTTTTGTTGCTGAGCAGAGTGCAAAGGTGTGGCAGGAAATGGGGGAGTTGGGTGGGAAGAATGATGAGGGTCGAAAATTACCTCTCAATACATGGGTAAATGTGAATATGAGTCATTGTCACACACCTTGCAGATTACCAGAATAAGTTCAAATGCTAAGCATGTTGTCTGAAATATGGGCTCTTTCACTCTATTTGCAAGAGCCAATCAACACAGAGTGTTGTGATTTTATTATGATTCTGCAGAATAGGGTGCCAGACATCTAACGAAGCTGGCAAACCTTTTAGGAAACAAACACAGTCTTTTATACTAAAGCATAACAAAGAAAGAATGATGCAGAAACAGGTAATTAATGACTCAGACTTATATAACAAAATTCTTAATATGCATGTGGTGGTACAATCCATTATACTCTCATTTACATATACAAATTTCCCTGGGAGCATGTTTTTAAGCATTATAATCACCTTGATGGTTTTTTTCACATCCTATCAGGTACCATCAAGTTATTATTTAACATAATTTTCTGTTACAGTTTCTGCTTGAAACTATTTGAACAATTAGTTGTCAATGAAATAAGAATTTATAGTATTCTGTTTGTGGGGACTCTTCATTGCATTCTGTTCCTGGGTACTCTTCACTGCTCTATTGCTCTGGCACATTGTTGTCATACTTTCAAGACTAATAGAGTTGCTGTGATCCTTTTTGTGTATTTTTAACCTCATATGATATCACAAATGTACAACTATTGCAGTATAATCTTTTAAAGAAGATCTTACAAACTGTATTAATGACATGGTGATTTTTACTCATCTGATTGAAAATTTTGGATCTTTTAAATTGGTAAGGCTACTCACTAATCATGGAGTCTTTGAGTGACCTGAAAATACTTTTATTCTTAGGAAGAAAAACCATCATCATTTTCACTTATCATATTATATGCATAAAATAGAAACTTTGCAATGCATTGATCAGAACTCAAAAAATCACAGTTAAAATAAAATTTCATTAAGAGTGCTAAATTATGCAAATTAACCTCATGAAACCATTACCAGGCCCTAAGTGTAATTATGAAATTAATTTGGGTTTTTTTTGTTGGTTTTCTTTTTTCATATTTGAACAATAGTAACTAGGATAAGGACTGAAACTCAGTGAATTATGAGTGTGGAATTTGTATTAGTCAAAGACAAGAAGTATTTAGTTCAATACTTTCTTTTAGGAGAAAGAACTAGTTAGAAAGTAAGTTTCACTAGTGCCTTATTCCATCATGGCAATGATTCCAGGAAACATGTAAAACAAAGATCTTAGTAGACTAGCATTAAAATGAAACATTTAGCTTATCTATAAATATACTATCACATTAAGCCCATAGAGTTTATTTAACACAGTCCAGACACGAACAAACTGATTCACAGTATCTGAAAAAAACCTGATGGCTCAGAGAGATGAATAGACAGTGATAAGACTCAAAGAAGGTATTGTCTCATACACTTCAAAACCTGAAGTCTGGGACAGCTTCAGTCTCAAATCACTACCTGCTCTCGCTGCCTGTCAGAATAGACTGACTTGGAGTGTGCTGAGAAAAATGATCCCCTTCACTATCATTTTCATTCCACTGCACTGAGAAACACTGTTAGTAGAAAAGCTACTTATATGGGAGCTCCCTTAAAAAATCACTTCAATAGAAAATAAATTATTCCCACCTACTCAGTGGCCTAATATTTAAAGAAAAGAGCTACACTATTAAATATCATAGCCATCTGGAAAAGATACATGTAGATACTCGATTTTGGCAGACCACCATTCTTGCAGTCATTTATCAATACTCATTTGGAGCTGAACTGAGCTTTCTAAAACCTCCTAGCAAGTGTGCAGCAGCTGACTATATAACTAGGCTGGTATGTGTAGACCAGACAGACTGTTACCTCATGTTAATGAAGACTGGGAAGCTGATTCATGCTGGTGACTGACTGAGCAAAAGTTCCATTTCATTTCTTCTCCTAGGCTTGTGTTAACTTTTGGTAGGAGACAGGGATAGCATGTAACTGTTGCACACCAATTTGGGAAATATTTACCAAAGAATCACAGATTGGATCAGGCTGGAACAGACCACAGTGGGTCATCAAGTCCAGCCTCCCTGCTCATGCAGGGCCATGCTACAGTGCATTGCACAGGATTTCATCCAGATAATTCTTCAATGTCTCCAGTAAGGGAAACTCCACATCCTCTCTAGGCAATCTATTTCAGGGCACACTCACATGCACAGTAAAGAAGTTCTTCCTCAGATGGTACTTCCTGTGCATCAGTTTCTGCCTGTTGCCTCATGTCCTGTTGTCCTGCTACTTCATTCAATCCAGGACTGCTTCTGTATAGAAGGATAAAGGCCAGTCTTTTCAGGCCCTACTAATTTAGCTCTAAATGCCAAAGTCTGTCTAGGTAGGCTTGTGTTCTTGTTTTGACTTTCACCAAATATTCTCCCTCTTAGACTCTCTTATATGCTCATAAATTACCAGGGGATGAAGGCTCTACCTCAAAGCATCTTCATCACAGTTAAGAAAAATCTAGACTTCTGTTTTGTTCTTTCAACTTGAGATGCTGAGAAACAAAAACTATTTTGTTTGAAATCATTGAAAAATGATTCAGAGGTCCCTCTTCTAACAGGCTGAGGTATAGACTATGTGCTCAAGGAAGTTCTGAAAGCCTGAGATATTTTAATTTGAGAAACATGTAAAAGTGTAATTAAATAGAAGGTTGTAAATTGCTTAAGTGATATTATTTAGAGGTGTGTTTTATTTCAGTGCAAATCAGTAATGACAGTTAGTGGGACTCTAGATAATAACCTGAATCCAGCAATTTAAGAGATAAGGATTCAGATGAAGCACTATAACCACACTGAGCACCACCATAACTATCCTTGAACTAACCTTTATTCTAATCTAGAAATGTAGGAACACTGGAATACTTCCCTGCCTGATCTTCTAAGAAGTGTTTAACATCTAAAGAGATCCTGCAGGGCATAATTTTTCATCCCATTAATCATCCAGTAAGAACCAGATAATGCTGATTTGCAGGCATGGGACAAATTAAACCAAAGTACCTCTTACCTAATCTACCTTCTTCCTACTATGGCCCCCAGCACTATAGTCAGCTGCAGAAAAAGAATGATTTTACTTAGTGGTGGACATTTGAAATAATCTGTATATCAATTCCCATCTGTTCACATTTGTTCTGAAATAAAGCAGATTTGATATTTAAATTACTATTAATATACTATTACTTTATGCATAATAACAGGAAAATAAACCTTACAATATTATGGTGTTAGATAAAACAGGTTTTCTTTTCTTTAAATTGTAAATTTAAAATCTAAGGAAAATGTCCTCTATAAACTATATTTTGATGTGACATTTCTATTTATTCTGTCTCCTTACTGAAACCTGTCATTTTGTGTATTATAACATTTAATTAACTAATATTTCTAAAAGAAACAGTCTTTCTGAGGTGTAGAAATTAAGAATTTTCGTTCTGTTGTACCTCTTCCCTACAGACATCTGGGTGTACAGACTGCTATCCCTCTATGTGTTGATTGTACTTCTTGTCCATTAACAGTAGGACAAAGACTATTCTGATGTAATAAGGTCAAAAAACAAGCAACAAATGAAGTAGGCGTTGCCTGCTGAAAGTGATTGATCTTTAATTTGGATAAGGGTTAGAGAACCTGTAGACTTCACCAGCGCAGTATCTGAACTTAGCTAAGAAAACTTGTGTACTGCACTTTATTGTCATGGCTGCATACGGTCAGCATCAACTAAGATGGTGGGCTTAAGAAATTTGAGTAATTTGCAAAGAGTTGCACAACCTGCAATATTTTCTGCTAGGTTTGACCATGAGTTTGCCTTTTTCATCAGGAATGTGGAGTGAAAATTATGCCTTTGCTAGAACTGTTCAAAATATTTGAATAAAATATAAATAAAATCTTTTGAATATTTGGCTAAGAAACAGTAAAAAAAAAAAAAGCTTAAAAGCTCAAATAATTTGAAAATTTAAAAGCCCTCTAAACATCTAGTTACTTCAGCACATACTTCAATATATACAGTATTATGGTCTTACTGTGTCTGCCCAGTCACATAAATAGTAATACTACTACTATACTACACAATGCTCCTACTGTACTATACAATACTAGTAAAACAGTATTGCTACTACTATTACCCTTGCTGCTGCTTCTTCTATACATGAGTAATACTAATACTACTTCCCTTCCACAAAGAATTTTTTGAGGCTAAAGACTTTGTAGATTATGAAGGGAAAAGATACTGTGGGAATAAAATAAATACAGTTGACAAGTATCCCTACAATATAAATGATGAAGATTTGAGTATGTACTTCAAATATTTAGGTCTGTATCACAAAGTCCTAAAAGAGTAATGGCAATTTTGCATAATTTTTCCCCTTGGAGTCTTTTAATATTTAAGAAATTGATTAAAAACACAGGAAAAAATGGATATTTGCAAAAATTTAGAGAGGCAGATGGCAAAAATGCCTGTGTACTGAGATTTAACATAACTTCATTTTTGGTCTGATTCATAGTTTTCTGTAGTTGAAATGTTGGGCTGTACATACGTAACTCTGTTATGCATATACACAAAGTATATTTTGTGCTGGAGAAGTATCACAGACAGCTGAGGAGAAAAGAGGTTGAATTTGCTTTACTTGGAAAGTATTTTTTGTTGTATAATCTGTGGCTCAGATAAACTTCCTTTTCACTTCATCTTGTCTTTGATGAGGACTCAGAGATAATGAAACATACTATAATCACTAAGCTCTAGGGAAAAGTCCCACTGTCACTTAAGTCTCATTAATAAAGCAAACACTGCTTTTCAGATTGCTGAATTGTAGATCTTAACTAGAATAAAGAGTCTTATGGAACCTTAACCTCAAGATGTATGAGGAGGTCAGATTTTGTTGAAATTCAGGCACTGATAAAATCATGTCTGGAATCTCTCACCCTAGTCTGCCTCCATACTGTGCAACAAAAGAAAAATTGGTTTTGGCTCTGTGAGACACTGAGGCAACCACTCCTCCACCTCTGGATCTGTATCCATGAGAGAAGTTACTACAGTTTAAACACAGACATTTCCTAGGGACTCTCAAACTAGCTGTGTTCATTGCAGCAACTCTAGAGAACCTTCTTAAAACTAAAATGTAGAAATAGTAATGTGGAAAGAGGAAGACATGGCAGCCAGTTCTCCAGGGAGGGATATTCTCACATGCTTCCCCACTACCAGAGTAAAATAATCCTCCTCATCCCTTGGTGGTAGTAGCTCTGGAACGGAAAAGCCATAGGAAGAACCTAGATGCTGTGAAGCAGAAGAGAGAAAGTGTTTAGAGAAAATAAAAAGATGGAAACCAGGGCAGAAGAAAGAGTACAGTTTTTGAGTCTCATACCTTGTCTCCAGAAATGGAGTACGACTAACCTGCAGAATTCCTGATCTTCAACAGCAGAATGATGATTTCTCTGTACTCCCAGAAATGCACTCCTTAATACCTGTTCTTCTGAAAGAAAAAAAATTTGAATTGTGTAAATGAAGAATTAAGAGCAGTGAATGCATGAAAATATAAAGAAAAGGCAAATCTATTGCCACAATTCTCCTGTAGAGAAGCAATCTGTTGAAATTTAAACAAGTGCATCTATGATAAATGGAAGAGTAATCTTTATTTTAGTAAACACAGGGAACATACTATGTACAATATAAATATCATGTGGAGAATTGCTAGGATAATTAACAATCAAATTATCAGAGATGAGTGTACATTGGACATTATCCTTGAATAGCCATATAATTAGTACAGAAAATTTTCTTTCAAGTATTTCCCAGGCAACTACACCACAAGTTTACACTCCCAACTCAAATAATCAGAGAAAATTTTGCATTTTGGAGTTTATGATGTAGTTAATATGTGATGGAATAAGGAATCACTTGCCTATAATACCCATCTCTGCACTGAATTGTAGTGGCACATAACCTTAAATGACAATGAAGCATTCCACTGAATAAAGTGTATAAAAAAATCTGTTTAATTATGTACAGACTTTCAATGCACTGTCTCAATGATATATCAGGCTATTTTTCTCAGCAAAAGTTGTTCTTGCAATCTCATCTTCATCAGCTGAGGCAGAAAATGATGTGGAGAGAATTGATGCAGTTACATATTTGTGACTTTGTTTAAGCAGGTGATTCTAGAATAAGCATAGTTTAGCATATCTATTTGCACTGAAATTTAACAGTCAGTAAATACATATTTTTTTCTTGCAGAACTGTATCTCTTACGTATGATGCCTGGAATTTCAGTAGATGGTTAGAATTTAGTTTCTATTAAAAATGATACATTGTTACTCTCAGAATTTGTTTCTAACCCACATATTCAGGTTTAACAGACCTCCAGCACTCTGCTTCTGTGTAGTAAAATAGGACTCTTACCTTTTGCTTTGCATTTCAGTTATCTGTATTGTGTTGCTGTACTATTTGTGTCTTGTGCTCCCATTCAATATTTGCAGTGCATAACTAAATAGTAAATCAGGGAAAATATTTCTTAGCAAAAGACTGCTGAAGTATTTACTTCCTCAAAAAGTAAACAAACTGAATTATATAACAGCATCATTGTTCTGAACAATTTATGATTGCTTTGGGTCATTGGTTCATTTTTCTCAAAGTTAAGAATTTGAGGAGGACATAAGGTTTAAATATCTGTTTCTAGCTTGTAGCTACATTTTAATTACAGTACTCTGCCTTTTCACCTATTATGGTTTCACTGTGAAAATATTCCCCATATTCATAATGCTTTCCCTCTGCCCAATGGTGTCCTGCAGTGCTCTCAGGGTGATCCCATTGTAGGCTCAGAGGAGTAGGCTGGAACATAACTCAGGTAATGGTAGAACAGCAGCCAAGAAGTGACATACCTTCTAAAATTCTGCTGATGGTTAAAGAGTGTATCATTTTTGAATTTGTACCCCTTTAATAATTTGCCAAGTTATCAGCATGTTTTGTTATTCACTGGCATGTTTTGAGAAGCACATGAATTCTGCCTAATTCATCCATAGAGGAATTGCTAAATGATTTGCCATGACACACAGTGCCATTTCAAATGGAGTTTAAAGATTTATTAAGAGTATTCTGTTTTCAAGTATTTACTGGGAGTGTGATGCAAAGTTCAAGGACCCATTGTAGCAGAGCATAGGGAGTACACTTAATGGAAAGATAATCCCTACTGCGAAGAATCCATAATTTGAGATTAAATCAGGGAAAGAAACAGTGTAGAAAGCATGGGGTAACAGACAGAATAACTTAACTTTACCAGGGGAGGTTCAGGTTGGACATTAGGAAGTATTTCTTTACTGAAAGTGTTGCCAAGCATTGGAATGGGTTGTCCAGGGAAACTTTGGAGTCACCATCACTGGAGGTGTTCGAGAAATGACAGGATGTGGCACTTACTGGTATAGCTTAGTTGACATGGTGGTGTGCTGTCAAAGACTGGACTTGATGATCTTGGAGAACTTTTTCTGCTTTAATGATTCTATAATACTATGATTCTATGTTCAACATTGTTGTAAACCAAGGAGGAATTCATGTCTGGTCTGTTAGGCTGATCCTGGCTTGATGACAGGGTCCCAGCAAAGCCCTTTTATCATTCTCCTGCTCAACTGGGCAGGGCAGAGAAACTATAAAGAAAGGTTCATGGGTTGAGAAAGGGACACTCAGCAATTACCATCATGGGCGAAACAGACTAGACCTGGGGAAAGTAATGGAATTCATTACTTAACAAAATCGGAGTAGGATAATGAGAAGTTAAATAAAATCTTATTAACTCTTTCAACCCAACAGTCCCTCCTTCCCTATTCCTGTTTCTTTACCTTCTCTCTAGCCAAGGAATGTGATGGGGAATGTGGGAATCACATATTGTTTCTCCACTGCTTCCTCCTCAGGTGCAGGAGTCCTTCTGCTCTAGTGTGGCATTCCTCCCATGGGACACAGTACTCCACAAACTTCTCCGAGTCCTTTCCATGGGGTGCAGTCCTTCAAGAACAGGCTGCTCCAGCATGGGTCCCCTTTGCAGTCACAAATCCTGCCAGCAAACCTGCTCCAGTGTGTCCTCCTCTCTCCACAGGTCCACAGATCCTGTCAGAGCCTTCTCCAGAGTGGGCTGGAGCCACAGGGTAACAACATTTTTTTGGGCATCCACCTGCTCCAGAGTGGGGTCCTCCAGGGTCTGTAGTTGGATCTCTGCTCCAGTGTGGACCTCCATGAACTGCAGGGCAACAGCTGCCTCACCATGGTCCTCACCATGGGCTGCAGGGGAATGCCAGCTCCAGCATCTGGAGCACCTTCTCCCTCTTCTACTTCACTGACCTTGGTGTCTGTAGAGCTGTTTGTTTCACATATTCTCACTCTTCTCTGCTCTGGCTGCAATTTTCTTTGGCTCAGTAACTTTTTCCCCTTCTTAAATATGTTATTGCAGAGGCACTACCGCTGTCACTGATGGGCTCAGCCTTTTCCAGTCTGTCTTGGAGACAGCTGGCATCAGCTTTATTGGATATAGGAAAAGCTTCCAGTGGTTTCTCACAGAAGCTACCCCTGAATTGCTCCCTGTCATCCTTTGCTGCTACGGAAACTTTGTAACACAAACTTAATACGTGTGGAAGAAAAGCAAGATAAATAATGTCGAGATATGTTTCTGTCACGTAAATGTGTACATACACAACTTCAGTAAGAATGCCTTGAATCCAAAATTTGCACTGCATACATTCTCATCTTGAGTTTCTAACCACATTGTTTTCTTCTTTTCTTGTGTTTTGGCCCCCAAGGAGCACTTTGCAAAGCACAGGCAGTAAACTGCTTCTTTTATAATTCTGGACTCTAACAGAAATGTCAGTTGAAGGTGATGAGAACATATTACACTCTCATAGTATAAGCCACAAGAAGCATTTTGTAGCAAACCATCAATCAGATAGAAGAAGGCAGTGCAGATATTTTAGCTTTTCTGAACTTATTGTCATGCATCCTCACACACATAGCATGACTTCATAAAATGTAATTATGAACATTAATAAGAAATAATATAAGTTAATTGTACATGTCCACTCAGGATTCCAGCATTCCTTCTGAAACTATGACAAGGTTAGGAAAAGGCAATGATATTAAGAGTTCTACAAATTCCCCCAAAATAAACTGGTTTCTTGAGGGTGGGACCTTTCCTGACAATTTAATGGCAACAGGCTGAAAATATGCCTGTTCATCCCAGCAACCAAGAGCTACTAAAACACGACTCTTGGTGTCTGCAGGAGGGATAGGCACTTCCAAGCAAAGGTTAATCCCAATTTAAGATAGCTAATTAATCAATGGAATGAATCACCATTAAAAAAGGCTAAAAATAAGAGAGAAATGACTCAGTTAAGACCATGTATATTACCTAGTAGAAACCAGAAGGATTTGACACTAAATGTGAAAAAAGCAGAACCGAGAGATTGCCTGTGCTTAGAAAGATTGTAAACACTTGTCAGTTAGTATCCTAACATTTTTTCTCCCAAGTCTTAATTTTATTTTCATTTATTATCTATTGTACTTCCTTTGATGGGAAAAAAAAAAAGTTCAACAGCAAAATATAAATGAAATACACTTATTTTATGCTCAGTGAGGCCCAGTATGTCAGCATTCTGTACACTAATATACTTTGAACATTAAGTGTTTACTCACACAACTGATGTCAGATATCAGTAGGACCACTTCTGTGACTAAATGTTGATGGATTTGTCTTGAATTTCTTTGAAATATGTTTACTTCATTTATCATGACTTTTTCAGGCCTCTATAAAATTATCTAAGGAAAACCAAAATAAAGGAGTACTTTAAATACAATGTTTCCTCAATGGTAATTCTGTTGTCTTAATAGAATTCATTTCAGCATTTTTCTCACCTGTCCAATATATTTTAGTGCACAAAGATTTCCCAAAAGCCACTAGAACTTTTGACAAGACAAAGTGAAAAGAAGTGTTCACGTTGAAGTGCATGATGCAGCAAAAGAGAGCTGCTGATTCATCTCCCCTGTGAACTGTGTTATTGGCAGCTGTATTAGGAAAGTCATCTCTATCTTGCTGTACCACCAGTACAGTTTCCATTCCTGACCAAATTGAGATAGCAGTATCCTTTTTTTTTCTTTTTAGCCTGGAGTGAATCCTACATTTGACCTATCAGTTTCATTGTATGTTAATTAAAAAAATCATTCATACAATGTTTTAATTTCAATTAAATTTTTCTCCACCTTGGTTATCTTGCTCTTTTTTTCCATTCCAGGAAATATGTTCATTTTGTGCATCCTGAAAATAGTCTTTCTTATTTTAATAACTAATCTTTCCAGTTTTTCTTTATTCATGCTATGTGAATAAACATTTCCAACCTGGAGAAGATGATAAATGTTGCTATAAAAGGGGAGCAAATTGCATCCCCATCCACCAAATAATAGTGCTAATAATCTCAGCAGCTATACAAATGATTTATAGTTCCAAAAAGCCAATAGAAGCCTTTATTTACATCTAGAAGGTGCTAAATCAAGATTTATCCTTAGCATTTATCATGAAAGAAACCACACGAGAGGAACTGATTGCAACACTTGGCATAAAAATTCAGTTTCTTGAATACACAGCTAATAAATGTTCTGGAGGATTGCACAGACCACTCTATAACATCACTACATTAGGAAATAGTTACAATGGTGAGGCAAAATACACACAATTGCCAGGGATAATGCCAGTAGCTGAGCAAGCAAAACTGAATTTTCCTGTGTTGTCTCAGTGCTCTCTTCCTTGTTGGTAATGTACAGGCTCAAGCTATTTCGTTTGGGTCTGACCATGTACCGTGGCTCCTTGAGCTCTTATTCAGAAGAATATACATGCTGGATCACCTGTAAAATGGAGGTAGCATGCTTGTGGTCACCAGGGAAGCAAAGAGAACACAGCACATGGTCAAACTTTTTCTCTGTTTCTTTTTCTAAAGGTTGGGGTCCTCTATCCCCTCAGAAGAGTTCAGGGTCTCAGAACATGTTTGAAATATTTAATCTGTGTTTCATCACAGTGTTACAGATAAGCAAATATGTCATTAAGGAAGATGGATGTTGAAAGAAGAAATTGTTTAATTTTATCTCACAAAAATAGGCTGCCTCTTAACCTGTCCAGATGAGCTTTTTCTTGGATTATTACCAAAGTAAGGCAAACTTTCATGATTATGTAAATCAGAATGAATCCCAGTTATTTGCCTACCTCAGAAACTCTTTATCTCTAAAATAGAACCAACCTATGTTTTTTTTGATCAGAAAGAATACTGTAACCTTTACATTTATGAATAGTGAATATGAGATATTCTGAGTTACTATAATTTCACTCATGCAGAATCATATTTAAATTAATTTCCACAAATCAGCTAATTTTAACATCTTTTTTCACCCTCTTGGGTTGAAACAAATCAAGGGATATCTTTTTTGCCATTAATATATCAAGTATCAAGTCCTACAAATTACCACCAATAGCTTTCTACTAATCTTCTCTTCTGTTTAAAAACTTCATAAGTTTGAAACTTGTTAATGTTGAGTGTTGGTAAGGTTCTTTCTTAATTAAAATAATCAGTGTAAAATCATCCTCAGATAGAAAGGTTGTCTAAAGCCAAAGAAATAATCTGAAGGGTATAGATTGCACTTGTAAATCAATCAGAAATAAAAATTGTGCTTTATACCCCATACAAGTTACTTTTAATATAAAGTTTCAAGAATAAAATTTACAAACTCCTCAAAGAATTTATCCTTATATCAAGGACTCTATGATACTGTGATGTGGTAAAGACAGTAAAGTCTGCAGAATTACTTTGTTGGAATGAAATAGCACAAAATTAGAATTCTAATGTTTGAATCTCTATGCCTTCCAAAGGATGACAGACACCCAATTTTATATTCAGACAATAAATTAAAAAAAAAAAATTATCTTGGTGGGGAAGAACATAGCCTTATGTCACTACATTTTGATCATGGAGTGTGAGGTATCTATAATTAACATCCCTGAAAGATTTTGATACTATATGCACATGAAATACCATGAAATGAAAGACACAAATAACAGTCACACTGACAACATTGCCCACCACAGCAGCCGCCCAGCAGCAGTGATACTAGGAGAAGTTTGCCTCATCTCGAAGTTTGCTTAGAAGGTTTGTTTTCTGACAGTGTAAAGTTCAGAACCATCCAGTCATATCATAGGATTAGATGTTGCTACACATTAATTAAAGCTCATCTGTTTGCATACAGTGATCTTGCCTTAAGTCTCACAGCTTGTGCTTTAAGCCTTAGTAGAACAATCCTGCTTCATCTTTAGCTTCTCCAAGGTGTTTCCTGGGCACAGGTTTTATTTGTTACTCTTTTACAAGTTATAGTTCTTGCTGATATACAAATCTCTTTGAAACTGATACCTGGTATTAGGAAGGACAATGGGTCTGGGGGTGTTATTCTTATAAATTGGATTTCTGTTCCTGAAAAGAGTTAAGACCAAAGTTATAACTTGCTCTGATGTGATGGTCCAGCACCAGTCTGCTGCCTAGCTTAGTGAAATGCGATTAGGGTATAACAGCAAAAACAAAGTTACAAAAGCTGACCACAACAGTAGGTATAACAAAGAGTCTATCTATAACAGACATTGAAGGTACAGTTGCACACCACAGTTCAGCTCAAAACCACTTCTCAATGGATAACTCCGCCACCACAACACTCACAGCAAAGACAAGTCATAGCTTTGCCATGGACACTGCATACCTTTGTCAGTTATGTCACTTTCAGAAAGACCTTGAAAAAAATTTTGGTTTTTTGTTCCCCCTCCCACACACACACCTTGTTAGGAAGATCCCTGTGGAAAGCCAGAAAAAGACAACTACAGGCTTACTCTATCAGCCACTCTTCATTCTGTCTCCTAATGAGATCCTCAAGGCCATCATAACCTGCTCAACAACCCCTCCTAGCAAACCTACACTGTTCACAAAGAGCACTGGACCAGCAAGTTGGCCAACACCATACCTAAGCCCTGCAAACACTTACATGTGCAGATGATGATAATGCAGGAATGACCTGCTTGATGAGCAGCTTGCTCTCCTTGAAAAGGCATCCTGCACCGCTTATGTGGAGGTATCTTGTGCACACATCTTGGCACAGTCCAGACCTGAAAGACAAGGAGGCAGAGTAGGAAGATATTTATAGCACTGAAAAACACCCTGGGCATTTGGTACAAAAAATATACACCCCAAAACCCTTTCATTCTCTCTCAACTCTGTACTATTAAAAGCTGGGCAGAAATGCTGACAGACATCTTCTGCATTTACATCCTGAAAAACACAAATAGCTTGTACATCTTGGTGGAGGATACCCATGGGACCGTGGACAAGTCTTTCTCTATGCTCCTACCTTATTTAATCCTGCATTTACACCAGTGGAAATCTTGTCCTGGAATGAAGGCACGGGGAAGTATTTCTCATCATCCCTACCCTTCAAGGATACAGTCATGGGAAAGTGCATGTGCACGGGAAAATGTTCAGGGCCACAGACAACTGATATTGAAGCTCAGAAATTGCCTGGACCCATTGTTTTTCTTCCTCAAATCCCTATTCCCAAAACCTGTGTGTGTAAGCAGCATGTTTGCCACAAAGCACCCCACCCTCACTCACAGTTTGACACAGCTGGGTCTACTTCAGCCTTTCCTCTTGGTGTGCACACAGGACAGCCCTGAGCTCACTTCTCCCCAAGCCAGACTGAGAAACACTGTGAACTCAGGCAGCACTCTCTGAACATTCTGTATGGTCCATTCTTTTGAGTCTCCTCCTAGGAATGGGTTCTCACCTGTGCCCAGAAATCTAGGAAAAGCCAGGGTGGATGGATGGCTGTAGCCCCTTCTCCCCTCACTAGGCAGTTTTCTTGTCATGATGCGTGCTGAGAAAAAAAATTTGCTTCTTTTATATCAACAGATGGAATTTATTAACATTTTAATAAAAATGATTGCATAAACAATGACTAGTCAGAGTACATGCAAATCAATTAAACAAGCACATCATATGCTGAGGTCAGCTGGTGTAAGCTCTGAAAGTTTCATCATGGAACTGTAATTTCTTTACAACACTTGGCATTTTCCTAAATGAAACTACAAATGTGTGACAGGAAAGGATAGCAGGAAGCCACTAGTAAAAAACATGAGTAAGAGAAAGTAAGCCATACTGGATCAAAGAACAAAGAACAACATGAACCATCACAATTGCAAGACATAACCATTCCCTTGCTTCAATAAACCTACTCCATTCTTTTGTTCAAAATCCAATTATATTCTTTGTAGCACTAATGACGAAAAGAAAAAATGGGTGTTTTACAAAATAAACATGTGCAAAATACATGTGTAAAAACTGCAAAACTATGTGACCTTACTTGAATAATACATGGAATATTTGCTCACATATTCTTATTATTGAATGGCATTCTAAAAATAGAGGAAATGAATATGAACATTGCAAATGTAGATATATACCAAATAATCTATGTCTATGTATAAAAAGTTATTAAAACTCCCTTAACTTTGTCATGTGATTTACAACTGCTGAAGCAGAAAGTCAGTCCCTAAGAAAATGAACAGCAAGCCCAGGTTTTGCATTTCTGTAGCATTCATATCTCAGTGTGCTTTTCAAAAGAATAAAAATATTTAAATATTCATTTTGATTTAAAGATATTCTGAAAACTGGGTGACAAATTAAACAGGATGAGATAAAATAAGAGAACATTTTTTTGAGAGAAAATTGGATCAATTTCAGTAGTTATTTAACTGTTCTTAGAAATAATTATCCTTTATGATATAGGTGTGAAATACAAGAAAAAAAAAGCCAGCTTGGCAATCTTTATATAAGTGAGACTATCTGCAGTCGAGCTGGATAGTTGATTGCTACTCAGAAAAAAAAAGGCTAAAGATTAAATATTTATTAAAGTCACTTGACTTTAACATTCAAATGGACTTATTTCATGGATCTTGTTAAATAGATTTTTACTGAGTCTTCAAATCCTTTACAGTAAGCAGAAGGAAATTGTGCATTTATACAAAACTATCCTTGTCTTGCATATAGGAATTCAGGAAGCCTTCCTGCTTTTTACAATGGGTGAATAATACAAAAGTTATGGTCCCAACAGCCTACTTTGTAAACATCTGTCAATGAAAATAGTGGGAGAGATGACTGTCCAGGACCTCTTATTTAACGTAATTCTCTAGTTTGGTGAAACTTTAGAGCATCTTGTTAGCAAGTGAATCAGGCATTTATAACAACCAGTATTTTGACCTGTAAGAGTCTATTACTTTTGCTCAACTGGAAAATGTAGTTGGAAGAGGTTGATGAACTATTTTATTTCAGGGACACACATGAAGGAAATAGTTCATATTAGTACCTCTACATTAAGAAGTCTCTTCTAGTAATCTGAATTGAAAACATTATGTGCCCCTTATACTGCTGAATTTTCTAAACCAAAATGTATATAAGCAGTAATGAAAAGTACCTGTCATACAGTGAGATGAATGGAAAGACTATTCTAATTTCTCCTTTTTTCTTTTTTCCCCCCTACACCTACTGTTTGCTGCTCCCTGCTCAGTGGCTCATTTTGCCTATCAGCAAAAAATAATCCAAGAATTGCAATGTATTTCTAACAGTGCCTAAATTAAGCCTTTGAATTTTTCACTGCTTTTCTCCTTGAACATAATATGTAAGGACAGAGTTTTCAATAATCCTATTACTTGGTACAGAAATAGGCTAGGGTTAGTGGAGTGTCTGATGTTTTCAGCTTCCAATTAGTGACTGCAGTTCCTGCGTATAAATTTGAAGAATAATTTAGCTGCAGCTCCATTTATCAAACATGAAGCAGAAACATTGTACACCTTCCAAGGAATCAAACTTTAAAGTTATTATCACCTATAAACGGTATTGTTTACTGAAATCTGCTTCTCCCATTAAATTTTGTGAATATAAAATACCTTGTCCTTCTTTAAGATATTTTTTGAGGAAACTGATGAGAATACCTCAGATGAAGCTTAAACTGTTATTCATGTTTTTACCTGAATGTACATGGCTGAATATCAACATAAGTTAGATTGTGCTAATATTTTTAATTCTAATGGTATTTAAGTGGTTTTATTTTTTTGAAATTACAGAGTTCAATTTATGCCTAGAATTTGGCAAGTATCAAGCACTTTGAAACTCTCATCTTGTCTCACAGATACTCACAGACCTATTTTCTTAGCAAGGAGGTGTGAAGTAAGAGATCTCAGTTATAGATAAGTGTATGTATGAGTTAAGGAACGAGAAATCTGGATCTAGTCCTCCTATTTATGGAGATAAGTATCCATGTATGGAAAAACTTGTGTATTTGGAAACAGTGCTGCTACCCTGAGAAGCAGCATTGCAACTTGGATAAAACCTTCTGGAGCGATTTTTTGATATGTTTGTTAAGACAAAACCCACAATAGTTACTTCTAAAAGGATGAAACAGAGAGGAAAAAAGAAGGCATCACACATAATGAACGTCTTGCTGAAGCACTGGTTAGCATTTATGCTTATATAAGTTTTGCTAAAGCAGTATTCAAAGTGTACTTCTTAGAGCTCTCAAAGTGTTCTCCATTAGCTTGTGAAAAACAGCTGGTCTATTTACAAGAGAATGGGCTGAGTAGCGTACAAGGTGTGCAGCTCTGACAGAGGGGAAAATGGAGAGCAGGTTGGTAAATGTGGAGGGACCTTGCATCACTGTGTTAGATAAGCGGCAAGGACAGCCATGTCAGAATGTACCAAAAGTTCACAATGGCTTCAGAAATAAGAAAAAAACTCTTCAGCAAGTGTTTTAATTAGTGTGACTTGTTCCCACCTTTGTACAAAAAAAGGAGTCAGAATCAAATAAGCTTTGTATTGACCTACAGGATACAGTTCTGTGCCAATGACCTGCTGTAGGCATGCACATGGTAACTTCTTTTCAGATGAAGAGTGTCAGGACTATGTGTTGAAGAATAACCTGTCTGAGTCTTCACCATTTGTGGCTGGCTAGCCTTTGTCAGCAGCACTACCCCTGGTGTGCTCTCTCACACTCTCTTGGTGGGACAGAGGGGAGAAAGCAAGCATGTGGGAATGAGAAAGGTCCATGTGGAGAGAAAGACAGGAAAATCACCTACCAATTACCACCACTGGCAAAACTGATTACACTTGGGGAAAAAGAGCTTAATTTATTAAAATAAAAAGAAATAATGATTCAAGTAGAGTCAAATAAAAACATTAAAAGACATCTTTCCTTTTCCAGACTTATTCCTCCTCCTCCTCCTCCTCCTCCTCCTCCTCCTCC
>JAWWEU010000111.1:95401396-95411891 GCA_035583155.1 Acropternis orthonyx | reverse complement strand
TCCTCCTCCTCCCCCCTTGGTGTTTGCACAGCTGTTTCTCCCACCTTTTCCCGCACGCATTTCTTACACACGTTTTCCCTGAGATGCCCCCACCTGGCCTGTCGGCTCACTTGTGCCCTGCAGTGGGTGGATGGAAACCAGCTGTGTTTGGCACGGAGCACCTCTGGCCTCTCCTCACAGAGCCCCCCTGCAGCCCCCACTGCCCACAGCTGTGCATTGGCACCCTGTACAACTCTGGATCAGGTATGTGAAACAAGATCAGCTTTGGTCTTTCCTAAATGCGGTGCAATCAGAGGCACTTCATGGACCTTGGAATGCTCATGACTTAAAAATCTAACTAGAAAGACTAGCTGAAATATGTAACAAATATAGCAGATATCTCAGCAGATATGTGTGTCTAAAGAACATTTTTTTCTTACATACACACACGGAGTAAAACAACACATCTGTTACTGTGCAGTGTTTCAAGCTGGGTGACAATTACTGGTCTTGTTGCAATGCTGAGGAGTGAGGCAAGGTAAGGCTCTGGTGTAGTTGATGATTTTCTTCAGCTCTGAAAGCTGTGGCACTATTAAGTCCCTTCTTGACTTCCTTCCAGGGGAGTACAGGATTGTTCACATCTCCATAACAGGATCATGACGACTGTTGTTCTCTTCTGATTATAACATTTCAAACTTATATTAGTCTCTGAATTCTTTGAGTTCTGCAGAATTTGGAAAATATTGGATTGGAACCACTGCATAGAGAGATAACAGGGAGGGAGTAGGTAATAGCCCTGTATTACTCCTTTCTTTGCTTCTGACACAAGAAATACAGGGGTCTTTCATTGCTTCTGACACAGGAAATACTCGGGTCTCTCAGCAAGGCTGCTCTGTTGTCATATATGGATACACAAAAACTTCATACATTTGTACAGAATCCCTGACAACAGTCCCAGCTCTCAATGGTTTTCTACTACTTACAAACTACTTTTGGACTCATTCTGAAGTGCAATAAACAGAAATTATTTTAATAAATAGGGCACTTGCACCCTACAACCTCTATCATTTAATCAGTCTGATGAGTTTTTGAGAGAGATGCCACTGTACTTTGAATCAATTGCCAAGTCTAAGTTTAGATTCAGGCAAGAATGCTAAAGATCCCTTTTTATGGACACAGAGATGTTTTTAATGAAGGACAATCATCCAGTAAATGGATACTGACCCCTCTTCAATCATTTATCTTCTTCTAAACATAGTTCTGAAAGCATAAGACCAAAAGACCATAAAACCATAAAAATTAGTCAGGTAAATAAATGTGAAAACTTCAAACTGGGCTGATTGACTGTATCCATGCTGGTGTAAATACTGGTATTTTCTGGTCTGTGTTTTGCCCAGTCACCTGTGAGAAATTATTCTTTCCCCGACATGTTATGGGAAAACACATGCTAATAAGCGAGAACTTTGTACTTGACGGAAACATTCAGTGTAAACTAGAATTAATTGGGCTGACATGATTGGTTAACGAGCACCCAATGGCACTTGAAGGAGAAAGGGAGGATGAGGAGGATGAAGAAACGCCCCCAGACCCATTTCATTGAGACCCTCTGGAGTGGACCGTGCAGGCACGAGGAAATTCCAATGCTGCTGCACATATGCAGTGAGAGACCACTTACATAACAGGGGGAAGGGCCAGGGACCTCTACCTGGAGGGTGATGGCCATGCCCACCTAGGTAGACGTCCCTCTTGGCAAATACATAAAAGGTGGATGGCTTGTCCTCAAGGTGGGGGGCTCGCTACACGTGAACGGACCACGTTGTCTCAGTGGGGATGTCTGGCAGTAGGCCAGCTTCTGACAATACTGCCTCTAGCTTGGGAGGACTGGGCATTCTAAAGTTGGTGAGACAAATCTGTGTGACCCCTGGAGGGTCCTTACCTGGGGCTTGGTTTTCTCTTCCTCTCTCCCTTTCTCTCCCCCTCCCTCGCTTGGGGTTTTCATCTTACTTGGCTACCTTTTGTAATAAAACACTGTTTAAGTTACATTTACAATGGTGTTTGAGTTTCAGTTCTCACATGTTTTTGAACCCTCCCTGTAACATTGACATAACAGGTTTGGTTGGTCTTTGGGATAAAAAACAAAGTATCTGCTTGCCTTACTAAAATAGGGAACCTAGACATCTAAGAAGTTCTTCATTACTAAAAAAAATTTCTCCAAGACTGATTATCAGTTGATTGCCAGCTTATAAAAATACTACCCTAACTAGCACAATGAAACAAAATCTTTCAAATATGATTCACCTTGATATGCTATTGGAAAGTGACACTAGCATCAGGATGCACAAATCCCTGGGGGAAAACCCTCAAGGGAAAAGCTATGTTGCAGCTAGCCAATAATGAGAATTTTCTTCCGTAAATACCTGGCAGGTACCTGCTTTGGAAAGGTTGTATTTGGCATCAACTGCAAGGAAGGGTATTTGAGGATTTTTTTTCAAGCAATAGATCACTCCCTAGGACTTGCACAGACATATCAATGCTCATTTTCAAATGTTCCAATATTTTGGGGGACTTGGAGAACATCTGTAAGTGCTTTACCTTAAAAAAATAAAAAAGAAAGCATTTATTGGTTTTGAAGGACTAAGTTTATCAAACTATGCTGGAGTCACATATCTACTTGAAGAATGTTAAACAATGGGATCATCCATTAAAATTTTTAACTGTGAATCTGACGCAACTGGAGCTGCAATAATCAAATGGATTCCTGGTTTCACGTTGACATCTTTTATCATTTGCCTGAGTTACAGTGGTAGACTAGGCATATAGTTAGGTAGGCAGTGAGAATATGTGCATGCAGGAACTCTGAATAGGGAGCAAGAAGCTGAAAAAGAGGACAAATGGTATCCTGGTTAAATTCCCAGAGGATATTCTAAACTAGTTCAAACAATGTGTCATTTTTTTAAACTCTTGTTCTAATAAGTAACAATAGTACACCCAGATAAAGGAGGTATGACATAAACCACTAGCCCAGACTCCCTTTATACTGAGTACTGGAATGAATTTATTCCACATTGGTATGTCTATTTAGATGGATTCATTGCTGTCACAGCACTTCAGTAATTTTCAATCATGTTATCCTCAGAGTGATGCCACTTGTAGGGAGTCTTGAGTCTCCATGATTTTAACATGCTAATTCTCTTGTGTGGAAGAAAGTGAAACATGCAGATACACAGAAATACTCAAAAACTGCCTGTGGTCTGAACAGAGAAAATTTGTAATCAGATGGGAAGCATATACACATGGTAAATCATTGAAAATGCACAGCATTTTAACTTTAGCCTGTTGAACTTCTGAGCAAGCAGGTGATTTAATTAATACTTTTTCAAGAGAGTAGAAGCAGAATAAGTATTGACTTTGGGAAGTTGCTCTATCCTGCATTTTTTGTATCTAATTCATTGAAGTCTGAGTCAGATTACTAAGGTCCATAAGCCATCGCTATTCAGTTATGTAAATTAAGCTTATGCTCTAATTCCCATTCCTGGTGGGCAGGGTCATAGGAGTTTATACTAACTGTTGCTGATGAAATAGTCCAGTGTCTTGAGGATGTCAGTTCCCATTTTGTTCCCAGAGTGAATTCTTTCAAAAAATCAATGTGAGTTAAAAATCAAAGCAACAAGTTTTTCTTGTGACTTTCTAGACAGAGGATATAAAAACATGTTAAGAAATTATGAGGGAGAATTCTGACAGATTTATCCTATATATCCAGAATTATCTGATAGAGATTAAAATCTCATTGGTAAACCATCAAAATGGTGTCAGAGTGTTTAGTGATGATTAGAAGTTAAACAGGTAGTTTCCAGTAAGGGTGGTAAGAGTGATCAGCTATTACTTGAAAACAAAAAAGGTAAATACAGTTCTTCCTTAAAGTTTTGCTCTCTGTTAGAGTCTGACAGCATATGTTACACAGTGCTAATATATTTAACCAAAGCTAAAGATAAGATTGCAGAAAATAGATGAAAATCATCCTGACATGTATAGTCAGGGATGCCAGCAACCTCTGGAAAAGTTTGACTGTTCAGTAACACAAAAATGGCTGGCAAAATATGTACACAGAAAATGGTTATGCAAAAGAATTTATGGTGAATACAGCTCAAGCAGGGACGCTGGTATCTGGTAGCCTTTTGGCTTGAATTGGAAAAATAGCATTGGACCTCTAGGCTGGAAAGGCAAAGGGTAGTGATGTTCATTATCCTTAAGATAATGTAATGTTCAAAAAGATAGGATAGGGAGTGAGATAGTGAACAGTCACCTGTAGAATTTCTGCTAATAAAAGATCAGAAGGATATTGGAGTCTGAGTAACTAGTACACACAAGTTACAATTGTTCGTGGTGTTTGGTAATGCAAATGAAGAGGGTCAGCATTAGGTGAAACACTTGATAAATCAGAGTGAAAGGCAGGTTATCTGTAAGAGTCCTAGATCATTCTGACAGTGATTGGTAGGTAACATGTTATCTTAAAACCTGAAAGAAAGGTGCAGTATAAATCAAATAAAGACAGAATATGGTTAAAATGAGATGAAAACATTAGGCTGTGAGTACTGCCAACCTAAATAATATGGGCAACTGAAAAAATTGCAATGTCATCTAAGCTTGTAGAAAAGATTCCCCAGAGCATTCAAAGAGGTACTGTCTCAGTTTTTATCCATAAGGAGGAGGTGCAAAGTACCTATTGACACTGGAACTTGCACTCTCCTATAACTAGATATATTCTGCAAAGACGTCATGGGTTTTTTGGTTTTATTTTTCAATCCATTGTCTGCCAGACATAGCTGCAGAATAGATGTGATCATACAGTTTACTAAGAAGGTGTTTCTGATCTAGATTTATAAATTAATGATTCTATGATTCGGGGGGAAGTTGGTGACTACTGTGCTGTCAAGCTTAATGATTCACATATTTAGGGAGGCACTAGTCCTTTAATGGGCTGGAATTGCTACAAAGAGCTGTGGAGTACAGCGGCTGTTTAAGTACAGTATAGCAATGCCTTTAACTTCAGAACAAATAAGGACTAGTGCAGTAGAGCACCATCAGTCACTGTGACATGTCACACAGGAACACAGGTGCTACAAGGGCTCTGATTGCTGAACAGCAGCATCTTAGTTATGTCACCATAGGATATAGACAGTTACACACAAAGTACTTCACTGCATTATGAGATGATGTTGTGTCCTTCCCAGAGGGACAAAATTTTGTGATAAAGTGAATGACTGTGAAGGATCCTCCTGTGACAAAGGAAGCTATTGCTTTTCAGCTCAAATCTAGCCTAACTTAGGCAGGACATCAACTCTTAAAACATTTTACTCCCAGTACAGGGTAAATTTCAACGGTCTTACTCTTGAAGAACAACAATATTCACTGTTGGGATATTACTACCTACCCCGTATTCCTTTATTAAATGCACTGTAATCCTATAGCCTTTTGAATATGAACTTTCTTTCATTAGAAATAGTCCATCCTAGAGCTCTAATTAGGCCCATCTACATTTGTGAAGGAAATATCTTTGAAAGGGAAAAATATCAGCCTCTGATGCTAATGTAGGAGAAGACAAAAAGTATTTTGAAGATTGATATAAAAGTTATTCCTTTTATAAGCAACACAGTAAGGATTGAAATGGAAAGAGATTTTCCATGAAAGAGTTAGAGAAAGAAAGACATTTCTATCAAAGAAAAGGTTACTGAGAACATATTTCTAAGCAACTCCAGGAAATTTTAGACAGCAAAGTTAAATCCCAACAAAATTGGTAACCAATTTAGCCCTTGCTGAGAGTTTTGACTATAGGATAGACAAAAACTTATTTATTTTTTTTTCCAGGCAGAGACTACTGGGCTCTATGTGAGCAAGAAAACAGAATTCCCTGTGGGATGCTTTAGTCACAACCCCTGATCAAAAGCCTCTGGCAGTCGAGCTGCTCCGCAGACTTAAACATGATAGTAAGAACAGGGAGAAAAAGAACAGCACACTCTGTGGAAGAGGGCCATGGCAGTGCTTGTTCTGGGTGCTTTTAAGGCTCATCACCAAGAATTCAACACCCATTAGGTCCGACCAATCACGTTCTGACATCTTCTACAATCACTTCTTGAAATTACCAGGATATCTTATTGTTAGGAAAGCGTATATCCCGGAAATAAGAAGGGTGTGATCTAGCTCATTTGTAGTCAAGGAAAGCTCCACCTATGAATTTTTGTTTCTGCAATTTTTTACAGAATTCTTATGGTTGTACCACAATGTGGGGGAGGCACCACCTTTCAGGTTTTCTCAAGGATATTATCAGTCCAGAGTGTTCCCAGTAATAGTGGCTGCACTGTGATCAAAAGAATTGAGGGACATGGGGGTATGTAGGCTCAGAATACTAATGTTTTTCAGCATACTTACCTTTCCCTCAAGACCAGGAAACAGCTGTTGCCAAACCCTGACTGCTTAACTGGGAAGGGGGTAGAGGAACAAACATTTCTCCTTCTTTGATACCTGAGTATCTGTCCTCAGCATCCAAAAGCAATTTTGTGTACCTGGAACCAGTTTCTGTGTAGAGTCAAGATAGAGTTGTGTGTACATCCAGGTACTGGAGTGAAGCATATTTTTGACCTCCTAATATACACATAACCAGAGCATATTACTGCCTTAACCTGTTCTTTTTCTGTTTTCTGTTCTCTAAGCCTTTATTTGATGGAAGTCTGCTTTTTAGCCTCTTTTGCTTAGAAATGATGCAGTTATCCTTTAAGAATCCTTTAACTTCAGTAAATGTCACCCCTCTAGACAGGCAGTGGCAGTGATTCTTGTCTTTTCTGGGTGCTGTCATGGACCCCAGATGGCAACAAAATCCCACAGAGCCACTCGCTTACTCCACCCAGCGGGGTAAGGGAGAGAATCAGAATAGTAAAAGAGAAAACTCATTGACTGAGATAAGGACAGTTTAATAGGTAAAGCAAAAACCATGTTTGTGAGCAAAGCAATACAAAGAATAAATTCCCATGGGCAGGGAGGTGTTCAGCCATCCCCAGGAAAGCTGGGCTCCATCACATGTAACTGAGACTTGGGAAGACCAACACCATCACTCTGAAAATCCACCTGTCCCTCTGCCCACAGCTTTAGAAGCTGAGCATGACACCATATGGTACGGAATATCCCTTGGGGCAGTTGCAGTCAGCTGTCCTGGCAGTGATCCCTCCCAAATTCTTGTGTACCTCCAGCCTCCTCACTGACTGGGAGGTGTTAGGAGCAGAAACAGCTAGAAAAGACTCTGTGTAATGCTCAGCAATTACAGAAACATCCCTGCTGTTTTCAGCACAAATCCAAAACATACTCTCCTCCCTGCTTGCTACTGTGAAGAAAATTAACTCTACATCAGGAAAACGAGCATGGGGTGAAGTATGGGAGGAATAATATAGCACCAGTAAAATACATTGGTCTTGAAAAACTGAAGAGGAGCTATAGGAGACACAACACAGACACTAGAGAGAATACATATACTCTTGCATTATTGGCAGGTAGCAACAAAATGCAAGTCCTTGGATATGAGCAATAGTTTTAACTTCTGGTCTGAAGTTAATCTGTTTGGATTTAGTTTCACTGAGCAGACAATGATCTTTTTAGCAAAATATATGCCAAAGTTAGGAAGAGTTTTTAATTTATTTACACCAAGAGCTGTTTACACATTCTAGGATAGGCATTCTCATCTATGACTACTAGGTTTTTCTGAATATATATTTGCTGCAACAACAACATAATCTCACCTGTGCTCCAAGGACATGTAAGTTTTAGCTGACATGTTGCAAGTTACTGATTAGAAAGTACTGCACTGTACTATTTAAAACCTGATACCCTGATAATCCACCTAGAAAAAGCAGCCATGTAGCAGGCTGTATATACCAAATATATGTCTGAGTTTCAATAGAATCCAGAGTATGTGATAAAAAGTGAAGATGTCTCTTGCCTGGATTTTATCCTATAGAGGAGTAAAGATGTAGTCATAAGGAGCTCTTGAACCTGAGAAATCAGTAGTACTTACAGATCTAGTCATGTAGATGATGCCATGTGTTTTCAATCTCATTCCAGCTGGTTTGTACCTCTTAAATGGTGTCTTAGTACTTCATGTCCACAGCTGACTTCAGAAATCCTTCCACATAATGGCAATCTTCCTGTAAAATGGTGATTTCAGTTCAAACACTGCTGACCTTTATTTTTCAGAACTGTGATAAGGAGAAACTCTCAACCTGTGTAAAGCTTTTTAGTCAGGACAACACAAAGTAGTCTCTTCATTAGCAAGTTTGGATATATGACAGACCAGAGCTGAATGGGAGAAAAAAAAGACTGTGGTCATTGCATAATCAAGATTAGATAACCATTATTTAAAACAGAGAAGAAATGCAGTATGGAAGGACAACTTCAATGTCAAGAAATGGAAGATGAAAACAAGGGGGGGAATGCAGTATTGACTAGGATGAGATTCTGACAGTAAATGGAATTAAAGACACTAAAGGAGAGAAATCCTGGCAATAGAAATGTCTCAGGCAGAGATGAACACCTTTAACTGGGGAAGAGATATATTACAGAGAATTACACTTTCAATCCCTGGACAATTTGCCGTTTGGCTTTAAGATGTGGTTTAGGATTGTGTCAGTCTTTCTACATGGCTGAAATACAAAAGATCCTTTTCTGCTCTAGGTGGAGTTAACTGGAAAAGGTCATGAACAATATACCTGTCAAAATAAAAGGAAACTCCCCCAAGTGTTTGATGAATTAGAAAGTGTAATTATTTCAGAGCATATTTATTGGTTCACTATATTAAAAGAATACTAGAGAAATCAGGAACTCTAATTTCAGTAAAAAGGTACTGACTGAGGTACTTAGCTCAGTCTAAAGGAAAATACTTAGGTCTTAGCTAATAGAGGCAGACATAAGACATACAGGAGTGAGACACTGGACTGGACTGTACAATGTCTTCCTATACTGATGGACCTTGACTTATTCTAAGTTATAAATTTATGCAAATATTGATAGATGCTCCTTGAGATGTTTAAACACGTTTTGATAATATATTTTATTTTGGCTGAAATGGAAGAGGGAGAGATTGTACAACAGAACTGCTTGGCAGAATTGAGCAAACTGGTAACATGCAGAAGAGGAGCAGGGCAGTTGTGTGGGAAAAGATATGATGGTGACACCAAACCCTTTTTCTGTGAGTTCTGTTGAAAAAAGAATTCTCTCCTCTGACAAGATAATTAGACAGGACTGGATAAGAGAATGAATATTTTACCACAGCTGCTGCAGTTTTCAGACCATGAGTTTGCTTGCAAGTTTCTGTGTATTGGAGACTGAAAATACCAGAGAATATGTGTAAACAGCTGGACAAGTGGTTATGACAATGAACCTCAGAGTGAATAAAAATCTCAAGTATTATGGTGTTAGATGCACTGGGAACTCATATTTGATAACTTAAGAAAAGCAAAAAGGTTTGCTAATTATTTGTTTAGATTTCAGGCAAACAAATCATATTTGATTTCTGTTCCTCTTAAACAGACACAAATAAGCTTCTTCACAAATGTTGGCTGCTATGGTAGACTTTGGGATGTTGCAAGCCATGTACTGTTCAAGAAAGTGCAGCAAGTCATGAGATATCATTATGCACACCAAATACTCAGATTTTGAGATAATTTATGGGTTTCATGCTGCCTTTACTCCTCTCTTTAAGAAAGGGAGTGAGGTTGTGCCCTGTTAATACTTTTTTTTTTCTTTCTGTATTTGCTTTCATAAGGTTTAGAAAATCTTCACTAAGAAATCCTGGTTTGCTAGACTTTTGACTTCAAGAAGTGAAAGAATGTCTTTCGTTCATGGGGGGCTAAAAGAGAGCAGAGCAGAGATTAATAAAACCCCCAAAACATCATTCTCTAGATTTCATTTTATTTAAGAGGGTTTGAACAGCTGGCATATTTGAGCAAAAAAATATTACATTTCTTATGAAAATAAATTTTACCCCAGGCAAACACTGTACTACTTGAAAATCACCATTTTGATTAGCATTCCAGAAAGAGTATTTTAATGTGCAGTCTAAGTATGATAGATTAATTTAGTAAAATTTAAAAATATCTTTATTAATTTAAAATATTAAAATGGAATCAAGAAGTTTATACTTTCTCTTTTAAGAGAAAATGGTCCATTTGGACATTTTATTTCTCTGGAGCTATATTTCAAGTAGACAGTTGAGGTACAGTATTTTTGGCATCTGACCTTTGTTAAATATAGTAAAACCAACAGTCTCTATTAAACCACTGCCAGGCAAGGTTTCATTTGAATAAAAGTGAAATACGAAATAAAAACATATGAAAGGAGGACCTGATAGTGGCTGAAGACACTCAGAAAATGATCAGAACAGGTCATACTTGGTCCTGATCTGTAGTAGTCAATGCACCATTGAAAGTATGGAAAGATTCTTGTCATAAATGGAATGTGGATGCTAATGCAGAGA
>JAWWEU010000111.1:95374141-95400179 GCA_035583155.1 Acropternis orthonyx | reverse complement strand
CTCTCTCCGTGAGTCCTGTGCTGCCGTTCCCGGTCCCCTGGGAACCACGTGGAGGGGGGACGGGCGGAGAGCTTGCCGCCTGGTAAGGATCGCAGCACCCGTGCCAGGGGGAACCCCACCACCCGCTATACTGATCCTTTCATTGAATAATGAGAAGGGAACTTATTTCCTCCAATATTATGATCTTTGCTACATAAACAAATAAAATATTTTGCTGTCATTGCAAGAGGTCCTGATTCAGCATCACTGATTCCAACAACAAGATGCACAGCCTGTCTTTCCTAACTGTCAACAAATTCATGGCAAGGTTACTTGAGCTTTATGGATTTTCTGCAGTAACACTGAATTGAATTTTCAATTAATTTCAGAAGGGAATTTTATTTCTATGTTTATCTCTTAGGCTGACACACAATTTTCAGTCATTATTCATTTAAACTGACTGCATCTTTTTTCATGAGTTTATTTTATTCCTTTACAGATTGTTGGATCAGTGCTGGTTCATTCAAATATACCTTTATTGCTTTCTTTTCTCTGAATTTCTAAAGTTTACTCTAACAAGATTAGTGCAATATGCCTGCAAGGAAAACAGCATTGCTATTACATTTGGCCAAATGATGTTTAATATCCTACTGAATCTGCAAGACTCATTTCTTCTTATTCCTAGCTTTCACGAAAACAGTTCACCAATTTCTACAAAGACAAAAAAGGCCAGATTCCTTCCTCCTAAATTAAGTGTTTAACAGAAATAAATACATTTAAGGACTTTGTCATGCTAGATTCCTGTAGATAATAGAAAGCAGTAAGTCTCTCTCCAAAAGATATTGTAGTTCTTCCAAGAGTTGCATTTCATTCTGGAAGTGACGTGGAAGGAGTGTGGACTGGACTTACCTTGTCTGTGTTTTTCTCTTCTGTGCAAGAAAATAAGCAGCCACTGCACTGAGATTGTGGAATTGATTTCACACCAGAATATTCTATACAAAAATAGCAAATTGTTCGATGAAGAAGTCCGTTCTAGAACTTTGAAATGAAGTGTTGCATTATTGGTATTATTCTGGGACATTGTTTTCCTGAGCTTCTATAGGCACAGTGGGTAGACTTTATCCACTACAAAACAGAGTTATCTACAACAAGGCATGTCACCTTAGGCTTCCTTTATAATTAATGGGAAGAAATAGTAATTTTTAGAATGTGATACCTGATGAAGATGGGGGGGCAGGGGCGGGGGGGTTTGATGCATAATTAGCTAGACTGATGTCATTTGTTTTATTTTGCATATTTCTTCTGAATTAGCAGAGACTGGGCACAGTTGGAGATCTGACTCTAGTCAAAATGGACTAATACCCTCAGCTGTTGGAAGAGTTCTTTATCTAAAAAAACTATATGTTGCTTATTTATTCAAGATTATGGATTTGTCCAGATTTAGGGATTCCTGTCAGATCAGAATGGCTTGTTTCTCACAAGTTTTCCTCTTATGTAGTCTGTATATATTATGTGATGTATCTTGCAGAGGAGTCAGTTTATGAGCCTTGGAACCAGACACTGAAACATTGATCTCTTCAAGACTGGGGTATTGGTATCCAGCTGCTCCTACATCTTCCAGACTATATACGAGACATAAATCAGTTTTTATGCTGAATTAAACATCCAAGTCATAAAAGGTTTTTTTTTGTTGTTGTTGTTTTTTTTTTTTTTTGTAAAACAACCATCCAAATACAAGATTTCCTGTGTTAAAATAGTATACGGGTGTTGGAAGGGACCAACATTACACCTACTGGCAGATCACAGAGTCAGAAGAGCTCCTGGAGATTCCTGAGGTTATGACTGTGGTGAAGTAAGGGATTTGAACCTTTGTGTGATGTTGTTATTAATTGAGAACTTGGTATTGTAATGGTTGCTGTATGGGTTGTGTTATGGTTTGGCTATGCTACTGGTTTTCTCCTGTTACTCCCTATTCATCCCCATGTTGTACTTACCCAGTTACATGTCCAGACTTGTCCCTCTCCCTTGTTACAGCCTCCCCAGTTTTCTGCATCCCTGAGGCACCTGGAATTTTCCACTCCTGCTCCCTTAGGTCCTATTATCCAATCCCTGATTTGTTAAGTTCTTCTGCATTGCAGTTCCCCCATATTTGGTTGTGTTTCTGTTCAGCCCCTCCTTTCCCTCTCCTTTTATGTTCATCCCTTCCTTACTAGGAGGGCTCCTCCCTAACTCCTCCCTTGCTCTACCCCTTGAGTTTGAGTGGCAGTTAGCCCTCTATTTAAGCCAGCGCACTTTGAAATAAATGTTCTTTCCTCCCCGTTTCTTGACGTGTTTGCATCTCTCTGCGCGTGCGTGGGGCGGCAGTGGGGGAGGGAACCCTCCTTGCCTGCACCAACCCTCAGGTGAAGGAGCCCCCAGGAGCAGGATCCAGGACCTTCAACCAAACTCTCAGGGCCGCATATGGGTCTCCGTTTTAATAGATTGATGAAAGGCAATTCTTAAAGAGCTTTTACAAGACAAAATTATAAGTATTTTAGAAAGTTTTAAGGAGATATCAGGAGAACATTTGCATTGATGTACACATTCTGAAATTCCAGCTACAAAATATGAGACATAATTTAGACACTTGACAGCTTTCCTCTCTTTCCCACTATTTAGCACAATCATTTGCATTTCACTAAGATGACCATCTCTTTCCAAGAGCACTTTATGAGAGAAAGACTGGTATGATGGAGTTTCCCATTTTCCTTGGAGCAGGGAGCATTCTAGAGTGTGCTGGTTTAAGGTAAACGGGCAGGAGAAATGAACTCCACTCACAAAAAGATTACAAATCAGAAATTGCAATTTAATAAAAAGATCACAATAAGTACAAAGGTACAGAGGAAAAAGTCCATTTGATGCACAGAAACAGGTGTGTAACCCAGCACCCTGAGGCACGAACAGAATGGTGTTCATCAGCCCCTGTACTGAGCACCACTTGGCCCCCCGAGTACAAAGTAAAAGGAAAGAGGAAACATGTTGGTGAGGATGATGGTCACGGTCTGGTCGAGAGTGGCAGTTGCAGTCCTGCTGAGGCTCCAGTCCTCCTCTGGATCCCATGAGTGAGTAAGCCCAAAACCCCAAGCCCCAAAACCCTTAGTCTCAGGTGGGAGTGCCCAGTACCTCCCCCAGAGTGGGGAGTTTCACAATGGGTGAGCTACTCTGTGAGGTGAATCATGGCATATTTTTAGAAACGCTGATGGCCCCTTAGCAGACATGACCCCTCAGGCTGGGTGTGAAGGTGCTAATGGCCCTCCAGAGGGGTGTTATCACACCTGAGTCATTGGTGTGAAGACAGGAAACCTTTCTTATCTCACAGAAGTTCCCAAACATCCAGCTTGTAGCCTGAGGGGTCAGGTGTGCCCTGGGCAGCAGCTGCAAATGATCCATTGTTAGCAGTTCATGAGAAATTACACAGAGGGTGTAGAATACACAGTCTTAGCCACACCCACACAGTGATAAACTGGTCCTGGTCGCTATAACTAGGACATAGAGTTAAATATAAAATGGGTACTTAGAACAGAAGTGAAAGGAGTCATCATTCTCAGACATTTCTTTATACTTATTCCTTGACTAAGATCATGTTATAAAATGTAAATACATCAGGCTTTAATTTTTTCTACAGTCTTATACAATGGAGGAATCTGCAACATATATCTGAACTACTTAATAAAAAGTACAGAGCTTCTCTTTATAATAAAATTATATTAATTCCTGATAAACACAACAAAAACATAGTCATGCTGCAAAAATATCTGTTCTCTTTGAGTGGTTGACCATAAAAATGAAGCATGATAAAATTAGACCAGAGATTCAGTTAGTAGCAGTTGTTTGCATATGAAACATTTTAAGGTCCATTGAGTTGCTGTTTGATTTTATACTGATAACTTTATAAAAAAGGCTATCACAACACTGAAAATAAAAATAAAATCCAGTCCTATTTATCCACTGCTCAATAGGGCAACCTGTTTGGGATCCCATATTTTGAGGCAAAGATGTAGGAAGTATTCGTGTTTAAGATGATCATGGTTTTCATGCTTGATGCCTAGTGAATATGATCACTGGTCAATGAGTAGGAAAATCCCCTCCATGGCACCCCTTCATGTTAATAGTAGTATATAAGCCCTTTGCATTAGTCGCTCAAAAGACTAATTCATGCTCCAATCATCATTAACTTAATTTTTGCCACCTACATATTTCACAGCCACTGCCTCAACTGAATTCTCAACGTGGGCTGCCTATTTGTTTTCACCTTACTTGGATTATATTAAGAAAATAGATGATTTATCCACAGGGGACTTAGGAGAGCACCTAAAGTGCATGTGGATAAATTGATTTAAGAAAATAAAGCTACTGAAATTTTGATACAAAACCAACACTCTGTACATGCTCATTACCTAATGCTAAGACAGACCAGGGATGTAATCTGTTGGCTTGATTGCTTTCATGTCAGTATAGCTTGCCTGACTTCAACAGTATGAATTCTTTTACACATCAGTATAAATCAGAGTAGAAACCTGTTGATAGCTTTTTACATTTTTAATTTTATCTTGTGTTTGGCCATGTTGCAGGTGCCATAAAATGTTAATTTCCAGCTTCTCTCAAAGGTAACTACCAATTTCAAGTCATTATCTCCTGGTGGAGGAAAACTGAAAAGGGGAATAGAAAAGACACATTCTACGAGTCTATTTTTATGTTGTAAACAACATGATTACTCTTCCCTTTTCCATGACAGATTCAATAAATGTTGATTGAATTATCTAGTATTAGCTGAAGCGGACGTGAGCAAAATAAGCAATAAGAATCCACACTAAGAATCAATGGAAATGATTTATTTCCTGGAGATCAAATCAAATAACAGAGAGGATCAAATTAGCTAGTGATCACATTAAGTGGAAATCATTGTACTAGTATGCTCTTTCCTCTAAGCTCTGTCAATAGTCACATAAATACACAGTGGCAAAAAATCTTTTCCCTTTGTTATTTCAACTGAATTTGAAGAACTGCATGCTTTTGCAGACAGTAACACACACAACTACAAACCCAGAATGACCAAATATGAATGCCTTCTGAACTATTCATACAAAAAATATCCTATAATTATTTTATGAATAGAAAACCATCTTATTCCCTGCTTTGTACTTAGAAATCCACTATTTTCCAGGTCCTGACAGGAAACAATAAGCATTGCAGAATACTCTGAAATCTAACACATTTGAGATCTCTTCAGAAGTGCCCAAATCTGAAATTCAAGAACAAAATTATTACAAAAACTGTAACTATACCACTGTAACAAACCGATTTTATATACCCTGAGAATAAACTGTAGATATTCATTTGGATCCCTGTAGTGTTATCCAGCCAAGTCTCGGCTGTCCATGTGAAGCCAGATTTCTGATTGTAATTCAGAATCAGCTTGTGGTTAATGCTAGCTTTGAAAGATACTCAGTTATACAAAGACAAGACCCAGGCTGCAAAACCTTGTGATATTTGATATTTAAAAGGGTTAGCTAATGAAATAAACTGTAAATTTTTAACATTGCTTTCAGTCTGATACTACTTTCTCCTATGTCTGTAGTCTTAACATCATAAGCTTTGAGTAAATTCTGAATTGCTTTTAACTTGGTCTTGACATCTAACACCTGGTTAATTTAAAATTTTGTACAGAAGAGAGATAAACCTCACAGTTCTTTGCCCAGATAAATTTCTACAGAGTAGAATACAGATACAAACAAGAATCCAGGCACAAATATTAACTCCACAGACCAAATGAGACTCTTAGTCTTCCCTTAAGGAGGTTTTATTATCACAAAACATCCACATAGACAAGCCTGTAGTCATCTTTCCAGTCCTTCAGAAACACCAGGCTTAGGTGTGGATGTAGCAAGACTGGGATAAATGCAGAAAATTTGAGACAGGCTGGTGATTTGGGAAGAGACATGGGCAGAGGAAGGCTAGATCTGGAAGGAACAAGAATGGGAAAACATAGGGAAAGGGGAACAAAAGAGCCAGTCACATCTAAGTATTCACTAGACATTTTTCTGTGTGAATGTGGTCACTGCTCTGTGTGTGTGTGCACTTGTGTACAGAAAGCTCACAGACTTCAATGCAGACAAACTGGAGAGAGGTACTGAGGAGGACACAGATCTATGGGTCAGCAACTGCAGAGATCTTTATGTTTCTGTGAGACAGCAGCAAACATCAAGCTAGACTAGCCTGTAGGTATGACATGAGATCTGGGACCTGCTACAGAGTGCCCTGTGTAAGAATATGTATGTGGAGAGATTAAAATCTGATGGCAATCTTTGAGTCTGGTTAGATGAAAAGCAAGAGCAAGATGGGGCCATTTGATCCTCTTCCATTTTGTTCCAATCCTGATCAGGCTAGTTTAAATTTATGTAAGTGCTGTCATCTCTAAAGGCACTATTTTCATGTTGGGATTGATCTACTGCTTTTGTACATAGAGTGTGTATATAGCATACAGAGAGTATGCGTGTTCGGTCTCACTGTAGGCTGGACCTGGGCACCAGGAACTGCAGCACCCTCGTGCCTAGCACACCCAGGATGAACATGCTGTGTCTTAACTCTGGTAAATTTATTTCAGTGGACTGAGAGGAGAAATCATGCTGGTTTCGCTAGGTACATGCTGTTGGTGTACTAGGTTTGGCCACTAGTTAGCACTCTATATGATCTAATTATGAAGAAAATTCCATTGAGAAAAAGGTAGTATGGAGAGCACCAAGGAAAGTGTCACTCATTGTCCTGTAGATATTCCACTGTTTAAAAATTAAAAAAAAAGTTAAAAAATTACTCCCTTGGTCATATGTAGCACCTATCATTTATGAGAAATGTGATGAAAGCTTTAGAAACATTTTGGTACCACATTTAGAAGCATTTTGGTATGGTAGGAAAATTTGTTTCCTATTCTTCTGATAAGGGACTGGGATTTAATTGTCAGACAGGAAACAGGTTGTGGAAAAAGAACTGACCTAGTCTTTTAAGAAACTCATTCAGAAAGACTGATTCAAAATAACTGGTCTCCTGAACTGCAGTCTAACCTCTCAGGTACAAAACTATCTGTTTTCCCTCTGCCATTCTTTGTTTCTCTTTACACAGAGAAATCAAATTCCACTGTGGTAAATACGCTGTTGCAATATTTCCCTTCTCTTTAAACATTTAGAGTCAAACATACCACTGTGTACATCATCAAAAGCTGATTTACACAGCTGAGTTTCTAGCTCCTAAGGAGAAAAGCAGTAGGAAGAATGTTCTAATTAGCATTCAAAAGTTGATGAAAATAGCAAATACATTTCTGAAACAGCTGATTTAAATAACTTGTAATTGAAGATGCCCATTTCCAGAGCTTCAGGGTTTGTAATAAAAGTGAGAACAAATGAAAGAAAACAAAAACAAAACAAGCCTTATCCAGGCAACTAACTATTCCAGTTCAGAATATCAGTTTTCTCTCTCCTGAACTGTCATGTATTGTTAACTTCCTGGAAAAGTCACTTTTCAATAAGGATTTTTTTAATAGCAGTCTGCATAGAGTGAAGGTGATAAGGTAAGAGCTTACATTTTGCTCTTACACTGGACTGATTTTCAGGGTTTCCTTCTCTCCCCTCATCACTCCTCTCCTTTGGATTTGATGCTGTGACCATTTGCTGAGTATTTAACAGTCTTTAATCACATGTCCTGAGGCCATGTTTTTCCAAGCAAGACTCATTGCATGGAGAGCGAGAAAACCTTGGAGCAGATAAAACCGTCTGGCAGTCTTCTTTTGCTTTTGCTGTTTAATTCCTTCAACAGGCTCTAAGTGTGATGAAATAGTCTCCTCACTTTCCTGAGCAAGCAAGCCATATGAAGACTCACCTGGGTAGGTCTAGGGACACACATTTCAAATTCTAGCTATTTCAAGTGTTAAAGTGGATTTTCTCCACACACACGGAAAGAGGAAATTGGAGTTTTCCATTATTCTGTGTGGAGACAGAACAAGAAATGAAGTGAACCTTCACTCCAGACTTGAAGATGGTGTAGGGGGAACATCACAAAAGGAGTATAATGTATGTTTGTTCAAATGAACTTTTTTTACTATGTGTGCCTCCTTCTAATGATGTCTTTCAACCGAACTTTCACAGCAGGATGCCCTTCTAGCCTGACTCTACGAAGAGAGGCAATCTGAGATTTAGTCACAAAGAGCAGAGGGAAAATAACTCTCATTTTTTGTCAATGAACAGGAAGTAGGAAATACGGGAGATTGTGATACAAAGGGCATGTTCCACTTTCCTCTTGTAATGTGCTTGAAACAGAGGAAAGTAAGTAAGCAAGGCAAAGATCTAACATATAAGATGGAACTTCTTGTGTGAATGTATGAACTGCAAATAAACTGATGCAGTTCCACTGAAGTAATTTGCAAAGTCTTGCCCTAAGGTCTTCAATTTCTACTCTGCAACAGGCTGCTAAATACCATGGTAGCAAATTTATTTTAGGGGTGATAACTTAAACAGTATTTACAGGACACAGAACCAATATTTTAAACACATTTAAAATACTACCTTTCTCCTAACTCTCCCAGATATAGTCAAACCACAGCTCTTTTCTTAAACTATATTCTAAGAACAGTTACACTGAGAAAATAAATAATATATACTTGTAATGCAAATAATACCAGAATACATAAGTGCATAATACAAAAGGAGACTTGGTTAATCACACAATTTATTTGGCATGAATTATTAATTTAGACACCATTTAAATTAAGATTTTATAGGTGAGAAAAATTAGGCAGTTTCTCTTTGCTTTCTTTTCTTTTTTTTTTCTTTTTTTTTCTTTCTTTCTTTTCATTTCAGAAGAGCTCTGTTACCTCAGAAGGATGTGATAAGTATTTGTAAAACAAACCTAAAATGATGAGCAATAAGCCAGAAGTTTAAGGAAATTTTTGGAAAGAAACTTGTTATGAAATGTTGTGCTGAGTTTGTAGGCCAAGTGTTTTCAGAAATATGTGCTTCGAAGAGGCATCCAGGTGTTACAGTGCTGATGAGAAAAGAAATTATGCATTTCTTTTGCTGGTGACCATTCACTGTGGTCACATATCTCTTAAACATTGATCACACACATTTTGCTGTAACCTGTTTTATATCCCACCATTGCCACTGAAGACCTTAAAAGGAAAAGTGTGGAACTGCAGTCATACCCAGTAATTACTTAAAAAACTGACGATTGTCAGTCCTAGAGCAGTACAAGGAAATCTTCTGGCAATCTACCCAGATAAATAATAGAGCTCCATGTCTGGGAATGTTCCCTAGCACTCAAACCTAGTAGCAGAGATACAACTAAGGGAGACTGTAGAAAAGACTGTAACATCTGCTGCCTTCCTTGTGAAGAAGAAAGAACAAAGAAAGAACACAGGTGTTACAGATTCAATATGCCTCAGTGAGTGAAGGATGTGAAGGATGGAAGAACAGACAAGTCAAGCTCCTGTGACCTGAGATGTTAGGCAACAGCTACTGATTTTTAATCCTAATCAGCCTACAATCCTTCCAGTGACCTGAGCAGAACCAATGTTGTGTTGCTGCTTAAACTCTCTACATTCAAATAAATCAATACATGATCTACCTGGAAGAGTTAATCAACTTAACAGGCAGAGATGAATAAAATGATGTAGAAAAAAGTTACTTTCTCTATTTTACAGGTGGAGAACTGAAGTCACAAGGAAGTTCAGTTTTAGATTCAGTCTAAACAGAAATCAGAATCCTAATCCCAAAATTCTACATTCTACACCAGGAGCTTAATCAGCTGATCGAATTTTTCTTGAAAAAGAAGAGGAAAATATTTCTATGTCCAGTGAATAAATTCATTGCTATACAATGAATTACAACTATAACATGATAATAAACCACAAATCTTTTAACAGAACGTGTACCCCCACCCCCACCTCCACACATGTCTGATGTTACTCATAGAAACCTTGATGTGTCACTCATTAGGTTAGAATTTATTGGAAGCTGTCTTCATGACCAAGCCTACCAAAAGCATTCAAGAGCATTTTATAAGTAGGACTTAAATTAGGCTGCAGTTTTGATAACATGAAAAATAGTATTTCTCTGGAACCTGCATGTGTCCTCAAAGAAGTGGCAAGCATATTAAGGCACTTAGCTAGCAGCCTGTGCTGGTTTTGGTTGGGATAGAGGTAATTTTCTTCACAGTAGCTGGTATGGGGCTGTGCTTTGGATTTGTGCTGAACAAAGTGTTGATAACACAAGGATTTTTTTGTTGTTGTTGCTGAGCAGTGCTCACACAGGAGCTTCTGCTTCTCACCCCAACCCACCAGCGAAGAGGCTGGGGGTGCATAAGCACTTGGGAGGGGGTACAGTTGGGAAAGCTGATTTGAACTGATCCAAGGGTTACCACATATCGTATAGTATTATGCTCAGCATATAAAGCTGGGGGAAGAAGGAGGAAGTGAGGGGAAATTTTGGAGTGATGGTGTTTGTCTTCCCAAGTAACATTGTTACCTGCTTTCATGGGAATAGCTGAACACCTGCTTGCCCATAGGAAGTGGTCAATTAATTCCTTATCTTGCTCAGCTTGCAATCATGACTTTTGCTTTGCCAGTTAAATTGTCTTTATTTCAACCCACGAGTTTTCTCACTTTTGCTTTTCCAGTTCTCTCCTCCATCCCGCTGCAGGGAGAATAGGTGAAAGGCTGTATGATATCTGGCTGCTCTCTGGGGTTAGACCATGACACAGTCCATCATGTTTTTTCCATAAAGTAAATCCTCTGTTGTTTGCATTATAGGAAAGCTCACAGTACTTCTCAAGCCTGACTCCCAAGGATAAGCTCATGAAAGGTAGAGTACATTTTATCTGTCTAGATTTAATCCAGGTATTTTCTTAGGTCTTGCAACTATAATTTAGCATGGCATGTAAATAAATGTAACCAATCTTAGATGTGGATTTTCAACACCACTTAAAAGTAAAGTGAGGGACTGTATCAGATTTGCTTTCTCTGTTCAGCTCGAGGTCAGTGACCGTGACAATGTTTAAATTCCATTGCACCATTTTCTCTAGAGGTTTCTAATTAGACCTTTGAAAGAAGCAGTGCCTTTTTATTACTATTGGCACAGAAATAGATCCAGAAGCAGAAAAACATGCAGTAGAATATCATTACATCTTCATATAAATTAACATAAAAAAGGTTCTGATTCGTATCTATGCAGGCTTTTGTCCATCAACAATACTCATGTATTTGAGAGGAGAGCACAGAGCAGAATTTTTCAGGGAGCAGTGAAATCCTTACTATTTAAGGTGCATGGTTTTTGCAAAGCTATCTTTTCATCTCTGCTTGTTTATGGATAGCCCTTTCTATAAGATTTTGCATTTGTTATTTTGAGGTAAATAATAAGAAAGGAAGCATGACAATGCTATTTTTAAATGAAACTGAGCACTAGAAAACATTTATGTCAGGAACAGCTTTAAAAATAACAGACACTAATTTATTTTGATTTTGCCTGGGAATTTTCTTTCATTACCTTCACCTACACATAGATGCTAGTTCCATTTGCTGTTTCTCAACAAAGCCATCTCTCAGCCTTTTTCAAAGCTCTGATAATACTGGAATGCCCCTCTTCAGCCAAAGTCCAGAAATATTTTCTTCTCTTTTTAATATGTCTCCTTCTAAGAATGCTTCAAAGAAAATCAAAACTAACCAAAGCAAACCCGGGGGTCAGTTGATTAAAAATGACCATTTACTCAATCAAAAAGAAATTAAGTCAAAGAAGTATATACATATGCCACTGCAAATCAGCATTCTGCAGCTGTCAGACATCAGGAACATAAACTGAGCGAAGTCAGGGACTATGCAGGATTGAAGAACACTGATTTTAGCAGAGTGAAAAGTAAAATCAGGGATAAGAACGAGAAAACACATTATGTTTGTGTGTATATACGTGACTATGTTTGCAAGTGAAGGGAAACAAGAAACCTCCCTGATGGAAAGACTATGGGACCACTAGGTGTCACTCTTATTCCATGTTTCCAGTTGGCCGTATTTCAAACAGCTAGTCAATAGGGAGTTTCTGCAAAATTTAAGTTTTCATACCCCTAACATTTTATGTCTAGTAGTTTTATTATGTGCACTACTGTCCACTAGGGATCATACTGTAATACATATTTTCTTTCAGCCCACAGGTTATTATTGTTCTGGTCAAAAGTCAACACCTTACTTAGCATTGCTGCTTTCATGAGTTCTCTAAAACAAAAAATACTGCAATAAAAGGTAGTCATGCCTTGCCTGAGGCGTGAGTGATGTTATTTGTGTATGAAATGTTAAGTGCTTGTGGGTTTAACACTTATTTTTAAAAACTATCATGGTATACTTCCAAATAGTGTCTGGGTAATTTGATAAAAGTAAGTAATCAGTACTTCAAGACATTTAGTCAGAATTTCTATATGTTATTTCCTAAGGAAATGGTTACAGACTTTTTTAGGGGCTTTAACATGATATACCATAATATTTAAACCTTTATGAAGCTCTTTTTTGCCCCTTCATTTTCTTTCATTTTTAAGATTTTCTGTTCTCCATTCAGCTGATTTTAATCCAGTCTCTAGATATCTGTCTTTCCATTAGTTTCAATTGCCTTTGTTAGTTTACATCTAAGGTTCAGTAACATCGACTGTTTAAGCAGAAGAGAATGGCTGCTGTGGAATTAGGCAAATATGACAGGGCACTAAAGTGACATTGCAAGGCCAACAGAAGTATTCTGGTATCATATATTGTTAAAAGCTGAATACTGTTTAGGGTGCTTCACTCCCTCTATATCCAAGCACAGCTGGTAAAAAGTCTTAAGACGCCTTTTAGGTCTTTAGAAGTTTCTGGGGTTTTAAAAATGTATTTCTGACAAGTCAGTGTTTTATTTTCTGAGCAAAACCACATCAGTATTTTACCCAGGTGAAACAATCTGCTTACATATATTCTGTTTACAGACTGTCATGACATCATTTGAGGTTTAAATTATCTACTTAACATTCTTAAGTAATATCATAAACATACATTTGACAACATCCAGCAAACTGAAGAACATGCTCTTTAGTTCAATAGTTCCCTTATCATTTTTGTAGCTTTATATGTGTGAATGGGAAGTGCTACAAGTGTTCACACTGCAAAATGTTTTTGTATATACTCTGTACTCTTTACTACTCCAGGAAAGGATAGCTACTAGTCCTAGAATATCAAGGAGGGGGTTTAACAGGGAACAGAGAAAGGTAAAGGGGAAGCAGAGCTCAAAATCTCCTCCTTCAAAGTTAATTAATTTAGATTTACTGTATGTTTTTACAAACTGTTGTCATATAAAACTAGTCAGAAAACAAAAAGCTGAATAATACTAGGGGAATGTATTTGACAGCTTGGATTGCAGTCCTATTGGTTTATTGGAAATAATTAGCACAGAAAGAAATTGTTTTGTTCGTTATTATTAGAAAAATGAAGAATATTATTAGAATAAGCAAGAGAAGAATGAATTGCACACTAACAATCACCTTGGTTATTAGGATTAAAGCACTCAAGTAGTACAGTAAAGGAAAACTCAAACTGTGGTCACTTAACTTTGCTGTCTGTCATGGCTATATTTTTATTAATTTATTTTTATTGACATCTACACAACGCCACAAGAAAACAACCCCATTCATATTTGAAGTGAACATTTACAGGTATTGTTTTTAAATGTGCTAAAAGAAGGGATCCAGATTAGGCCTTAGGTCCCTCCTTGTGGACAGCTGTCTGGTCATGAGATTTCTTCATGAACAAAATAACTCCCTTTAGATAATCATTTATGGGATTCCATTATACGAGTGCCCTTTTAAATGCATGGTGTACTTCAGACATGAAAGACAAAATTTTCATGATTTGGTGTAATTTCTTAATGACAGAGACACTGTTTCAAAACAAGCAGCTGAAAACTGAAACACAGGTCCTATTTAATTGTGCCACATATTTATGTAAACTTGACACAGATCATGCATCTCTGATGGTATCTTATTTGTATTTCTTCTTACTTAGATTGTCTTACCTTCTCATTTGTCTTCAGGACATGCATATTAAGTAGAGGGTTTTGGTGGGAGGTGTATACATCATAAGTATGGGTGGGGTACTGCTAGATGCAAATGTTTCTATAGTTGCAATTCCATGCCTGTCGTAAGTTCTGATACAAAGTGCACCAACCTTTCTGTTTACCCCACTAAGTTTAGAGAAGATTTTTTCAGTCATGGTGATGCAATATGCTTCCAAAAAAAAAAAAAACAACAATGCACGACAAAGGCAGTGTCATATTTTTGTCTGTTTCTCTTGCCATATGGCTCTAGTATTACAGCTTGGAATGTGAAGTACCCCATGAAGTAATCTGCTTACTTTTTGTACCTATGAGGTGTCCTGATTGTATATGCATTATGTGGGTAAGCAACCTTCAATACAGACCTCTAAATAAGTGCTAAAATGTCTGTATTACATGTTCATTAATTTATAGAACTGGATTACTGTAAAATAATTTCTAACAGAACTAATTAAAGGAAGCAGGAATTCAGATATCATCTCATGTCTGACCTGGTGGAGGAAATTTACATCCACTACTGAACTGCGTATATAATTCTGGGATTTTTATGTAATAGCTATGGTAAAGTTTTGGGGTTGTGATTGTATGTTTAAAGGTATGCTGTCAGCTCACCTTTGCTTTTTAAAGATACATATATTCAGAGGCCTTTTCCCATGGGTACTTAGCTGTATAAACCGCATTTGTCTCTGTGATACTTGAAATTTTCTCAGTATTAAATAATTGAAGTTTTGTGCCACATTTAGTCTGACCAAACAGAGCATGCCATGGACAGCTGTTTGGCTGAAATGTTTGTTTCATACTGTTCAAGATAGTTACCTATAACTCACAAACAAGTGGAAGGTTATGAACTTTCTATTTTCTGTAATACATTTAATTTTGAGTCTGGAAGGAGGTAAGTTAAAATTAAATTTTAATAAGATACGGACCTACCATCTGTCTTAAATAGGTTGTACAGACTGGCACGTAAACCTGCTTGTATAAGTTTTGTAACATTAGAAAAAAAATTGGGAATTTTTGTGAACCTTTTTTGTTGAACCAGAATCTTTGGAGTTTTTAGATGAGATTTCCAGGAGGCAGATGTGGAAAAGGAGACAGAAGGTTACAGAAGTGTTGATGATGTGCCATCGATGGAGACAGAAGGCAATTTTCTGCCAGAAAGACACTCAAGCATGCGTAATTTTGTCTTCACACCACTCCTGAAAGTTGAAACATTGCTGAAAACCAGATGAATCTAGATACATATCCTTATATTGACTGTATTTCACATTAGATAATGAGGGACTACTTTACATACTCTGAACTTTATGGGCTCTGAACACTATGTGTTGTCATCTGTAAGGCAATACATAAACTTAGACATGGAAGAATGGAGTCACCTGATGAATTTCAGATGTTTGTATCTTTTAATGAAAATAAGGCAACATTTTAATAGCATTTAATAATATCTATAGAAAATAGATTTCGTATTTGAAGATGGAAAAACAGGAATGTTTTGTTTCTGACCTTAAGAGAGGTAACCAATAAATATATGGTCTCCTAATTTTTCTATCTTTTTTTTTTTTTTTTTTTTTTAAAATTTCCTCTTGCAGGTTTTTTTTAACTTCAAGCTCCATCTCTCCAAATTCCTTTGTTGACTCCCTGCCTTTGCTGTGTCTAGAATTTAATTGCTGTAGTCTGGTATCCATTTCTCATTCTGAGTGTGATGATAGTTGAGAAAGGCCAACTACCAGCAATTCCTGCCAGACATTTTCTGCTTCTGCCTCTAGTTACTCTTGCTATATGGCTTTGCATTAGGCTGTGGATAGTGGTTCAGCAACTGTCATATCAATGCAATCATGTGCAATTCCCTGTACCTGCAGCAAAGTAAAAAGAGTTGTGGGAAAATATAGATTGCTAACATGTCTGCCTAAATGAAAATGCATTTTATAAGATGTAATACTTGCAAGAAGACAGAGGTGGAAAAGAGAAAAATTGTTATTCAGTTCACTTTTGTTTCAAATGCAAAAAAGTAGCTCATTGGGGGTACATGAAGAAATGTAATACAAAATAAAGGCAAAACATACAGAGCATAAAATGCCTATTAATAGTAAAAAGATCTACATTAGTTCTATAATCTTTAATTAGGAAACACTGTACTAACATCTTAAAAAATCAATTAAAAACATTTAGCTGTTGAGCTACTTGCAGTCAATTTTCCACTGCTAGCAGAATCTATAACACAGTCTCAAAAGAAGTCTTTACCTTCGATCTCCACTGAAATTAGAATGACAAAATTTGGTGTGCTGAACCATGTATTAAGTAAGGCAATAAAGCCCAAATTATGACACTAACTGCTGCTAATCCCTGTGAAGACTGACAGTGTGGTCAGGGATGCAGTAAATTTATACAACAGCTTCCATAATCACAACTGTAGTTGAATAAATATGTTTTTAGTCCAGCAGTATCTTTAGTTCAGACTTGGGTCTGATGTATGTCATCTGTGAGGAAAAGCTGGGAGGCCTGTGACTGCTCAGCCTAGAGAAGAGAGATTTCAGAGTTATCTTATAGCCACTTGAAGGGAGGATGCTAAGAAGAATGAAGCCAGGCTGTTTTCATCCGTGCCCAGTGACAAGCCTAGAGGCAATGGACACAAACTGAAACATAGGAGTTTCCATCTGAATATAAGGATACATTTTTTCACTGTGAGATAACTGAGCAGGGGCACAGGTTTCCCAGAGAGATTGTGGGCTCCTCCTCCTTGGAGATACTTTTACGTTCTCTAGACATGGTCTTGGACAACTGGCTCTAAGTGGCCCTGCTTGAGCAGTGAAGTTGAACCAGATGACCTCCAGAGGTCCCTTTCAAACTCAACTGTTCTGTGATTCTGTAGTTTATCTATCATTTTATCTTTCCTCAAAAATTTCTCTCAGTGGTGGAACAAAGGAAATTTTTAAGATGAAAGCTTAGAAAACCCCACCTCACTGATTATGGTACACTTTTAGTTATGTTCATATTGACATGCAAGAGTGATTGATTCTAGTTTGAGTTTTGATGAGTGACTAAGTAGCCAAATGGCTTTTTATTTGAAAGCTCTGTCTTGCTTTATGCAAAATATAAATGTTGGTTAGTTACAAAGTGATCAGCCCAGACCGGTCTCTAATCTATACCTATACTTTCTAAAAAACATGGATTCTGCCGTTAGGGAAAATATTGCTGTCAGGGTCAACAGATGCACTAAAAGTGATGTGGTCATGGAAACAACTTACTTTCCTTCGCTTTTGCTTTGTCTTTGGGGCAGGAGTATGGTGAAGGCATGGCCAGAATGCTGGCCATGCTCTGTCTAGTCTGTGATTGGATGCACCTTAAAGGGCAACCCACTACCTTCTGTGTGCATTAAATTACATACACATAAGTACTTGCCAATCAAAACTTGCCCGACATATTATGGCCTACCTGTCATATCACAGAAAATGCATCTCCAGAAAGTATAGTTACTTGCAATTTAGAAGACATGCTAATCTTGTGGTTAATTATGTTCATGATTAATGGAAATGAAGTAAGACAGAAATACTGCTTTTTTTCACCCTCCTGATGGAAGCTACTGTACTGACTCATAGGTTACTTAAGATGTATTGTAGAATAGCTTGCACCATGGGTATGCATTAGATAACAATTCTAAGAAAGAACAAAATCCATTAGGAAGAGACATCCTCCAACATGACTGATAACCTTCTTCTGTAAATTTCTCCATGAACCAGATCTTGTGTTTACTGCCTATTTTCACCATATAAACAAGCATATTTGCTTGATTCAGGAAAAATTAGAAGAAAAATTGAGTTCTTCTTGTATATTTATATTTTATATTTTATACAGATTTGGAAATATTTTTTGCTATTGTGTTAGAACTGAAATCTCATAATGAAAAATTTAGAGTTTTTCCAACATTTCACTGCTGCAGAAAATTCTGGTTCACTGCACTGTATGATGGCAGCATCTTTCCATTCATTGCTCATTTTACATCAGTAAAAAGCATTTCAGAATCTTAGCCAATTAACAACTCTACACATTCAGCTTACTTAGTGTAATAATTACTGTATTTAGTGGAATGTTCATAAAAAATGCAATTTAATATTTTCTTTCCCTCCTTAAAGAAATATTGATATAGAAAAGGTACATAATTTTCAGAATGTTTATCATGTACATTCTGCAGTAAGAAGCAGTTAGAAGCAGAGCTTCTAACAAAAAATATTCATGAGATAAATTTTTACAGGCTTTGTAATGTATTTGAGGCTTGCTTTTACTGTCAGCTAGGCAAAACATAATATTTGCTTTTACAAAATTTAAATAATATTTTGAGAAACCTGAAAAAAAAAAAAAGCTACTCAGGTATGGTTTTATATAAACATAATCTCTTCTACAGCATGTTTCTAGGCCACATTTAGCAGACAAGAAAACCTGGAGAGAAAATAATGGCTGACAATATATTTTAAATACCAAAACTGTGATAAAGTGGTAAACACAGTGACCTTGTCATTTCAACTCACTGGTCTGCACATATCCTAAAAAAGTGCAATGACATAGACCCTAAAAGGTTCAACTGTAGGCACTGGATAGCTTAAGCAGTTGACATTGCTAAGTTACAAGTGGCTTAATTTCCCAAACTACAGAATTACAGAATGTTTAAGGTTGGAAGGGACCTCTGGAGATCATCTAGTCCAATGCCCCTGCTCAAAACAGGGTGACCTAGAGCAGGTTACTCAGGGCAGTGTCCCATCAGGTTTTTAATACCTCTGATAATGAAGATTCCAAAACCTCTCTCTGTGTTCAACCACTCACTCTCACATTAAAAAATGTGTTTTCTTATGTTCAAAGAACATCTATTGTGTTTCTCTGTATGCCCATCTTCAGGTACTTGTATTGATAAGATCCCTCTGTCCTTCTCTTCTCCAGGCTGACCAGTCACAGCTCTTTCAGCCCCTCCTTGCATATTAGATGCTTCAAAAGCTTTGTTATCCTAGTGGTCCTTTGCTGGACTTGCTCCAATATACCTATGTGTCTTTTACACTGGGGAATTCTGAGATAGGCCCAGCAGTATAGGATATAAAGTACAGGTCACAAAATTCATTAACATTATCTATTGGTACATTGTAACTGCACTAGGCCTTTTTAATCAACTGTATTATGAATAACTTTTTGCTGCTCTTTGGAAAGGTAGGAAACGGGAGTGTCAAAGAACTGTTGAACTCCTGTTGGTCTGAAGTATCCTGAGGGGGGGATTTTTTTCTGCTTGGTTTGAGTTTTTTTACTTTTTTTTTTTTTTAAATTTTTAATTAATTTTAGAGGAAACAAATGTATGACCCAATAGAAATTATTTAGCACAGAATTCCACAACACTTTGGAATTCATGCATATGGCATAAAAATAAAGCAAGGAAACACTTACTGGCAACCAGTTTCTTAGCAAAGTCTCAGCTAGGTACAATTTATCATCCACACTGAGGCTGTAGCTGCATGACCAACAGAGCTAATGAATAAATATGGATGTGCTCAGCAAAATAAGTCGAGGTCTTGGTACAACATTTTCAGAGTTTTTCTACTTTGAATTAGTTCTAGGCTCGCCCTCATTAACTGAAGCGTGATTTGCTTCAGGAGAGCATTAGGCTTGTTAGTGAAGTGCATTTCAAGTTTAGCTTCATCCTAGAAGAATCCATTTCATGTGTCCCAAGATAGTTTGCAATGGGAACCAAAGTAAAGCAGGTGGCGATGTCTGGTATGTTCATTTTAAAGATGCACTCTGGTCCAATCTAAACCACTTGATAAGTACACTGTCCAAGGCCCAGACTTGATTCGATTGTAAAGGCCCAAAGAAAGAAGTCCAGGTCACTTGATGACTTCTTATCTTTGGAATTTATCTTGCAAGACATTCTGAGAAGAACTGAATTTCTGATGCATCATTCACTGTTTGTTAGACCAATAATAACGGTAAGATAGCTTAGTGAGAAATACAGAACTTCTGTTTTGCTGGGTTTCATTCCTTTTTGCATAGTGTCAAATTATTGGTGTTTCAGACAGAAAGTTTATTTGAAATGAGTGAACAACCACATCAACTGCCATTAGTAGTTAACTGACTAGAAATTTGCATAAAGGAAATGCATATTCAGTGACTTTTCCAAGCCAGTAATGTAACTTCTACTCTCTAAGTATTTTTTTTCCTTAAACCTGTGAAATTACTGAAAAGCTACTCAAGTAATGGGTGACTCTCTACTAACTTCAGTACAGTTTTCATCAGAGCTAACTTTCCAGACTTGCTCTGCAGATCATTATATAGGAGCAGAAATACAGCAAATATCAGAAAGAATTTATAGATGCAAGGAATAAATAAGGTTGCAGAACTGCATACAAATCAGCACAATAAAGTAGACTGTTTATTTTTAAACTTGTGAATAGTTTGGTATGCTAGGACACACAGCTACATATTGAGAGCAACAGTAAGACCAGGACTGTACACAGCAGAACGGTCATTTACTTACTGCCCTGTTTTGATACCACAAGCCTCATTTCTAACAAAAAACATTACATCATTTAGTTAGCTTTTTAGTTATAAGACTTTCACTAAGCTATACTTCTGTAGTCAAAGTGCAGTAACAATATAACAAAATAATTGGCAATTTTCAATGGTAAACTGTCATATAAATCTGACATTTTTATTTCCATTTATTCAGGAAACTCTGTGGATTATGAAATGAGTCAGGATACAAATATTTTTAAAAATGCAAATATTCAGGTATTTGGTGTTTTAAGCCTAGAATAAATTCTTAATCAATTTTTATAATTGAATATTATTTGAAACTTGATAAGCCTAATATTTTATAGTATCTATATTTAGCATTATATTCAGCAATTTCCTCACAGAGCACAGTCTGGAAAGGATGAGCTCATTGTTGGAGATGAAAATGAAGGGACACAGGAGAGGCAGGTCATTGTTCAGTTTGCTATGGTATTACTTAAGGTGGTATAAATATATAGCATTTCAGTATCTCAGTAAAAATATAAACCACAAAGAACAAAATGAAGAGAAAATCAGAATGATAACAAAGATCTTGCCTGTGGTCAACCAACATGTGAATGTAAAGTTTGGAAGGTCATCTGTCTTTCCCACATTACTATTCTTAGGAACTGACCAGAATGGGACAACTGAGAATGAAAATGATGCTGCAGATAAAATCTCTTCTCCTATAGAAACAGCTGAAATCATTGTCATTTTCCAAGGAAGGTAAGGTTGTGCATTAACACACCTACTATCTGGAGTCATCTTGAATTTTTTAAAAGTATCAACACATGCTCCATGATCATCAAAGTCTTAAATTCTTTTCCTAAATACTTTATGAAAAAAATTGAGGTGCTGTGCTTATCTGCCATCTGGAAAAGTTTTCTCTAAATTTCTCCTTCAAAGTGTCATGACTCCGGGCATCAATATCAGATGCTAATTTTGACTATATCACAGAATGTTTTCTTCTTTTCTGTTGGAGGGGACTCCATCGACTTTTATGAGGAAAAGCAATCCTTCGACCTCATGGAGTTCTCAGAGACACCCTGTGATTCGGTATATGGGTCAGGGAAACTTGGAAGTGATGAAAGATGGTCAGAGTATGTAGCTAAAGGGTCAGAGTACGAGCCTATGAGAGCTAAAGGAGAGGAGGTCTATGGTCAAATGAGAGATACAGAAAGTGAACCTATATATAACACTCCCTCAGAGGAATAAGGTGTGAATTAGAGAGAATCAATCATTATAAAGAAGATTTTCTGGTATGATGACATACGGCTAATAAGGAGACAAGAGAGTTCAACTGTTCATTTATTATTCCCCCTAATGCTTGATTATGTACTACTTACCCAGTTAAGTGTCCCCACATGTAAACCCAGGCCAGTTCTACAGTTGTATTGTTAAGAGTTACTTGCCTTGTTCGTCCACTGTACTTCCCTATATTCTTCTGCCTCTCTGAGATCTTTGGTTTTCCCCCGTTATACATTTGTTTAGTCCATGTACTCACCCCCTGATTGGTCCATCTCTGCCGCAGTGCAGATTTCCTTATTTGCTTATGTTCAATTACTCCCCACCTATGTTCTCCTTATTATGGCTATCTTGTCCTGTGCATTCCCTTATTTGTCAAACTCCTCCCATGTTCTGTCCCCAGGTTTGATTGGCACACTGTGCCCTATATAAGATGGTGTGCCTTTTGAATAAAGTCTTTTCTCCCCGGTTCCTCTTCATGTGCTGTTCTCCTTTCTACACCTTCGGCTTCCAGCAGCGGAGGGAGAGAAGACCCGCTCTCCTCAGCGCCATCCCTCTGGGGAGAACGCCCTTCAACAGAAAACCAAAGACCTCTCAGGGCCGCACTTTTCTTTCTTTTAAATGAGTTTTTATTGTTTCTCCCAGAAGCTGAATACCATGGACACAGACATCTAATAACAGCAATGGATGGCCACAGCATTCTGAGGCTAAGCAGCATCATTACAGAGTGCCTCATGGTTTCTAGTAGCTACATGGGCTACTGGAATCTATTGCTCCCTGACCTGGCTGAAAACAACAAATTACTTTTTTTTCTGCATTTCTTCAAGCCTTTCACTTACTATCCCACCCCTCTGACACTCTTTGTACATAATTTCTGTAAGAGTTAACTGAGTCTTCAACTCATCAAAATTACTGCATCTGGAAAATGTTGCTGGTATCACCAACCTGTTGCACAATGATAATGCATAATGATATTGTGAGAGTTAAACTGCTATAAACATAAAAATTATAATCTTATTACCCTCTGTTTTCATTTCCATTAGACCAGTGGTTTAATTGTAAGTATACCAGTTTTAAATGTTGAAAAAAACATATATGGTTCTTTCTCAGCACTAACATTTACTAGAATACCTAGTTTTCAAAGGTGCTTACCCACGAAGGTAGTTATTTTATATGTTTACCCTTTTATTACAAGAACTTAATTGGTAGTCTGCTCACCAGGGTATGGAGAGTTTAATTAAACTCAATGGAGGAAACACTGAGAGAAAAAAAAACAACAAGCTCTTAAATGTGCTATTTTTGCTCTAATTTTACAATTACATTTTTCTCCCCGGTTATCTTAATAAACAAAACAATAAAAACTCACTTCTGGATTCTGTTAATTTAAATATTGGCAGCTTTCAGGATTATTTTGTATTCTCAGCTTCGCTTGAGTTTTTTAGCATCTCCAAGAGAGCCTGGAGCGGCTTTCTTCATTGGACTTCATATCTCAGGCACATGAAGAATATAATTTATTTGCTGCTGTAATTTTGTGACTGGGGAGGGGGACTGCTGGTTCACCATAACATTAGTATCTCCTTCACTAAAGCTAATGGGAATATGTCTGTACATCAACAAAAACACTGGAGAATGTGCCCAACTTTTTAAGGAGGAGAGTTGAGAAGAGAAATTCTAAGATGATGTTACACTTATTAATAGAATGGTGCCTTATAAATGGAATCTGGACATGAAAGAAGTAAAATCGTGCAAGCTGTAGGCACTTCCCTGGTAACACTCTGTCCTGTGGAATCCCATTTCTCTTGATGAGTATTTCTTCACCTCAATGAGTTAATCTTCCACTCAGAGTGTGCACATGCAGGGCTTAAATGCTGAAATTTTAGTCAATACACTGAGAGAACTGTTAAACTGTTTCTAGTGTTAATAAAGTTTCTGTACCAGTGCTTTTCCACCAACAGTAGCAACACACACTTAGCCACACACTTTGTCTTTTAACTTTACCGCTTTACCACTTCTGTGGCATCTGTAGACTTCTCCCTTGCAGCAACACTTAGACAAGTGTCAGGCATACAAAATCTTTTCAACCTATTGTATTGGATGTAGCAGGTTTTCTTTTTGAAGTAAAGGATTTTTTCTATTACTCTTCTGGAATATTGAACATTTTGTTTGTCAGTTACATACATAAATATAACCTAAAAAACCAAAGTGATTGTAGAATATCCATACTAAGAAGAAATACAAGAAAATATTCTGATCTCAGCTTAGGCCAATAGTAGAGTTGGATGTACACTGTTGTAAGACTAGAACTTGAGTAATCATTAGGACACTATCCGATTTTTTTTTTTTTTTTTTGTTGGCATCTAATTCTCAGACAGCTACAGTCTGCAGACTATATGTTGCCTCCTTCCCTTGCCTTGTAGTAGCATGTAAAAGCCTGGAGACATGTTAGGGGTTAATTTTAAAACGTGAGTTGAAGGAAGACTGGCAAGCAAGATGGAACAGATAAAAACAACAAATGACTATGTCACATTGATTCTTTCAGCCTAGTTTTATAGAAGGTAAAGAACGAACCCTCCTGAGAAATGGAGAAATCAAAAGGGTGAAAAAATAACAAACTGAAATAGAATGGCTTCAGAACAGAGAGATCCACTAGCAGAGACCAAAAATACCAAGGAACTGATTTTCCAGAGAAGAGTGTATTTACATTAATTTGGACATTCATTCTCTTAACCTCCATCAACATTGAAGTGGCAAAGAACATGGTGAGCAATAGAGACTCTAGATATGAAATTTTGCTTTGTTCATACTGGTGTAAATTAATTTCAGTTAAAAGAAAAAGAGTTTTATGATGATGTAATAAGAGAACTGTCAGTCATATTTTTTAAAAATGTATCTCATCTAATATTTTCAGAGAGGTAATTTTTTTATACAAGCAGAAAATACAAAAATGTTGCTCTCACATCCAGTACGACATGAAGATTTTTGAACTGTGAGAAGTTTTGTAGGGAGAAAACGTGCAAACTAAAGAGTTGTCAGAATTTGAAATACCCTTCAGTGAGGTTCATGATGGAGGAAAACAGTGAATGTTTAAAAGAGACAAAAAGATTTTATATGTTCACTTTAGCATGTAACTGGATCTGAGTAGCCTTTAGTTCTTTGAAGCTGGAAAAGAAGGTTGAAAAAGGAAAAGGTCCCTGGAGGTGCCATGTGAATGTATGAGAGAGGAACTGGTATACCAAGGATGCTCACTCTGGAAACACACTTTCCTCTGCTTACAAAAAGATACTGCAGATCTCTGTGCCATGCCGGGGACTGGAGACCGTATGTTTGTCAGAAAGACAAAAAAAAGCTTGAAAGAAATTTGCTTCACTTATTTTCAGTCTATCTTTCTGGAGAATTCAAGATCAAGAAGAAAGGATAATGCAGATTCTCAAATTAGAATAGATCCTTGCTGCAAGGAAAAGCAAGAATAGTTTTAAAAGCTTTCTTGTCTCCTCAGTATTTCTTGAACTTCCATGATTTGATTATTCAAAATAGTTAAGATTCTCAGGTACAGAAGAAAAACAACTTAGTCTGGACTGCAAAAGTCTCTGTTTCATAAGCAGGGGCAAGAAACATTAAGAAGTTACAGGATTTCCTGCAGTGTCTAAGCAGAGAAATGTTCATTAGTCCTGTTTAGGAGGAGAGATAAATACATTCCCATGTTTAAACCCTGATTTCAATGGCATTCAACCAAATTTAAAGTAGTTTTCTCATGATGGTATGATAATGCCATGAAAGGATCATTTTTAATCTAAGCCTAAGAATTTTCTTCCTGATGCAAACTCCATTGAAGACCAAAAGAGATTTAAACCTCAAAAAGTATTCTTTTCAGAAAATGTAAACTAAAATAATATGCTTTTCACAGGAAAAAAAAACGTGGGTAAAACAAAATAGAAATGAGACAGATTTACACAAAAGTCTATTTCTGTCAGCCGTGTCTCTGCAAGGAAAGTGTTTTAGTACTTTCAGTAACCTCTGGTCTCAACCCTAAAAAATGTTTCTTTCTGTCACCTCAAAGGTCTGGTCCTATCTGTTTCCTCCTTGTTCCTCTCCCTGGACTTTCCTAAGCTTTCAGCTTTGCTGACGTGGGGGGGGGGGGGGGGGGGGGG
>JAWWEU010000111.1:95349664-95374041 GCA_035583155.1 Acropternis orthonyx | reverse complement strand
TTTTGTTAAATTCCCCCCCCCCCCCCCCCCCACACCCCCCTTCCTTCTGTGTTACACCTCAAAGAGTTTCTGCCTTTGGATAGAATAATTACAATACACCAGCATGTGACTGCGAAAGAGAATACTTCTGTTCCTTGCATAGATATTAGTGAACAACTCCTCAACTCTTCCTAGTGACTTCAATTTTAAAAGTAACATGCCAAAAAACTGAGAGCAAATGAGGCGTTTATATGCACAAAAAAGTAGATGATCAACAAAGAGGAGCAGAAGTTTCCGAAGCTACTAAAAGTTAGCAAAGGAGGGCACCTCTTAAACCATTTCTTCTTTCTTTGCTGATAGATTTGCTGCTGGGAACACAGGGTGAGGTGAAGGAATGTGCAGGAGATACAGGTTTCATGTACTCAGCACGTTGCAGTCAACAAGAAAAAAGACAAAGCAGAAGTAATTGACCATAAGACAATTGAGATCTGATTTAACTAACAGCTAGAGAGCATCCGTGACCAGAAGTGCTGGCAAGCAGGGTATGCAAACAGGGCTGTAGCACTTAATATAGCAGTTGGCATGCAAGGCTTTCAGTGCAACAAGCATCATGATGCAATACAGGACTTAGTCCTCAGCACTCACGGAATAACTCTCTCTGTCGTATCAGAGACCCAAAAAGGAGTGAAGACAAAGTTATCCATGCTTCAGGCTTTAGGAAATGCGGAGTGTTCCTTCCTAATTCTTGTGGAACATACCTTGGGAAGGTATGCTCCAGCTGAGTTGCTGAGCCACTAGGTGAAAGGTTTGATGGAGGACATAAGCAAGTCATATGGCTTCAGAGATGTCAAATGAGAGAAGGAGAAGCAATTATTGACCTACTTTTATACCCTTGGTTATCTCTTTGAGGAACAAAGATTGCTGGAAAGGGGAAGAAATTAGATAAGGCAGAGCTAGAGCATATGTGCCAACAGCCTTACTAACCTAGCCAGTAGAACCTTAAACTGTTCTTTCTGGGGGAGAGGGAGATTGGAGATCAAAGAAAAAGAGAAAGGGAAAAACTGGGGTCTGCAGTTTGAACAGAAGTCAGTAACATACCCTTGCAGCATCCTGAAGTGTATTAAGAAGAGCATTACAGGCTTGTTGAGGGAGATGATCCTGCTCCTCTACCACAGCTCTACTGAGATCACATCTGGTGTACTGTGTCCAGTTCCAGGCTTCTCAGTACAGGAAAGACATGGAGTTCCTAGAACAAGTCTAGTGGAGGGCTATAAGGATGATTAAGAGACTGGAGCATCTCTCTTGCAAGGACTGTTTGAGGGAGCTGAGCCTACTCAGCCCTCAAGAAGAGACAACTGAGAAGGGACCTCATCAATGTATTTAAGTGTCTGAAGGGAGAGTACAAAGAAGATGGAGTCAGGTACTTGGTGGTGCCAAGTAATAAAATATGAGGCAATGGGCAGAAACTGATGCACAGGAAATTCCACCTGAATGTGAGGAAGAACATCTTGACTGTGTGGGTGACCAAGCACTGGAACAGGTTGCCCAGAGACATTGTGGATTCTCCCTTGTTGGAGATATTAAAAATCATCTGGATGTAATATACTCTAGGATGACCCTGTTTGAGCAGGGAGGATGGGCCAGATGACCCATTGTAGTCCCTTTCAACCTTACCCATTCCGTGATACTGGGCCATATTAACAAAGTGTAGGCAATTCATCAAATGATTAGCCTGATCTATTAGGCTCTGCTGAGACAGTATGAGAAGAACTATTTCCAGATTTGCGTTTCTCTGTACAAGAATGTGAAGAATAACAAGTTAATTAAAAAGCACATATGAAAGAAGGCTGAGGAAGTTGACTGTTCAACTGGAAGCAGAGAAGGCTAAGGAATTATATCTATCTTCAACTACCTGACAAGTGCTTAAGGAAAGGCCAGAACCAGACTCTTCTTGAGCACTGTGTAAGAACAGAAGGTAACGGATATTGCAGCAGGGAAAATTCCAGGGATCTAGAAAGAAAACTTTTTCACCACAAGGGTGAGCAAACAGTGGAACAGATTGCCTGATAGGGTTGCCAAACTACCCTTAGTGATATACAAAATTGATGAAGATTCTGAAAAACTGGGTCTGAATTCAAAGTCATTCCTGTTTTGAGTACAGATTTCAATCCCAGTATTAATTCCAACATTTTATTTTATAATAAACTGTTATTGAATTGAAGTCAGAAAGACCGTTTAGTGAAAGAAGATAATTCCCTTCTTTCTATTTCTGTTCATAGTCCCTGTTTGCAATTTTCTCTTGCCTGGTGCTTAAACTTGAAATAAAATATTTCAAAAATTGAGCTACTTCACTCAACCCTAATTAAGAATACTGTGGAGGAGAGAATGGAACAGGAAAAAAGTAGAAGTCGAAATAGTATCCTGATGCTTTTATGCTTTCATACAGATAAAACTGCCTTCAAAGAAGCTTTCAGTTATTATTTCATTCATCATTAATCTTTTGAAATAATCTATGTCTATTTCCTTCTGAGGTGCAGCAGTGAAGGAGCTGATTTTGTATCTGCGAAGACCACACCTCTTATTAAGTAGAAATGGTCATGATATTTTAAAGGTTCTCCTAACATCACATCATTTTCCTTCCTTTTATTATTTCCCATACTACTTTTCTCAATCAGGGTTCATTCTAAGTTCTTGCTGGATATTTTATAACTTTGATAGGCTATTTTCCTGCTTCAATTATTTTTAGACTCTCTTGTACATCCCTACTGACCTTTTTTATTCTTTCAGTATTTATGCACATGACGTGAATAACCTTTGGATATACATTAATTTAGCCTTAAATACTCTCTATTCTCTTCCCTACATTTTCATCTTGTTATTATTTCTCCCAAGTTGCCCTGAGAGTTTCAGCTTTTTTTGGGATAGGAATTTAGTTATATACTTCCTGCAAATTCTTTAGTTTCAGTGTGCTATATTTAACCTAATTCTACTCACTTTACTAATGCTTAGAAACATATATATTCAAATAATTAAAAAAAACCCCAAACATTTTCCAAACTGTAGCAAGGGTTTCTGCTTTAGTTTTTGTAGATTTTAATCCACTTGAACATGAAACCAGATTTTAATCTATAAGGTACAAATGATAGTGTTCATGTCTCAGCTATCATAAGACAACTAATTATATCAGTAATACTTACTACATTGTTAGATTTGTATTTATGTAGCCCTGAAATAGAGTGTTGTTGGCAAATCGCCATAATCTTTGTACTGAGTTTGCAGGGTTTCAGGACTGAGATAACTGACTCAACTTTACCTGACTTGCATGTATCTTCATTTCCCTTGATTTTAGCAGTGTTAACAATGTCCCTGAGAGACCAGGTGTATTGATCCTGATGGGAAGACCACTGCAAATTGAGGCAGTAGTGATCCACACTGCAATTAGTCCAAGTCGATGTAGGTATGTGCTGTGCTATCAATACATACAGCATGGTTTTAAGGTGGTGCTGTGCAGCACAACATCCCTTGCTGCAGGATGAATGCAACCACCTAATTGTAACCAAGGAGTGTGTTGGCAGCTCTCACTTGGCCAATACATTTCCTGTGTGTCCCTGCCTTTATCTAGAAGTGGAGCAAGAAGTTCTTGTGTGAACATCCTTTTTATTTGATGATAAACATAACTGATAGAATTGCTTGCCTTTAAAAAAGTACTATAAGAGTTCAAATGACCAACACAAAGTAACATTTCCTTGGACAGAACCTTTACACTGTTCTGTGTGCTGGTTGAAGTCCATTTCATATCATACCACTTGGAGTTTCCAGCATCTGAAGGGGTGTAAAATTATCTATATTAACATCTTTTTAGTGTTAGCTCAAGTAAAGAGTATTTTAAGGGATACTTTGTGAAATTTGAGAGTCTTTCTTGCTCAGACCAAAATGAACCAACACCCCCTTGAGGTACCACACCAGAAGCCTAATGCTAACTTCCTTTGCTTTTGTTTATCTTTGTGTATTACAACCACAATTTTATTTAGATAACTGTAACAAGCAGTTACTCGATGTAGAATGGGGTATTTATGGTTTTAATAAAATGACATAAAGAAAAAAAATGCAGACCTGGTATAACTGGAGAGATCTTTAGAAGTGGAGGCAGAGGATGCAAATAGGGCATGGAGAGGTAAGAGCTGAAGCACAAACTTGGCAGTGGAAACCTTTTGTATATAAAGAACTCACTTGTTAAGTAAAAGAAATGGAGACTTGGAGCTGTTAAAAGTACGTTTTTAGGGCTAACAGAGAGCAAAGAAGTAATAGCTAATGTACATAAAAGAACCCATATACAGTGAGTTTGGATATAGCATAGAGCTGCAAACCAATGAAGAAAGAGAAGAGTGTAAAAGTGCAACAATTAGATCTGGGTTAATAATTATCAGACTCAAAAGATTTCAATTATACTAAAAATGAGTTCTTGGCTTTACTGGTTCATGAGGTGTACTTCCTCTTTGACTGTAAACAAGGCTTTCAGTGCAACATATGTATGCATTTTACCTGTCTAGATTTTAAGTACATCTTGTTTTCCAAACTGGCTATGCATCAGTAGATGTGCACACGTTTTTGTTGTAGACACATTTTAGGCAATGCCCCCCATGTTTAAGGTCCATGAAATGGAAGTTAACAGGCAACATTTCAGGCTTCTGACTAGGGATGAAAAAAGTACCAAAACCTATTTCCAGAACTGCAACAGTCTGGTGCAAAACAACTGCAACACTCTAGTACAAACCCTTACAACATACTTATACATAATTGCAGCACTGTTGTACAGAGAGTAGTTTCACAACACCAATGTTGAGTTACACATGTAAAAGTCAAGAGTAAATAATATGTTAAATAGGAAAAATCTACTCAAATGTATTTACATTTCAGATGTACACAAAACTAAGAAAAAAATTTCTATAATGCTGCAAGTCACATCCTTGACTGGTGTAGCAGAAAGTTACATGTATTTCTAAGGGTGTAAAACTGCCTGTTAGCAAAACTGGCCACTGGATATAGAGAAAGCCTCATAGCCCAACAGACAGTGTGCCTTTCCAGCTCCGTTTTCTATGGTCAATAAATAAAGTCTTTTCAGAATGTCCTCAATTAACTCCCCTTGCAGTTGTTCGCCACAAGGACAGAGAGAAGCCTATAGCTACTCTGACTGATGGGGAGATACAGCAACATAGACTGAAAAATGGTCAATGGGCTTAAGTTCATACATCATTTTCCTTGGTCCATGTGGCTGAACAGTACTTGGCATGCACTTTGGCTCCAGTCCTCTTTGTTCTTCTCATAAACCCTTCAGATTATTCTATATACTTAATGGTTTAGTCCTCTCTGTCAAATTCGTGCTATCACTTAATTTCTTACTCATTCTCTGAAAAAAAGCTATCTCCCTTTGTCTTCATTACCTTTGGGGTATATATAAAGTACAAACATGGCATATGCACATCTGAAAATATGTTTGTACATATACGAATATGTTTACCTGTAGTAAAAACAGGGAAGAGACTAGATAATAAAAAGTCATATGCTTATTAATAGATACATACATAGAATGTATATGTGTGTATTTCTACATCTAAAAATATATGCAAGTTTCTATATGCAAATAAGTGTTCATATATTAAAATACAACCCTACAGAATAACTTATTAATTTAGCATGTAATGCAAAAATTAGGAGAAATGTTATGTTTGTGATCAAGTTCTGATGAACAGTCAACAGCTAAAACATAATTTCTCAGCCAGTTATTCTGTTTCCAAATATCTCCATCTCCCACAGTCTCATGTGTTTCTTTTTATATGCTACCCATATATCTACTAACTCATTCAAATTCAATTAAATCAATTACAAATCCCCACAGCGCACTAATTAGTGAAATATAGTTAACCAAATCTATCAATTATTATTTTGAACATGTCAAAATATCACAGCAAGAAAAACACTCAAGTGAAAACTAATTAATTGCTGTCAACAAAATAAAGAGATCTTTGCATTTTAAATACCATTACACACATATAATTAGCTAATATATTTCAAATGGGTAAATTACATGGTGGGAAAAATATCAAGAAAAAGGTAGGTGTTAAATACTTTTCTCTTACAATTGAATAATCATTATGAAAAAGCAGGTAATAATACAGAAAAAAAACAAACCCAATAGACAAAACAATAACAATTGTAACTGATGCAATTGTACAGGCATTATGTGTCATGACTCTGCAGGAAAGATTTGGGCATGTAAGCCAGAAGTTCTCTGTCACTGGCAATGTGAGAGAAGGTTTGATCCCTAGGAAGACCTGTCACTTGTGATTTTTTTGTCCCTTTGTGATTTTTAAGGTTAATGAGAAGTAGAATTTATTGCTTTTAGAAATATTCACTATAAGAACAGATAGGTTCTTACAGTAGTCAGAGGGATTTCACTCAAGTTAGAAGTCTCCTTGACAGAGTTGAACACTACTAAACCAAAATGTTCCAGAAATTGTTGCTTTTGTGTTCACAACTCCTATAGTTCCTTACTAATCTTCCTGTCTCCAGTCCATTGACCAAAAAGAAACCACAGATCAATATTCTCTGGCCCCAGTGATTTAACCATGGAGGAAAGAGGAGGGAGGTGCAGACAGAACATATCTTTCAGAGGCAGAATGAAGCCATCGTTATTTAAAGAAATGTTTCTGTCTCAAAGTCCTGAATATTCTAGTAACTTCTAGTTCCAGTATATCCTTCCTTATGTACTACCACATTTTACTGATGGAAAAACCTGCCTATTCCAGTCAAGAGTCAACAGGCTACAGCCAGACTGTGTTAAAGCAGGTGCTGTATCGGGAGATTCTGAAATATTGGTCAAAGGAGACTATAATGCAATAATGACATTTTTTAAACTTAATTCAAACTTACTTCTTTTCCTCCACCTTTATATTCTGTTTTTCTAATTTAATTTTACTAATTATCATTCTTTTCTTATCTCAATTAAACTTGTAACCTTGTCCCATATCAACACATAACAGATGAAATATGCCCTTGAACAGCAACTTAGTTAGTAATCTAGGAATGAATTCTGTCACTGAATTATGCAAAAAAACCTTGTGGTGTGACATTTGTAGGCAAATTTAATAAAAAAAATTGACCATGACTCACTCAGAGGCAGAGTACTTGGACAATCAAAATTGCCTAATTATTAACAAGAGTGGTGGAGGAAGATAACAGGAAAGATGTACAGTATTGTATGTGAATGTAGACTGATTGGTCCTAGGCTCAGACATCAGATTTCGTTTAACAGCTTCCTGGTTTTCATTACTATTTATCCAAGGTGATGTTAACATTAGAACTAAATATATGAGCACAAAGTTGAGTCTGAATATGTTACTCATTAGAACTTTTCATGCTTAATTTGAAGGACTCTGCAATAATTTGTTTTTATTTTTGACAATCTGCAATAATTGACTTGTCTGATTATTTTAAAATGCGAGTACACAGCAGAACTGATTTTGTTTCCACTTGCATTAATTTTTGCACTGAATTGATGCATGACATGAACATTTTATAGGTCGTTTGCTCTTTACAGTATACAACAGTATCCTCCTCCATCTTCAGACAAATGAAATAATACCATGTCATAGAGTTGGTCTTATCAGAAACAATGAACTAAAACTATGGTTAGAAGATGTACATCTAATTGATAAAACTTACTCAATTTTCAGAGTTTAAGCAAATCCCAGAAAAAGGGGCCATTTTCCTTTTGGACTTCGAACACTGACAGGCTGAGACAAAGCTTGAGATGAAATGTAAACCAGGGACAACACCTCACTAAAAGGAAATCAAATGAAACAAGAAAGATTTGATGAGGCAAGCATTGATTGATCATGTTTTTTATTTACATAGGGAAACCATTAAACAATCAATCATACATGGTTCTGGTCCCTAAAAAACAGGTAACATTTTTTATCCATGGATTTCAGATGTTTTCCAAGCATAATGCCCAGCTCCATTTAATCGTATAGTGAAATTTTGATTTTATTGCTGCAGGAATGGGAATACACTATGGAGAAAAAGATAAAAAGAAAAGGAAAAGTGATTTTTTTTTTCCTACCTGAACAATGCTAAGATGATCTAATTTTTTTCCCTATGGAAAGACTTTTTCATATCTGTCAGTTTCAAAAGGAATTCTTGTGCACCATTATAGACTGCAGCACTGAATCTTCTGTATTTCATACAGCATGACATAGTCCTATCAAAACTGATCAAGGGTATAAGAGAATCTAAAATCTCCTGCCATTTTCAACTGCTACTCTGAATCTATCATTTGCAAATGTGAAGAAAACCATGGTGTCAGTATCCCAAAGGAGGAAACTTACTCTGTTAGCTTCTATGAACACTGAACATTTTCTAGTGACATGCCACGCATATATAATATAAATGATCATGTGTAACAATTGCTATTCTTTACACAGGAACTCATTTGAAAAAAAAAATTGATGGAGGAAAAAATGCATTTTTTTTTACACAATTCTATATAGATGTTATACTAAAGGCAAAGTCATCAAAATCCTGTAATTTTTCTGTTATCATGTCTATTAGAATATGTATTATGCACTATGTAGCAAACTGCATTGATGCAAATTGGAGTGGTGTTCAATCCTACTAGTTCTGTTATCACCCACTTTAAAATCTGTCCAACTTTTTTTTCCTTTCAATGTTCCCTATCTCAAAAAAACAAACAAACAAACAAAAAAAAAAACCCTAGAAAAAGGGGGAAAAAAAGATTAAAAATAAAATTGAATATATCTGTAAATAACAAAATATATATAAGTTTAGGAAGAAAGTTATTTGGTGGTGATTTACCCCTCTTAAAGCTGAGTTATTCTCACTGAATTGAGGAGCAACAGAAATCAGGAATTCATAGCATGGCTGTTTCAATTTGACTGAAATTATGTGTAACAGAAAACAGTGGAAGTACTGAGTTTGCTCTTTAAAAGGAAATAATTTGACAGGAAAAAAAAAAGGGAAAGGCTAATAAAGAAACTAAGGAGACATGGAAAAGAGTTGTACAGCCACTGAGAAAAAAATAATATTAATTGAATAGTAATTGCTTTCTCCAGTTTAGCAACATAAAAATATGTTTATGAATATAGTCAATAAGGGATTATATAAAACCTGGAGTAAGATAGAAAAGTTTACATGCCACAATTTTTAAAGAAATCAAGAGCCAAAAGTTTGAGAAATTTTAAGGAATTGTAAAAAAGGGGGAAGAAATAAAAACATGTTGTCAACAGATGCAGAATTATACGAAAACTCTGAAGTATTTATGCAGATTATGTACCAACCGTTTTAAAATAAAACACAAATCGTTCTCAAATAATTTAAATAATGTTTTTGCTCTTACCAGTTTGTATTCCTATGGTTTCCAAAGGATAAATGCAAGGTGAATTTTTATGGAGAATGGAGAGAAATCAAAACATGTAGCAAGTGGGCATAAACAACACAGATTTTCCAGAATAACCTTGTAAAAAATAAAAAGAACATCAAAAGCAACCAAACAGTTTTGGAGTCAAATCAAAATCATGATTAAACTGTGTGGATGAGTTAAAGATGATATTATTTTAAACAAGTAGTAGGCTGGAAAATAATCTACAACTGAATAATCATAACACATAATCAGAAGTTTGAAAATTTCAATATTTCACTCAGTCCACCCCTTTGTTCAAGGCCAGATTAACTATACCTTGTGTCACTCTGATAGATGTTTTGCTAACCTGTTCATAAAGATATCCAGTTCTGGAAATGCCAGGTAATCCATCCCAGTGCTTCACTATACTTCTTACTATAATATTTTCCTTCATATCTAACCTAAATCTTTCTTGCTGAAATATGCACCCATGAGTTTTTGTCCTATTTATCATGGCCATGAAGAAGAGATTATTCTTTTCTCTCTGCAGTAATCTTTCCTTTTTTTACTTTTACATACTTGAAATCAATTGCCTTATTTCCCATCCTTTTCACTTCTTGATGATAAACAACAGAATTTCATTCTGTTTTCTCTCATAGATCACATTTTCAAGACCTCTTTATTATTGTCATTGCTCATGACTTCAAGAAATCTACATCTTTCCTGGAATACTCTTTTCCTTTTGTCTTAACTAGTAAAAACATTGACTTTCTTCATATGTTTTGTAGGCTAGACTTCTAGGCCATGCAGCCTAGAACTGTATTGAGGAAAATGTTCACTTGTGCTTTTTTGCATAATGTACCTAGTCTAGACTTATCTTGTCCACCACTAGACCTAGAACTAATTTTCTTTAGGAGTCCTGGTCATGGAATCATAGAATATCCTGAGGCAGAAGGGACCCACAAGGATCACGGAAGGCCAAATCCTGACGCTGCACATGACAGCCCCAAGAATCACATCATGTACCTAAGAGTATTTTCCAAATGTTTCTTGAACTCTGGTGGCCATGGTACTGTGACCACTTCCCTGGGGAGCCTGTTCCAGTGCTCAACTACCCTCTGGGTGAAAAAACTTTTCCTAATATATAATTTAAATCTCTCCTGACACAACTTCAGGCCCCTCCTTTTGGTCCTGTCACTGGTCACCACAGATAACAGATCAGTGCCTGCCCCTCCTCTTCCCCTCATGAGGAAGTTGAATTCTGCAATGAGATCTCCCCTCAGTCTTCTCTTCTCCAGGCTAAACAGACCAACTGACCTCAGATACTTCTGATACGACTTCCTCTCTAGAGCCTTGATCGTCTTCATTGCCCTGCTTTGGATGCTCTCTGAGCTTAATATCTTTCTTATATTGTAGTACCCAAAGCTGTACACAATACTCAAGGTGAGGCCACCCCAGTGCAGAGCAGAGTGGGACAATCCCCTCCCTTGCCCAGCTGGCGATGCTCTGCCTGATGCCCCCCAGGACACGGTTGGCCCTCCTGGCTGCCAGGGCACTGCTGACTCATGTTCAACTTGTCATTGACCAGGATCCTCAGATCCCTTTCCACAGCGCTGCTCTCCAGTGTCTCATTTTGCAGTCTGTATGAAGAACTTGTCAGTTGTTTATCTTTGTCTGTTGATTTAACTGACTATTTCTGACTAGGATCCTTGCATGTAACCCTAGTGAATGACACCATGGTTTTACACAGAACCACTTTAATATTTGTTAGAGCAACGTTGAATTCAGTGCATATTTTCTAAATCAAGTGTAGTCCACCATTACTGGTATTGTGAATAAGCTAAATAAGGTATGCCTCTATTGCACTGAATACTTGGCTAGTCCCAAAACCAGAGCATATGTCTTTAGGATCTGACATGGTAGGTCTTACATGGTACAGTTTTCTGAACAGTTTGTATTCACCTTCTAATCCTTTCACTTAGTTATACATAAGACTGTAATCTGAAAAAGTGTCAAAAAGCTTTATTGTATTCAAGACATAGCTTGCCTACTTTTCCCTTTATCCATAAGGGCTAGAAATCTGTCACAGGAGGACATCTGACTGGGTTGACATATTTGGTTCATAATAAATCCCCACTGGCCATTACTCATCTTTGTATTTTGCCTATAGTATTTCAAAACAGTTTTATTGCTTTGCTCTCCAGCTGATATATAAGGAGTCTGATTATATAAGTGTACCAGGAAACTCAGATAAGTTTACTTTAACACTACTGTTACCTAAAAAATGGATTGGTCAAGACAGACAACCTCATCTGAGCAGCATTTTGGATTTAGATGCTTGACTTGTTTTGTATTACTCTCATGGCTAAACTGAGCATCGTTAAATTGTACTTTTACTAATTTTTAAACTTCCTTTAACCTTTCTTATCCATAAGGAAAAATTATTTCATAACAAAAATATTTGCATCATAGTTATATGATAGTAATCCTATTTTATTCTTTTCCTGAATTAAGAAAATACATAGAATTGTACCAGAGCTGGCTTAGACTTCAGGGTTACTTGATCAACTGCAGCCATTTCCAACAACAGACTTGCATTCATTCCTGACATTCATGCTCAAAAGGGTTCAAGAATAATGAAAGCATGTTGTGCCTCAATGTGATACAGAAACACAAAGTTCAAAGTCTGTCTATTTCAGATACTGATGGGGTCTTTCTCACGTATCTCAGCACTGTAACCATATTGACTGGGCTCTTGGAGTTGAAGCATTCATCATAACTCTGTGACCAAGAAAGGTCTTCAACACTAGACCTGTGTATTTATTGCCTAGAAAGAATTAAGATGAGGATAATTTACCTCACAATTATCCATAAAAGTGCATCTTTTTCTTGTATAACATTTATAATCCCATTTATATATGCATCACACATTTGCAGCTCAACCTGATTTGTTCTGATATTAGTTTTGAAATATTTATGAGTAAATACAACACTAAGGAGATAGGTGTAAGGATTTGGGGTTTTTGATTTTAATTTACTGAAATCCCATGTAAAAGGTCATCAGGTCTTTAAGAAGCCAGTATTTGCATGTACTTATTTCAGCAATACACCCTCACAAATCCATCAGTCAGAAGCCAGACAGAATACGTTCCTGAAAATTTTCAGTGCTGCTAGAAAGTTACTGTTTAAAAAAGCCCACTGTATATTGTGAAAGTTGTTCTGATAAGAGATCAGTAATAAAGTGTAGTTGAATGAGGGACTATTAGGTTGTTTGCAATAAAATGTATTTTCTAATTGTAAGCCTTTAGTTAGCAAACTCCAAATTAACATGCTGCAAAATATGAATTTTGATCCAGCAATTTACAAGATGCTACTGCCACTGAAATATTACATGAAAGGAATTTTTGAATTTCACTTCTAAATTATTTCCCTGCAATTCACGATGTGTGTAATTCAATAAGCCATCTACAGAAAAAAACACTAATATCTGCTAAATCTGTTACCACCACTCACTACAATTTTCTTGATTTTCTTTTTTTTTTTTCCTAATTTTTTTTTTAATTTTGTATCCATTGCCTACCATTTTTTAGAGGAAGAAACAAGTTATGACCAACTAGCCTAAGTCTCAAGACAGCTCTGCTAAATTTTTGGACTGGTATAAACTCCCCAAAGTTTTTATAATTGTGGCCCCCACATTGGAATTTCCTTAAGAGTGGAGATAATGGTGTGCTTTGCAAACTGGTCTGAGGTTAAATATATTAGAGATTATGAAGCATTTAACTACTGTGATAATGAACATACATTATATGAATGTGATTGACAAAGAATACATAGAAAAAGTTGAAAAAAGAACTATCTACACTATTTAACTAGTTGAAAGTAACACAGAAAAATGAGAATTATGGGTTTGGTTAAGGATTAATCTCTCAGTCTTACAAGCAGTATAGCTTGGGCAATCAACATTTGCAGGCAATTTCAGAGTATATCCTTTACAGCTATGTAGTCCAAGCTGTGATTTGTGGTCAGGCTTTTAAGGCTGTGACTGTAGTGTCAGCTTGCAGATCTGTGCCGGTGGCTTGCATGATAGAAGCCATTCATATTCACTCCGCTCTAGATGCTCTTTGGCACAGCAACATCACCTGCAATTTAAGCAAGCATATCCTTGGGCCTAATTTAATCCAGATAGAAAAGAACGGTAAAAGAATAGGTTAGTCAGCACGTGACCTCTCTGCATCATCAAGATCAGTTCTAATATTTCCCATCCAGGTTAGCAAAAAACATGTCAAACTAATTTTTTCAAATTACTCTAGAAACCTATACAAATACATAGGGTATTTAGCCATGTGATTTTTTTTAAGGTCATGTATTTAATTCAGGGTAGGCCATATTTTTCACATGTAAAGAACTGAAATCAGAAGTGATTATTTACAGTTCTCTCTGTAATGGAAGCTGGAAGTAACTAGGACCACTTCAGAGCCCTGTCATGAATATTTCTTGCACCATGTAATATATGAACATAAATAGTTACAAAAGATTGCAAAGTGCTTTGCAAGGTCTACCAACTTCTAGAAGAACAATTTATTCACCACTTAAAAGAAGGATTTATGATTTTAAGGGCAAGGTAAAGACGTCTTCCTACCCAAAAAACCACTACACCCAGCCATACATACAATCCACACTAAATTCCACATATTATTCTTTTAAACCAGAGGAGTTGGCTGTCATTGTGTGGTATGCCACTTTTGGGTGCTGTGCCCTTGTCTCCCCTTGCCCTCACTCAGCTTCCTCCCCTTTCCCTGCAGCAGCTGTGGCTGTCATCCCAACATGGCTAGTGAGCTGAAATAGCAGGACTCAGCAGGCACAGATGACAGCACAGTAAATAGCCATTTCATTTTCACCATTAACCTGGCTCTTCCATTCCAGCTGAGTTCCCTCTGCAGCAAATAGCTGTTAAAAAAGACAGCAGATGGACTCAATAGTAATAATTTTGGTTTTCCCACGTAAAGGAGAGATTGTGGCCTAGTCTGTGTTAGGGAAGATCTTTGCTTCAGCAGCACTGCATGGAAAGAAATGTTTAACACTGAAAGTTAGATGCAAGGGATATAAAAGGAAATGATCTAATTCACTGCACCATGATGAGGAATCCTCTGTGTCACTGACATTTTCATGAGCTCTCTCTCACATACAAATTGCTCCATTATTGTTCAAGACACCAGCATGCCATTCAAATTTGTTAAATTGAATCATGCTCAAGACCATCAGTGTAATTCTCTAATTATTAAAATGATAAAATACAACCTTTTTGTTATACAGAATAACTTTATCTTTTTTTTACATAAAGCTGCAAGTAAAAAAATCTTCTTTCCTATAGGTAATAAAAGAATAAGTTACTCAGTAGCAGTCAAAAAGACATTAACCAGAATCTGTTACAAACCTGTAACTGATCATTAGAGCTTAAAGCTTTGTTAATCAGGTATGACAAGTTAAATAATCTCTCTCCTTTGCTTTTAGTTGATGTTGTTTGCTTTCTTTGTAAATAATTAGATAATACATGTGAAAATAAATTTTTGTTAAGGGTAATAACATTACCAAACTTAGTATGAACTAATGAAGACATCCTGACATTCACAAGGAAGAAATACTTTGCAGCCAGGGCAACATAGTTTATAGCATAGAATCTACTTGAAAATAAATTTAAGCCTTGCTCAGACTCTCCGTGTTTTGTCCTCTCTCCTAAGGTAAATTTTTAGTGAGAGGATTATAACTTCAGAGTCAACAGTTGTGCCAGAGTATGCGAGCCATACAAATGGTGAGGTCAAAGACACCTCTATCATGTTGGCTTGTTACAAGGCATCAAATAGCAATCAGGCTGGGGCACATAGCAGAGATTGTGAAATCCGGGTTTGCTCAGTCTGAAGAAAAAAGGTCTTACTGTATTGCCTCGAACTACCCAATGCGGGTATGTATTGGGTACATACATAGTAGTGAAAATACATACAATACATACTATGTAGTGAAAGAGTACAGACTTTTCTCAGTGTTGCACGGTGACAGGAGGAGAGACAGCAAACAAAGCTTAGACAAGATTAGGAAAGGCTTTTTCATTATGAGATTGGCCAACCTCCATCACAGGTTGCCCAGAGAAGCTGTGGATTCTGCATCCTTGCAGATATTTAAAATGGGACCTGATGGGGCCTTGAGCTGAGCAATCTGATCTCACTTGGCTGTGCTTTGAGAAGCTGGTTGGGCTACAGACTTTGAGAGTTCCCTTATAGCATACCTGTTTCCTCCATTCAAGGAAAAGATGGCCCTGAGTACAAAGCTGAAGGCATCAAGATTTCTGTGGCAGTTGAATTCTTATGTTGCCTATCTTTGTACAAGCAAAAGGCAAAGTAATGCTCAGGTGTAGGTTCTTGCTGGCTGCTTCAGGAAAGGCAACAGGTGCCAGCAGCCCATGGGAAAGTCCAGGAGTCCTGGAGCAAAACATGACTTTTATCAGCTATTGGGTTGCCCTACAACAGCATTTCTGCACTTCTACTAAGCTGATGCATTTCTTTGAACACTGTACTGCTGAGACACTTGCTCAATTAATCTTGCACAGAGGAGATGGCTTTCCTAATTCCTTTAATCTATAGCAGTAGCTCTCACCCCAGGCAAATATGCTGTTTATTCTACTCTCTTTTCCCTTCTAATTTAGGACTTTAAATAATGCCACACTTTCAGAGACTTTTTTTAAAGCGTTGGTGGACAAAAAACTGTGATTAGTATTGGGCAAAAAAACCCAACTATATATACAACTGAATTCAGATTCTTCTAGTACTGGTAGAAGAAAATAAGACTATAAGGAAGAAAATAATTCATTGCTTAACATATAGTCTGATGACAAGTGTAAATTTGAAGGATGAAGCCAGGAAAGGAGGACTGAAATTGTAGGAATTCACATACTGACATTATTTATTTGTATGATTGTATATTTATATATATATATATATATATGTATATTTCTATTATTTACAGAGATGAAAATATTTCCCCTTTAGAAACTGCACTGTGAAAATGTAGTTACAGAGGAAAATGTAGATGCATAATGATGCAGGGCAAAGAAAAGTGGGCAAAGAAGGGGAAAAGGGAAAACTAAAAAGACTGCCACAAACAACAATGACAAACCTTAATTCTTCATTTATTATAGTTTCTTTATCCTTTTCCTTCTACAAAAATGTAAACTATGTAAAAATTTTTGTGAGGCTAAGTTACTGGCTAAAATTAATGAGATGATAATCAGATTTTAAATTAGAAACTGTCCTCTCAAGAGGACATCTTGTTTGGAATGAATTTAGATGGTAAGTGGGGAAAAGAGTTATCTTGCTAATGTTTGTGACCAGTCCTCAGAGGGCTCAGGAGCCACAATTTTGATTTGTTTTAATTGCAGGGGGAGATGTTAAGTGTTTTGTGGGACTGGATTATTTCAGTGTGATATTTATAAAACTTTGATATGAAAAAAAATTAATTCTTAACCATCTAAATAATCAGAAAGTCCTAATATGCTTAAAGTAACTTGCAAATATCTTAATGTTAACTGATAATACCTAGGGCTATAGATCACATTGATATATAGTAATTTATTTAGACTCTGTGTAGGCAGTGGGATTTTTGCCAGAAAAAATAGCTTATAAAATTCATTGAGACATTGACTTCTGAGTAGATGGTTGGTTCTAGTTAATTATGTACCCTGAGGGTTAATTTTATCAAACAACTCCTCTCAACCCAGTGGTAGTTATTTCCCATTTAGTACTGTCTCCTCCAATGCTAAGAATTTAAAACAGAATTAATTGCTTTGGGACATCATTGTTGTAAATACTTTGAAATTAGGATGATTTTTTTTTTCTTTTTATAAATACATACATATATATACATATATTTTTACTCCAAGTTTAAGGGTTGAAAATCTGGCCTCATAATTTCTATGCATTTTAGTTTGAAGTGATTCTTTAAGTATGATGAGCTGAAGAATGTCTCCTATAATCTTTGAGGAGAAGACAGTACCAGAAACCCTTATCAACAGAGTTCTATCCACCCATTTATGTCCCCAAATATTGAAATAGTGTTATGAAAAGGGAACAACTGAGTCAATTAGCCCAATCATTGAGACTGACTCACCTAGTCTGCTTCCTCCAGTTTAGATAAAGAGTAACTCCTGGTCCTTCTAATGCTCATGTAGCAACAGGACTCCCTCTGTCTGTCTCCGGGTCTTGTATTTGGATTCAAAACTAATTAGTGCTACAAAGTTATGTACTTCATGCTGGTTTTCCTCTGGCATGTTTCTGTTATAAAAGAGGAGAAAGATGCCACACTGACAAAAAAACTGATGTCAGGGTTTTTTTGTGCTTCCTGCTTTTATTTTATTATATTTTTCTATATCTGTTGTAGCTAGCCAAAGATTTATAAGTGGGGGAGAATTCAGAGTTCTGCTGTTTCCTTTTTCAAAGCTTTACCCAGTCTGGAGAATGTATCACCTTTCATAGCAGTGCTGTTACACAGGCAGTGGTGACAGTAGTATCCATACAAACAGTAACTATAGGGATAATATTCAGGAAGATCAAAAGCTTCATGTTGAAATTTCACAATGGTACTGGTTGAAGGTTTTTGCAGAAGATATGTTCTTTAATTCTCCTAAGATGGCATCACTGCAGGAACTATTATTTTAAAAAAAAAAAAAAAAAAAAAAAAAAGAATAAAACTAGTACCTAGAACAGTCTCTCTAAGAAAGCATGCCATAAGATACTGTAATATGAGGAGAGGAGAGAATGTGATTTGTTTGCAGTGAGATGATAATCAACACATTATTGCATGCTCTTAAAATTGTGCTGGAGTGATGCTTGAGAAGAAACACAGGAGTAATAATGTTTGAAAATGCATTAAGGAATGTTACGCACATACAAACAGCAACTTTAGAGCTATAGGCAGTTCAAGAACCGTGAACATTGTAGCTCCATTATTGCTGTTCTTTCCAAGAGTATTCATCACAAAATTGAATCTTCCTTCAGATCATGATAGAATAACTTTTAAAAAATAGAAAAAGGAAAACAAGAAGGGTTTAATAAGTAAGAAAAAGGTTGATTGTGCATTTCAGACAGGAACTAAACATGAATAATTAAATACAGGTACTTTGTCATCAGCATCTACTTATGAAACCTTGGGACATTTGAATAAGATCATGTTTTTAGAAAAATTGAATAGAATTAATGTTTTAAGTTATATCCTTTGTTTGAAATTTGATAAGACAGTAAAGAATCCTACAAATGGATGAAATTCACCATTGAATGCTCTGAGTTTTATCCTGATCAAAACCAGCAGTTCATAACTGTGCCACAGAATTAATTTACATTAGCTAAAGCACTAACTTCATTTCAGTGCTTTAAAAAATGTCAATTTCATATAAATCAAACAAGTCTTGTATGTCTAATACTCTATACTGGGGATATTCACAGTCTGATAGACTTAAATGTGAAGAAAAAGAAGAAACATTTGGAAGTGGTACAGACCAGTCTTATGGGCAAAGCAGGACTAATTTCAAAGCTACATTAGTTTGTTCAGAGCCTTCTCTAGTCCACTTCTGAAATTTCCAAAAATAATGATTCCATAATTTCTGTGGGGTAAACTGTTCCTATGAGAGTGTGTTGAGCCACTCTGACTTTGCCTAATTTCTTCCTAATTCCCAAGTAGTTTCCCTTTTTGTAAAAAGTAAACATTTCATCCTGTTCTTTTAGTGCAGCTCTGAGAATCTTTCCCATCTTCTCTCTAACCTCTATTTAGGTGCTGCTAGATTCACCTCCTCTCCTTTCCTTCTCTTCTCAAGGCTAAAAAATTCAGGTTCATTACCTTCCCCTCTGAAGTGATTTCTTTCTTATCTATTCTTCCTTTATCTCTTCAATCATATTCTAGTAATGTTTGAAGCAAACATAAAAGACCCTTAGATTTATATAGGATAATGATGTCAAAAGTAATAGAAGTTAATTGCTCCATTTAAAGATGTACAACAAAACCTCAGATATTGAAAACATTGTGTAGAGGTTCCTTCTTTTATTTTGAACTGTGGGTACCAGAGCACTAGAAAATATTTTTTCTATGGTTAGTGGAATCAGGAGTATTTACATATGAGATTATATCACCCATTCATTCTGTCAGATGTATACAGGAGTAAATCCTTTGAATTTTTGTTGTACTTTTTTTCCCCCCCATTGCTTCCCTTCAAAATATCCATAAATACAGGAGGTCAGGTAATCACTGCAATATTTTTTTCTGTTTTTCCTGCAGTCAACAATAAGCCACTCTTTTTTTGACATTGCTATCCTAATGTGGAGAGCTTTTGTGAATTTAACTTTTACTATGTTTGCTGCTTTGGCAATGATGGCAGAAATCCCTGCTCTAGTTTGCAAGCTGTACTAGTACAGTTATGAAACAGAAGCTCAGCAGCATAGACAATTTCTGTTACAGGTATTACATTTTCTTGCTGGACAACCTACATTTTGGGAGCAATATACTAGCATGCCTCAGCCTTTATCTTGAGATATCAAATATTTCTAGATTTATTATCTCCAACTTTGTTATCAATTAAACATATTAAAAAACCAACCAACCAACCAACCAACCAAACCAAAACAAAACAAAAAAACCACAAACCCCTACAAACTAAAATCCCAAAAAACCCAAACCAACTTTTCAACATTTCCTTACAGTCATTCATTTCAGACTGCTGATTCTGTTCCTCTGCCCCAGCTTTGCTCTCGTTTGCAAACCAGAAATGGGACCATTTGTGTGCTAATCAACAGTGTTATGTAGTTGTATCTATCACCTGGCTGCTGAGACCACCATTACCATTGTCCCAGTGAGGCACATGTGCTGGAGTCCAATACTGAACACATCAAAAGCTGGTCTCTAGGCTTGTTAGACTGCTTCTGGGCTTCACTCAGTTCAGACAAAAATAATTTGTGCCTAGGACCTGTGCCACAGAAGGTTCAGATTTTCTTATGGACTTTATACTCAGTGTCTTTCTGGCTGTATAGTTTTATGCATCCAAAAGAATACAGGGTCAAACCCATCATTTTACCACTATTTAGCTATGCACATGACAGTATTAATTTTTATTTTTTCAAAGTGAAGCTAACTGTGTGCTATACTTGCACTTTTAAAGATTGAGTTCTGTTGAATTGAGTTCTTTTTCCAAAGTGATTTTGTTAAGGATGTGTTCAAATGGTGAGAATTCTAGGGACCATTCATCTTTTGATTTCTATTCTTTATTCTCTCAAAAGACTAGTTAGAAGATAGAATCATGCATAAAATAGACCTGTTTCTGATTCTTTATCATCATGAAGGGTGTTCTCTATTTGAACTAGTGAACTCTAATAATACTCATATATCTCAAAACAGGATGATATACAGCTGCCACGGAACTATTGGTAAACTAGTTTTGAACCTATTACAAGAATTTGCAAGGAAAACCATAAAGCACACATCATCTACTGTAGAGATCACTTATCTAATGTAGAAGTCAGGAGCTGATGGAGCACCATGCAGAATTATCCACATTAAACTCATTACAGTCAAAGTAACTGTCTTTAAAGTAACTTTTAAAATATGAATACAGTGTACTATTTATTAGATTGATAAACATACTCTCCCCAGAGACACAGCACAGTATCTTCCCAGACTGACTTTAATTTTTATAAGCTGGAAAAAACTTGTTAGCTGTAGAAGGAATATCAATGAGGAGGCGCCAGAAAAATAGGAAAACAAAAACATTTTAAGAAAAGATTTCCTTCTCCTTGAGCAATTCAATTAATCTGAGTTATCTTTTGCTGGATTGGGCTTTTAGTTCTTATAACACTCTTGTTTCATGAAACATGCCAGTAATCAACAGCTTAATTCTCACAGATGAGAAAGTTTCTTCAAGACTCTGAGTTCCTGGATGACTGTTCCCCTTCAGTAATGACTCTGTTTCCCTTCAGTAGTGCTGCAAAGGTGAATCTTTACTGCTTTCAGTCCCCCTGCCATCCAGCAACTACAGATGAGGGCTGGAAACTGTACTTGCTGCCTTTCATAGACCACCATTCTTCAAAATGAGGCTGACTCAGGAAATCAATGTTTTAAAAGTACCTTATACAAGTTCCAAAGTTCTTTCAAAAACTTAGCTCTGTAGTAGATAATCCTGTTATAACTTTTACTTTATATAATCATAGAATTTATGAGCCTGAGTGATTGAGCAGCACCCAACTGTGTGATGCTATGTGAACACAGAATAAAAGGCAGTCTCTCCATCAAATAGCAATAATAGTTACTTTGAACTGGCACTGCAGTCTGTGTGGCATTTGTGAAGTAAAAAAATAAAAAAAAGAAAATCTGTTCATGGTGTCATTCTGCTTCTAAGACAGATAAAGTGATTGTTTTCAGCCTGCTCATGCTATTCTTTATTTCACTGAAATGGGTCACATAATTGCAACAGTATATCTAAGAGAGGTGGTAAAAAGAATGATCATCTGAGCCTTAGTGCTCTTGCTTTTGGCATGTTCCTTGTTCTGTTTTCCTACATGCTATTTAGAAATATGGAGTGGAAGAGCCTAAATACTACTTTAAAACCCAGCTGAAAGATTTAGAACTTAGATGTTTGAATCAAGATAAGTCAAGAAAATGTGTTTGATTAGTTGTAAAATACAGTGTCTAAATTTTGGAAGTATGAGTCTAAATTTAGGTGCTTTTATGTAGGGCGAAAGATACCAAATTATAGATGTAAGACAGAAAAGGACTCCATCTACACTTACATCCTTGAGACACTCAGTTTAGCAGGCACTCCCAAATTCCATGGGCAGTGCAGAACAAGGCAGGAATAGTTGTCTCATTTGTAACCAAGGCTGATGGTGAATATCTCCTCTTTAACAGTTTTATATGAATATTTTGAATTTCCTACTACTGTGTTAGTCAAAATGAGGGTTACAGCGGGACTTACATGTTACCTATGCTATTTAGTCTTTTCAGTCAAGAGAAAAGAGTTAATTGATGAGATAGAGAAATAAAGCAAGAACTTTATAGTGAGCAGATTTTCAGCAAGGGAGATAAAAATACAGTATATTTCTACTTAGTCTAATTCTACTTTTTTAATGTATATGAGCAAACTATGTTAAATTGCATCACTGAATACCATTGAAAATCTGCAAAAGCCTTGATAGTGATATTTGACTGTCTATAATAGCAGTTTGCCCTCATGTTAGCCTGTGTGTCACTGAGACTCTGAGGAGATGTCAAGTAACATTTAGCTGAGTGAGAATTAATTTGTGGTAAATAAAGCTTAGTCAGTTTGAGGCAAATAGTCCCTTCTGAAAGTCTTTAAAACTTTAAAGAAGGACAGTAAAGAGTTGGAAATGTAAAGTCCAAAGTAAGGTATTCATTCTAATATTTGAAATTCCTTCTTTGCTTTCGCTTTAGGAGAGAATAAAATAAATTCCAGTGTTTCACAAACTCTTTGTGCCATAGTAAGGGTGGTCAAAAATTTCCATTATACTAGGAAAAAAGAAAAAAAATCCAACCAAACAACAAACTAGTTGGAGTAGTATTCCCCAAAATTTAATTTGTAACAGGAATATTAGTATGCTTCCTGAAGGACCAAGCAAAAAGACTGTGCAATATGAAAACAAAAAAACCAGATAGCAAACGGTTTACAGAAGCTATATATATTAATTTCTATGCTAAGGACAAGCAGGCAAACCACATAGTACTCGGCCAATTAAAGATCTAGAAATATTTTTCCTATTTGGGGTTGTTTCTAATAGCTGCTTTTTTAGCCAAATTCACAGTCATATTGTATAAGAGACATTTTCACCCTGTTAAAGCAGACTTTTTAAGCAGAAGGCAGAATAGGAAGCTAAAGAAAAAGTCCGTTGGCCAGAGAAAGGGGCATTGGACAAGGAACAGAAGAAGGATACTAAACCTCACAATATCAGGTGCCAGGCAATGCTGTCTGAAGATTTCATCAGAAACTCTCTAGTTCTTTTATTGTGAAAAATAGAAATAAAGACATAGATTTCTCCAGGACACTTAGATATCTTTTCTTCATTCTTTTCTTTTTCAAGGTCAACTCTTGGTATACAACCATGAAGTGCAATTGTGCTACACTGTCTCAAAAAAATCCCAGAAAATGATTGCTCTATTACACCCTTCTGTTCTCCTGGAGCTTCTAACAGAAAAAAAAATTCTCCCCCACCTTCCCAAGATTATTATAATGGCTCATTGTCCTACTGTTTTATTCATCAGATAAAATTTAATTGCAGATGCTAACATAATTTTGGGCCTGTATCACAGTTATTAGGCTTGATTTTGACGTGCTGTTTGGGTGGTATTAGTAGATTACTTCCTTTTGATCAATGTAATTTCTCACTCTGGTGTTTGTTGACTTCTGAGGAGTTCTGCATGATGGTATGTGCGAGTCTTTTGCTACCCGGCACAACCCAATGTTCACACTTTCACAGAGCACTTCTCTGTGTAATTGCTGCTTGTCAACAAAACAGCAAAAACAAATACCGTGAATGGTGGGGTTGAACGCTTGAAAGAGACTGGAGAGCAGTGAGGAAAGTTTGATTTATGAAAAAGTGTAGGAACTACAGCCAAGTGGATCTAGCTGAGGTGATTGTGCAAAACTATGGTACAGTCCTGCAGTCTGCAACTGCACAATGTGCTGGGATGCAGAAACAAAGAAAGAGCATTTAGAAAAGTGATGGAGAAGTGAGAAAAAATAAAAGAGAAGTAGGCAAACTAAATGCAAAAAATAGGGACAAGTGTATTTGTGCGGGAGACCGTTGACCGAGACCCCAATGACCACACAAGCACAAGGCAACTGTGGGCTCAAAAGGGCAACGTTTATTGAAGGCAGGGGTTTATATAGGGTACGGGGGAAGGTTCCGGAACCAAGGGTAGTAACAGGGACGGGATTGGA
>JAWWEU010000111.1:95339513-95349564 GCA_035583155.1 Acropternis orthonyx | reverse complement strand
TGTTGCATCACCATTTGGTCTGGAATGATCCTCTTCATAAGTCCACCTTGTGAAATGTTTCAGCCAGGTCTCATAGTTTGCTGCACCCCCAACATATTTGTCCTTGGATTTTTCTTAAAAAATAAAAGTATCCTCTGCAGTGCATGAAGATCTTTTAATATATGATTTTATTGAAGTACATATCTTTTTCTGTAATGCTATGTCTCCTTGGTATTTTTTTTTTTGATTGAGGGGTATTGATCGTTTATGTTTTGATTTTACTCTTTCATCTTTTTAAATGGCACATGAAGAAGGTTGTAAGGGGTGGAAACATAAGAAGGAACACCTATTTGGAAAACAAAGAGAGAAACATTAGTGGATGAGTGGTTGTCTTTTAATTTCTTTGCCATGTACTTTCACTGCTTTGCCCTGTCCTTTCACTTCTTTGCTTTGCAGGTTGGGAGAAAAATGAACGTAAAGACCAGGCTGTGCTCTGCTTGCTTTTACTTCAAGCAGTTTGCCAGTTTGTTTCAACCTGAGAACTGTTCTTACAAGTCTGTTATTTTGCACTTTGATTACCTCAGCACTGTTAAAATGGTTTGGTTTTTTTTCCTCCCAGTTTGCTTACATTTCCCCTTTGATTGGTTCATCTTTAATGACTTTTTAAAATTGTATCATCTAGGAGCCACGAGCATTCAAGCTTTGGCTTTTTTGTTTTCTTTAAATATATCTTTAGGAGTTTATTTTTACATTCTTTTGATTTTCATTCATCCCCTCACTAAGGGTATTTAAATTCAAAGTTCTTCAGTACATTTCAGATTTTTTTTTGTTATGGGATATAAGTCATATTCCCTGCTGCATTTTCCCTAAGATTTTTTTGACCTTTGAAGCTGCAGTTCAGAATAAGATTATCAGACAACTCCTGCTTTGGGATGCAGAAGTTATATTCTATCCATACTTATGACATCTAGGCACTGCGCTTTCATGTCCATTGAATCAGGTGGTGCTGCAGCTGAATGTTAACAGTCTAATTTAATTATTTAGAGTTGTTAGTGCTTGGCAAATTATGCTCTATACAGCCAAGAGGATGAACTTTGTGATGGTAATTAGGGTAAGTGCAGGTCAAAGCACCTAAAGAGCTGGCCCAGTTTGTACTAAATGGTAAATATTTTCCGAGGGAACATATCTGAATTCACTTCAGACTGTTCATTCTCTCCTCTACCCTTCACTATCACCATAGCTAGTTCTGCTAAGTACCAGAGGGTATGCTGGAACCTAGTTGTGTCAGCATTACAGCTACCTTTTTTCAGGGTATGGAGGCAGAATGGAAGAAAGAGTTTAAGGATATTATGACATTCCCTGTTTGCTTTGCACTATTGACTGTTTCAAAGGGCTGCATTTGACATGAGTGTAGATGATAAGGGGGAAAAATGGATTGATTTGTGATATATTTTGAGATGCTTCTATATACCTTCCCTAAGTTGTTGATTTCATAGACATAAAGGAAGTGCACAAATAATCTGGTTCAGATGTATAATTCTGTTCAGATGACATGACTGCCCAAATAAGAAAGGATTGAAAAGGGCATTTTTTTTTTATTTTTGCCTATTCCAATTTTATTTTTTGTTTTTGTTTTTGTTTTTGTTTTTGTTTTTTAAATAGGAAAAATTCAACTAATCTCTGTCTCTTTTGCCTTTCTGGAAGTAGTACTGTAGAACAATATTAGAGAATTGAATGCATAACAGAAATTATTTTATTGTCATTAATTATTTATTAGTTGCATACATGGAAACCTGTTGTAAATATCAACTCAGTAGTGACAGCCTTATAATGGGTTGGTTTGTATATTGAGCACTAACAGCCTCTGGCCAGACTTTTAAAAGTGATTTTGACACTTGAACAAGCAAATTGCCACCAAAGTGCACCAGGTAGGCAACAGGAGCACTAATTCAGAGCTAACACTAATCTCCCTGTATGCCTAAACTTCCTAAGGTGTCTATGTTTCTACAGCTGGCATTTTCAAAGAAGCCTAGCAGTTGCTGCCAACAAATGAGCTGATGAGAGCCCTAGCACAAGTGGAAACCCTGGGGGTCTTGGGAACAAGATTTGTAATGTAGGCAGGAGAATTTCCATCTTGCCATTAATGTCTGATTTCCTAAGTGTCCTATGAGGGTGCTGAAGAGATGTTACTTCTCATGAGTGGAATAGACAAATAAAACAATGTCCAGAAACCTCCTACTGTCTTGGCACATAAAATATGTGCTTGAAATCTTACACCTCCTCACAAAACACGTGCTGCATGTACATGAGAAAGAGCAGATTACATGACCCATCACGTGCCAGGGCTAAGCTGCTATTATGGAAAACATTAGTGATACAACATCCTTCTGTGTCCTGCCAGCCCATCTCTTCTTCTCTGGCAGCTTGTGCCCATGTCAGCCTGCCATGGCACTGCTACTAGATTCAGGCACTGTGGAAGAACTGGATATTCTGATAAGAGAGTGCCAGACTGAAGCCTGAAGTGAGGCCCATGCTCAGGCTATGTACTTTGCTTGGTTTCTGAAGGTCAATGAGGCCCATAATTTTTAGAATAAGTAGCAAAAAACTCATGTTATCTTCCCCCCACTCCCAGATATATTATTTGAATTGTGGGAAGCAGTCCTGTGTGATATGTCATCTTGCTACTTTTTCCAGTTGGTTACTATTACAGCAACATTTAGCTATTGCCTCATGGAAATAACTATTTTGGTGCAGTGTGAGAGTGTCTGTGCTGTAGTACCACAGGAACTAGAAGCAAGCATCCAGGTGAAGATGCAGTGGCTCCTATCTGGAAATCACTGCATTTCATGTAGCAATATGCCTATTTGTTCCCCTTATCCTACCACGTCCAGCTTTTCTTCCATTTCAGTTTTGAGAAATTCCCTTCTAATTTTCAATGATTATTTTTATATTAAATAGGTTCTAGCAGCCAACCAGGCATAATGAGTGCTGTTGGTTATCTTATTTTCTCTGTATTAAGATCATTTTTCCCATCTCTTTCTGAATTTTGACAGAGACTTGCTAGTTCTTCAAAGCTGACACTGTGCAACATTGTAGCTGATGGTTCTGTGGCAGCAGTGGAATGGTTATTGTTGGTACTGGGGCCTTCTATCCAAGGTATAAAATGTACATTCTGTGAGTCTGCAAAAATAATTCATTATATTATTTAAATGGTATTTTCAGTCCATGAATAAAATATTATGTGTCATCATGCAAATATAAATATTTTAGTATTTTTTAAAAAGTAGATTTTGATCCAAGAGCAATGATTCCTACAAAGATGTACATTTTTAAATTCTTAAATTATTGACTTAAAGTTTTATTTTAAGAGCTACTGTAGATGGAAACAAAAAAAAAAAAGAAAAATAAAAAAGTGAATATGTTCATCATTATCCATCTGATTTGAAACAAGAACAATTTTCTCATGCTTGTGTTTAAAACAATAAAACAAACATACCCTGCTTCCAACCCAGGAACTAGAATTCCAACTTGTAGCCTGTGGCACCTTTTTAAAATTGATTTATGAACTTTGAATTTCACCTGTAAAATGACTTTGTGGTCTGAGATATCCTTCCTCCTCCCTTTCTTTTTTCCCTGACTTCCTCTGAATTATTTTATATCTAATTTAGACTCTTTTTCAGCAGGGGGTATTGCATATGAATTTTGCACTGCTTTAAAACCTGCTCTTCTCTGATGCATATTTCATGACTTTCCTTTTCTCAAAACCCCAAGCCTTCCTCACAAGAAGGCCTGAGCACAAACTACAAGCCCCTGTGGTATACCTATCAAATGTAAAATAATGACTTTCCAAAAGAACTGCCCATGAGTGATCTGGTAAGAAAAAAGAAAATTTTCAACAATTTTGAAGACAAAAAGGTGTACGTAACAAGGCAGTAATTCTCAGAAAGTTACAAGCTATGCTCTTATGACAACTACAGTTGCGGAAATTTAAGACTTTCATAGTTTCTTGGCAAGGTTGCTTCTATTCCTAAACTGTCTGTCTAATGAATTCAGCAATCCCCTAATCTCACAATGAGGGTGAATATTGATACATTTTAATGATAGAAGCTCCAATGTTAGGGAGCTGGCCTTGGATTTGGAAAAGCTGAGTTCAGTGCTGTTTCTATCCCAAACTCTTGTCTGAGCAAAGACAAGTGACTTCAGTGAATATATACCTATACTTCTCAGGATTTAGGTGTGTAAATTCTGCTAAAATTAGGTCTTGAGTATCTCTGCATCAACAGATAATCAGTAACTGTGAATTCCTGCATTTATCTTCCTCAAAAAGTGTTGGAAGATTAATGAATGAGAATTGTGATAACAGTAACTATGAAATTCTTAAAACTGAATCTTTTTTCTTTAATTAGAATAAATGGGAGACTTGTAGTTGATTTTGAAGTAGAACAGCATCTAACTCTGGAAATGTAAAATTACTAGGCCAGTAAATTAATGTCTCTCTAATATAAGTAGAAACAATTATGAGTTCACAATTCTAAGACTTGTCTTGGTATCCTCATTTCTGAAAATTGCTTCAGAGTTTGAAAGCCTTTATTCAGAAACATCCTGAAGTTAAAAAGGCTGGCTGACTTGTCAGCTTAATTTAGGTCAAAGCCAAACCAAAGGACTACTATCCCTCTCCCTCACAGGCTGTCCTATCTCACAGTTTCATGACCTTTCATACAGCAGAATTTGTAATTAGAGAAGGGAGTAAAAAGTCTGTTGTGAGTCAAAGCTTAAAGCATTCCTGATTTGAACAATCACACCGTTCCACATTTATTGTGTCACAACTTCATATCAAATTTAAAAAGTTTGCACATAGAACCTGCATGACCTCCAACAGCAGGTCCTGCAAAGTTATTCAAGGATACGGAATTCAATCTGCTCCTGCTCTTTTTCGCTGTTCCCATTGTTTATAATATAGTAAAATATATGTAACACATTTTCCTTCATACTAGTTTATTGTCCTGAGTGATATTTCTCAGATATCACTGAGGGAAGAACTTGGACATAGTGGAGATGAATTTTTGTATTTGTTTAGCCCAGATATGGATAAGGACATTGACTGGTTAAGCTTTTGTTTTCTTACTGGGTTTTTTGGTCTAAATCATGTTAAGTAACACATCAGATGTCAGAAAAGCTGAGGACTGAATAGTTGAACAACCATTTCTGTTCCCTTGCAGTCAATTACATAGCTATGAAGTAGAATAGGCTTAAGCCATGAGTTTCTTTCTCTGCACTAGAAGGACAGAGTGTTATACAGAGAATGAGGGATGCAGCTGACACTGCCAGCAGATGGATTAATTTGTTGAGCTTCTTGAGCTTCACCCTGGATGGTAAGAACCCTCTGAGTCAGTTACAGCCATTACCAACCTGAGCTCCTATTTTTCATTTTGTCACTGATGAGATTGCCTCAGTGCTCGTCTCCTGTGCTACTGTACAAAATCAAACAGGCTTGCTTAAACTGCTGTGGGTTAATCTGACCAGTCTGACTGTATCCCTGCTAGCTAGAAGTGTTCACAGAAGTAAATGGCTGAGAAATATAGCCAATAAATGCTAGATCCTTAAACTGTTTCACATTTATATTGACTAGGTGATTTCAACTGCAAAATCAGATTTAACAGCTGCTGAAAGTGATTTAAGCTTTCTTACTTGGCTTTGAACCAGAAAGAATTAGGAGGGATCACAGGATCACACGTGCACTTAGGAGTTTTCAACTTGCACTTAACTGTGATTCCTCTCCTGAATCCAAGATATGTTGCACATTCTTCCTGAGTATATAATTCAGTCTAGTTTGAGATGCACAGTTTTGGAAAGCCCTAACACTGTAGAGAAAGATAGATTTTTTCCTAGTTTCTTTGAGCTTATACAGAAGGCATGATCCGAAACAAAAAAGGGTATGGAAGTGCTTCAGAGGATGGTATGTAGATAAAGCAGAAATCTTAGCCAATTTGCTTAGACAGAAAATTTGCCCAAACAGTCCTCTGCTTTTCAGACAGAAGTTTCTCCTCTACTTGTAGCCCTACCTGGCCTTCCTGATTCATAGGTGTGCATGAAAGCCTTTTGCCTTTTATATTTTGTCAAACCATTTCCCACAGAGAATAGAATATCTGCAACAATAGGGCTCAGTCTTCTGTACAACTTCCGTTTCTGTGTTGATGCACGTTGAATAGGTAGGGTTTCTCTCTTTTATGTTGCTGTAAATTAGGAAGAGAATCAGGCCCAATCAATTGAAAACTGTAGTAGTATAAATTGGGGTAAGTAGCAGACTGAGTTCTTAACAACTTCAGTTCATAACAAATTTGTGAAATTGCTATGACAAAGCATACTTAAAGACACCAATGCCACAAAGATAGGTCACATGGTTTTGTTTGAATTAGGAATTCCTGTATGATATAGAGGGAAGGATTAGCACTCTCCTAAAGCCCAGGACCATTCCTTAGTGACCATTCTTCAATATGGTTCTTCTTTTGGTTGTTTTAAAAGTCTTTTAGAAAAGACCTCTCTCCACATTATTCTTACTATTTTTACAGGCTGTTCAGAAGATTTTTCAAAGAGGAAGAAAGCTTTCTCCTCATTCCTTTTATAATGGTGGAAGGCATAGTAATTTCCTACTCTTTTGCACTGAAGTGACAGTTCTTTTGGGCACTCAGTAAGAAAGACAAAAACATTCAAAGCTTCTTAACTTACGTGTTAAGTAAAAGATGGAGAATACAGGAAAGGTGATATCAATCTTGTATTCTTACTGATGATGGGAATCCTAGTTACTACAGCATTGGAAGAACACCTCCTTGTGGATCATGGCAAGCTGTGCAGAATTCCTATCTGTGGTGAGATTCACCAGCTCCAAATAATTTAGTATTTTTGTAGGGTCTTGCTTGCAATATGGATTCCAAAGTCACTGAGAGTAGTCAAGTTTGGAGAGTGGACCTAGTCTTGGGCAATATGCTCCAACATCCCTGTGTCAACAAAATTACTCAAACAGGTCCGAGTAATATTTTGGTGGTAATCTCAGTCATGAATACAGACTGGGAGAATAATTTGTTGAAAGCAGCTCTGCAGAGAATGACTTGGAGGTTCTCATGGATGAGAGAATGGACTTGAGCCAACAGTGTGTGCTTGCAGCCCAGAAGGCCAACTGTGTCCTGAGCTGCATCAAAGATGTTTGGCCAGCAGGTCAAGGGAGGTGATTCTGTCCCTCTACTCTGCCCTCATGTGACCCTACAGGTAGTACTGTGTCCAGCTCTGGACACTAGTGTTCAAGGCTGGGCCCTGAGCAACCTGGTCTAGTGAGTGCCATCCCTGCCTATGGGATCCTAACCGTTCTATGATTCTGTGATTCAATGACAATATTTCATTTTGAGGACACAATGCACTTTACTTATGCTTGAATACATATTGAACACATGTACATTGATTAGCTACACATTTATTATGCATGCATTGAATAATTATACTATTTTATAGACCATTTGCATGATATCCAAGGTATGGAGGCATACACCTGAGAAGTCATGAATTCTCTGCCATAGAGGGTTGGTAAGTGGCCACAGGCTGTTCACAGGTGGTTCACAGGCTGTGTAAGACCTGTATACCTGGGAAGGAGGCAAGCATGTGGATAACTTCCTTCTTGTACAGTAGTATTCTGGCCTTATCTATACACCTAAGAATTTTTTAGCAAAGACAATATAAAAATGTAAAGAGTTTTCAAAAAGAACTACCAAAATCATGGCGGTGGAATAGGTCCACTGGGAGCTGCTTTATTTATCTAGTGTAAAACTCACTGAAACTATAAGAAAAGTCAGTGTGTTCTTCAGTGATACTGACTGAGCTGATGAAACTTATAGATTTTAGAGTAATTAACTAAGTATATATATATATATATATACATATACATATATATCCATCCAGGAAGAAGAAAAAGAGAAATAAATGTTTTTCAGGCAAGGAATTACTCTTTGATGAATAGACAAATAAAGAAAGAATATGAAGCTGTATGGTCAAGAAGGTGGAAAGACAGTGTCAAAATAAATAATGAAGCCTCAGGGTGTGAGAACAAGTAGAGGTCAGATGCAGACATGCAGAGGGGAGACAGACTGATAAAAAGCCTCTTTCTCAGTATTAACAATATAAAAGAAAAACCAATAGTTCAGTTCAGACACATTGTTGGTTAATCACTACAATAATTTTGAAGATGACTGGGAAGTAGAAGAACATTTTTCAGCAATCTCTACTATGTATGCATTCAAATACCCTGTTTTATAAGACGCACTGTATTGAAACTGACTGATACTAGAATATATGACCACTTAGTCCCATGTGTAGTAAAACAAAAAACCAGAAACTCACACATTCAAAGAATACAGAATTAGATGAACATGACTTCCACAGTGCACTTTGCTAAACATTACTGTGAATTGTCCTTTGAGGACTTAATGTAGAGCGCAGGCTTCATTCCTACCTGTGATAAGTACCCACGTGCAAGGAAGGAGATCATGAAACTTTGTCTAAGATAAGAAGGTGTTTTCTTGGGACCAGGCACAGAAGCCTGTGTGTATTTTCTGCTCTACTGGCTATTTGGGCAACTAGGGCAGCAGAGCCACTTTATCTCTGAGGGTATCTGATCACTTCAGAAATGGGTGTTGTAAAAATGGCAAATTCTGTCTTCATATTTTCAGAATAAGCTTGCTTACAACAAGTTTGTCTTCAGTCAGTTGTTTTTCATCCAGATATTACTTTCAGCTAGTTGTAGAGATAAGGAGAAGCTGGTTTGTGCTTCTTATAAAATAAATATTGAGTTATCACTGTGTTTTTGGCATTTAAGCTTGTCCTGCCTTGAAATACAGGTAGAGCACATGCATTTATTTCTGAAAGCATTCTGTACCATATGGCACCCGTTATACTAAACATTGTCTATGAAAGAAATTATGAATATTAAATTAAAATTATAGAAAATGTGAAAAGCTATTAGAGTAATAATGATTATTTGTTTTATTTGTATGTTAAGAGAGAATCACATCATTAATCTGAAACAGTCACACATGTAAATGAGTTGCTCTCAGTGCATCTGGGGTCTGGACCAGCAGATGGCACTGCGGGAGTAATGATGGTTTTTGGAGGGCGATGGGTGTTAAGTACCTCCTATTCCACCACACAGACTACTAAACAATTTTTGTCTCCCACTGATTTCACCAGTTTAATCCTGTGAGTCAGATTTTCTAGGCTTACTTACTGCTGCCAGTGAAGGATATACTGAAACTGCTGACATCAAGTACTTAATGTAGTTTATGTTATAGAAATAGTAATCTCCTATATTAAATTACTTGCTCACAGAAGATACTTTTTCCTAGCAAGTTTTCTGTCATAATATTTACCTTCAGATCATCAACTCACATATTTGCCACTTGAATGAGCTGTCAAACTGACACAGCGATCACTAGGGCTGCCAGTAGTATTCATGGTGAAATTCAAGTCAACCCTTCATCTGCCAGAATACCAGTGAAACTAACCCATTTTCTCAAGTGAGGACCTTCTCCTTCTGTCCAGACATTGCACTCATTTCCACAGAGCAGAAGCTTGCCTAAAAAGAGAAATGAGGTTTTCCTGAGGAGCAGGTTTTGAAACTCATTCTGTGCTCTGAAAGGCAGGCAGGCTTCTTTCCACATCACAAGTCATCACCAGTAACAAAATTTCTGAGGGCTAAATTATGCCCTTAGAGGTACCTGTGTGATTGTTTTGCCTGTAAGGGTTTTGAATAGGTGTAGCTATTGGGATTCAGTAAGAAATTCTGCCAATGATGCTCAAGATGGAATAGGATCCAGCTGTCTCAAATAGCTATGTTACTTCTTCAGGCTAAGAGAAATAAAAGAAAAAAAAAAAAAGGGTGTTTATTTTTGTCACTAAGGCAAGTAGATATGCATCTAAAATACATAAGATTTGATCTATTCAGGAAAATGGTGCTAATGTTACTGTAATCCTTTTCTGCAGGAAAATTATTCTTTTTTCTTTTTTCTTCCCCCCCCCCCACCCCTCCACC
>JAWWEU010000111.1:95308857-95337610 GCA_035583155.1 Acropternis orthonyx | reverse complement strand
TTATATTTATACATATATATGTTGTAAATTCGTGTAAATATATGTATATATACCAGTTTCAGTTTTAAGGTTTTTTTTCCTCACATCTTTTAACTGAAACTCTGTCGTACGGGGAGGTGGTTGGCATTTTGCCAAGAGTCAAACCAAAGCAATAACACCAATCATTAAACACAGATTCTTTTCCTTTTTTGTTTTTTCTTTCTTTTGCAATTAGGTTTACAATCTCATCATGTGTAATTTCTTTACAATACATAATATTTAAAAGCAGGAGGAACACATCTCCTGTAGCCTTGTGTGTTAGGAATGCAATTATACTCCTGGTGATCACTGAACAGTGACATAATGGCCAACATCAGCGCAAAGTGAAGAGGCCTTCTACTTCTCTCTTCCTCAGTGATTTCCTGGTTTTTAAGGATGTTGCTTCTTTCTAGCTAGAATTTGCCCCTTCACTTTTGAGTCCTTGATATGTGCAGTGTTTTGCACCAAATGATTGGTACAACAGCAGTGCTTTTCTCACCTGCTTTCAAGTTATCATTTTGACTCAGTTAATTCTACAAAACATCTGGTCTTACTCCTTCAGCTGAAAGACCAAATCTCCCAAAACACTCACGTGTATCTTATTTCAAATAACTATTAGAACTGATATTTCCACCTCCTACCTTTCTATTTGAAAAGATGTTCACAAGTGAACTAATGAATTATCAAGCTAGACTAAGCAAACTGTATATGTAGTAAAGGAACACTACAGTACTTTCAATTTCTTTAGTCGACAATTTCTGGACTCATTCATTGAAGGTCCTTGTCTATTTGAAGCATAACTTCACAGCATTGAATCAGATCCAAGGTTTATCTAGCTCAGTATCCATAGCCATCACCCAGTCATCATGCACTCCTAACATTTTTGGTTTTCTAATGGCAGAGCTACATTAAGCATATCCAAACATTTGAATTTTCACAGTAGTGGTTAGATATTTTCCCAAGTGGCATTAATGATCTGATAACCAGTTTTGAATCTTGCTGAGCTTTTGTGCAGCATTTATTTCCCCCCTTCCTTCAGGGATAGATTCCATTTATCAATATTCAAGGGAAAAAAAAAGAACCACTATGCATTTTGCTATCATCATGTTGCCCATCCTTTTGGCTTCTTTAGGTCCTTGTGAACCAACTAACAGTACATTGTGGGTTTGACCGTCCTAAGCATCTTTGTGGCATCTGCCAAAGTTGCTTCTCACTACTTATCCCCTTTCCAGGCCATTGAACATCATGACACCTACACTTGAGCCTTGAGGCCCCCACTATTAACCTTTCAGTAGGATTGAAAATTGATCATTTAATCCCACTCTGTACTTTCTGTCTCCAAGCTAGATTTGATCCATGGTATGAATCTGGGTTATGACACATCTTGGTGAATTCAGTGGAGGTACTATAAAACTTAAAGCTAAGTACTTGCTCAAGCTTGCCATTGAACTCCAGCAGATAGAAAAAGTCCAGACTTCTAAACAGAAGAATGGTCTCAGGTTATAGAAAGAGATACTTCAAAGCAGTTTCCAATGTAGTCTGAAAAACTTTTTTTTTTTTTTTTGCATGATATCCGTGTGTGCATATAACTATGACAGTAAACTCTCTACTGTTTCTACATGTTAGTATAGTGACTGTGAGAAGACAATTGCTTTTATAATAAAAGGATTTTCTTGAGGCTCACTGTTTTTATTACTTAAAGAGAGAAAAAAAGAAAATGTGTTCAAGTTTTGATAGTTTATATGGCAATTTCAGTATTTCAATGGTAAATGGTTTGTGGCTAACTTGAAACTCAACAAATACTCTACCCTACCATTCTTTTCCTAAACTACCCTGCCTCCACCTTTGCACCTAATTTTTCCCATAATAATTCCAGAGACAAAACAAATTTTGTTGGGATCTTTTTGTTAGAGAACATTTTGCTTCTGGAAAAGTAAATACATCTGGGATGGTCTAACATTTCTAAACTGTAGAATCATTCTTGTACCAAGAAAAGCTCCTTGGTATATTAAGAGGACTGACTATTATGTTGAATTGCCTGATGATGAGAATTGCTCTGAACCTCTCTGTTAGAGTCCAATTATAATGAGTCAGGGGATTCAGGATCCTCTTCTATGTCTGAATTTTCAGTACCAGTATACAAACAGATATGTTGACTCTGTCTCGAGATCAATTTTTTAAATGCAAAATTTGTGTTGTTTTATTTTGTGATTTTATTTCATTGTTTCTTGGAGAAGTATATTTGCTTTCTATTTCCTTTCTTGTTTCCCTCTACTTTTCGATATCAGGCTCTTCCATTTCCTAGAAACAAGACAACTCATTCAACTCAGTACAATAGAGTATTCATTAAAAAAAAAAAAATTAGCAACATCCTATTATAGTTGAGTTGCTGTATTTTATATTTGTATTTAGACTGAATTGTATACTCTTATAATCCAGAACAACCATTCTTCACTCATGCCACATTTATCTTGGAAACTAAGAAAGTGTAAGAGGTTCAGTAAACTTTAAAAATCTGGTAGCTTGAAAGATAACCTTAACTCTGCAATAATAGTCAGCTCAGTTAGCTTGATGTTTGGTGAACTGGAAAGTTCCCTTCTCTTATATTTTCACTATATTTATTAATAAGGTCATATATTTTGAGACTGTTTAAGACTTTATAGTTTTGCCTAGAGAAGAGGTATCACTAAAGGAGTTTATATCATACCAATAAATGATGGTGATTGCTTATTGACAGCAGGCGCCAAACCCTCATAGGTTCTATAGCAGCTAATGAGAAGGATATCACAGGTGTAGCTTTCTACACCACTGAGTGAGTATTATGTGATGGTCTCCTGGATAAACCTCTGCAGTATGGATTTTTCATCAATGCAAGAGAAAAAAAACCCAACAATTTCAAGCCCCAGAGACTTCACACTTGGGGACTGAAGCAAAAAAAGCCTGTTGATCTTTATGATGACTACACCCATCAAATAGGCAGGGATTTCTGGAAGCAGATGTATGCAGCTTAAAGAAGGCAGAGGCCACTAGGACAAGCAGTCTGTCATGGATGTGGTTTGATTTGGTTGCATTTCCATAACTCAAGTGGAATCTAGCTCAATCTGCTTGTCTAACTGTGCTTGAAGAAACTCATAAGGTGAGACTGGATATCTCTACGACCTGATTGTTTTATGAGCCCTTTGCCTGCTGTTTTGTTCCAACTGCTGAACAAATGAGCAAACAAACACTCAGACAACTTTGTTTTAATAGCTGCTGAGTAGCACTGTGGCAGTGGGATTTGTGAATGTGAGTATCAGAGGCAGTCACAGAGGTGAGGATTTACACAAGTGAAGAAATAAAAAGCAAAAAAGTCCTGTGTCTGTTTTGAGACATGGACATAGTGTTCAAGGTTCAGCCTCTAATTTAGAGAGACTCTCAAAGTTGACAGTCTGCTAAAGCCAGAGAGAGACCATGTCACTCACTGCATGCACTACTTTTTTCACTCTCCTGAACACTGCTGGGCATGGGGTACTAGCTGAACCACCTTAGTATGACTAGATATGGCAGTACTTTATGCTCATCCTCAGAGAAGAACATTTAAATTCTACCCAAAGGCAATTAAAGACACTAACATTTCAGGAATGTAATCAGAGATACTTAAAAGACAAAGGTGGGTGCAGCTAGCTCTGTAGCAGTCTAAAAAAGCAAAACACTGCATGTTCTGCTGAGGCATGCTGGTACATACATTACTACTCTACAACAAGCTGCCTCTGCTGTTTGAGTTACAAAGCTGAAATTGCCTCATCAACCGTAACAGTCCCCTTAATAACCCTATAATTCTATATTTCACACTATTTTTTTCTGTGTGATCTGCATTATATTTTAGTAAAGCCTCATCTCTTTGGTTCATTGTTTCTCAAAATAGAAGTGGAAAAAGTATTAATGTCAGTTCAAGAAAAAGTCACACTATTAGAGAGTGGAAATGAAAAACTGCCCATCTTTCTCCTCACCAGTGAGCCAGTCCTTCAAACAGGTTTGTGAAGAAGAATATCTAGCAACATCATGAAGCCAAGTACAGGGAGATTAAAAAATGTCGTTTTATCTCATCTCTGGCCATGTGCACTCAGAACCTGAATCCTACTCATAATTTATAGACTATATTTGACTTTTATCTTTTTCATCTAGGGGTGGTGTACTTTAAAGCTGATGGTGGAAAAAAAAGTGTATTACTAAAACTTCTAAAAATGGAAGTACAAGTAAATATGGATTCAACTCAAGTTTTTCTCAAAGTCAATATCTCCTTTTAGATTGCTCAAATAAATGTGAAGAAAGCTGCTTACCATGTTCACAGTAAGGGAGTGAGGCATCCCTTTTGACTTATCTGGATTCAAAAGCATTTCTATGTTCAAAGCTTTTTATTCATGGAAATCTGTAGCAGTGTGAGAAGATGATGGTATGTGAGTCTTCAGAAGGAGCAGAACTGACCAAAATGATGAATAAAGAACAAGGAAAGAGAAAACAATTTCTTAGAACAGGATAAAAAGTACTGTAGCATAGCTAAAAACTGAAGCACTTCTAAGGCAAGGGACTATTTCTGCAAATGTGAACATAGTTCTCTGGAATTAAAAATTTTTGTGAAGTTTGAACCTGAAAAAATGTAATTTTGATGCTATTCTTTTGCATAGTTCATCATCACACTACAGTGCTCTGTGGTATTGCTTATGCATTCTTGCTTTCTATATGTGATGAATTCTATTGTAAAAACATCACCGTGTTAAACAAATAAAGAATTTGTGGTAAATAACAAGAAAAATCCCTTTGTATTTGTGAATTAAAGATGACCTCAAAAGGATAATTTTTATTGTGATTGTGTGACAAGGTTTTGGTAGTGGAGGCAGGGTGTGTGTGGTGTTGTGTGTGTGCTACAGCGGTGGCTTCGGGGAGAAGCTGACAGAACCTTCCCCTATATCTAATGGTGCAAATGCCAGCTGGCTCCAAGATGGACCTGCCTCTGGCCAAGGCCAAACCCATCAGTGACAGTGGTAGCACTTCTTGATGGAAAGAGTATCTAAGAAGGCAAAAAAAGCCTGTACAACAGCCATTGCAGCCAGACAGAGGAGTGAGGATATGTGAGAGCAACAACTCTGCAGACACTAAAGTCAGTTAAGAAGGAGAGGGAAGAAGTGCTCCAGGTGCTGGAGCAGATTCCTCTGCAGCCCATGGAGAAGACTGTGGTGAAGGCAGGCTGTCCTCCTGCAGCCCATGGAGATCCACCCGCAGCCACAATGATCCCATGCCAGAGCAGGTAGAAGCCTACGGGAGGCTGCAACCCTGTGGAAAGCCCATGCTGGAGCAGGCTCTTGTTAGGACCTGTGACTCCACTGAGAGGGGTCCATTCTAAAGCAGATGGGCTGGCATCACTTTTGATCCTGTGGGACACACACTGGAGCAGTTTGTGAAGAACTGCAGCCTGTGGGAAGAAGGGCTAGTGCTGAAGAAATTTGTGGAGAGATGTTTCCCAGGGATGAACTGACCACAACCCCGACTTTCTGCCCAGTATTTAGGCAGGAGGAGATAGAAGAAATCAGGAGTGAAGCTGATGATTTATTTAGGTTTCTATATTCTGCTATTACTCCAGCAAATTTCAGTTTTTGCTGCAAAGCCTCAGTTTCAGTAGGAGGGGATGATACTTTCCTAGTCACACGCAGAGAAGCGTCTGCAGTCTCATATTTAGGACACTCGCATAGGAGGTAAAAGATGTGAGGTTAAATCTGCTCATGCTGAGCAGAAAAACGACCTTGGGTCTTTTGTTTGCAGAGTGAGTGCTCTGATCACAGAACTGTAATACAAAAGGTCAGCAGGAGAACCACAGTTTCTTCATTTTGGAGAAGGCAGAAACTGCACCTGCATTTTTTTGTACAGCCTGTGTGTGGTACACAAGCACTGTGTATGTATAGGAAGATTAGGAGTTTCATGGGATATTGGCACATGGGACTCCCGCATCCTGACATGATTAACTGAGTTTCACTGCCTGGGGTGTTGTACACATACACTGATGCAGAAGTTGAAGTGTTTTCAGGAACTTTCTAGTCAAACAGGGCCCTGAACTGCTTCCAGGACACAGATCAGCAGCTATGCATTCTTGTCTTGAATTTTTAATCTTTTTTTTTTTTTTTCTCTACAATCCAAAAGGTTTTTTTTCTTTTATTTCCCCCCGACCTGTTGACTTCCTGCCCCTCACAGTTTGTAGTTCTCCTATATTTTGAAATGGAGGATGGAGAGGAACTGGGGCCAGGTTCTTCCCATGCATAAAGAGACTAGAGTAAGAGAGTTTGTTATGTCTCTTTTTATTCCCTCTCTTCTGTCCATCTTTCCACTTTCCTCTTTTAGCAGTTTAGGTACTACTGATATGAACAGAAATATGGTCATTTACAGCAAGGTCCTAGAAAAAAGACAAAATAGCAGTAATCACTGCTCTTTCACTCAGTTAGCTGAATTGTGTTTTTTCCACTTTGTTTTGTAGAATGCAAGTTTTCAGTAAAGCAACTCTTAATATGATTATGATGTTTTCATCTGCAGAATAACCTCTGTAATCAAAAATCGATACACATGCAATGGGCAAATCAGACTCTTCCTGCCCACAAGTCTCTGCAATATTATGTTTTAAGCAGCTTTGATTTACTTTGATTTGGAAAAATGGTTTGTCTGCAGAACTGTGTATATATTCATGCACATGGTAGCTTAAACTGTAGTACAGATGTCAGAGCTTTAGAACCATAATCTAAAGCTGACCTTTCCACTTTTAGCTTCAAGAAAGAGTAGTTCTAGCTTGTCTTACAGTGGAGACATTTTAATAGAAGCTGTTTTAAGGACTTCTACGAAACCATCTCTGTCTAAGGTAGTTGAATTCCTGGTGAACATTGCACCTGGTTTTACAGACAAAGGACTATTAAGAACAGTACTGCCACCACCATCAAAAAAATTGAGTATATAAATAAATAGATTCCTTACCCATATTTCTGTAACATTACAGCATGAGTAAGCACACAACATTATGTTTCCCATGAAGTTTATACTGACTGTCACTTGGGATAGCCAGAATAGATCTTTCATTTATATATACAATTATAATCTCAAATTTTTGTAGGGCTCAGCACAAAACCATCACATGGATTTGCCCTCTCTTCCCATCTTAAATCAGACACCAATCCAGTAATGTGGATAAATAGATGCATTCATGATTCACACCTGAAAAAGGAAGCCTGATGCAGACGTGGATCAACATTATATTATCATTAAATCTGTATGTAAATAGCTGCACACATGGAAACAATTTGCAGTACAGAACAAGAGAAACAGAAATTTAATTATCTTTAAAAGTCCACGAGCTATTTATGCATGTCATAATTTGCAACTTGATTTACTAGATTATATATACATAGACATACAGATACGTACATGTAGAAGAGGCAGTGGCTAACATAGACACTTCAGATATGCATTTTGACTCTTTGGAAAAAAGACTTTCAGAGGTTTTATAAAGTGGTGTTTGAATTCTCAAATACAATGTTTGCATGACATTTTCACCTCTGGGTCTGCATGGAAACAAATGCGTATAAACCCCTTAATGATTACTTAACCATTACAAAAGTGTGCATACAATAATACCTTGAAAAGGACCTAGTGTAACTGACACTGTGAGCATCAGGCAAGCTGTTTATTTTGGTGTTACTCAGAGTTATTGAGTTCATATGTTGAATTTCTATGCAGCAGCACTGCTGCTAGACTGTAGGTGCCAATGCCTGGCTGCCATCAGTTCTGGAGTAATATTTGTTGTAATGAGTTGCTTTTTTTTTTTTTTTTAATGGTCATTCTATTCCTCTGCAAATAGTGTGAACTGGGGAGAGACAATGTTCCAGCAACGGTGTCCAGTTACCAGCACAGCTGGCATCAGCAGGACCAGGGGAAGGCAAAGACAGATGGAGGTTTAAAGGACAAGCCAGAGTCACTGCCAATCAATAGCAGAGTATCAGCAATCATAGCAAAGTATGTCTAGCATCTAAGGCAATGAAATGAAAAATGACAGATACACCTAAATGGAAGTAAGAGCCTGAAATCTCAGTCTGGAAGGAAGAGGGAAGAGCAATATAATTCTGTAGAAATCTGTCTCAGATCTCCTGCTGTAAATTACAGACATAACAATATAGCTGGAGGCTGAATTCAGACTGAGGTGCTGCTGGCTACAGGACAAAATGTTCAGAAAGAAATATCAGCATTGCCAACAGGAATAGTTGACATTGCATAACTTTGGTGTGTTTTTAATCACCCATACAGGGGCTTTGGAAGAGACAAAGAAGTTGGATATTATCAGAAGATTGTTTTCTGCCTGTATTTAGTTCACAGCTCCAGATCCTCTTGATCTTGCCAATTCCAGACATTTCAGTGAGGGGCTTGGTGTGACCAAATCTCTCTGCTTTCTGTGTCAGTTAAGCACACTCAGTACCTTTTGAGAGAGCTCTGCACCTTGGCAGATCAAGCCCTGGGGCCCCGTTTTGTGAAGCGAACTTCAGCTAGAAGCACTAGTTTCACAAGTAAGCTCTGTCTCCTGCAGTTCAAAATGTCATTAATATTATCACACAGTCCTAGTTCTTCTGTCACTTTATACCAGTCCTTAATTAAAAGTGCATTCACATTTTTCTATCCCTGCAAGAGTAGGTCTTTTACTACAGTCCTCTTAATGGAGATTAGTTGCCTGAAATGATGCATCTTACAGCCTAGAGGCAAATAGCTGCTGCTGGTTTTGTTTTCTTTTCTTTACCAGTGGAAGTTGTCTGTGATGCAAATCACTGTGCAAGGGATGAGGTCTGCCAGGCTCTTTGGCCAGGAACTGTGGGGTAGGAGCAAAAGTTCAGCCCTTCTCTTGGGGCAGCTACTTCATAGCCTGTCAAGCAGTGGTGAAACTTTTCATCCTGCAGCCTGCCTGAATACCAGAGTCTACGTTTTGCTTTCAATATACCAGAAGGAAGCATACATTATTATCTTAGATTAAAGGTAACAGTCAAACAAGGAAGAATAAAAGAGAAATGTCCTATAGAGGTGTCCTTTTTATGCCTGGAAATGACCTAGCACACTTCTTGGTATTGTGTATGAACAAAATGAAATATGCAGATGCAAAACTACATCCTGCAGTTGTGGTACAGTGACGCAAGTCAAGAAACAACAGTGTCAGCCATTTATATATGAAAGCATTTAAAGCTTTGCTTAGCTACTGCTTTACATAAATCTATTTGATCTGTTGTGCTAAATGAAACTTTTCCTAGTCAATTTAAGACACCTACATCAACATCACATAAGACACATACAGTAATCAGAATTCAGGAAAGAATCATTTACTTTAAATTTCCCATATGAAAGAAAACTTTCTCTGTAGATATTAATAGAAAATCATAATCCTTGTTACAGCTTTTGAATCAAGTAAGATAATTTCATAAGACATATATTCCAAAAGCACATGTGAGGAATGCATTAATATGTTCAGGAAGCTTTTTTTTTTTTCCTTAAAAAAATACACACTCAGATTGAGGAAAAAAGTTAATGGGTACAATAAGTGTGATTTCTGTTGCATTGGTTTTACTTCTAAAAACAAGTATGAATTTTGCCTTAAGGTCAATTTGTTAGTTTTGCAGATTGGAAACTACAATATTGCATATGATTCCTAGGGTCTACTACAAATTACCACCATTTGACAGAATTTGAAGATTTGGAACAGTTTATTTAAATCAAAGCATAGATTCTGAACTTTGTTTACCATGAAAAGTTCACTGCATTTCCTCTGTAACTATCCATGTCTTAGCATACCACTATTTACAAATGCTTTTGAGTGTGTGTTTAGTCTGGACAGCTGAGAAATACACATTCACATTTATTTTCACTTGTGTATCCTTGCCTTTGCCCTTACTCGTATTCCTATACCTTTGAAGTCTGTGTATGAATATGTGCACAGTTCTGCGGTGGCAGTCAGTATGAGGCAGGTAAATGCTACCTACTACTTAAAATGCAATAGATGTAATTTTTTAACTGGAGCTTTTCATTTTTTAGTAATTAATCCTGTGGTAACTTACAGCATTCTTTTTTGGCCTAATTTGATTAATTTTTTCCAATAGAATTCCATACCTTAAATATATTTCTTTCCATTAATATGCTGAAAACATGGTACTTATTTTCATTCTTAAACTGTAATTTTCAAAAGAAAAGACCATAACTGCTTTCCTGACTTTCTGCATTCCATTTTGTTCTGAATATCTACAGGCTTTATGAAATATTTTGATATAGTGCTGTATTTCCTTAATTCAGGAATATTTGCTCCTCTGCCTTTTTCTTACTCTGTATTTTAAACATTCTCTCAATACACAACAGTATCCATCTGCTCTGTGAATGAACGGTGTTAGGAATTCTGCATTTTTCTTTAGATTTTTCTTTAACCAAAAAAAAAAAAAATATATATATAAAATGGAGTTTTTTTTAATTTGGACTTTGTGGATGGTTAATGATATCCAGCTAATGAGAGCATCTGATCTCTGTTCCTATCAGTTCATAGTGCTTCAATAGGTTCTTATTTGTATTTTTTACCGGTTTTAATTTTATTTAGAAAAGTAACTAACCTTACTTGAAAAATTGATTTTGTTTCCTAAGTGTTGTTAGAATAAATCCATGTTTAGTCACTGTTGCAGTCTTTCTGCGTATTGACCAGGATATGCTATTTTGACTGAGTCCTATCTTTCAGTTTCATTAGAAGCTTATATGGCCTCTGTATGTTCTCAGAGGTTATACCAACACTGCACACTGGTATGCATGTCAGGATCTACTGAATTGATCTATATTATTCAAAGAATAAACAATGCAATCTTCAGAAACACTATTTCTATTGAACAGTGAATTCTTCCTGATTTTAATTAGTTTCTTTGAATTATTTTCAAGCCATATTCTTTCCCAAGTGAGTAGTTGTAGAACTAGTTTGATTGTTTGGGTTTTGTGGGTTTTTTTTTAACACATTGGAAGTCTTGGCTGAATAGTCTTGAAGAACTGATATTGAAGAATTAGGCCAACAAATGAACAGCGAAAAGAGTGGCTTATTTGATCATCGTCAATGTAGTCCTCTGAATAAAGTAACTCTACTGAAAATTCACATAAAATCTAGCAAAGCACACAGGTAGTTTTATTCATTTATGTGTTTTAAGTTTGGAGTATTCATACACTCACTGGTGTGTTAGCAGCTGTCATAAAAATAAAGCTTTCTTAACATTTAAGTAGGCTATAAAGTTTCTGCAAGTTATTTATGGTCGGTGATTTTTACTGAATAAACACAAAAAAGCCTTAGTCCTTATACACGGATCCTTTGTCCAGTCAGTCTGAAACTAAACGGACCCAGCTTGGGGGTAGAAAGCTGAGACATTTATTGAATATTCGCATTACAATATATAGATCCGAGGAACAGGGTATGTTAATGAGGAGGTAGGACATCTTAATAAGGGGGATGAGTTATGTTAACTAGGGGTGAGGAAATTCAGTCACTGTATTTCATCATAGGGTCTTCACACCCAGACCACCTGGGGAGGGGACAAGGGGGTTTCTGGATATCTTGCCCCATCTTGTAAAGTCCTTCCATATCTTGCAAGCAGAGACAGGACTAATACACATAGATAGCTGAAAACAGTTCTCATCCTCAAGGTATCTTCTTGTAGCCAGGCCCCTGCTTTATCAAGGGAGGAACCTCTCTCGGCCTCTGCTGCCTAAGGCCTGCTGCACTCCTGTCAACTCCTTTTCTGTAAAGTTTAGATCCCAACAGGGTCCCTATGCTTCATATTATTAAGTTGAATACAGTTTCAAATTTAGCCTTTATTATTAGCTAGAAAAGTATAGCAGAAAAATCTAATGATCTGCACTTTTATTATGAGCATCATAGTATAAAAATACATAATCATAAAAGTCTTGTGATAAAAGACATCAAAGAACAGTTTTACTAGAGTAATAGAGGATACCTACTACTGTGTTTACCCTGGGATTTTTTCCAGCTGTGATATAAAATTTTCTGATCTTAAGGTAAATGTAACAAAAATCTGTAAGGAATGTTGAATAATTTGAAAAGATTTTGTTGTTGCTGCTGTTGTTAGGTAACTGTGGTGTCACTAAGACTTCAATCTGCTCAGCAGAACTGAAGAGGGTTTTGAATGCAAGCACCATGATAAACTGAGAAGTAGAGTATGTGTTGGCCATGACTTGGCAAGAACTGCATGGTTGTGCCAACAGGTGGCACCCATGGAAGGTATACAGAGCAGTGACTAACAGAAAGGAACATCTGTCTTTGAGAGTCAAGCTCAAATATTTGTCACTGATTACATAAGAAAACAGTACAAATTAATGATCAGGAAGCTCCATCCACCAAGGATTCACCCTTCTTCCTCTTTTGAAGATAGTCTTACAATGATGCTCTGCTAGATTTGCATGGCCAGAGAGGAGGCAACAAGAGGCTTGACTCTCACTGAGTATGAAAGAAAGTTTTGAGGGGTTTTGCACTATTTACCATTGTCTAATGACCAGCAGTCATTACTGAAGGGAAATGTTAATCCTGACAGGTATGGTAATTCAGGCTCGTAGGATGTAGGAAAGATGGGAAAAATATTATTTTAGTTTCACCATTTCCCCTCTTTTTTAACTGTGTTTTGAGAATATAACTAGCTCAATATAGGAAATGACATCTCTCTCTTTCTCACAGCAGAAAGTTTTTAACACTTTTTTCATAGTGATTGGTGCCCATGCAATATGCACAGAGGTGATTTTAGAGACTTACAATGCTAAAGAGTCCTACAGTACTATTGAGAACAGCTCTGCACAGAAAGACTTGGAGGTGATGCTTGATGAAAAACTCAACATAAGCCAGCAGTGTGCACTCACAGCCCAGAAGGCCCACCAAATCCTGGGCTGCATCAAAATGAGCATGGCCAGCAAGTCAAAGGAGGTGATTCTTCCCCTTTGCTCTTGTGAGATCCCACCTGGAGTACTGTGTCCAGTTCTCGTGTCCCCAACATGGAAGAGACATAGAACTGTTGAGCAAGTGCAGAGGAGGACCGTGAAGTGGATAAGAGGACTGGAGCACCTCCCTTGCAAAGACAAGCTCAGGAAGTTGGGGCTGTTCAGCCTGGAGAAGAGAAGGTTGCATGGACACCTCATAGCAAACTTCCACTATTTGAAAGGGCCTACAGGGAAGCTGGAGGGGAACTCTTCATCACAAACAGTAGTGACAGGACAAGGAGTAATGGGTACAAATCGAAAGGTGGGAAATTTAAGTCAGATACTAAAAATAAATTCTTTACTGTGAGGATGGTAAGACACTGGAAGAAGTTGCCCAGGGAGGTTGTGGATGCCCCAGCCCTGGCAATGTTCAAGGCCAGTTTGGATAAGGCCTTGAGAAACATGGTCTAATGGGAGGGGAGGTGTCCCTGCCCATGGAAGGGAGAGGTTGGGACTAGATGACATTTAAGATCCTTTCCAACCTCTTAACATTCTATGATTCTACAAAACAAACAGGCTGTATTTCTGCATGGAACCTCTTCTGGGTAGAATGACATATCAAACAAACTGACACAGAAGTCTGTGGTGTACAGAAAAATGTCCACTTGCTAACACTGTAGGCTTTTCAATACCTTTTTAATCCTTACTCTTTGAAAATAATATTAGAGGAAGAAAGAAGCAGTGAAATTCCCTGTCTTATTTGGGATATTTTACATGTTTGCCAAATGTATCTTAGGTGTATTTTTTGAGTAGAGCTGGTCTGAAATCCAGAAGTCTCACATTTTGTCCTGCATGTCATACAAGGTCTTGTTAACTTAAAGTTTCAATATTTTTTATGGTTCTTCTGCACTTGTTTCAACAGAAAATTTCATTTGTAGCTTAAAAGGCATTTTGTTTGCAGTAGAATTTATAAAATTCATGTCAATATCAAACTGTGAAAATTCATTCCTCAGCAGCAGAAGTACTTTCCATAGCTGAACTGAAAGAGTGCTGTGCTTTAGAAGTGTTATAAGTCCTATTAAACATATATCTGTAACTTAGACTGGAACAGAAGGAATATTTCAATCATCCAACTGTTGTCCACAGTGCATGGTAGATATGGGATCCAATCCTAACCGCTTTGTTATAGAATAGTACTCTGTATTATATCTTTTATTGCCCAAGTTTCTATTTCAAGTATCTTTTTTCCTAGGTGTGATCTCCATAATCACAAATAGTTATATCCTGGTATTGTTGGTTAGACTCTTTCAGTTGCTGGGGCAGAAATCTTTTGATGGTTACTAAACAGTGCATGAATGTGAGCATCTATCTACAACTTGTTAGTATAGCACTTCAAAATTTTCCTCACCATCTTTTCAGGCCCACAATTCTCACAAATTATAGTTCTTGTTTTATTAACCAATTTTCTTACCACCCTTCCTGTCATTGTATTTATATATTTCTGTTGCATATAATCTGGGATTCATCTGACCTAATTTTGGATGTTTACATCAAGAGGAATCAAACTGAACTCTCCTAATCAATGAAAAGATCTTTAAAATCAAATTGCAATAATCTGTTATGAATAACACAGCTATGGTTGATCTGACTTTGAGTCAGGGGATGAAGTAGGTAACCTCTGTTATTTCTCTCTGCTCCCATCCACTGTGATTCAATAACAGAGCAAGGTGATCAGCCTTGTCAGCTTTTGAGTTTGTACAGTAGCAGAATTTGGAATAGTGCTGGAGAAAAATTTAACACAAGTTTTCATGTGAGTCAAGGATTTCATTGATTGTTTTCTTGGATTAAAGTTCTTAAACATCGAATAGTGTAGCATCTATATCTCAGGATACAGTTCAGTGACTTTATTTTATATAGTGAACAATTGTGGGAATTCACACTAATAGTAGTTGTAAGTGTATTAAGACAAGATTGAACAAATCCCTAACTTGTGTAGATTCAGACCTTGGGAAAATTCTAGACAAAGATTTATTGTAAATATAATGATAAACTGATGTTGGACACAGGGTTTTTTTCACGAGTCCCTGGCCAGTTCTCTCTGAACTAGGATATTCTTTTGTGCAGAATAACATACTATGTCATTAAAGCTGCTTTATGTACTCAAATAGAAACTGGTTTTCTACAGATAAATCTTTTGTAATTTATTGCTGCTGTCACAAACCAAATTTAAAAAAGACACTTGAGCAGGAAAAAACACTTCATATTTTAAAAGCAAAAACTCTTGCTGTTCTTTTCTTTATTCCCCCCCACCCCCCTCTCTTAGGATTTCAATTTGATATAAGCTTGCCTTTTTGCTTTGTTATCTACATCTATGGTTTTGCTTTCAGGTGTAATTTACTGAGGAGTGGAAAAATTGTTCTTCAAGTGGACAACACAGGTCTTCAAGTGATATTATATCTCATAATGGGTGTCATGGAACTCAACAGAAAGAGTAATTGTATACACTAGGAAATATTTCCTCAGGTTAGGAAATATATGTAATCTGTTTGGTGACCTATTTATTTCTTATATTTTATTAAAGGTTTGTGTTGTGGGTTTAGGGTTTTTTGTGTTATCTTTTTTTTTTTAATATTGCCTATCCCACAGGAAAAAAAATTCTTTGTATTATTTTGACTAGTATAAAATCATTATTTTTTTTTCTCCTACCATTATTTTTCATTTTGAATGTGGCAGAAGTGTCCTCTTGTATCATCACTTCAAGCACATTCTTAGTCAAACAGCAAGACAAATAACAACCCAAAGGTCTAGTTCAGAGCAATGTTCATTATCATCTTGTTCTGTACTGTAAATTAGAAAAATTCAGTTTGTGAAAATATTCCATGTCTATATAAAAATGTAGCCCTATGTTATGAGCATATGAGTCATGAAGTCACAAGCAAGTTATCAACTGTTTATGGTACTATGGAACTCATACTGGAGGCAGTACAACAGCTTAATAAGAATAAGAATATAATACTATTATAAGAGTAGACATCATTAAAACAACATTAATCAAACTGACTAATACAGTGGGGAAAATAACAACATTTTGCCCTCACAAGACTTGATTAAGTGTCAGACTTACAGCAAAACCAGATGTTTAAATGCATCAATGAAAGAGTTATAAAGCCATACTTGAAAATATAAATGATAATTAGAAAATACAATTAACATTATTAGTAGTAGGCTAATAGCTGCACAGACAAAGGTGATTAAGCCAGGTTATATGATTTCAATATAATAGAAAAATAACCAAAGAGCAACTAGTAATCCTTCCTCCTTGTAACTCTGCCACCTTTCACCAATTTGGAGTTTGAAAAAAAAGAAAAACAAAATGGAGTCAAGCTCAGAAAGTTTTTGATCAAGATATATTTTTATCTATATACTTATATATGTATATATTCATTCCTGTTAAAAAAGATTAGTTTGTTGATAAAACCAGTGAGTTAATATGAAAACTGACATCTAAAAAATATAACTTCATGTATAATTCTTGTATCAACCTGCCACTAGGAACAAGACAGTATTATTTATTTCCTTGCTTTGATAATATCTTAAATCAAATAACTGTCTTTACTAGTCTTAACCAATATAAGTATAAATGTGAAGAAGATACATTTTCTTCAAGCTATTCCACATTTCAGCTCCTCTTTTTCAAGTGAACCCATAATTTCAGCCCCTTGCATCTCGAGATACTGTTAGAAAACAGGGGAAAAGACAAGAAACTGTTAGAATAAATAGAAGAGGTGAAATTAAATATATGACAGTTTTTAGCAGCATTGTTTAATGCATTACTAGTAGCTCAAAAATGTTGCATAGGAATTTATCATTATATAACATAATAAAAGCTACTTAGAACACTAAACGATGTGCCCCAGCTTACACAGAAATTCTGGTATCCACCCTTTCTTTTCTCCAAACACACCTTTTTGGCTTTTTTGGTGTTTTGCCCTCTTTACAGAGGCCGAACTGCTAGTGATTATGGACTAAAACATTCAATCAACTGCAATGACCACCCAGGTGCTATAAGAGATTGATTGCACTGTTGGTGCAGAGTGGACAAGCTGTCCAGGTGCTGAAGGAGTGTACATCCCACACCTGCTACAAACTGAGTGTTAAACCAGATAAGGAAAGAGGCAAACCACCCTGAGAGGTGGAGTAGTGTTTCTATTTCTTTACACAGATGATTCAGCTATGATAACTGCCCACAACACTCACAACCAGCCCAAAGGTATGTTGATGAGCCATAATGGCTTGTAATGGACTCAGCTGTGCTGACATAAGAGAAAGCTGCAACATCTTAGGTGTCAGAGATTCCTGAAGTACCCTGTGAGTCACAGTATTACTTCATCCAGCGTAATACTCCTCGCCCCAGGGAGATGCTGGAAATGTTCCCACCTGAACCTGAGCATACACAACTCTGAGTTTCAGGGCTTCCCAGAGCACCCAGGGCTTCTACCACCACCTCGATGGATCAGGACTATCACTAGGACTTCGACCAATGAACACTGAAACTGCAACAACCAAGTCTTATCACTGGATCCAATGGGTGGGTGTCTTGCATGTTCTTCCAGTCACCTGGGAGGTCTGCAACCCTCCTCCAACTGCCTGTACCAGCTCTACAGCCTCAATCCAGCACAACCAAGCATCTGCTGGTACCAAATCCTAGCTATCCATTGTTTCCTGCCAGTGCTGACTCTCCAGATGTTCCTGCCAGGTTTTCCAAACATGGAAGGGTGGCCCGTCTTGCCCTGTCTTGTGACCAGTCTGTTTTTCTGGGTGGAGGAGGCCAGATACCATCTCAATTTGGTTTAGTGGGTGGGGCTTTGGAGTTTTCTCCTCTTTGGTTGGTTTGACCCGATTTTATCATTACTGTTACTGGCATTCTTCTTGTTAAGAGTTAATTTTTTCACTTACATCTGGATGTATTTGGTGTCTCACTCCATATTGGAGAAACCAGGGGTATTAAAGGGAAGAGACCTCTGTCCAAAGTTACTCCTCCAAATTGTCTCAAACTGAGACATAATGTCAAGGAAAATGAGTAGTTACAGCAAAATTGGGCACTGCTATAATATAATTTCAGTCCATGAAGCATCTAAGAACTTGTAAGAAGTTTCATTAAATGGAGCTAGACTCTTCAAAGAAACTGTGACATAACTTCTTCAACAGAGGGTCACACTTAGGATTAAGTGCATGATCCAACTAGATAGGTTACAGTCCCAAGACACAATTTTCTGCTGCAATAAGACAAAAAGGAACATCTGTCCATGGACACAGCTAAGCTAAATTTATGAATTGGACCAAGTGAGAGATGAGGTTTGTCAGGAAGAGCTTTATGTCTCCCCATGCACATGCATATACATGAGTGCAAAGGTGGGGCTTGCCAAGATCTGATCCCCACCTGCTCCCACCAGTGGTGGTTGACACAGTCCCTCGTGGGGAAACATGATGCTCATCATAGTTGGGCTCTGGTCAGTGATTAGACCCTAACATGGGCTCTCTGTTCGTAGGCCATGCCAGATGTCCATGTAGTGATATTTCCCCACACTTCTTTTTTTGGATGGGCATTTGTGACCAGCTATTGGTACAGGCCATTAGTCAAGTCAGTCAATGGTGATATTGCAGTATACCTTTTCAGCAGTTTCAGATGTCATTCTCCTATCACTTGCAGTTTCAAGGCCCCTACTAAGGCCCAATGCAGTCATTTCTTATCGGAGTTGCCCCGTCAGTCATGGCTGATAATGCTCAGACCTCAGTTCTTGGTCACAGCAAGGTCATGATGCTTCTGTGACATCTGCCATTTGCCTGTTTGGGAATGAAGCACTGTTCTTTTATCCCCCTGCTCCCTTCTGCTTCAGAGTGTGAAGGGAAGCCCATTTGACTAATCAGACACAAAAATCCTGGACCTAGAAAACCAGTAGTGATAGTTGATTGATTTCCAGATGCTGATTCTGAGACTGCAGTTACTAGGAAAGGCTGGTGATCCCAACAGGCTCAGAGTTCAGTTTAAATCAGTATTATTATTAAATCAGTAATGAAATGAACACATTTGTATGATGTCAGCTAACAACTAGTACAAACTGGACAATTCAACTTCCTAACCAACTGCAGATTCAGCCATCCTCTCTCACATAAAGAGACAGTAGTTTTCACCAGAGATGGGCCAGCTAAGGATGAAATCATAATAGAGTACCACAAACTTTTGTTTTTCCTCTCACCTCTCCACTGCAGGTAGAAGAGGGCTTTTGCTTTGTTCAGATAAACTGATATATTTTCTTTATAACCAACTTTCTTACCTTCATTCTTATTTTGTTGCAGTCTGACCCAAAGTCTTACTTGGTTATGGGAAACGTGCTTTCTGAAGTGACAGGTTTGTGAAAATAGCTTATTCTTCCCCACTAGAATGTTAAGGGTCATTTTCCATTGCTTTGATAGGTAATAAATCAGTATGTCTTGCTTCCCTCCTGTAATATGTAAAACAATGGTGAACAGCCTCAGTGTATCTAAAGCAGGCAAATAATGATATTCCTAAGCAGGAAATTATTGCCTGAGCATCTGTTGCACAGAATAACTCCATACAGCATGCGAAGAATTCCGCTCAGAAATACTACAGTTAAAAACACTTTTATGATAAATTATGGAAGCCAGAAATCACACTATTGTGGATTTATATACCAGTTATTTTAATTTAATATTCTCATTATGGATCATAGAAATAGTGACTATCAGGAGTAACAAAGTAAAAACAGACAAACCTCAAACTCATAGTCTATATTTCTAGAAGGGCTATTGATTTTTTTCTGTTATAGTACTTCTGGTAGAGCTGAATCAATTACTGATGTATCCTAAGAGACAAATATTTTTTTCTGAAGCTCTCTTTTTATTTTCTTTTGGAAATTTGTTTTCTAAAAAAAACCCAACCAACTTTGGAAACTGCTGAGACTATCACATTTAAATTAGTACATTATCCTCACATTGATGTGAAGTTCTGCTCTGGCTGGGGAAATAAAAAGTGGCTTAACTTGTTAAATATAGAGCATGACATTATCCAGTGGGCTGTTAGTTTAGCATTTTCAAATGCCTTATGAGACTTTCAAACCTAGATGCTTTTAAGATAGTGAAATTAATACTTTGCGATGGGATGAAATTCATACTGTTATGTGATGAGGCTACACAACTTAGTTAGACATCTTAATAAATGGCATAAAAGCTCGAGAATAAGATTCTTCCCCACTGCCTTTGTTGCCAGTTGCTATTAATCTCTACTTAAAACTGTGTGGGCAAACATCAGCTGGAATGCTGTGATCAATTTCAGCTACTGCAAAAGTATCTATGAAGATAAATAAGAATAACTGGAACACTACAAAGCCTGATGTGCAAACAGAGATCAAAATATCTAGAATTTATTAGTTGAGGGAAGGGAATGGTGATTGATGGAGATGTGATAGCAAGCTGTAAGTATGCAAAAGGTTGCTGCAGAGGAGAAGAAAACAATTTACTGAAAAAAGAGAAGTGGATGGATTTATTCTAATAATTAAAGTGTATTTTCTATTTTAGGAAAAAAAGAAAAAAGTATCCAAATAAAAGCAATGGCAAAGTGCTGAAACATATTGCCCAGCAGTTGTGGAGTCTGTAAGCATAGAACTTCAGCAATGGATTAGGCAAATATCTCTGAAAAATTAATAGTAATCTCTGGCAATCTCGTTTTGAGCTGGAGCATGGATTTAGATTATCTTGTGAACCTTTCCAAAGGTTTATTTTCATTATTTTATTAGAAGTCATTCTTTTCAAAAGCACCTGCTTCAAAACAGATGAACTCCAGAAGGGTTTTCTATTCTCAGGTGGGTGAGATAAATAGTGGATTCCTGAGTGGGAAAGAACAGTCTGCAACATTGTTGCCTTTCTCTTTCCATGCGTGTGGTTTAAGTATACATGACATTAAAAACATGATTTTAGACTTAGACTCCGGACTTCTTAGAGTTCTTGGGTCTGAGATGTTTTGACATATTCCTAGTGTGGTCTAGGACACTTTATTGATGAGAACCAAGTTTCTAAGTTTGGCCTTCAGGGTTAGGTAGCAACACTTCAGAGCATTAAGAAATAAAACAAAAAAGGATTTTTTTCCTCATTGACTCCTGAAATGATTTTTTAAGCTAGAAAGATATTTAGATATCTTAATTTCTTTCATATACAATATTATTTTTCCCTTTAAAACAGGTATTGAGCTTTGAGCCACTTAGAAGTACTTGAGATGATTGAATCTGTGGGTTGTTGATTTCTGCATACCTAATGAAGAGCACCCTGCCTTGGTTTCAGTGAGATTTTGCCTAAATGGAGAAAGCAAGATCAGAATCTCAGAGGCAGGGTAGCCTGACGTGGCACATGTCAGAGTCAGTCCACAACTTACACATCTTCTTTCTGGCATGATATATTTGATAACTGCCAGCTCTCCACTGTATTTTGAGGTGTATAAAGTATTCTGTGGTAGTTTTATTGCTCTGTTTGTGCACATGCCTCTCTTGGGTAGTAGCTGTGGGTGTAACTTCTGAGTTTCAGGCAAGAAAACTTGACATATGATTACATGCAGGAGATGTATAGTAGAGCAAAATCGTTCATCTGAAAAGTGAAAGCCTGTTTGAGAAAGTTTTTAGTGTTAACTGCTATATTACTTTCTTCTACTTGAATGTGTGACTATATTCTTGGTATCTCCACTGAAGCAGGATGGTGGAGAAAACTTCAAAGAGGTGGAAAATGTCCTTTAAATATAAAAATTTAAACATTATTTATGAACTAAATATCCTCTTACCACAGACAGGAAGTCTGATGACACAGTGATGGGTGCAGCAAGGCCAGATAAGATAAAAAAACCCCCAGCCTTCTCAGGTCATTCAGTGCATAAAGATAACTAGCACTTTTTAGGTTAGATATGTTCCTCACTTTAAAGCAGTATTTACATTAAAAAGAGACACTGGCCTTCTGAAGTGTTATTGAGCTGAGGCAGCCTGGAGACAGGGGACCTTTCATGTAATCAGTTATCCTTCAGAGTCTGGCATTTTTATTAGCAATGTTTCCTACTCAAAAGTATGTTAATGCATTGTAGGAATAATATGCTTTATAAGAGACACTGCAAAACATATATATTGTAACAGTATACACTTGGAGAATTTCTTTTGTCATTGTTTCTGATCATGTTTAAGAAAGGATGTTTTGCAAGAAGTGAAGTCAGTATGACAAATCTAACAGCAATTGCCATTCTCACTTGGTGGCCATAAATCCCTTCCTGACTATTTAAAAGAATAATATTGCAGATGTTTTAGATGTCACCACTTTCCTCAGAAATAATCTCTTAATGTGAGGCTCTTGCAACTGCAAAAGGAAAGATTTAAGTCAATTTAAACTGTGTCTCAAAATTTGAATCCAATTACTCTGAAATTAAGAAATAATTTGAAATAAAACACATTTGTAATAAAAATTGATAGTAAACAAATTTAATAGAAATAATTTTAATAATAATATAAAACATGAAATTAACTCATGCAGTGCAATTGACAGATCATTTTAACAGCCATTCAATTGCAAAAAATATTTTGTTAAACATTTGGATTTTAAATTTGATTCTAGAAGGATATACACCAAGCATTCAAAATTCCTGTATTTTTCTCCTCATTAATTGCAAATATACTAGTTTAGCAAAGCAAATAGTTTTGCTTATATACTCCCATCTTTCATTCACATTTCAGAAAAATAAACATTTAACAAGTAAAGGGGGAAAGTAAGCCAAAGGAATTTGTCTCATTTAATGGTGGAACCAGGAGATGCCAGTTCTTTTCAGATGCCAACAAGAAAGGCACAAACACTTTCAAGGCAGGTAGCTATTTATTGATACAGTGATGGAAAGGATGATAGAGAGTTATAAAATCTTACATCCCTTCTGATGCAGGGAAGCCTGAGATATTGCAGCATTGGGCAGACTTCTGGTCAGGGCATGGCATGCTACACAGATCCTGTCTGTTGTGAGCTTTGACAGCTCTGGAGCCATGGAAAACTTGCTCACAGTACCAGTTCATCAGGCACTGACAGCAATGAATCCTGGAATAGGTATAAACCAATAAAAAATTGATTATACATACACTGATTAGCTATATGTTGATGATGTGTACATTGTTTAATTATATTACTGATTAGATAATTCTTGTGATTGCACATTAAACAATATTAGATACATACACCAAATTTGCCATTATGTGAATCACAAGCTTTTTTGTACAATAGTCCTCTAGGCTGATCACTACAAGTAGGAAGGATTAAATATTTTTGTGAATGGGTCAGCTTGTGATGCTGTGAGGGTATTTCCTTGGTTTAGTACAGGTTTTTGGACATGCAGAGTGGAACAGGAAATAAATATATATTATGAACTTCAATCAATGCAAGATGATTTCTACTGACATAGAAATAAAGCACAATCACAGAAACACAGAATGCCGGGTTGGAAGGAACTTCAAAGATCATCTGATTCAACCTTTCTTGGCAAAATCACAGTCTAGACAAGATGGCCCAGCATCCTGTCCAGCTGAGTCTTAAAAATGTCCAATGTTGACAAATCCATTTCTTCCCTGGGGAGATTATTTTAGTGGCTGACTGCTCTCATGGTGGAAAATTTTCCTCTTTTATCTAATGAGAATGTCCCCAGGAGTAACTTTAACATAATATTCCTTGTCTTTTTCATGTGACTCCTTGTAAAAATGGAGTCTTCATCTTTATAGGCATGCTTTAAATACTGCAACACAATGATATCTTCTCCCCTAGGCCTTTCCTTCTCCAGGCTGAACAAACTCTACTCTCTGTCTGTCCTCACAAGGCATCTTCCCACTTCTTGGAACACCTTTGTAGCCCTTGCCTGGACCCTGTCCAGCTTGTCCACATCTTTTTTGTATAGTGAGGATTAAAATTTAACACAGCATTCCAGGTATAGCCTGATAAGCACCGAGTAGAGTCTTTACTTGTGGTGTCCCTGTGTGATGGGTTAACCCTGGCTGGACACAAGATGCCCACCAAAGCCACTTAGTCACTCCCATTCCTCGGCTGGACAGGAGACACCAAATATAATGAAAGGCTTGTGAGTCAAGATAAAGACAGTGAGAGATCCCTCATCAGTTACCACCACATAAAATACAGACTCCATTTGAGGAAATGATTTTAATTTGTTACCAAATCAGAGTAAGATCACAGAATCACAGAATACTTAGGGTTGGAAGGGACCTCTGGACATCATCTGGTCCAACCACCCTGCCAAGGCAGGGTCATCTGGAGCAGGTTACACAGGAACATGCCCAGGTGGATTTGGAATATCTCCAGAGAGGGAGACTCCATGACCTCTCTGGGCAGCCTTTTCTGGTGCTCAGCCACCTTCAGCATAAAGAAGTTCTTCCACATGTTGAGGTGAAACTTCTTGTGTTTTAGCTTATGGGCACTGTTCCACATCTTATTGCTGGACACCATGGAAAAGAGGCTGGCACCATTCTCTTGGCACCCACATTTGAGATATTTGTATGTACTGATGAGAAGTCTTCTCAGTCTCCTTTTCCCTAGACTAAACAGTCCCAGCTCATAAAAGAGATGTTCCAGACCACCTAATCATCTCTGCTGGATACATGTCTCTCTTGAACTGTGGAGACCAGAACTGAACACAATACTCCAGATGTGGCCTCAGGAAGAGGATCATCTCCCTTCTCATTATCACTTAGATAATGAGAAATGAAAACTAAGTTTTAAAAGACCTTCCCCCAACCCTTCTGTTCTTCAGAGACAGCTCTGAGAAATTTGGTACTCAGGCCAATATCATAGATGAGAAGCAAGAGAGCTGCATCAGCATGTTTTCTTGCCCTGGCTAGTTTGTCTTGTTTTTGAGTAGGCCCAGTTAGTTCAAGGTACAGTCAGATGGAGCTGTACCTCCTTTATGGGCTTGGGACTGCTGCTTTGTTGGAAATTAATCATAGAACGGATTGGGTTGGAAGGGGACTTGAAAGATCATATAGTTCCAACCCTATGCCACAGGCAGAGGGACATCTTCAACTAGACCAGACTGCCTTGAACACCTTCAGGGATGGGCCACCCACAGCTTCCCCTGGCAATCCATTTCAGTACCTCACCATCCTCACAGTAAAGAATTTTTTCCTAATATTTAATCTAAACCTGCTCTCTTTCAATTTGAACCCCTTCCCTCTTGTCCTGTCACTACATGGTCTTGTAAATAGTCTTGTCCCATATTTCCTGTAAGTTCCCTTCAGGTACTGAAAAGCCACAATTAGGTCACCCCAAAGCTTCTCTTTTTCAGGCTAAACAATTTCAAGTCTTTCAGCCTTTCCTCACAGGAGAGGTGCACCACCCCTCTGACCAACTTGGTGGCCCTCCTATGGGCTCAATCCAATGGTTTGATGTCCTTCCTGGGCTGGGAACCCCAGACCTGTACATTGTACTCCAGGCCATGTCTCACCAGAACAGAGGGGCAGAATCACCTCCCTTGATCTGTTGGCCATGCTTCTTTTGATGCAGCCCTGGCCATATTTGGCTTTCAGGGCTGCAAGTGCACATTGTTGGGTCATGTCCAACATCTCACCACCAGAACCCAAAAGTTTTTCTTGGCCGGGTTGCTCTTGATCTGTTCATCTCCCAGCCTGTATTTATACTGGGGGGTTGCCCTGACCCAAGTGCAGCACCTTGCACTTTAACTTGTTAAACCTAATGAAACTCCCACGCTCCCACTTCTTGAACCTGTACAGGTCCCTCTGGATCACATCCTGTCCTTCAGGTGTGTCAACAGCACTACTCAGCTGGGTGTCATCTGCAAATTTGTTTAGAGTGCACTCAATCCTTCTCTCTATGTCATTAATGAAGATATTAAATAACAATGGACGAAATAAAGACCCTTGAGGGACACCACTTGTAACTGATACACATTGGGACCCTGAGCCATTGACCAATATCCTCTGGATATGATCATTCAGCCAATTCCTAGTCCACCCAACAGTCCACCCATTGAATCCATTGGGCTCCAATTTAGAGAGAAGGATGTTGTGGGGGATGGTGTCAAAGGGTTTACAGAAGTCTAGATACATGACATCTGTAACTCTTCCCTTGTCCACTGATGTAGTCACTCCATCACAGTAGGCCACTGGGTTGGTCAGACTGGATTTTTCCTTGGTGAAGCTGTGCTGGTTGTCTTGAATTGTTTTTCATGTGCCTTACCAGAGCTTCTAGGAGGATCTATTCCATGATCTTCCCGAGCACACAGGTGAGGTTGACAGGTCAGTAATTCCCAGGGTGTTCCTTTCTATCCTTTTTAAAGATGAGTGCTGTTTCCCTTTTACCAGTCTGGATGTCACCTGGCTCACATGACTTTTCAAATATCATGGAGAGTGGCTGGTCAGTTACACCAATGGCTGCCTTCAGGACTCTTGGATGGATCTTATCAGGTCCCATAGACTTGTGTATATTCAGGTTCCTCAGGTGGTCATGAGCCTGATCTTCACTTACAGTGGGAGAGATTTTGCTGTCCTGTCCCCATCCTTCTGTTCATCCACTTGAGATGTGTGGGAAGAGAAGTTGTCCTCGAAGACTGAGGCAAAAAGTTGTTAAGTACCTTAGATTTCTCATCTCTTATTCCCTGTTTATTAATATTACTTATTGGAGGGGGTACACCACCTCTGATTTTCCTTTTTTGACTAACATACCTGTAGAAGCCATTGCTCTTTATTTTTGCATCCTTTGCTAGGTTCGGTTCCATTTTGCTTTGACCTTCCTCACCCCCTCCCTACAAAATCATACTTGTCTATACTCTTCCCAGGTTACCTGTCCTAGTTTCCACTGCCTATGCATTTTCCTTCCTTGCCCCAAATTAACTTTTATTGCAGCATCAGAACTTTCTGTTACATAAACGCATAGATATTCAATTCCCTTCCTCCCAAACAATAGATATATGCAAATATATATGATGTCTAACACGCAGAAGGGGAGGGAAAACAGAATATGACTGAAACTGTTGAGTCTATTAAAATATTCCTCAGTATCAAAGCTATAACCTCAAATAATTTACACTACACAATGAGTCATGCATTCTACTTCCATCCCTGAATAATGACAGGATGTGGGGAAGAAGGTGTGCTATCTACTTAAGGAAAATTACAAACACATTCATTTAAAACTGCACCATCCTGCTACCACAAACTTCAGTATCACATCATATTGAATCAGTCAGCCAGCAAGCTCTGCTGCTAGACATGCCTTCAAAGCAGGCATTTGTGCCCCTCTACCTTGCTGAATGCATCTCTCATACTGTAATTTAGAAAATGATCTCTGGTAATGTTTTACATTACAAGACTTGGTTCAGACAGGCTTTTGTCTAATAGCAGGGTGTCCACACAAGGCATGATATTAGAAACGTCATCTTAAATTAGGAAAGGGTCAGCTCAGAATAAAGGTATTGTCATCATTGCTAATGAAACTCCAAAGTGAAGTGGAGTAACACTGAAAGTATTAAATCAGATATTTTTCATTAAATGATTTGATTTGACTCTGCTTATGTTTCTATTCTATTGTCTCTCCACAGCTTCTGACAACAATATAAATACAATGTGTGCATCTCAAAACGAAACCAACATAAAAAGCTCTGTAAAAATAAAATTGAATAAACACATCACCATTTGAGCATGGCAACATCATAATGAGACACAAGGTGAGGAAAAGTAATTTTACCATTACGCAGACAGCAAAATATAATAGGGTATGGTAATATGGAGGCAAAGACATCAAAAAATGTTAACTCTGTATAATAATGACCCCATATAATAACCGTAAATTTGAATTTCATTGTATTAATTTAAATTACATCCATCCCCCACACCAAAGCATCACAAAAGATTCAGAATAAAACTGCTGTTTACAAATATAGAGCAATGATTGTGATTGGTTTAATTAGCTCTGTTGTTTGACTATTCACATAAGAGTTAGTGAAGTGGTGAGATGAGATTTTCTTTACCTTATCTAAGCATTAAATTTGCTTGCTACTGACTGCATAGTTTGCTTACAGGTTTTATCCTCAGATATTAGTCTATGAATAAGACAATTATGTATGCAAAGTGAATGGAATGTAAGTTATCATTGAAATAATTAGTGAGTGTCCAGCCAGAACAGGATTAATTTATGCAGTATCCAGGAAGAGGCATGGCTGGGACCCAGAAGTTATTCTATACCACCTCACACCATTGCTGGGGGTGAGGGAAAGGGAATATTTTCCAGGGAGAAGCAGTCCCTTCCAAGTCGGCATAACATGGTGGAGGGAGCAGTGGGATATTGTTGTTTCCATGTGAATTGTTCACCTCTTTCTTGTACCCTCTGTCATTAGTGTTGTTGCTGTTACCATTCATTTTATTCTCATTGCTGTTTCAAATAACTTGTTCTTATTTCAATACAGGATATTTACCTTTTGTGCCTCCAATTCTCCTCTCCAACCTGCCACAGGGAGGAGGAGTAGGACAGGGAAGGGGAAGGAGTGAACAAGCTGCATGTGGTTTCAGTGGGACCACTAAATTGGATAATACCATTCATAAACAGTGACAATGAGAAAGAACATACTGTCATGGCTAGGCTTCACGAACGAAGATTTGGGAAGGGCTCTACCCACGCTTGCTGCAAGCACGCTGATGGCTAAAAA
>JAWWEU010000111.1:95291574-95308757 GCA_035583155.1 Acropternis orthonyx | reverse complement strand
TTTGGAGTTAGAGTTGTCCTTCTCCTAGGATGGTTGCCAGGAGGCTAGCGAGCCCATCCTGCCCGTGGACACACTTTTTCTGACCCTTCAATTGAGACCTGACTAGCATGGGAGACCCTACCAGAGGCACAAACCACCACCAGCGTAGCTCACAACCTCATAAGGGCAGGCAAGCTTCTCCCCCGCGACAGGAGGGTGCCCGTGGAGAAGAGGGGGTGCCCGTGGAGAAGAGGGGGTGCCCGTGGAGAAGAAAAACACACTGTAAGAACTCTACTATTTACAGGGAAATATTTAGCCCTCCCAAAGTTTCTAATTTTAAACAGAACAGTTGAGAAAACTAATTTTTAATGATCTGCATGAAAGTCCAGAGCCAGAAAGGTGCTATTTAACAGGGACACATTACATCTTTAGTATATAATGAAGGTAGGGTTGGTCCCGTGGCATAATTGTTAGCACTCTGGACTCTGAATCCCAAGGGCCCGAGTTCGAGTCTCAGTAGGGACCGTCCCCTGGGCAGTTAAATTCCTCCCTGCCATCTGATCCTGTCAGATCTTGGATGCTCAGCAGGGGCAGCCCCCATTAGTACTGGGTGTTGTAGACAGTCCCAAGGATTTCACTGTCACTGTCCGAGCTCGCTCGGCTGTGGCAAATGGACCTCAGGACTTAAAGAGTGGGGCCACTTCTGCGCCCGCTGTGCCTCACCTAAAAAATCCACTGTGCAGGCTGGAAGGGCACACCCACATGGGGAGAGCCCTTCCCCAGATCTTGGTTCACAAAGTCTGGCCATTATTTATTATTATTATTATTATTATTATTATTATTATTATTATTATTATTATTATTATTATTATTATTATTATTATTATTATATAATGAAGGTGTGAAATCTTTTCTTCATCAGTGAATCAGACCCTGACATTTCCTGTTGGTCTGAGACAATGTGTGCCGGCCCATAACAGAGGGAGAGAAACTAGATGATCTTTAAAGTTCCTCCCAATGCATTCCATGATTTTGTTAATGTATTTTTATGCTGTGTCTACATGTACCTTGTACGTACTTCAAATGTTCTTATCAAGTTACACTTGGAAGTTTCAATATGTCTGTTGACCAGATAGCTGACATTTGCTAGGTGATACTGAATATGGTATTGTTCTTGTCTTACATGTCCAACTGGTCTTTCTAAACTTCCTCTATAAACAAAAAGGAAAGGAACGGAGGGAGCATCATTCATGTAACTCTTTAAGAGTTATTTAAAATAGATGAGGTGAATGGGCTTCTTGAGTTCCCAGGTGCCAATGAGCAGCTTAGGTGGATGAGGCCAGTGATACATAATGATACATGTTATAATAATAATAATACACTTTATTTTCCTCCCTTGATCACTTACCATATAACCCCTCTCCATATATATTGTAACCTGTGTCATACTATATGTCTTTGTGAAAGACTGGAGAAAATCACGGAATATGTCAAGTTAGAAGGGACCCACAAAGATCATCAGGTTCAACTCCTGACCCTGCACAGGACCACCCCCAAGAGTCACACCATGTATACTTCTTGAACTCTGTTGGGCTTGCTGGCTCAAAACCACTAAAGTGTATGTTTGTGTGAGCAGGGGCAGGGCAAGTTCTGCATAGGTGGGACAATGTACTGCTCTGCATCCTGCCCCTGGAGCCTCTAGTCCAGCCCCAGAATGGCTATGAAGCCACTGGTGCACTGAAGGCCCCAGCTGGAGATTGAAGGGCCCCAGATGAGCAGAACAGATAAAAGAAGTAGCACAAGTGTACATGTGGTCATGACCCAACATCTTGGCCTTTATAGCTAGCAGCTGAGAGCCTGCTGGATCCAAGCAGTAACTATTAATCTTTCTCTATCCCTTTTCCTCTCTGTCTCTCTTGTTCTCCTAACTTCCACTTCTTGAAATCTGAGTAACTTAAAGTTGGATGGATTAGCGTTTGTTAAGCCACTGCTTTGTGAAGTACATTATTTTGATTGAATGCTGCTTTAAAATTTACCAAGTACCGTATTCTACCTCAGTGCTCTGAAGTTTGCAAAGAAAAGTTTGTTTTTCAGTATCCTGAGAGCTTTGTTGTGTTCTGCCCTTGCACTGTCTCAGGGTGTTGAAGTACCTAAGCCCTTAAAAAAACCCAAAACAGCTGAGTGAGCTGAGGGCCTTATAGGCTTTCTGGTGCTTTGACTGTTAACACATGGATGGTTGTATTCTGATTTCATACTGTACTTCTGTGAATTCTGCCAGAATAAAACCCATAAAGGTATAACTGACATTATGAATAAACCAGCTTTAATAATTTTCAAATATACAGGAAGAATACCCATGTTTTATCCCACTATGACTGCAAATGCACAACATCTACTCCGAATCTACAAGTCATAATAAGACAGCTAAGCCACAGTTTCTGCCCTCAGCATTGCTAGTGTGTGGTATAAGGTCAATGGTCGCATCTCATTAATAGTTACATTTAAAAAAGTGTGATTTTCCAGTGTCAGTGTGGTCTCTATGCTCTCTGATCATCATATAATACTTTTTGTTGATACAACTGAATAGGTAATAGGACACTTCATGTTACAAATTTTCAGTGTTCTCTGTCAGAACAGTAATGCTGATACAACAGCAATGCAATCAACATAATCAAGTGTTATTCATGACATGTTATTCATGGAAAATATTCTCTTTATTAGACTTTCTAAATTAAGGTGAAAATATTATGATTACTTCAGGTAGTTATGATTTTATCTAAAATTCCCTTTGCATGCAATATTCTAAAGGGTATTGGAAGGTGAATGAAGAAAGACCATCTGGTGCATTTTCTAATGTGAAAAAAATGGTTTTCCAGTGACACATTTAGATTACCACTTTTACTTTTGGTAATCTATCAGTGAGAAAAAATGTATCATAGAGCAGTAGAAGACTGGGGAATAGTGCTAAGAGAAATGGCAGAAACATCAGTCCTGGGATGCTTTAAGAAATAATAAAAAACAGCCCAGAAATAAAATGCCTATCAGACCCTGATATCTATGAGAGTCTCTGTAAAGTCCTGAACCTATCTTGGGACAATCCCAAGCACAAATACAGGCTAGAGGAAGAATGCATTGAAAGCAGCCTTGAGGAAAAGGATTTTGGAGGGGCTGGTGGATAAGAAGCTAAGCATATGTCAGCAATAAGCATTCACAGCCCAGAAAGCCAGTCGTATGCTGGCCTTCATCAAAAGCAGTGTGGCCAGCAGGTCGAGGGAGGGGATTCTTTTGCTCTGCTCCACTCTGATGAGCCCCCACCTGGACTGCTGTGTCCAGATCTGGGGCCTGCAACAGAAGGACATGGACCTCCTGGAGTGATTCAGAGAGGGCTCACAAAATTATCAAGGGACTGGAGCACTTCTATGAACACAGGCAGAAAATTTGTGTTCTTCAGCCTGGAAAAGATAAAGCTCTGGGGAGAACTTTAAACAACTTTCCAATACCTAAAGGGAGGCTACAGGAAAGGTGAAGGGGAACTTTTTACAAGGACAAGTAATTATGGGAGGAATGGCTTCAAACTGAAAAAGGGTGGATTTAGATTAGATAGCAGGAGAAATTATTTACTATGAGGATGTTGAAACACTAGAACAAGTTTCCCAGAGAAGATGTACATGCCCAACCCCTGGAAGTGTTCAAGGTCAGGTTGGATGGGGCCCTGGGCAACCTGATCTAGTGAATGACATCCCTGCCCATGGCAGGGAGTTTGGAAATAGATGATCTTTAAGGTCCCTTGCAGGGACTATACTTTCAGTGACACGGCATCCACATCTTACCTGAGCAACCTGTTCCAGTGCCTCACCATCCTCTGAGTAAAGAATTTCCTCCTAACAACTAATCTAAATCTCCTCTCTTTTAGCTCAAAACTCTTCTCCCTTCTCCTATAAATACCTGCCCATGTGAAAATTCACTCTCTATCTTTTTTTATAAGCTTCATTTAAGTACTGGAAGGATGTACTGGTGAAGATGAAAAACAGGATAGTTTCCAGGGCAGACCCCTGCAGCACTGTGCTTGTTACCAGTCGTTAGGTAGAGAATGACCTGTTAATGATGACTATCTGAACCTGTAATCTGGTAATCAAAACAGTCTTTTACCAACCTACTTGTCTACCCATACAGACAGTAACACTGTAATTTTTTATACAGACCCCATTTTGAAATATATCTCCCATGCTATCTATTTATAGGCAACTGTGAATGTACTAATAACAAGAAGATTCATAGTATACTGTTAATTTTTAGTTTGTAGTAATTTATGCACTCACATTTACAGAAGCTTATAGTTACGTGTTTGTTTTTTTTTTTTATGAGTGGGAAGGTGTGAATCAAAGGCAAATAGCCAAGTTTTCTATAGTGCTTACATTCTGAATATTTAGGCTGAAAGAGAGGTTTTCAAAGGTTTATAGTTGCCTAATTTGAACTCAAACTGAAACACAAATTGGGTGTGGCTACATGTGTCTTGAAAACCTTAATGGGTGGCTATTTGAATCCTTAGGTAAATAGCGAACATTTACTGAAATAGAAAGGTTCGTATCTTACTTACACTAACATGATGATTAGAGCTGTGAAGTTCAGCACAGAGGACAGGGAAAAAGTAAACACTGGCACTGTAGAAGTCAGTTTACAGAACAGAGTTAGTGCAAAACTTAATGTGAAACTACCGTCATGATGGATCACCCAACAAATGCTAGCTAGTAGAAAGCTAGAGCCAGGGTCACAAATATGTAAAGACTTAGGGAGAAGTTTAGCAGCAGTTCTGAGGGATTCATATTTCGGCTGTTGGATTTGGTCACTTAGAGAGTCTTAGAGATGAATGTAAGATGAAATCACCTTTGAAAATGAGACCTTGCTTTCTATATTAACATAAAAATACAACTATGAATGGAGCAGCATCTAACTTCAGCCTAAAATCTGAGCTACGCCTGTGTTATCCTCCTGACTAACAAATGAATGTGCATATTAATTAAAGATTAAGCACCTTGCTGAAATGTTGTTTTCAGGATATGAGTCAAGAAATAATTTATGAAAAACAAATATTACCTTGCTTTACTGTCAGCTGCATGGCTCTAATACAAAGTAATATGCTTAATAGAGTAGGATGAAGGACCATGGTATTTTGGAAACATTTTTGTTGTTAATTTTTGCAAGTGAATTCAGAGCTCATGTGACAGCTCTATTCAGATTCAGAAAGGATGTATCTCAAGCAAAATTAATGGATATTTTCTTATATTGCCTGCACAATATCCATCAGCTGTGATGTCAAGGGTGTCAATTAGTGTCAATTATGATGGTGATTTTTTGTAATGTGGGCATCTGTCTCCTAGGAGCTGGATAAACTGCCAAGTTACTATATCTGAGCTGCAAAATAGCAGATGGTCACAATTTTCCATCACCAGCTATCTGGGTTGAACTTGTAGAAAGGACTTACAGGGCAAAAGGCTTTAAATCATGTGCATTTCAGCTTCTTTTCAGGTATGTATGGCTGCATCTATACTAACACATCTAAATAGGATGAGATTGTGTGTCCAAGAGTGCCTCAGACTGAGTCACACTGTTTAATTAAAGGCAGTGGGGCTGTAGTGAGATGTCAGCGTCCTAAGCTCCTCAGGAAAAATCTGTTGTTATTGGTCACTTCCTCTTTGATTTTTGATATCTTCTTGTGCTTATTTTTATACTTTTTTCTTAACACATTCTGTAAATGTGAACTTTATCTCCCTTGGTTCTCAATGATTCAGTTTTCTGTTCTATCTAAATTTCTTTAACAAGATTTTACTCCTACGGTGACTACTGATGGGCCACTGAGATATCTGTTTACAACCCGGAATCTGTTCTGTGTTTACACTACTGGAAACCACACAGCTAAGTTATTCTATAGTTACACTATAAGCTACATCTATCCTAGACCAAACTTGACTACTTAGGTAATTGCTATCACAGCTAAACCAAGGTAAAATTTATATATGCCAGGAATACCCCAAACAAGCCCTGAGACCACGCTCCATTGGGTGACAGACTGCATCCTTTATTTAGCAATGAGAAAGTCATATTTAATGGAGTACAGACATGGCTTCAGAGTGATTCAGGCTCTCATCTGGCCATGTCAGAGGCAAAGAAAGAGGCAAAGGAAGATGTCCTTCCAGATTTTCATTTGCAGGGCATGCTGGAGTTCATTGGGAACAATGTGAATATCTCAAGTGACAGTCAAATACCCTAAAAAGATGCCTGGCTTGTACCTATACTTCCACACTTTAAGAATGAAATTTCACCAATTAGGCTGTATTTTGATGTGCTTAATTCTTAAATGTTATGCATAGATATTTGTTTTTTCAATGCAGTAATCATCTGAAAGGAATGTTCACTCCCAAAAATGTAAACGTAGTATGAATTAAATTCTGCTTTATACTTTTAATTAGGAATGCTATGAACAGTAATGACAGCCATCAAGTTGATTTGGAATTCTGTCAGTGAAGTGCAAATGAGAAACATATGGAAAATAGAGTTTAAATTCCCTTTACTAGGTTGCACATCTCTGTCACTTGTTAAGAAGCAGCAAAATGGATGATACAATATGCACTGTAAATTCTGCTGACCTGAACAATAATATCTCATCCTCTGCATATCTTTCCAGCAACAGGAGGAGCAACAGTGAGTAGCAAGTAGGTGGGAAAGGGTCAACCCATGGCAGTGATGAAATTCTGTGCTGATGTTCAATGAGATCTGGCTTTGAGAGATCTTTCACAGGTAAGCTTTTGCCTAGAATAAACAGATAGACATTTAACCTTACTGCTACAGGCAGAGATTGCTGTATGCTTGGTCTTTCCCTCCTGATAACTGAACCATGAAGTATTTTGAACTGCCTTGGATCAAAGGACAAAGTGTCCTTGGAGATGACATAATTTAATTAAGAACCTGTAGTTTCACTTGTCTATGTGTAGCAAACAAACAAACAAAAAAAAACCTCTTAAATGAGTAGCATACTAGATACAGTATGAAAATTAAATGAGCATTGGCTCTTACTGTCCTTGGGTGTGTGCATTAAATTGAGTTATATTCATGATGAAAAAGAGGTGGGTTCATTTCAGGTAGGATTCATTTAACTAAACTACAGTGAATACATCTCATCTACAGTTATTACCCCTGGGGCTCCCATTACTGTCAATAAAGAGCAATAGACACCTTGAGGAGGTAGTTTATCTCAGTGTACGCCTGAAACAGGCTGAGTCATGCTTCAAAACTTTCCCTCTCAGGATGAAAAAGTTTATTTGCAGGTAAGATGAAACTGTGTAAAAAACTATACACGGGCAACTACTACAGACCAGCCAACATCCTCCAAGTTCAGACTCACTTTCCATGCAAAAACCACACCTGTTGCTTTTCAAATGTGTGCATACTTATAACACAATGGGATTTTTCATAAAAAGATGCCTCAGACTCAACAAGGAAATGGGATCCAGCTCACTCCTAAGGGTGAACCAGTACAGAAGTTCCAAGCTATTGCTGGAGGACAGTAAAAAGTTGCTGAAGAATTCTACTGTTCTGTGTGAAGTGGAAAGGCATGGAGGGCATGGGTGGAATCGGGAACAGGGCAGGAGAATTTTGTAAAGAGATTTTAAGTCATTCACAGAGATGACAAAATTAATGTTGAAGATTGCAAAATGGGAGTTTTTCATTTATTTTTGTCATGGTGTCACTTACATTGTAAATTCTCTTTTTCCATGATCCTCCTATTTTCACAATTTTTCTTATTGGGATGCCAGTCTTCCCAGGAGAGCAACTTCTTTCAGCTCTGGTAAGAAAGAACTAGTCTTGCTGCTTTCCTTTTTGTGCCATGGAGGAGCCTTTATTATGACTGCTGAACAGCTATGTTGGGATATCAAAAAGAATATTGAGGGGAGTGCTGCTTTTGCTTACAGTGGTGCTTCCCTCCAGTGCCTTCCGAACTTGATCTGTCTCAACAAGCTGGAGCCTGTGCACAGCGCTTGCTCCCTCACCTTTGCTGTGAGCTCTAAAATACTCAGAAAACAAAAACACACTTTGAGAAATCCTATAAAATGGATTTTACTGCAGAGTGAATATTTTCAAACTTCTGTCTAGCACTGACCCAAAAAGAAAAACACTTTTACATCAGTGAATAGCAGGTAGAGACGTCAAGCATGGAATTATTAAACTGTTTACACTGGTTCACAGCCAGCTCAGTACCCACTGTTGAGGACACCCTTTGCCATCACTAAAGCATGATGTATGAATGATAAAGGCCAGAGAGTTAAAAGGTTTTTATTTAAAACAATTATTTAAGAAGCCTATTGTAAAAATCATGCATTTTTTTTGAAAGACCTAACAAATAGCTTTCTGATTCACAAAAAAAGTAAAAATAGTATTTTTGTGTCTGGACTTTAAAATTTAACTACAAAGCAACAGAACACATTTTGATTTTATTGCCATAATCACTTTCAGTTTCTAGACTATGACATCTATGTCATCTGCCAGAAGTCCTGGTTGACTGGAGAAGTTCCAGCTGACTGGAAATTAGCAAATGTAATGCCTATCTACAGGAAAGGTTGGAAGGATGATTCAGGGTACTACAGGTATGTCAGCCTCACCTTGGTTGCAGGCAAGGTTATGAAGCAGATCATCCTGAGCGCCATTGCATGGCAGGTGAAGGACAACCAGGTAATCAAGCCCAGTCAACATGGATTTATGAAAGGCAGGTCCTGCTTCACCAACTTGATCTCATTCTACAAAAAGGAGACCAGCTTGGTGGATGAGGGGAGGGCTGTGGATGTGATCTATCTAAACTTTAGTAATGCATTTGACACCATGTCCCACAGCATCCTCCTAGAAAAACTTGCTGCTTGTGACTTGGGTGGGTTGACTCTTTGAATGGTGAAAAAAGGGCTGGATGGCTGGGCCTAGAGAGTTGTGCTGAATGAAGCTAAATCCAGTTGGCAGCTGGTTGCTAGCAGTGTTCCCCAGGGCTCAATTTTGGGGCCGGCTGTGTTTGACATCTTTATTGATGATCTGGACATGAGGATTAGTGAACTCTCAGTAAATTTGCTGATGACACCAAGTTGTATGGGAGTGTTGGTCTGCTGCAGGGTGGGAAGGCTCTACAGAGAGACCTGGACAGACTCGACCAATGGGCTGAGGACAACTATATGAGGTTCAATAAGGCCAAGTGCTGGGTCCTGTACTTGGGTCACAACAACCCCAGGAAGCGCTACAGGCTTGGGGAGGAGTTGCTTGAGAGCTGTTCAGCAGAAAGTGTCTTGGTAGTGCTGGTTGACAGCTGGCTCAGTATGAGCGAGAAGTGTGCCCAGGTGGTCAAGAAGGTCAATGGCATCTTGGCCTGGATCAAGAATGGTGTAGCCAGCTGTACTAAGCAAGTGATCATTCCCCTGTGTTCGACACTGTTGAGGCTGCATCTCGAGTACTGCATTCAGTTCTGGGTCCCTCACTTTAAAAAGACATTGTTGTGCTAGAGACTATCCAGTGAAGGGCAACAAGACCCATGAAAGGACTAGAGAACATATCTGATGGGGAACATCTGAGGGACCTGGGTTTGTTTAGTCTCAAGAAGAGGAGGCCTGAGGGGACCTCACCACTCTCTACAACTACCTGAAAAGAGGTTGTACTGAAGTGGGGATTGATCTCTTGTACCATGCCTGCAGTGAGAGGATTAAAGGAAATTGCCTTAAAATGAGACAGGAGATTCAGATTAGATATTAGAAAATATTTTTTCACTATTAAGGTGGTCAGGCATTGGAATAGATTACTCACGGTGGTGATGAAGTCACCACCCCTGGAGGAGTTTAAGAGGTGTCTGCATCTGCTCTGGGTGATGTGGTTTAGGGTTTAGGGGTTACAGCGGCAGTGCTGGGTTAATGGTTGGACTGGATGATCTTACAGATCTCTTCCAACCTTGATGATTCTATGATTCTATGAAATGCTTTTGGATGTTCTCTTTAGTCCTGGTTTCTATATTTAGATCAGCAAAAATCACCGTACACCGTATTTGTGTGGACAAATATTGGCATATCCATATGAACATACAAGCATGTACTATTTCTACCTATGTGTCTCATATGCAAAACACATAATGTTAGCATTAGGTGGGTTGCTGAGTGTGCCACCCATTTTGTCTATATGTTTTAAGTCAGTCAAAAATTCAATTAATATATCTAGGAATTTGTGAGTAATAATCAATTCTAATATAATATGAATAATATAAATCTTCTGAGAAACTTCATTTGTACATACACAAAATCCCATACATTTGCACTAATTTCTACATAATATTAATTAAAGGTTAATTTAACATTCCTAAAAAGAGCCTTACTTCTCTATATTGACCTGAAAAAGTAAGAAGAATTTGAATTTCTAGCAAACTAACAAAATACTTCAGAGAACTAACCTTTTCCCTTGTTAAATCAATTACCAATTGAGTAGATTCCTATTATGTCATGGTGTTTTTTTCATGTTGCAATGGTATTACTACTTGGAAAGTAATGTACCTTGATGTATTTTTCTAATGTAGTTTGTGAGATCAAGCAATTCTGAATTCTTCTATTATGTCATCCTTCATGAAAAACAAAAGAAAATAAAGAAAACGAAGTCCTAGGCTTGCTGCTTAAAAACAAGAGAGAGAAAAAGTATTTCTTTTGATTTATCAATTTAATATGTCTAATTAAGCTGTCATTTCTTTCTGATTTATAATTATGGTCATAATTTTTATATTACATGTTGATTTTGCAGCAATATTTTATTATAGTTTAGTCTAGGGATGTCTATTATTGACTTTCCTTCTTGTTGATAAAGATATATGGGTGTTTATTTCATTTGTTTCCTGGAGCATTATTCATAAGTTGTTTTTGGAAGTCACTGTTCCCAATGATGAAAGTTTAGCTTGTGAACTTAGGCTGTGTCAGCACTGAGAGTGCTTTAAGAAGGATATATTGCTCTTAAATGCACATCAGTTATAGAAAAGACACTTCTGTTGTTCTAGCATTTAATGTATCTGTAGGTATGTAAATGTTCTTCATTGGTCAGAATCCTGTTCTGTATGATTTACTTGTTTTGTCTCTCTCCTCACAGGAAGAATCAGACTTTAGTTAGTCTTAAGTACGTTCTTTCTCTCAAATACCATGTTCAAAAGAGCATATTAATTGCTCTTAATAAAAAGCAATTTATGTATTATGAAGGATCTAAAAAAATTTAAACACGTATCTATTAAATGCTTTTGCACTTATTATGTCTTTCTTTTCTCTTTATTTACTTTGTCAGAGTCAGACTTTGACAGAATTTAGATCAACCATATTAATTCAAATTGTCTTCATCTATGATGCCAGGATGTGCTCTCTTGTTCTTATTCACTGTTTTCAGCTGCAGTGGGTAGTAACCCCCAAAGCATAACAACAAGCAGAAGAGTAATGCAAAATCCTTAGACCACCATATTTTCAAAATGGCTGTGTGTTTGAGTCCAGTTGTTTTCATGAACAATTACATCACTCTAAATTACCCCCTGATAACTCAAATAATTACAGAGACACAAACCTCTTTTAGCATACAGAGTACTTGGGAACAATTTTCAAACACCATTTTGCATATTCTGCATTCCAAATTTGTTACTAATGTTAAGACACAAGGCTGTTTTTGTTCTATGTCTGGATGTTTTTCAAGCTTATAGGACATTTAAAATGGCAAAAAAGAACAATTCTGTTTTGTTCATTTGCACTAATACAAACTGCACTTCATGAATATTCATAAAGATTCTTTCTCTGTGACATTTTTAGAATGTCTATTGCCTGATAAAAATGTTTTGTAAAGAGAATCAAAGAGGTTAAAATGCCATCAAACAAAATCTGTAGAATTTCCTCGCTATATAGATTAATACTACATTTCTGCAATATTTGACTATAATTATAGGATTACAGGATTCTGACCAATGTGTTTGCTGTTAGTTTTCTGAATTCTGTTCTCAATGCCTATTTCACTGGTGGTTTAGCCTGTGTAAAGGTAGCCATACATCTCTCCATCTTTTTGTTTATTTTAACATCTTTTGGTTGGCATAAAAGTCAAGAAACTAATTTTTTTTTTTTTTTACAAATTAGTTTGGTGGAATTTAAACTGTGTTGATAACTTGCTCTTTTTATTCACTTAACATTCTATTTTTATTTGTCAAACAATTTTCTTTTAATATATGTTCTCTATACATACAGTTCACTAGATCAAAATTTGGATAATCAAATGTACACATTAAGAGTTCAGGAAAGGAGGATGCCTTTTATGAAAAACAGAAATATAGATACACATATTTAGTTATAGGTTTTGTTGCAAATGCATTTAGGAATATCCACTGCTATAAAGTCCAACTATTCAGGATTTTGACAATCTTTTATTTCATATGAGCTAACCTATTTTATTTCTGAATGAACATGGTTGCCATCCAAGCAAAAGAAAAAAAAAAAGTATGAGCATCTTGGCAATAAATATTTGGTTTTAATGAATTCAGGCTAGTTAGTATATTTTCATTTAATTTTTCACCAGCAGTGACTTAACCCTAGGATTCTTTATTTTAAGCCTAAATGCAAAACTTCTACCAATACAGCTAAAGAATCACATCTGAAAAATAATCAGAGACCCTTACCTGAGTTTCCAGTCAGAAGTATGTTTGTCTATCTATCTATCTATCTATCTATCTATCTATCTATCTATCTATCTATCTATCTATCTATCTATCTATCTATCTATCTGTCATCCATCTGTGTATGTATATATATACACAGACATATATATAGACACACATGGAAACCCGGGTTTATAAGAACACTAGCGATGAAAGTTATTCAGTCTATGCTGCCAGCTGTAGCTAGTTTCACTCAATTTCAACTTCGATTTTTGTCATTAGAAAATCTTTCCATGATGACTCTGTACAATCTTCCATGCCACTTTAATTTTTGTGCTGTTTGATATGGGCACAGAGAAAGGATAACTCCCTTATTTAATGAATCCTGTTTTCTGTCTGAAAACTGTTATATCATATCCTTTCTTTCTAGAAATACAATGACCAAACCAGTGCACCACTTCAGATGATGTGTTTCTGGCACATAGCAGAGGATCAGGCTGCTTCCTGTGTTTTATGTGCTATATCACATTTTATTCACGTAAGTATGATTTTTTTTCTCCTTGCACAACTGAATTGCATGAATTTTCAAGTCAGTGTTCAACTTGTAGCTTAGGATACTATTTATTCTTTTTGTATCAGAACTGTGATTTGCCTGTGTTTACCAGTGTATCCTTGCATGATTTTAGTATTCTTTATTTGTCCGCACTCAATAGCGAATTTAAGAAACATATCAAAATATTGAATAATATTAGATCTAGGACAGAACCCTGGAAAGCCCTACTTGACACAGCCTTCATTCTGACAGAGAAACATTAATATTTTCTCTAGTTCATATTATTTTCATCTAGATTATATCTCCCAAGGCTGCTTATGAGAACGTCTGTCAAAGGCTTGCTCAGGTCAGGATATATGTAACCTACTTTTTCTTCTCTATTCACAAGGCCTGCTATTCCCTACTAGAGAGAAATTGTGTTTTGGTTGACACAATCCATTCATGACAAATCCATATAACTTGTCACTCACGTCCTTATTTTCTTATGTCTGCCACTAGTGGTTGATATCTCTCCTAGTTGCAGTAGAGGTACGTTTTGAAAATGGGTGCAGAAAAGCACTAAAGATATTAGCCTTTCTGTCATTAGTTGTGGTTAGCTGTATCACTCTGCTAAACAGCAGACTGACCCTTTCCTTTGTTTTTTCTCTTGTCTTGTACTTGACATTCTCCTCGTCCTTTGTTAATTGCCACTTCTTTTTTTTTCCTCTGTGGTTCTCATTTTGTCCCTATATGTTCATGCTATACTTTCATGTTCATCTTATTAGTCTGGCCTATTTCCACTTCCTTTTTACTAATTTCATTTTTAAATCCATGAAGTGTCCTTCAATGAGACAAGTAGGTCCCTTACGATATTTTCTGTCTTTCCTCTGCAGGGAAATAGTTTGCATTTGAGTCTTTTAAGTCTTGTTTTTTAAAGTACTGCCAGAATTTTAAAATATCTTTTCTGCTCAGACTAACCTCTCAGGATATGCACTCTGACAATTCTCTGAGTTTATTGAAGTCTTCTTTCCTGGGATCCATTGTTTTTACTTTGCACATTTTTATGTTAAAAAAAAATTCTTTTGCTACCTTATGATTCCTTCCACCTCAACATTCTAGAGCTTTAAAGAGAAAGGAAGTCTGGAAGATTTTTCTCTCTGACGGTTATCTCCACCAGTGGTGGCCAAGAGTACATGCAACAACTTGTTTGATGTATATCTCTTCTTTTGCCAGTTGGGTGTCCGGTTAACTGGGATATAACTCTGCCAATTCTTTAAAAAAAAAGCCTCACTTCCTTTTTCTGGGTTTAATATGAACCTATGTCAGACTTCTTTCCTAGGTGGAAACTACGCTGTTATCTTTTTAAGCATCACTGAAGAACATTGCAGTGTGATACCTGTATCTACATTCTGGTCCTTGGAGTAAACTTTAATAGGCAAGGAAACATTACTTTCACTGTTCTGTGTTTAGCATGTTATATGCTTTTTCGGTAAAGTCTTATTAATGTAAATTGAATATGGCACTTGTCAAAACCAAACTTGTAAAAATTAGATTCTTGTTCTGATTATAAAGATGTCAGACTCCACTGTTTACTTTTAAAAAGTGTGTTTTAGCATGCAGCTGTTTAAGATATCTGGCATGCCAACCCTGTGCAATCCTTCCTGGCCCTTCTTTGGCTCAGTTGTGCATATTCATAAAGCCTCTTGATAGATTCAGCCTACCACTTCTGTAGAGCAGGATTTTTAGAACCTTTTGCAGATACGTATTTTATTTACATGATTATTATGTTGTTGACAGGAAGAAACCCGAGGTGTTTTGGACTATTTTCAATGGTCCAAATATGAGATATTACTGAGCTCTCTGAAACATTTTCAGGTTTATGACCTTTATCCCTGTGTTTCTATCAGCAGTAATAATAGCACAGGGAATGATCCAAAGTACATGAAGGTGGTATGTAGCAGTGGAAGAGAGATGAAGATTAGAGGGGGACAAACACTGTCCCTATGTGACATAAAGCAGCAAAACCTCCAATTTAGCTAGAAACTGCATACTTTCTCCACATTGTGTATCCCCTAATGACAACCCTGATGTCACTGAGCTGTTTTTCTGATAACAATAAAAAAAACCCCCAAACGATTTAAAACCAGCACAAAAATGTCATTCAGATGAAAGGAGCATTATCCTGTACTTTAGTGGAAAGGTCCTGTTTCTCTGGTCCTTCTCAGTAATGATCTCGAAATAAAGGTACACATAGTTTTGTGCCTTCCATTAAGCAGCCAGCAAAGAAGGTCTGTAAACATAGGGATTTACTGGTAAATATGCCAAGGGAAGTTACTGACTTTGATAATAACCACTTCATATGATGCATTGTCTAAATAACAAATGTAATGTAAACTCTCTTGACAATATAAATAATTTGTTTAACAAAACCATAGAGGTCAAGAATTTTTCATGACTAATTTTGTGCTTCACTTTGGTTGGAAATAAATGGCTCATGTACCACATTTTGTGATTGGTTTAATCAAAAACAAAAACCAAGCCTTTATTTCCAAAGAATCATGGCTATAATGTTTATGTTTTCAGAAACTGCAAGAACAACTGGGTTGGCATATAGACTACAGCTTTGAGTTTGACTTTTGAAGTGACCCAAATGTAACTGATTTTTTTGTAAAATTAGCAACTTGTCTAGCTTATTAATGAATATTCATAAGCCTTTAATTAAGCATATAAATCACAGCAAACCATTTAAATCTAATTATTTATATGCCACTTCTTTGAAGTTAAGTTCTTACTGATCTAAAAATTAAAAACTGTGTTGGTGACTTTTACACATTCTTATTACTTCATGGTAACAGTGAAAGTTATACAAGTACACACCAAACAAAAATTAACAAATTCTCTGAGACATATTTCACCTGCCTGTACACATTATCACACTGTCAGGCATCCTTCAGCCCACTCACAATCTTCTGCTGTGCCCAGAAAGTTTCCTTTCTGACCCATTTTCCTCCTGGCTAATCTACCTGCTGCCTGCTTCTCTCAATAGTTCCTCAGGCTGGCCAGTTCTCTGCTGTGATTCTCCCTTGCTCTATTCTAGTGTCTCTGAAAACCCCTTTCTCTGAGCAAGCTCTCCAAGGCAGGAATAACCTTCTCTTTCATCCAGAGAAAACATTTGACCCATTTACTTTTCTGAAGGAAGGCAACAAATAGTCAGAATAAACAGACCAGACTGCCACATACTATAAAGAGAAAGATCCTTTCCCCTGGATCTTCTAATGGCAAAAATGAAGCTCATATCTATATCAGATACCACAAGTATTTTAAGGTGATTTTCAGGTAAATGTATAAAGCCACAGTCATCACCAGTTACTCCAATCTGAATCAGATGCAAATCTTATAAAAATTGAAATATTTTTGCAAGAATTTTTTGGTTTTAAGTGTTCAGTTTTCCTACATTCTTCCTGTATTCACCACCTCATTTCCTTTAAAAAGTTCATGGACATCAGGAGAGGCTCCCAACAACTGGAAAAGAGCAAATGTTGCAAAAACTTTGAAAACGGGTATGGGAAAGGTGTGGAAGTTAGTCTTGCTTCAGACTCTGGGTAACTCATGGTGCAAGGTGTTATGGATTTGAAATCTTGGAATTTGTCTTTCATCTACCAACCCTGCACCTCAGAGAGATCACCTCCTCTCTCCTTTTCAACCGTGGAACTGGGAAAGAGACTGCATGCCATACAAAAAAGAGTTCCAGCTGGCCCCCTCATGAACTGCTAACAATGGATCATTTGCAGCAGCTTGCCTGGGCACACCTGACCCCTCATGCTACAAGCTGGGTGTTTGGGAACAACTGTGAGATAAGAAAGGTTTCCTGTCTTCACACCAGTGACTCAGGTGTGATAACGGCCCTCTGGGGAGCCACTAGCACCTTCACACCCAGCCTGAGGGGTCATGTCTGCTAATGGGCCATCAGGGATTCCAAAAATATGTCAGAGTGTA
>JAWWEU010000111.1:95256048-95271280 GCA_035583155.1 Acropternis orthonyx | reverse complement strand
CCAAACACCCAGCTTGTAGCCTGAGGGGTCAGGTGTGCCCCGGCAAGCTGCTGCAAATGATTCATTGTTAGCAGTTCCTGAGGGGGCCAGCTGGAATTCTTTTCTGTGGGGCATGCAGTCTCTTTCCAGGTTACACGGTTGAAGAGGAGACAGAAGGTGATTCCTCTGAGGGGCAGGGTTGGTAGATGAAAGAAAAATTCCGAGATTTTAAACCCATAACAGTGACATACTACTGATACATACCTGGTTACAGCCCTGCTTAGAACAGTCATTGGGCACCATTTTTAATAGGTAGCTACTCCACTGCATTTACTTGATCTTATGTTTTTTGTTGTTTAGAGACTGCAGTTATTTTGATGTTAGTTGTCCAGTGGTAAAGTATAGGTAGTTTGTCATCTCAGCATCTATCAGTTTGCTGAAAAAACACAAAACACCCAACACAAATTTCAAATTTGGGGATGAGATGCATGGTGATCTTGATTAAAAAAAGATCCTTTGTCTGACCCACATCTAGCATGCCAACTTCAACTGTAATAAGTAATTTCTGTAGAGTGAGACTGAGAAAAATGTTTGGAGGAGAATGAAGGCGGCTGTTCCACACAGACAGGCTTGTCCCTTCCACGTGTCATTTGGCTGCCTGCATTCCAGTCTGTGGCCATCCCAGACAGTTTTTTAATTACATACCAACCACATAGTTACTGTGGTAGTTAAAGTTGGATAGAGAACTTCAGGAGACAGATTATGTTCTTATAGCCATAAGACTTGATGATGATTGTGACAACTGTGGTACCAGTTGAGTTTAGCTCCTGCCATGATTTCACAAAGAAGGCAAAACACAAATTATGCTTTCTTCCATAATCCCAGGCATCAGGCATCCCTAGATGTCTTGTATATGTTTAATTTAAAAATGGAAAATAGACATTTTTGAGTGACTAATGAGGAATAAGCCTGGTCAAGGGCTACCAGCTCTGAACGTTTATAGACATTTGACAAAATTTCCTTTTTCTTACAACTCCTTTTCCTTACAAAAAAACTTAGTACATGTCACTATCCAGGGGCTTCATATTTGTGTTACTAACTCTCCACCAAGAAACAACCGATTTTGTTTTCCAAAACTTCAGATTTTGAGGAAATTTGATTCCTAACCAAAACATTTGGCTTAAGCACCATTGCGTATTTTTGATAAAAAATATAATGTCTTTCAAATGCATTTTTCTTTATTACTGTACAATCAACATGTCATCAATGCCAATCAAAACCAAGAAGCAGATATGCAGAGAGAGTAAAAATTAAAATTATGTTTTATTTTTATTTATTTATTTTATTTATTTTGATAGAGGATCTATTCTTGGTTCCTACTGTTTTCCACCTTTGAGAAATCATTTCAAAATATCAAGTTTCTCTCTAGCTCTACTTTGACTCATGCTTGAATTTAAGGACAGGAGTAGTTTATTATGGTTTTGTTCAAACAGTATGAATAATCATACTTCTATAAAAGACAATGTATGCTTTTTCACTAGTAGATACACTACAGAACCGGAACAGCAAACTCTCAAAGTTTGACGTATTCTGCAGAATCACAAAAAATGTAGCCATCACATGTGTTAATATTACACATTAAACCCAGATTAGAACCTGTGTTTATGTCCTACATCATATCTTGCCATACTGATAAATTCTTAGAGTAACTGCTTCTCAAATTCCAATCTGTGTTTTTAAGCTGGAACCGGAGTTAAGCTGTGAAAGTTCTTATTCTCTCTTCTTAGAAGACGGAAGGCAGTAAGGCAGTATTTTAAACCTGGAGTGAGCTTCCTTGTCTTGTTGGCACACTTAAGCTTGCAGTTCTCACTTCATTTGAAAGACAGAGCTACACTTGCTTTGTGGATGTGGTGGGCTCCAGTCATTAAGGAAGAACAATGATGTTAGTTTTTATTCTCCATTTTAAATCATTCTCTCAGTGTTTCTTTGAACTACCTCTCCGGTGCTGGCATAAACTAGTTTTTCTTAAGTCAAACAAAGGTGAGGCAGAATGGAGTGGAAGAAGAACTCAAATGGGAAGACTTCAGCCTTATGTAGGAAATTACAGACCCAGGAAAACTACCATTTCTCAACCCTAAATGTTGCCTTGTTCTGTGAACTTCTCTAGTCCACTGAACCAGGAGATTAAATGAGGCAGCGTGATGACAGGCAGTGTTTGTTGAAGCTTGGTGCTGTCAGTGTGCAGGTAGGCACAGCTGTGGTAGATCTATTTCATCTCCATGCCAAACCCTGAGTTCAGGGCAGCCAGTTATATGCAGAGCCAGATTTATTCCAGATTTATGCCTTCTTCATTGGACAATATGTAGCAAACTGCTAGGATTGAATGAGTGATTAATAAAAGTAGGACATCTTATACATTTATTATTTAAAAATGTTAAGCATAGGTGTAACAGTGACACAGCAGAAATTAAGCACACAACAAAGAAAAAGGTAAAAATACTTACAAACAAAATGAAAATACAATGGCTGTTGTGTATAGGTTTCTTTGTGAACTTCAAAATTATGTTGCAGATATGAATCTTCCAGTTTCTGCAGATTATTAAAAAGTGCACTTATTACTTGTAACATATATGTATCTATATACATGCATGAGTTTTTTTACTATTTCACTAGACACCAGATTGCAGTCTGTGCTGAGGGAAGACCTGGAGATACATTTGGAAGAAGTACAGATGAAGGAAGTGGTTTCCTTAGCAACAGAAACTTTATGTAAAAACTTTTCAAATATATTATTGTCTTTCTCTTTCATGCTTATGCCTTGGTCACTGTTTTTATTAGTGCACATTATACAATTAATCCTTTAGAGCATTATTCTCAAAACATTTGTAATGCCAATATACAAAGTACCCTCTTGCTCTGAAAAAGCCCTGTGCCCCTTAGAAGTCCTTCCAATTAAGTTGAGAAATTCATACAAAAATGTACATTGTACATTTCAACAGCTTTCTCAGAGATACTATAGCGTGAATTATTTGAGATCTAAGTTATAGAAATAGCTTTATTCACAAAGCTCTTCACAAAGTTTAATTTAATTTCTTTAAAATTTCTACTTATGACAAATTTAACAGATATCTCCAAACCAAAAGTTTTCATTTCTCTCACACACAGTCTTAATACATGAGCATAAATGAATGGTTTAGTAGATGGGTGAATGGTCAGTTATACCCTTCTCAGTTAGTATATGTGTTTTGACTCAGAAAAGATTGCAATGTTTTCTCATGGACTCAGTATTCATAAAAGTCCAAAGAATAATTCATCTAGGGAGATGCCTTTACTACAACTGTCTTCATGGCTGCAGCCTGCATGCTCTTGTTACTGTTATAACACATATTTACACGTAATTATAGCCTTAATGTTTTTCCCAGAATAAAAATGTGACAAAAAACCCCCCATGCTACTTTTCATCTTATTTTACTACTACTTGAGTTAGTCTTGAGTCAAAAGCAACCCAATCAAGTTGACACCAATGTTCACTGTTGCTACCTATGTATTTTTCTTCATTCTTTCCTTTAATGATTTACATGCATGTCAAATTCTCAGACATAAAAAAAGATATATAAAAAAAGATATTTCATATTGAAGTCTAGGAATTTAACACAACCCCATCTTGGAATTATGGGAAATATACAGTATTTAGTGAGTCTGCCTTTGAGAAAGAGAGCACTTAATATAGAATGGAATTCCTTAGTTTTTGGTTTGATAATCACCTCCAGTCCATGGAGGACCACCTGCTGGAGCAGGTGAATGCCCAAAGAATGCTGTGATCCCATGGGAAACCCACACTACAGTGGGCTCCTGGTAGTATTTGTGGAGAGATGAGCCCACACTTGAGTAGATTTGCTGGCAGGATTTGTAATGCCCTAGAGCACCCATGCTGGAGCAGCCTTTTCTTGAAAGACTGCACCTCACAGGAGATGCATGCTGAAGCAATTTGTGAAGAACTGCAGCCGGTGGAAAGGACTCACATTGGAGAAATTTATGAAGGACCATCCCCTGCTTGAGGGACCCCTTGGTGGAGCAGGGGAAGACTGTGAGGAGTCCTCCCCATGGGGAAGAAGGAGCTGCAGAGACAATGTGTGATGAGCTGACTTCAATCCCTTTCCTAATTCCCTGTATTTTGAGGGGCGAGGGAGAAGGAGGGGGGAGGAGGAAGAAAATTCAGGAGTGAAGTGGAGCTTGAGAAGAAGGGAGGGGTAAGGGGAAGGTGTTTTTAATATTTGTTTCCATTTCTTATTACCCTATTCTAATTTGATTGGTAGTGGTAAAGTCAGTGACCTCTTCCTGTCCAACCAGGGTCAACCCAACACACTTAGAAATCCCCTTCTGGTTGATTATCAAAGATAAATAGAACATCAGTCTGAGTGACTTTAATAACCAAACTGTCTTACCATTATTAGCTTAGTTTTATAAGAAAGGTGCTTAGCACAGTGTTGGGTTTCATTTGTCATGATTGAATCCTAGAAAGTCCTTGCTAATTCTTTATGGAATAAGACTCCTGCAAGAGCTAGGGTTAGTGGACATGCAAATGAGTATGTTATGCTTGGGAAGATTCAACCTGGTCTCACAAAACTTCCAACATTGTCCATAATCATGTTGATAAGGGAAACCACTTGATACGGTCTGTAGCAGAAAGTACAAGCAAAGGATGAGATCAGAGCTCTTATGAGAAATGGAAGAAAGGAAGAGCAGCGAGTTGGATTGCTCCATCAGTGCCTCTCCTGATAAAGCATGATGCATACACATAGCACATAACCTATGACAGGGCCCCACACACCACAATGGAAAAAGGAGTAATATCATTCACATTTTGTTTCTGCAACTCAAACAAAAACACCCTATAATACCTGTGATAAGTGAGTTAAAATTTTAAAGAGCAATGTGTATGTTTCTGCTCAAACCTCCTCAACAGCAGAAATGGATGTTTCTGTAACACTGAACCAGTGCAAACCTGGATGTAGTAAGTCTATTTGGCTTTGCTCCAAAAAATGCCAACTTAGTGCTCAGTAGTATTGAGAAATAAATGTTCAAAAATATTAGAAAATAAGAGTGAATGAAAAAGCTGTATTATAAAACTGTTAATCTGCACCTTGAATACTGTCTACAATCCCGGTCTCTGAAAGGATAATGTGGAAGTGAAAACTGGAGGAAGTATGATTGTAAGTATGATCCAGTTCTAGTGCAAAGAAGAACTGAATTTCTAAGCCTGGAAAAGAGAAGAAGGATCTGACAGGGTGGTATGAATGTTACAAATGTGTGGATTAGGCTTGAGGATTCAACATTACTTGCAGGTCAGAGATTAGAGGCTATATAAATAAAGCCCAGAACAAAACAAAGAAAATAAAGTTGTTCTTCTGAAGGATGGAATTCTTCATCAAAAGGCACAGCAGAAATAAAAAATTGTATGTCTACAGAAGGGGTTATATCTGTAGAAAAATGGATTAGGTCACTAAATATATAGGAACCTTGACTAGATCTGCAAGTCACTGAACTGAAAATAGGACGTTAAGCTGAAGTATTTTTGCGATTTACTCTTCTATAAGTACTCTCTGACAGCCTTTGCTGGAAAGAGGACACGAGAGAGACACAAAGCCTTTCTTCTGTTCTTATTTATCTACAGAGACTATTAAAAACTTTTATATTGAATACTTATGCTATGTACTGGTATAATCCCGAACATCTCATTCCTTATTTCCTTATATTAATCATTTATTTATTATTCATGTCCTCTTTCTGAAATTTTTACTTAGTCTCCAGTCACTCTTATCTAAGTCCTTCATATTTATTCAGAAATCATACTCTTTAATTGAATTTCAGCACAGACATCTCTTGCTTTAAGTTTTTCTCAGAATATTTTCCACTCTAATGTTCCTGTGGGATTTTTCCTAGTGCTGTTAAGACCAGTGAAGAGTCAAAAGAAGAGTAAGCAAAAAGTCTAAATCTTATTATTTATTTTCCATCTGTTCCATAATTTGGGGATCATACTTAAATCTTCTTTTCTTTCATTTGCCTCAATTTATTTTTTAGGTAATTCTGATATTACCCATAATTTTATGACTCCCAAATTCCCCTAGAAAATGTATTTTTTATACATTGCAATTTGTCTGAAAAGCAATGAAATGCAACTCCTATAATATCAAGCTATTTCTTAAGTTTTGATTCCTCAAAGACCACTGCTGTCACTGACTTCTGTTTCTTTGTAAAAGGTTTTGCTGCTTCATGTTTTGCCAAAGCAGTTTCCATTCCTGATTTTGCACTATAGCACCTTAATAGATCCAATGTGTTATGGTCCTTGACTCCACACTTGAGATGAGAAAAAAACCCCTATACATCAACTTTACCCACCATGGTAGAACATAATCATTTATGCTATTATTATTGGCAAAACACAGTAAGTAAAACATCTTCTACTGACTGTTTATATAGGTATAATAATTCCAAAATTTTATTTAAATTATGGAGACTGTTTAATATAATTTAAATTACTTTAAATTTCTCCAATTTATGCTGTGGTTTTATCTGTGTAAAGGAAGAATCTTTTAATTTTCATTTTAATTTTTTGCCATTCTTCATCTACTTCGCATTTTGTTTTCACTGTTTTCTGATTAGTATTCTTATGGAAAGGTCTCAAAACTTTTGCTGTAGCACTCACCTCTCCTGAGAAACCCTCTGAAAGCACGCCTTACAGCTATGACTGAAGTGTTTCTTAACTGCCTTACAAAATCAAAATTTAGCCCACATAATTTAATTTCATTGATTAGAGGTATTAAACGCTACCAAATATTTTTAAAGGAAGACCTGGAAAGCCAGTAATCTCTGTTAGATAATTACAAGCTTATCTATAACATATTTTAAATTGAATAAGCTTGTTATCAATCTAGTGTAATTTTCTACCACCACCAAAACCATAATTAAAAAATAATCTGTTTGTCAGGTGATTCTTTGATGATATATCTGACACACATAAAAATGGATATATTTATCACTGTTCCAAAAATGTATGCTATGTTGTTAGTACAAAAATAGTATGTATTATATTTTGGCACAAAGATATACTTTTATAAAAGTCCTTTAGTAGTATCTGTGACCATTTAAATCCAACTCTGTGTCTTCAGCATAATCTTAGCACTAAACCCAACACTAATATTTTTACCATGTTCCACACCAGTATTTCATGCAAAAATGTTATTATTCTGTCCTCTTTCATTGCAGTTTTCCATGTTATTAAATTTATTTTGTTAGCCAGCTTATTTTTTCTTGTAAATATTTTTGGGAATCTTTTGTCCACGCTGACTGATATTTCTGATATACACTAATAATAATTTTATTATTTTCTTTCCCTCAAAAACACTTGAAAAATTATTTGACAGAACTTTCAAATAAACAAATATGATTTTATCTCAGTGGAAAAACGAAGAATGAATTGTGTCAACAGTTTATGGCACACACAAAAAAATCATATTAATATAATTGTGTTTTCTTCTGGTCAAAAAAATACAATCACCAGAAAAATTCAAAATAAATTCAAGCTTCTGATGTTTCCCTTGCAATTAATTCTTATTCTTCTTTAATTTTAAAATGGTGTACTGTTTTGAAATTCTGTGTTAGGTCAAACAGCTAAAATGCACAGCTTGAAAAGACTTATTTAATCTCATCAAGGTGAAACCATTTTAAACATGTAATTTATATAATGGCTGTGCTTCTGTAAAAGCTGTTGAGCTCAAAAATCAAAGGGTAACTGACTGAATCTATATCTCCCCAGTGAGGCAATAAATGTACTTTAACACTGACATTTCTTTGGGCAGTACCCTCAAGAGCTATTCAGAGTGCTTAAAATGCTGACATCAGTTAATCCATTTGTTATATCAAAAATTTGGGCATCTGTTAAATTTTTTGCTTGATCACTTTGTTTAAGGCTCCTAGACCTACGTACAATGTCAGCTCTCCTAAGTATGTTGTTGCCTTATCTACACAGTGTTTTTCCATTTCATTGCTTAATCCACTTTGGTTATTATCTGGAAATGCTATTAGCAACTGGGATTTCTGAAATTCTTATTAATTCATTATCTTTAAAAAATGGAGATTTTTTTTTATGGGCCATATATATATAAATTTGATTTAATATGAAAAATGCAATTAAGGCTGGCTTTCTTGCTTAGTGATAGATATAACAACTTGGTCATGAGGAATAGCTGCTGATCATTTCTTGAGAAGGTATCTCAGATGTGACATGGGATATTTCAAAATATGGCAATAAAAAGCCATCTTCAGCAAGCAGCATTGTCACTTCTTTTGGAACAGAGCTCTGCTGGAGTTAATATTGAGCTAAAAGATGAAGAAACAAATAGTCTTTTGTTGTTCTATCTTCATGAATTTTGTTCTTGATATTAGGGACAACTATTTTATGATCTGTATTTTTTTTTCAATTAATATTAAAATGCTTTATACAACTGGGAGAGATATCAAGAGGAGATACAGAAATATGTATTTTTTCCTTCCATCCTGAGTGCAATAGAGTGCTTCTGTAACATGATCCAGGGTAATGGAAAAATGGATATCAAATCCTTTAAGGTTCAGAGCGTAGCTTATAAAGTGGTATCTAAAGGAAAACAAATGCTTAAGCTCAAGACAGCCATTGAGACTATGTGTTGCCCAGAGATGCTAAGCTTTGAGATACCTGGCTTCATTTTGGACAATCAAGTCAATTGTTTTACCTTTGGACACTCACAGAAATTGGTTCTGAACTTAGAAGTTTGCAATTCTAAACTTAGAAGTTTGCACTGCTGTTTGAGCTGGAGCTTACAAGTTTGAGCAGTTCAGAAGTAGTCTGAACTAGTAGGACTGGAGAGAGAACTGGAAGAGTAAAAGCTGGAAAACTCATGGGTTGAGATAAAGGCAGTTTAGTATGCAAAGCAAAAGTTTTGCACAAGCAAAGCAAAACAAAGAATTAGTTCATTGGTTCCCATGTACAGGCAGGTGTTCAGGCATCTCCAGGAAAGCAGGGCCCATCACTTGTAATGGTTACTTGGGAAGACAAATGCCACCACTCCAAATGTCCCTCCTTCCTCCCCCCATTTTATATACTGGGCATAATGTCATATTGTCTGGAATATCCATTTGATCAGTTTGGGTCACCTGTCCCAGCTGTGTCTCCTCCCCCAGCTGCCTTGCCAGTGTGACAGTACGGAAAGCAGAAAAGGCCTTCACTTCATGTAAGCTCAGCCATAACAAATCCTATATTATCAGTCCTGTGTTCATCACAAATCCAAAACATAGCCCCACAGCAGTCACTGTGAAGAAAATTAACTCTACCCCAAGAAAAAACAGCACAAGGTTTTAATCAAATTTATTGGTTAAATGAATAAAATCTGATAATGCAGTCAAGTTATTTAACTATGAAAACATACTTACACTCTAATAGTGCTTCTAAGGGTTCTAATACTATTAAGTATCTGCTTTTTCATGCACGGTGCATTTGGGTTTTATCATATGGCTATACTTTAGATCCACTGATAGGTTCTACCACATAAGAGTAATTGTAAGCATAGTAAAAACATGCTGAATATGTTAACTTGAAGTAAACACTTTTTTTTGTAATAAATCTTTGACTTCAGAAACAATAGAACAAAGCTAACATTTATCAATGTTTGTGAATTTCCTATATTTATGCTTTGATACTGAAAAATTTTGAGAAAGATAAACTTGGTACATAAATTATAACTATCCAAAGAATAATTAATTTTACTTTACAACAAATTATTTTGAAATTGAATTTTCTCAGACTTGACATTAAATAACAAGTATTTAAATATTTGTTGATGTTTTAAAATACTACCTAGACTTTTTTTCAGAAAAGAAAAAAGCAGAAATTAAGTCAAATACTAATACCTTATTGACTATTTTGATGCAATAACTTTATCTGTCATTTATACTCCTAATATCTCATATTGGACTGCACAAGTCGAGTAGGCTGAACTTACTGCTCTCAACTAAAGTCTAAAAGTCAGACTGGATGGATTTATTTTTCTTTACTACATGAATCCTTTGTGGAAAAAATACAATATGTTGATAAATTCAAAGTTTTCTACTAAATATTGATATAAAGATGCATCAAATTTAATCAAAAAGATCAAAAGACATAATAGTAAAGCCCGAATTTGACTAGAGAGTGAATAATTGTTCTGATGTCTGGAGTCTGAAGGCTGCAAGTATGAAAACAGACGACATTCCCATTCAATGTGTGATACAGATACAGTTTCTATTAACTTTTGTGAATGTTATCACTAACGAAATTACAGATCAGAGCTGAACTGGTAAGTGTCTGTGCTCCATAGAAGGAAGAGTGTGAAGACCAAATGAAAAGTCTCTGTCAGAGGAGTGTATTTGCAATGACTAGTGTTGAGGACATTATATGGAAGCACAAAGATGTGTTAAGCAAACCCTCCCATGGCAGGACAAAATGAGAACAGAATAACTCTTTTGCAATTTCACAGTTTAGCTACAAGTAAAATGACTTCATTTCTATCTTCAAAGCTCCTAAGCACCTTCAAATACCATGCAGTTTTCATGCCACTTACACTGAGATTTGGTACTTGACATATACCAAGCGATTCTCAAAAGGACTCCAAGTAATCATTAGGTGTTAGTTTGTTGTTTTCTGCACAGATTATTATGACAGTTTCACAGATTAATTATCTGACCTTGATTAAAATTTAGGAAATGTTAGCCCATTGTCTGTGTTCAGGCCACAGAACAATATCTCTATTTTGACATATCTTTAATAAACCAGACATTTAATTTATCTTTGCAAAATGGAGTGAGATTGCTGGTTTATTTATCCTTCATGCACATCTGAGGTGTAATTGGGAGAGTTGCTGTTATAGACACATCATTAAGCTATTTCAGCTCCACATGTCATTCTGCATTCAGAGGACAGAAAAGTTAAGCTCTCTCCTGGCTACAAAAGAATAGGAGTGTCTTAGAGCATACAAAATATCTTGATAGTATTACTCAGTTCTCATTTTACAGGTTTTAATTGAAACCATTATCAAATAGTTATTCTAGATCAGAAATAATTGTTTAAAAAGTTCTGGAGACCATGTGTGCCCCTGCTGCTCTAAGTTCTGACTACCACAGCTGAGGGATAAAAACTCTGCCATACAATTTTTCTATCAGAAGATAGAGTGCCTATTAGAGTGAATGAATAGACAGACATAGTGGAGATACAGTGTCCTTGAAAAATGCTGGCTTGTTCACCTGAAAATGGAAATCTTCTACTCTATGATATGGTTAACACTGGTGTCAACATCTGAAGTTTTATAGGTGTGTGTCAAGTCCTGCCAGAATGTTTCCCAGGGGACTATGAACTATAAATCCAATAATTAGGTTGAGGGAATGGATACTAACTAAATTTTCCCTACTCTAAGCAGCGAGATGGGTGAGGCAATCTCAGGGGTCCTCTCCAACAAAAACTGATTCCACAATTTATTGAGCCTGTGCCTGTCCCAGGCAGTGCCTGGGCATGAGCTAGACACTGTTCTCAGCACCCTGCAATGAAGCATTCCTTTTTCTTTGTATAGAAAAATGAAAGCAGAGAGTTTATTTATATGGTTGCAAGTTATACATGTTTGTTCTGTTTGCCCTTGAGACCAGAAAAGAGGCCATGATTTTTTCCTAAATTTTCTGGCATGAGCATAGTTATAAGGAAAACCCTTAACAGTAGGGAAGGCAGAGCATATTCAAATTGTTGGTATACAGCTGTTAAACTACAGCATTTATTTTCCCATAGCTTTCTGTGGACTGAGGGTACTGGTCAGCCATCAGATATATCTTCTGTGTCTACTCCCTGACAAAGACATATGCCTATAAGAAAAAATTTGAAGGGACTTTAAAGATTATCTAGCTCCAACTCCCTCACTGTGGGCAGGGACACCTTTCACTAGACTAAGTTGCTCAGAGTCCATCCAACCCAGCCTTAAACACTTCCAGGCACAGGGAATCCACAACTTCTCTGGTCAACCTCTTCCAGTACCTCACCACACTCATAATGAAGAATATCTCTCTAATATTTAATCTAAACCTACCCTCTTTCAACTTGAAACCCTTCCTCCTTATCCGGTCACTACATGCTCTAGTAAAAAATCCCTCTTCATCTTTCTCGTAGGCTCCATGCAGGTGCTGGAAGGCCACAACTTGGTCACACCGCAATTACCTTATTCTAAAATACCTTAAGGAAAGTGTTTGATGCTTTGATTACATGCATTTTTTTGTGCATCAGAGATGAAAGAGAGGTTATCAGCCAGAGTTCCCAGCAGTGAAATGTCTTGTTTGTTCAGTTTTTTAAGGAGTACATAAATAAATAGATTTGTAATCTGCCAGCTCAGCAAACAGAAATGTATATATATCACTGTCCTTTCAATAGTAACCTTACCTGAGCCCCTATCATTTCAGTGTTGGGTTTGTTTTTGTATCTATTCTTTTATTAATTTTGGCTCGACCTAGGGACATCTAATGACTTTTTAATTTCTTTGTGTGGGTGTAACAGTCTACAAAGCTGGAACAGTGTTTCTGTCCTGTCTGAGACATTTGTCCCATGGTGCAGCAGAACAAACAAGACTATAAGAGCTCTTTTTCCTGCATAATGTATTTTTTCTGTGTTATGAATTCAGAAGTCAAAGTTCATAAAAGTGATGATTTTATTTCAGTTGTTGGGAACCCTAAAAAGGAATGTTTTCTTTGTTTATTACTTTAATTGCCTTCATGGAGTTCCTTACCTGCAGGCTGTAGATGTCTTTTCAAACATTTTCACACTGTTTTGACAATGTAAGATGTATATAGTAGTTACGATAACAAAACCTTATAACATCTAAAATAAAAACTCTTGGTGTTTATTGTAGTAGGCACTCCCCTATGTTCACATATGAGTGTCCATCTACACTGATTTATAAATTAATCAGACCCTCTTACTGTATGCTCACATTATGTGACAGTCAGAAGTAATAAAGGGATGGTAGCAAAAAGAGTAAATTTATTACAGGAAAAATAAAGCAAAATGAATAAATAAAATTAAGCAGAAATACAGCTAATTAGATAAGTGTTTAGATAGAAACTGATGACATACCATAAATCTGATCCAAAAAATCAAAATTCAAAGTGATATTTTCAATATCATGATTATTGAGGAATTTTATTCTTCTCAGTCCTCAATTAAATAAAAAAGACAAAAAATGTTTTCCATATCCTAATTTATCACTATAGTCATAAGCAGGAATGGCAGTTGAAAAGAGCACACTTCCTTATTTCTAGATTGTGGTACAGGATAAAGTGCATCTTTTCATAGATTGTGCTACAATAACTTCTTCATTTTGTCAGAAAAGATGTCCAGCTTCTGTAGATATCAACACAATAATGAAGATAGTAAATCAGTAAGCATCACCTAAGCATTATATTTCCCAATGAAACTAAAATTAGAATTCAGAATCTGACCTGAAAAGTGTTAGTGAAGTCAAAGTATCTTCATATTTTCCAGGTTTACATATGTATATCAAAGATCAAATTCCAACCACAGTCATCTTCATAGAGAATTTTTCTTTAATGTTTCCTCTTCTTTTCTGAATTTTAAATCTTGTTTATTACAGGTTTTAAAACTTCTATTCCTTAAGACTTCTCACCTAAATGTCATATTTCTATAACACTCTTTAAAAAAAAAATACTTTTTATAAAATAGCTATTTCTTTCCCCCTTGGAAAGTTCATAATGATTAAAAGTGGACAAAACCCCCAAGCAAACAGCGTTATTCAAAATAACTCTATTTAAAAATCACTGTAATCTTCATGGCAACATCTGACTGCTATCTCAATTTGCAACATCATAGATTTAGATGTTATCCTCTTGTCATTGTTCTGGAACTATTCCATTAGCATGATCTGGAGTCACATAGGTGGCAATTAAAACAATTTATTCATGTTCTTATAAACTGTATATCACTGTTTTGCAAAAAGAAATGAAGGTCATCTTTGGATACTTGCTTAATTTCATAAAGGAAGTCAAAACAGTTGGCAGCCAGAAGTTCAATGGAAAAAGCAGAATGAAAATTCTGTTAATTTAGAACCTCTACAGTGAAGGTAAACGGAAATAGTCTGGATATTTGGCCTCCTTTATTCACAGATCATAAGAATCAGGTGTGCAACAACTGACCTTTGAGATTGACCCTTATTTTCAGATGCTGCTGCATTGGCCACATTACTCATAAAGAGAATAGGTACAAGCTATAAAAATATTGCAGAATAATACTGTAGATTGACTCTGCTGTAAAAACACAGCCACTCTGCAGTACTTGTGTCAGGAAAATGATTTCCTCTAACAAGGTACAAGAGAGTATTAAATGACAGTGCCTTTAGCCACTGAATATGAGAAGCTTCACACCATCACATCCATTGGCTGAAAAAAAGGAAAGCCCAAGGTGTTTTCCAGTGAATACTGATTAATTAAAACAACTTTCCTGCAGAAAAACAGTGCTGTACATAATGCACAAAACCACTTTTCATAACAAGATATTCTTTCTACATATATTTATTTTAAGAAATATTTTAGTTTAAAAATCTTCCTCAGAAAAAGTACATTTCATAAGTAAAACGGTACAAAAATATACATCTATGGTTTTCAAAACTCAAAATGACTGATGCAGTTTCCACTTAATATATGATATTCAACATGCAGATTGAGATAGTTGGGCTAATAATAAAACTAAAAACAAGCTAATCAATGTGGTCTCTTTACATTGTTGACAGAACTAGAGAAAAACACAAATACCTCCAGAAATACACAAGTACCTTAAGAGGGCAACTCTAATTACCCATCTTAGCCACATCGGAATGGCATGACTATCCATTGTTGGTTCAGCCAGCAAAAACTTACTGGCTTTGACTTAGATCTAAGACTTTTAGAAAGCAAAGCTAGATCACTGTTCAAACAGTGCTTTATTAAATATAGAAAATACATTAATGACTGTAGCTACTATCTTAACTCATGTGTTTTATTATCCTGTGCTGTGTTTCCTACTGTAGGCTTTTTATGATGCTTGTCTAAATTCTGAATGTATTTCTTTTGAGCATAATAGGTTGTCTTCTCCACGGGCACCCTCCTGTCGCGGGGGAGAAGCTTGCCTGCCCTTATGAGGTTGTGAGCTACGCTGGTGGTG
>JAWWEU010000111.1:95201878-95255948 GCA_035583155.1 Acropternis orthonyx | reverse complement strand
AAGAAAAAAGACAACGCAGAAAAAACCGTGACTCACCAACACCACCTTTGGAGACTTTCCACTGTGCCATTTGCAACCGGACTTGCCTATCTTGCATTGGCCTTTTAGGCCATCAGCGTGCTTGCAGCAAGCGTGGGTAGAGCCCTTCCCAGATCTTCGTTCGCGAAGCCTAGCCATGATGATGATGATGCTGCTGCTGAATAGGTTGTAAAATTTTGGCCTAAGTTTACCGTTGACTAGTACATGACAAGTAACAGTTCAAAATCAAACAGGAACCAAGTTTTGATGAAAGGTCAGATAAGCTGACATATTTGCAGTTGTCATGCTGTGTATCTATCTATAATGGCAATGTGTGGCTGCAAAAAATGTATAAGGACGTTCCTCAGCTGTCTGGTACACTTAAGGGGAAAAGAGCTAGAAATAGGTCTGCTCTTCTAGATTCTCCAGGTTAAAAAGGAAAGAAATTAATTGAGACTTTTTAAATTATGAAACATAGAAGTACTGAGAGAGAGGTTAGTGCAGTGGAAGAGATTGAGTAGAATCCATAAGATTCTGAAAACCGTAAGAGACTTTGGAAATCCAAAAGGTTAAGGAAATCAACTGTCAATATACGTGCTATACTGTATGTATTGTTTCCTGGGCAAGAAAAGATGGAAGAGTGGCTTATTGTAAGGCTGGGATTTTCTTGTTTGATCTATAAATATAAAAATAAAAGGTGTATAACACACAAATATCAAATTTTCTGTACTATAAAGTTAGAAATTGTACATGTGTTTTGTTTTTCTAGTGTGTATGTACTGGTTGTATGTCTGCTGCAAATAGTATAATTTCATACTTTAATGAAATCTAAGTATGCTAGAACCAAACATAGACAGATGAATATCCTATGCAGTATAGCCTGAACTTTATAGAAATTCATAACCCAGTTCTGTTTTGATCTTACGGTTTTAATTCAGTCTTTGAAAAAATTCATAATTACTTTCTTTCTAAAAGTATTCTTTTCAAACCATTCCAACTATAAAAATTCATCTCCCTTACTCTGGGGAATATCACCCTACAGGACTTCAAAGAACTTTTCCATCCTTTTTTTCACCTCATTTACTATCCTAATAAATGGTCCCTATCACCATTGTCTGCTCTGAAATGAATTCTTCTTTAGATTGTACTATTCCAAGAGGAAGGCAGGGGAAAAGAAGTTACCAAGAAAATGACAGTTACTCCTACCCTCTGGCAGCAGTATGAAATTTTAAATGAGGACAGAAATTCAGTAATTTTCCACTCTTTGGAAAATAGTCATCTTATTTGCAGTAGAATATCTAGTTATTAGGCAACTGGCACTTTTCTTAGATCTGCTTTTACTAACTACAGACCAGATCCTAACATTTATCAGATATTACTCTGTCACTCCAAATTGTCATACTGGATCTTCAAAACAAAATTTTACATTCGTTAGTTACCATCTGGAATTTTTTTCCCTTAAATATTATCCATATAGTAGTGCTTTTTTACATATGGTAAAAAATATGTACCTTATAAATTCTTTTTAGTATTTTTAATATAGGAATCTTAAATTAGAAAAGTAAAATCATAAGTATAAAATGATCATGTCTAAATTATATCATAATCTATTTCAAAATATTTTACTTATATTTATCTTACATCAAATAAAAGTCATCTTCAGAGGAGAGTAGACAGCGAGTCACTATTGACCAAGAGAATATTGGGTAACAGACTGAGAGGACAAAAATAGACAATGTGCCTTTTGTGAGAACCATAGACCAAGACCTAAGTTAGAAAAAATCCATGTGGCTTCATTTAAGTATGGGAATGAAATGGCACACATCAAAATCCTTTGAAGTTAAAAGAACTTACCAACATAGATGACTACAATCACAGAAAGAAAAAAGAACCAGGAATAAATTTTTCTCTTAGATTTAACTAACGAAAAAAACCTGTAGAAATAGTGACAAAGAAAGCCTGGTCTCTATGAAACTAATTGACAAGGTTGCAAACCAAGACAGAAAAGAGCACAAGAGGCAGTGTTAGATACCTGAAGAACAATGGAATAAAATGGGATAAAAAGAGAGTAAATAATATAATAGCTGAAGTTGTACCAATTGCAACATGTTCAAAAGAGTTATTTCAGATGATATATTTTGAAACTCAAATTGCTACAGGCATCATGTTTAGCTCAACACTCAGGTGTGCTAATTATACTGTTTTAAATACAATTACTATCTCCAACCCTTGCACTTAGTATTCTCTAAACTAGTATTTGTTTGGTTTTTTCAGTTGTTGTTTTTAAAGGTAAAGGATATTTCCAGATTATTTACTATTTTCCTGCTATCCAATTTGACACTGCCACTCTACGCTCAAGTTGTTGGTGGGACGTCACATGCAGCATACTAGCACAGTGCTACCACAGCACAGACATTAAATAAAATATGAAGTAGCAAGAAATGACTGGAAGCTATTGGGAAGAAAAGCAGGTGATCAATAATAAGTGAAATTAAATGCTAAATAATACATGGAATAAACACCACCATGAGGTAATATATGTTCCTCTCTAATTGTCATCCATGCTTGAGGATCATGTTAAACTGCAGAAACTAAATGATTTTGTGTTTAATTTGCCAAGTAATTGCCCCATTCAAACACTAAATGTATTCTAGTTCACATTACAGCTCTGCAGAATCTTTTCATATTTTTCTGTCAATCTATTCATATTGTAAGTTGTTGGCACATTACCATTTTATAAATTCCTTGAGGACTAGTTGCTATAGACACAGCATCACTTTTTCTACATACACTCCACTGTTCATTCCCTTAGCAAAGTGCTTCACTTTCAACTGCTTGTCCATCAATCAGACTGGAGGAAAAAACTCAAATGATTCAGTTCTACAGGATTACATAAATAGAGAACACAACTAATACAGTGACTTTAAACCTTTCCTGTGTGAAACTGTTCTCTGACAAATATTTTGGAAATTTAGTACAAGACTGGGGTATTGGAAAGGGCTGAGTAGCTTTTACATTCTTTCCATGAAAAGAATATCACTGAAAAAAAGCCCACCATGCTACTGGGCAGTGAAGTGTTTTTTAAGAACAGGCCTTATGCAGCAGAGAAACATAATCTCTCCCCTGTGCTCAAACACACTATTTCTAACTGCAGGGCATTGAACAGCTCTTTGGTTCTCAAGTAGCCCATATCAATATCTAAATCAGGGAAGAGTTCCATTGAAGAAAACTGTTAAACCCCCTCCCCCCCAAAACCAACCAACCAACCAACCAAACAAACAAAACACAAAACCAAAAACAAAAACAAAAAAACCCCACACCCAAACCAAAGCAGCTTTCATTGCTTTATCAGGTGCTTTCTGATGTTCTACTGGTATACTATGTACTCACATGAAAAGCAAGCAATGTTAACAAGACTGTGAGTGTAGCAGGCCAGACCCTTGTCTAAGGCTTAGTGTTTTTTTCATTATGATACTACGTGCACCATTCACAGGAAGAAGGCTCATGCAAGCTTGGTCCAGAGAAGAGAAATAGGTATTGCAATAATTCAGAGGGTTTTCTTCTGGTTTCCCCCCTCTGCACATTGTGTCAGTGGTCTGGAAAGCAGTCCAGCATCTCCTATGTAGGGATTCATTCTGGACAAATATAACTGTAATTTCATTTAGTTGTCTTAAGAAGTAACAACTTTTGAAAAACCTACTAGGCAACTGATCAGAAATTAGTATAGCCATATCATGGACTTTTAAGTTGATGGTGTCACTGAGAAAATAAATTACTTTTATTTAATTATACGCACCAGATCCTAATATAACACTTAAAATACTAGATATTGAAGATATGAAGGCTGTGAGGCTTCACATAAAAATGTGAAGCTCTATTTTGTTCCATTTGTTTTAGGCATCAAAATCAAAGTGTGGAAGTTAAGAACTTAATTTCTTACACTACCTGTATGGGAAGAAGCACCTACAAAGGGCTTCACATATCTGATATAAAGATTTACTCTCCTATAACTACCCTATACCTACCTTTGCACTATACTACCTAAATCTACAGATACCTCTGTATCTACCTCCAAAAAGAGAATCACATATATGAACTTAAGTTCTGAAGCACTCATTTTTGACAATCTAAGACAGCCTAGAAATGTAGCCTAATTTGTTCTGTAGCAAAAGGCAAACAAAAAATTAATATATTACCTTACATTTCTTATACTTCTCATTTTCTCCTTTCTATGTTTGTTTTGGCATTTTTCTCTGAAATGAGTTTTATGCTTAAAATATGTGTGAAAACCAGCAGGTAATAGGCATGTGGGCTACAAGACATTTTGAAGTCTGATATCCAAAGTGGAAGGATTTATTTTGTTTTAATTTTACCTCAGGATAAAGTCAAGAAGGGAAAGTGCAGTCTGAAAGTATCTGAAAAATTATGGGAGTAGCAAAAGACAAGGTTATTCTTGTAATCATCTTATATAGATAATCAGTGCCTTTCTAGTTTATTTGAATCTTTCTTTGCCATCTGTAGTGGTGTCAGATAGGAGAAAATCTTCATGATCTGAATATTTGCTTCTAACTTAAAAACAATTTATTAAAAGAATTGGTATTTCTTCTCTGTGGCAGGATTCTTAGACTACACATGATTGAACACTTTCTCCTTTCATTGGATGACTGAGGAGCCTACAGTTATTACTAGTTATTAAAAGTTTCACCTAAGAACAAAGTACAGTCCCTTCCATCATCTGAATTTCAAATACATATTTTTGCTGTCTGCCAAATAGGAAATCCAGGTTGCTTTCTGCAGCTACACAAAAGGGGAATAGGATCATAGTGTTCCCTATAGAACTACTGTAACAAATTAATGTTGAGTATTGGGCTAAAGAAAATCACAAATTTTGTAATAGAGAATTCTGTTATATGCCACCATGGATGAATGCCTAGTTCCACATCCCCAGCTGAGATGAACGGAGTAGTTAAGAACTTACAGACCTATGCGTCAGGCTATTTTTGCTCTCAGGCTGCATCATTACACTGGTTTATGTTTTGTTTCATAATTGTCAAGTTTTCTGCAAGTAGAGAAGCAGAAGCAGCAAAAATAAAATGAATAAAATAGTAAAACAACAAAAGGAGATAAAAAATTATTATAACCCTGAAAATATACACTAACCTGGCCTTGAGGGACTGTTATGGCATGTTGAAAGCAGTATATTTACTTCAGTGGAAATATAAACTTGCTAAAGACAAGAGCAACTGAGGCACTTCTTTGCCTTTAATACATGTAATGTGAAATGCAATTAATATGAAAATAGTAAGAAAAAAAATCAGGAAGAAAAATTAGTCTAAATAACCTTGCTATATATGAATTAAACATTGACTTAGACTTACATCAAATCCTGGCTTTCAAATTAATCCATCCTATGATCTCAAATAAATTATTCCTTCTGTCAGATCTTCATTTTTTACTGTATCTAAAATGAGTAAAATTAAAAAAAAAAATAGAAATTTTCTGCACCTCAAAATTTTTAGTTTTAAATTGTTTACCTTAACCTTAATGTGCATAAAATAAAGAAATACTTTTGGAGCTCAGAGGATTAAGTCATTATTGACATAGTAATAAATTAGTTCATCAATGAAAATATGTAAATAAAGAAGTTTATTAAACTATTGGAAAGCACTGGGAGCTAACACTCTGGAAGATGATTTTACAGATTAAACAGTCAGATAATACTTTTGCTTGCTGTTCAAGTTTGTAGTTTAAGTCTTAGGCAGCTAAAATAACACTGATCAATCACCAAGACCCATTTTATGGCTCTTTGTCATAAAGAAGACATAACATAATTCATAACGAATAATACCTTGCTGTGCTGTAATCTCTCTTTATTTTTAAAACACCTAACAGAGGCAAGTATGTAACAGATATTCCATGGATGAATGTCTTCTATTACATACCAACAAGGCATTTATGGATGATGCATATGTGTTGACAAAGAAACACAAGCCAAATTTTCACAGGTGTCAGCTCTGTTTTGGTACTTGAACAAACAATTAACTGGGGCACCGAGGCTGCTGTAAGCTTCATCAGCTATTCACAGCTTGATGATGCACTACATCATTGGGTGCAGGCAGCACATTATGGAGCTGTGTTCTGCCAGAAAGCTTTCTTTATACTTTGTTGGAAGGCATATACAACAGCAATGGCTTGCACACAAATAAGGGGCAAATTTGAGCCTTGTAAAAGATAAAAAATTTGGGAGACAAATCTTAGAAAATCAGAAAGGGTTTTCAAAGAATGTAGTGGAATAACATGGAAGAGAAAGGAAAATGGAAGTATTGCAGTAGAATAAAGAAGATAATACAAAATTGTCACAGAATAATCGAATTTGGAAATGACCTGTGGAGATCATATGATGCAACACCTTTTTTAAAGGAGATCAGCTAGACCAGATTGCTCAGATTTTGAATTTAAGAATATATAACCTAAACCAGAGGGCAATGTGTTCCAATGTGTGACCACACTCATAGTAGACTGGTTAAGTAGAAATTCCTGCATATCAGTTTGTACTCATTGCCTCCTGTATCTTCACTAATTACCACCATGATGATTCTGGCTGTATCTTCTTCACATCTTTACTTCACTCTACTAGGTAGACCTTTAGAAGATTCCCACCATGCCTTTTCTTCTCCTCCTGATTCAGCTCAAGAAGCTGTTGGCCTTTTCTTCAAAGGCACATTGCTGGCTCATGTTCAGTTTGGTGTACACCAGGGTCACCAGGGTCTTTGCAATAAAGCCACTTTCCTGTCAGCCAGCACCCAGAGCATACTTGTGCTCCAGTCTATTGCTCCCTAAGTGCAGGAGATTGCATTTCCCTCAATTCAACTTGAGAGGTTTTTGTCAACCATTTCTCCTGATTGTCAAGGTTGCTTTGAGTGGCAGAACAGCCATTCAGTGTATCAGTCACTTTTCCCAGTTTTGTATTGCCTGCAGCCTTGCTGAGGGTACACTTTTGTGTCATAGTCCAGATCATTAACTGAGATGTTAAAATATCATATGTGTGTGGCACTGCTCTGCTAGTGACTGGTCTCCAGTGTCACTGATTACAATTCTCTGGGTCTGGTTGTTCAGCCAGTTTTCAATCCACCTTATTGTCTGTGTATCTAGCCTGTATTTCATTAGTTTGTCTATGAATATGTTATGGGAGTCAAAGTCAAAAACCTTTACTGAAATCCAGACAACCTTCCATGCACTCTTAACCTTGAAGTCAGTCATTTCATTGTAGAAGGCTATCAGGTTGGTCCAGCATTACTTCCCCATAATAAATCCACACTGACTACTCCCAGTGACCTTCTTTTCCTTGACATATCTGGAAATGGTTTTAAGGATCAGTTGTTGCCTCATCTTCCCAGAGACTGAGGTGAGACCTGTAGTTACTCAGATCTTCTTTCTTACCCTTCTTGGAGGCAGGGCTTGTATTTGCTTTCTTCCTGTCTCTGGGAGCTTTCCCCAGTCACCAGGACATTTTGAAGAAAATTGAGAGTGGCCCCACAATGACCCCAACCAGGTCCTTCAGCACTAGAAGGGACATCCCATCAGGCCTCATGGACTTGTATGTATTCAGATGTTTAAACCTTCCCCAGCCAGATCCTGCTCCACTGAGGGTAAATCTGTTTTCCTCCAGATTATCCCCCTGGCCTCAGGGACCTGGGATTAGTGAAGACAAATCTTACCAGAGAAGATTGAGATGAAGGCATTGAATACATTGGCATTTTCTGTCTACTTTCTCATGAGCTACCCTTTTCCATTTTCTGATCTCTAAATATCTCTTCCAGCATCAGCTGTTCTATCATTCTGTGCACCTTAGCTTTAGTTAACCTTTTAGAGTTATGAAGATGACTGAAAGAAAAGTGTTGTGTCCTGTCATAAAGATTTCACTCCTCAGAGGCTTAAAAGGCCATTTCTGTTTTAAAACAGTGCTCCCTCAAGAATTCACTAAGGAACAGTTTTAATAGCATTTTAATAATGGAAATTACTTGATCAATGCCAGCCGAGCAATCACTTGAAAAGCAGGGCATGCCCTCATTTCTTGTTTCTAGTACAAACTCATGATACCTTTACTAGAAATTGCTGTTAGATTAACCAAAAGGATCATACTATAACTTTCTACTAAGCTAAATCAGCAATTGAATATTCAGTTATTTATACTCACCAAGAAATACAGTGATTTCTAGCATTGCTTAAGCAAATTCAATAAACTTAGGAAAATAAGAAACACTGATCAAAGCATCTTAAATGTATTCTTTCAAAGACGATGCTTTTAAGGCTAGATTTTTATATTGTAAAAGAAAACAGAATTTCCACTGGTATTGATCCCTGAAGCCTAACTAAACTGAAACATAGTAGAAGAATGAGAGAGAGAAAAAAATGTTTCCTTTAAAGATACTGTGAAAATCTATTTACATTACTTAGGGAGTGTAGCCATAAAACTGAAAAAGAACTAACCCAGTCTCCTACATAAGCATTAAGAGGGGGCACATTCTTGAAACAAAGATTCCCCCAAGAGGGTTCATGCAGGTATGGAGCCAATGCACATTCATTGGTATATACAATATATACTGATTGTATATGTTGTATACACAATATACACAATAAGCAGTATACAGGGTATAAGATGGAAAGATGCACATCTTCCATCCCCCACTGAGAGACAAATGGCAAATTCTAAATATTTCTGAAGTAAGATATGTCAAGAACCACTAGTTATATCATGGGACAAGGAGAGTGTATGGCAGTCTGAAAAAAAAAAAAACCCAGAAATTCACAGTCTAGTATTGAATGGGAACACCTAGTTTTTTTCCAAATGCTTTTGTTAACTTTTCTAAATGAAAAAAAAGTTCCATAGGATTTGATCTGAAATTATGGTCCAAATTGGTAGTAATTTGTCTTAAAGTTTCCCTTTGAAGAGGAAGATTTGACATGGGTAATTAACAAAAAAAATGCTTCTAGTAGCTGATTTCAACTTTGTTTGTTTCACAGAACTTAGCTAAAAATGTTTACCTCTACCCACTTCAGAATGATGGGATTCAGATAGCCTGAATTAAACTAACTGAATCTAAGTTATTTAATTTAAAAACAAAGCAACCCAAAACAAATCGCATCCTAGGATAAAATTAATTTGACTTATATGAGACATGCTGGTAGGATAAGGCCTACCATTTCTTTTCTCTAGATTATATGGCTTTGACAGTATGAAAATAAAAATAAAATAAAATTACCATTATTTAAAATAAAATAAAATGCTATGTATGCAAAAAAAAAAAGGAAAGCAGTTTTTGAATCCAAAATTCTGGCAAATAAATTAGAGAAATAACAAATAATGTTAACAATATAGACCTCATTATCAATGATAATAAAAAATATTCTAATTTAAGGACAAAAATATTGACATTTCCATTTCAGGGAAACAATAGGTAAAAAGGGATGTCTAGAAGGTATTTCACATTAGTAACACTGTGATTTGAAGAACGAAAGTAAGATCACAAAATTTTTCAAATTAATTTTTCAACTCATTTTTGCTTACTTTTCTACTTTCTTTTAATACTTAATGAATATCAATGGATGGTATTTTGAATATCCTTCTTGTTCTATGATTTATATCATCTAACGCTGATGAGGTGTAAAATATGGTGAATTACACAGAAAGAAAAACTGCACCAAGAGTAAAATAATACTATCGCTTCCACCTTTCCATGTTACATATTGAAGTAAATCAGACACACACTGTGATGGTTTGAGTACTTAAAATCAACTTAAAAATTGCATAAGCCCTTGGGAAGAGACTAAGTGTAAAAGAGGACAATGAAAAGCCAAGGCTATGGCAGAAAAATCACAATTGTCATCTCTCTGTTTTTCTCGAAAAAAATCATGCAATTTCATACAGATTCAGAATATCCAGAACATCTAACTTCTTCTCAGAATGATTTGTGTTACTAAAGAAATTAATTTATCACCATTTAATTATTTTGTCACATACAAATTTATCACAGACAAGTAACCTCTATCTCCATGTTCCCTGACATTTATTGAAATTGATTTTTGGATGCATGTTAAAAGTTTTGAAACAAAATGAATTCTCATAATAAGTACATAAAGCTTACCTTTCTTTGTTTCTTGAAAAGGATTAACCCAGAAGTGATAGTTTCTTGCTCCTACAAGACAGATATTTAAAAGGAAAAACTCAGGAGTATGGTATTGAGTTGAGGTGTTTTGTTTCTCATGTTGAAATTCAACTCAATACAGTTAAAATCTGCGCACAATGACATTGTCTATGTTTTTTGCCTACCGATGGCATTTCTAAATGCAAAAAACCCCAACCTTTTTATCTTGTACAACTGTCAGTAGTGTCTCTTAGAATGCAAGTGATGTAACATCACACACAAGTTTACTATACAAAGGCAAAATAATGCTACATATATCCCAGCATCTTGATTCTGATAATGAAAAAGATTTACTTGGAAGAAAGAAGTGATAGAACCAGAAAAAACAAGTAAAATAATTTTCTGTTGTAATGTGTTTTCTCAGCTTCTCTATGACCAAAAATGTTTGAGTTCAAGATATAAATAAATAATCTGTTTATCTGTGCAGTATGCCTTATGCCTGAACAGACTGTAAAGACATGAATAGTTTCTCTGGAAGTAGTTAGAATCAGAACTATTTATGGATTATAGGGGCATTTTTACTGGAAAAATTTAAACTTTTGCACAATTGCATAAGCTTAGTGAAATGTTTCTGAAATGTTCCCTAGGATGGCATTTATAGCAAAGCCAAAACAAAGGAGGAGCAGAGTGACTAGAACTCATCTTAGTACCATCTGCCTCTGCCACCATACTCAAAGTTGCTGGGATCTGCCTTTCTCTGACTCTGTGGTCTACCTTCTGTGAGTATACTGATGATCATCTTTGATTCATCTGTTATTTCCCTCTGAAGCAGAACAAAAAAATGAAACACTTCAACAAGTCTTCAAAACAGAGTATTTACAACTTTTGCCTGGTTAGAGCACAGCAGTATTTAAAAAACTCCATGAAAAGTATCATCAGGCAAGGAATACAAGTTCCCCTCTACTCTACTTTTTGTCTGAATTATTCCATAATTTTGTCACTTCTACCTGTACTATTACAAAACCTATTTATATGTATTTAAATTGTCTTTTTATGAGTATCTCATAAGGTCTTTATCTCAGATATATCTTGAAACAATTAGCTCTAAAGTTCTGCTATTAAGTACATTATATACATTAAGTGTATTACATACCTTTTGGAATGTGCTATTAGAACGTATAAAGAGAATGTGTGGCCCTCTAAATTGCCCTATTCAACATTTTAAAAAGTATTTTTCTTTCAGTCTATAATTTTTAAATTAATCTTTTTTCCAGATTATTTAATAGATAAATATTTCCACACTTAATTTTTCTTATCATCAGCCTTTAAATCTGGTATTTTCTGCTGTATATATTTAAGAAGGATGACAAGAACTGAATAAAATATGCCAAGCAATGGAAAATGGTTGTTGTAATAATCTCAGTGTATTTTTGCCGATTTCCTTTTTCTAGCTAAAAGAAGTTCTCATCATGTCCATATAAAGGGCAGCTCTGTTAAGATAATAATCTAATACAAGACATTACAAAATATATTTTAAAAATTGCATAGACTTTGTGAGAGGAAATATTGACTTATGTAACAGTATGTACAGTATTCACACCAAATTTTATTTCTTATTTTCTAACATAATACTTAAAGTACGTAAGATCAATTGTGTTCGTTCTTCTCTTGTACCAAAATACAATGTACTTTTAGTGAAAATGTGCTTCCAAGAGTAAGAGGATGATAAAAATTATTCTGTTGCATCTCTTTATATTTATTGTACCGATCTTTCATGTATTTTGTTTCATGGCAAACTTTTCTTTCAATTTCTTTTTGGGCTTAATTTGACATGCCATATTTTTATCTGACAGCAGAGTGACTGCAAGAACATTAGTTCATGAAAAAGAAGTTTAGTTACTTATTGTTGGTGTCTGAAATGACAACTGCATTTTGTTTTGTCATTCAGATAGTCAGACAGTTGCTTTCAAAATGTTATAAGACTCTGGAGATAGTTAAGTGTAAGCAGACAGAAAGAATTTACTTCCTCTAACAGAAGAAAAGATTTTATAAATATTTTTTATGTAAAACATACTTGGCATTACAGTTTCATCAAGAATTACTTCCTATTTTGTTATAGTTAGGTTTTCACCCTGAGTATACCTGTTTTGCTTTTCTTTTCTTGTCTTTTACTTTGTTTATTTTTATCAATTCAAGGCCTCTGATGTGCTGTATAACCTCTATTCTAAGAGTTATGTTAGAGCCACTATATCCAGCTATATCTCTGAAATAGATGTCATTTCACTATTTTTGTTAATGTTATAATTATTTTCTCATCTTTCTATCACACTTTTTCCACTTGTCACTGCTTGGAGCTCAGGCATTAACTGTTTGTAACTTCTATGCACTGTTAGGAATCCAGTTATCTTTGTAAATCTAACCTAACTCATGCTTGATAACAGGGTTTAGGTGGATTTTAGACCTAGATATTTTATTTAAATGTTACAATAAGTTTACTGTTTTGTGAAATAACTGACATGTTGTAAAGATTTGAGGAGAATTTTTTTTCTCATTTTCTTCATACTCTTCCTAGCTTTTTTAATTGATCACAGTGAAAGACCTCACAGTAAAGTTGGGAAATAGCAGGAAACAGTGCTATGAGCATGTGCTGTGTTTGTCTGGGATAGAGTTAATTTGTTTCACAGTAGCTCCTATGGGGATGATTTCTGAATTTGTGCTGAAAACACCATTGATAATACAGAGATGTTTTTGTTGATGCTGGGTAGTGCTCACACAGAGCCAGGGCCTTTTCTGCTTCTTGTGCCACTTCACCAGCAAGGAGGCTGGGGTTGCACAAGAGGCTCAGAGAGTACACAGCAAGGAGAGCTGACCCCAACAGACCAAAAGAATACAATAGAATCAAAGACTCATTAAGGTTGGAAAAGACCCCTAAGGTCATCAAGTACAACTTCATTGCCCTTCCTTGGAAGGCAAAAGCTGACACTCCAGCACCACAGTATCTTTCTTGTAGTGAGGGGCACAAAACTGAACACTGGATTTAAGCTGTGGCCTCACCTGTGCCAAGTACAGAGCGCAATCACTTTCCCTGTCCTGCTGGCCACACTGTTTCTGATACAAACCATTGGCCTTCTTGGCCACCTGGACACACTGCTGGCTCATGTTCACCTGGCTGTTGACCTATACCCCCAAGCCCTTGTTAGAAATAGAACTGGAGTTTTGTTGAAGCCAAAAGAATTGCATGGGAGGAGGGGGTAATTAGGTTTTAACGGTTGGGACTTAAGGCAGTTTCAGCCTGGTTTTCACACCTTTGGAGGCAGGTGGGGGGTCTGGGGCAGGTAGGCAGATCGCGTCAGGCTGTGAGCTTCCTAGTACCAGTCAATGGGAACGGAGGCAGCAACCCCCTGACCGGGACAGGGTATAAAAAGCTCTGTTTCTTGCTGACCTACATCTGTCTCCTAGGCCAGAGGAACACACCAATTCAGCTGAATTTCTTAAATAAAAAGTTTAGTTTTGCTTCGAAGACTTTGTCCCCTTCTCAATTTTATTGGTAAGTGTGAGCATTTCTCACACCCTTTTCTGCTGGCTGCTTTCCAGTCACTCTTCCCCAAACCTGTAGTGAGGCATGGGATTGTTGTGACCCAAGTGCAGGACTCCATACTCACACCATATGATGTCATGCTTAAAATATAAATTTAGGAGAAGAAGGAAGGGGAGAACATTTGGAGTGATGATGTTTGTCTTCCCAAGTCACTGTTATGCCTGATGGAGCCTGGCTTCCTGGAGATGGCTGAACACCTGCCTGCCCAGGGGAAGCAGTGAAAAACTTCCTTGTTTTGCTTTCCTTGCATGCATGTCTTTTGCTCTTTGTGAAATTGTCTTTATCTCAAGCCATGAGTTTTCTCACTTTTACTCTTCTGAGTCTCTTCTCCACCCTACCAGAGGGAGTGAATAAGTAGCTGTGGGAAGCTTAATTCCTGGGGGGGATTAAACCACAACATCGTGAAAGGACAGAACTAAACTGAAAATTTGAAATGCAGAAATATCTGAATGCCATTGGAAAAATGTCAGCACAACCTGGCAGAAAGGCAGTCCATGTGCAGCTTGAATTTATGCACTTACTGTTTCTCATCAGGCTTTACATGTGTGTCAAAAATAGTAAGGATTCACTACTGCTGGACAAGGAACTAGGATATGTATAGATTGTAAAATGGCACACAGCTCGTTACTCCTGCCTAAACTTACTCCCCATTAGTCTGACAATATCAGACCTTTGTGTAATGTTATTCATTATAGAATTCAAGACCACAAGAAATTAAGGATCATCTACTTTAACCTTCTGCATGTTGAAAACCATTACAGTTCCCTAAGCCAGTGTTGGAGACATCCAGCATTATGCTTTGTGGATATGAGACCTCAACTCTGTGGAGATGGGACTTGCCACCCCAGAAGAGAAATAAGGAACTTGCCACAGCGAACAGTTCTTATGTTAATTATGGACTTCTCTTATATATTATGGAGGGAGCACCCTGTGTTATGTATATTGAGTTATGTTATTATGAATTTCTAGTTTCCCCCAGTTTGTACCCCAGTTCGTATCTGTTTTCCCTATGGCGTAGTCTTCCCTCATTCCCTGCAGCTCTAGGTGCTGGAAATTTCCATTCCTTTCCCTCATGACCGTGTACCCACTCTAATTGGTCCCAGTTTGGTGCAATGCAGTCTTTCCCTATAAGGTTATCACCCACCCCTGTTTTCCCTTAGTTGGTTTGTTATCCCTTGTTTGGTGGGCTCCTCCCCTAACTCCTCCCTTAGCTCCTCCCCTTTCTGGAATCTTCCCCCGAGTCCCTATAAAAACCAGCACCATGTTAATAAACTTGCTCACTCCTGCTTACCCAACCTGCTGAGTGGACTTCCTCTCTTCCTCCTCTCTGCACGTCCAGGTGATCCGCAGGGTGGGCCTGCTCCCTCTGCGCCTACCCTCAGGGGAAGTGACCTGGAGAACTTTCCAGCCCTTCAGAGCCATAAGCTAACTTAGCAGTCCCTTATTCGTGTAATACGGAACTGATGAAATCTGTTCTTTGACTTAAGTGTATCTACCATGATAACTTCTATGTTGTCTGAACTGCTTGTATAGAACATTTATAAAAGAAATATTTAAGAGAAGCTATTTTAAGTGTACCAAACTCATTGAGGTAAGAGAAGACTTTATGCCAATAAACCCACCACTTTCTTGTTCTCAAGAGGAAATCCATATTTATTTATAGAAGACTAAAACATTGTCAAAAATACAGTTTTCTGTTTAAATACACTGAAGTCTGAAACTGAAATTTCATGGGATTTCAGGAGGGAGAAGAATCATGTCATTGTGCTTCATGTTAAAAATCTGTGGGTCACAGATTTTATTTTTATTTCTCTTGAATACCTTAAACATTTCCTGCTCTGAAAAATTCATTCAATAGTTCTTAAATAAGTATCGTACCATTTGGTTGCTTTTCTAAAAGATTCTGTCTACAAGCTTTGATAGAACCAAAACCTAATATTTCAATCTATCCTAGCCTTATTCAATATATACAGCAAGCTAATCCATCCAGTACTTTCCCAGCTTCTCCAAAGTTCCAAAATATGAATGCATGAGACTATGAAACTTTTGTAATAAGGAATGCGACACACAAACCTATTATATTGTAAATGATAGAGGGTTTATATGGTGTATATGAACTTTAAAAATGTCATTTGATGCTATTTTAGAAATAATGTTATAATTACAGTGAAAATGTGACAAAAAGAGCCATAGATTGTCAAGCAAACACTGTAAGATCCAAGTTGGAATTGATTGCAGCAATGCTGTAACATTTCAGTAACAGGTTATTGATCACGCACTGGCTTGTGATGAAGAGCATAGTGGAGACTTTCAGCCTGAAACAGTAAGTGATCCTCATATGAGAAAATATGTATTATTCCTTATGAACAGAATAGCCCTGCCTTAAGTACTTACTCTTTTTAAACATGTATTAGTATTCTTTCTTAGTGACATATTCTGTTTATGGTATGATATATGCCTGGAGCATATTTCCCTGGCAAATAAAATATTCACTCTGGAATACCAATGAGATTCCCTGAAAAATGAAAATACGTCACTATACAGTATAAGTAGATTCTGTTCTCCAGACTGAACAGGGGAAAGTGTACTGTTCCTAGGAACAGAAAAATCAAGCAATTCCTTGCTGCAATTCTGTAGTTAAATGTACCTTGATTTTCATAATCTTTTAATTTTGCTCACCATTAACTGAATCATGCTGTGTAAAATACTGTGGATTTTCAGAAATAGCTGTGCCATTTCAAAGAGCACTTGTAATTTTTTCGGAAAACTAGTAATGCAATGAGTAACAAGTGAGGCCAAGAGATACTACGCTTTCCATAACATGGTATATGCTCAGATCTAGCCAACATTGGATTTAAAGGGAGTGCTTTGATGTATAAAGTTAAACCGTCATCTCAGGTATAATTAAGTCATTTGGGCATCTGATTATTTTAAAACACTTCACCTGTCTTTGCTTACTTCTTGAAGATGATTTTCAGTGACACAAATATGTTCTTACTTGTGAGAAATAGACTCAGCTATGAAGGATGGAAAAACCTTCTTTAGAACTGGAATCATCACTGCAGAAATCCTATCAAGGACCAAAAGAAGCAGGGAGGCTGTTTACCTCTCATGTTTCACTGCAGCAAAACCCCTCCCTTGGGTTCTGTGAATTCCGCCCCCTGGGCAGTGACCACATGGTTTGCTGAGACACTGCCAGGTTGCCCTGCCCCTATAACCAGCTCCACCCTTGTCCTTACGCTATTGGTCATCTCACCTGTCCCTCCCCATTCCTCCACCCATCCCTGGGTTCCCATTGGGTATGGATCCTCCCCCTCTCTCATTGGCTACCTGAGTTCCCTGACCACTCCCTTCCACCCAAACCCTTACCCAATCACAACCCTGCTCCCTGGGCCCTCCCCCAGAGGTTTATAAGCCTAGGTTGTGTGGATAAAGCACTCTTTGTCCCCTGCTTGTCTCACAGGCTGCTTGTGTGTCTCTGCTGCTTCAAGGGGCTATGAGCCAGCCCTGGGAGCATGGGGGCGGGGCAAAGGGCATTCCCTCAAGCCTGACAGTTACTATATTAATGTGACTAGAATTTTTTTCATAGGATAATTTTGGTATTTCTTAAAGCTATGTACAAGATGCAGATTTGAAAAGAGGACCAACGTTTTCTGATTTGTTGATAAATGAACAATAACAGTTTTCCATCTGATTGTATTCAGCAGTTGCAAAATTCCTTTAACAAAAATAAACCAAAAACCTGTTATAAACATGTCATGCCATGCACAGCAATGTCCACCATTGTGCTTATCTTCTTTCTCAAATTTGGGATTTTGTAGATTGATCCCAGACAGCACACACCCATTCTCTCACTAATTCCCTTCTCTGGCACAGAGAAAATAAAAGGAAAGCAAGAATACTCTTGGGTTGAGATAATGATATTTTAATAAAAATAAAAAAGCAGAAATTTTGTGCCAACCATGTGAATGGTTTTACGAGACTGACATTAAAGAAGTTCAGTTTTCCTCGGTCAGATGAGTATACCGTTATGCTTGAATATAGGAAATTATGAGGAAAAATACCATTGGTAAGGTAAAAACAAAAAAGATAACTCAGGTGTTAGGTCATGCAGAAAGAAAATTAGAGAGGTAAAAGCTCAGTTAGAACTTAATCTCTCCAGTTCTGTAAATGATAATAAAAAGTGTTTTTATGCATTAATAACATAAGGAGTGTCAAGGAAAACGTCCATTCTTTATTGGATGGAGAGAGGGAATGCAGTCACCAAAGATGAGGAAAAGGCTGAGATATTGAACACTTCCTTTACCTCAATCTTAAACAGTAAGACTGTTATCCTCAGGACAGCTGGCCTCCTGAGGTGGCAGACAGAGATGGGGAGCAGATTAGACTCTCTGAAATCCAGGAAGAGGAGGTTAATGACCTGCTGACTCACTTCGATGCTCATGTCTATAGGACCTGATGGGATTCATCCTAAAGTGATGAGGGAGCTGGTGGAAGAGCTTGCCAAGCTACTCTCCATCACTTATCATCAGTCCTGGCTCACCTCTTGACTGAAGGTAGGCCAGTGTGATGCCCATCCACAAAAAGGACCAGAGGGAGGATCTGGGGAATTACAAGCTGGTCAGCCTAACCGTGGTGCCTATGGGGGTTTGGAGCAGATCATCTTGAACATAATCACATGACACATACAGGACAACCAAGAGACTCAGCCAGCACAGGTTTAGGAAGGGCAGATCCTGCCTGATCAACCTGATCTTTTATGACCAGGCGACCTGCCTAGTGGATGAGGCAAAGGCTATGGATTTAATCTACCTGGACTTCAGCAAAGCCTTTGATATTGTCCCCCACAGCATACTCCTGGAAAAGCTGATAGCCCACAGGACAGACCTGGATAGGTTAGAGAGATGGGTCAAGACCATATATAGCAGGTTCAACATGACAAGTGCCAACAAGACTTTGGATACAATAAACCTATGCAGTGCTACAGGCTGGGGTCAGAGTGGCTGGAAAGCTGCCCAGTGGAAAAGGACCTGGGGGTGCTGGTTAAAGCTGGCTGAATGTGAGCTAGTAGTGTACCCAGGTGGCCAATGGCATCTTTGTATCAGCAATAGTGTGGCTAACAGGAATAGGAAAGTGGTCATCCTCAGGTACTCAGTATTAGTGAGGCTGCACCTCTAGTACTGTTGGAGGAGAGAGATACCAGCTGTGGAAGAACAGCTTAAACAACCCAGATCTGTGACTTGTGACTGCCTGAGCTCTGGAAAACCACATTCTGTGTTATATGGACTGCTTAAGGACTGTTTGCACTTTAAAGACTGTACCCTGTTTGAGGATTTTACCATGTTATATGTAATTTCCTTTGTTTTACTGTGTGTCCTGCTGGAATTTTCCATCCCTCATGGCTTGTAACCCACTCCTGATTGGTCCCTGCTTGTAGCAGTGGAGCATTTCCTTATATGGTTTGGAACTGCCTCTGTTTTCCCAGTTTGGAAGTTCTTGCCTTGTACTGCAGAGTCCTCCCTAAACTCCTCCCGGGTTCCACCCCATTCTGGAACCTTCCCTAACTACCCTATATAAGCTGGGCACCTTAAAAAAAAAAAAAAAAAAACAAACAAAAAAACCACCACCAACACCAAACAAAACCTTTCATTCTACCTCCTTCCTTGGAGCGTGTTCATTCCATTCCCGTTACCCAGCAGGACCGCACAGTACCATGTTCAGTTCTGGGCCTCTCACTTTAAAAGGGACATGGTGACACTGGAGAGTGTCCAATGAAAGGCAGTAAGGCTCATGAAAGATCTAGAGAGCATGTCTTATAAGGAACGGCTGAGGCAGCTGGGTTGGTTTAGTCTCAAGAAGAGGGGGCTCAGGGTGGACCTTGTCACTCTCTACAAGGCTGTAGAGGGATGGGGGCCAGACTCTTCTGCCATGCCTGCAGTGATGGGACAAGAGGAAATGGCCTTGAGACAGGGGAGATTTAGCTTAGATTCAGCTTAGAAAACAATTTTTCAGTTAGGGTGGTCAGACATTGAAACTCCACACAGAAAGGTGGTGGACTCCCCATCTCCAGAGGTGTTTAAGAGGCATCTGGATCTGGCACCTGGTGATGTGGTTTAGTGCTTATGGAGTTACAGTGGCAGTGCTGGCTTGACAGTTGGACTGGATGACCTCAAAGATCTCTTCCAACCTTGATGATTCTATGAACAAGGAGATGTGTATGTTAGCTTGTTAGCCAGACCAGGAAATTTTTTCACATATAGGTCCTAAAATCCAATAACCTGGCTTACACTGCTACTTTTACAAAATGATGGATTATTTTTCAGCTGTAATTTAAAAATCTGATTGCAAAAGTAGTTTAGTGTAGAGAGAAGGTGCAGGAGACCCATTAGCCCTATAGATCTAAGTGGGAAATACTGATCTGGGTGAGCCTATCCCCCCAACCTCCAGAGAAAAAGGAGGTGAAGCTGAGACCATAATGTTTGGTGATTTGCTATTTGCTGGTTGCACTATGACAGATCATTACTAATTTTCAAAGGAGCTGCTAAAAGTCCCCTTCAGTTTACAGTGTTTTAAAGGTCCTTGAGGAGAGCATCTGTCAGGCTGATATGTTACCATGCAGATTGGCTATACATGCTCATTAAAAAGGAGACTGCTCTCCAGAAATCTGGGTTAGCATTTCAAGTAACTGAAAAATTCACCCCTGTGAGATCAGAAGGAAGTAAAACCTGTGTTCATTTTATGCACTGACCTTGACACTATGAAAGAGTAAGTCAACTTACCATGAATTAATGGCATTTTTTCTCTGGTTTTCTTGCAGTTGCTGTCTCAGGCTGAGTACATTAAGTCCAATTAAGGACTGCAGAAATATTGACCAGATCCAGGATAAATGGTTGCAACATTTTCTCTACCTACAGGTGGAAAACCTCAGCCCAGTCATTTCAGCCATTTGACCGACAAATTGACATCATCTGTGGTTACAGCTCTACCTGAAGATAATAAACATGACTAACAAAGGGATGGCCTACAGAGTTTTGATGATAGAAATATCCCTCAGCGTATTTTCTGAATACTTCCTTCATTCCTGTCATGTTCAATACTAAATAAACTCTTGGGAAATAATGGAGAAGTAGGTCAGCACCTTATAAAAATACAGCCACCTACCTCTAGTACTGTACAGCAAATTCATCACTTGTGTAACTGTGCTCCATGGAATTACTGTAAGAATGAGCAAGCCAGCTAAACAGTATTTTGGTAGTAGTGTGATCCAATTGAACAGTTATAAATTGCTAATGAACTACTTTGCATATACTGTACTCATGTGCTGCTGCTCATATTCCCTCTCAGCAGTGCCCCAGATATATTAAAAAACACCAATATAATGTGCACATCAAAATAGCATTTATAAGCACATGGAGTCTAAGACTGAAGTTGTGATTTTGTGCTAAAAGCAGGCCTATTTTCTATCAAAAAACTGGAAACCTATGCTTTCACCTCATTCTATTCATATTAAAGTAAGGTATTTTTTGCTGGGAACAGGAGTGGTGCAAGGCATTTTCTGTTTTGTCATGATAAACTCATTGAGGTGGTGGTTTTTTCCTTCTATGCTGAATTTAGCTTCATGTTTAAAAAGTAATCGACCTGTTTAGGTATATATGCACATGAATGAGATAAAGGAAATCACTCAAAGCTAAGAAATTAATATATTTCTGATATGGAATTCTGTGGTGCTTTTTTGGATATGGGTGTCACATAAATATTGAGGTTGCCAGTCATTGTCTAATAATGTCTCATAATGTCTCATAATCTATTGAATTGCCATCATAAATAGTCCCTTTAGAACATATCTACTGGTTTTAAAGATTTTCCTCCACAACTACTCTGTGAATCTGGCCCTCCAAAGTACAATAAGGGAATTTATGTGACTGTGGGATGTTCTGAAACAGACAACTTTCTATAATCAGTTCCTGTATCATTTTATAGCAAAATGTACTTGAAAAATTTCTTTACTTGTTAGGGTTTAAATGTGTCTTATTTCACTCATTTACCCAATACTGATGGGTCTCCTTTAGAACATAGGATGATTAAGGGCAGGAAAAGATAGGTCTTTCAGGCTTGCATGAGTGAAAGAAGAAACCAAGTTCAGTAACAGTGTTCTGGTGCTTTTACTTTTTTTTTGCTTGTTGGAGTCATTGATCTATGGTTAAATATGAACCTTAGAGCAGACAGACCAGCTCTGATGCTCCCAGAAAGCCCTGATTACCTGCCTGTGGATAAAATCCACCAAAATGAGGGCTGCCATGATTTAAATAATGAGACATGAAAATTGTGTAAATTTTGTACCAGTTTGTATTTACTGTAAATGAATGCCATTTGCAAAGATCTACTAGTTGCAAAATAGAGACCTGAAAGATCTACTGTAGAAAATTGCATCCTTTCTTCTTCCTAGTACTTGTTCACAGACTTTTCTTTTCCTTCAGAATTAACTTACTAATGATCACTAAAAGAGAAGCTACATTCTCTCAAGTAGCAACAAATACAGGTTTTGAGACATCACTAACTTCTACCCTTCTTCCTCTATCGCCCTTGTAATTAGTCATAAAAAATAACAGAAAGGGTGTAAAGAATTAGTACAAAAAAATTTTGAAAAAGCCCTTATCAATTTGTTAGTTTTTAGGGTTGTTTTGCTTTATTAGCCTCTGTAATTACCAACTCTTAAGCCATTATAATGTGAAAGGCAAGGAGAAGCAGTGGTGATTGAGCAGTTTATCTGACAGAGTGAATGTATGCACTTTGGGACCCAATACAAAATTTATTGAAATAGATACAAGTGTTCTCTCAACCTGGAAGACTTACTGACAGACAAATACTATCCAAACAGAAATCAACCATGTGAGTAGGTCAGTGAGGTGTGTTTTAGTGGAAAGCTGGGTTTGCCCTTGCAGTCTTGAGATCTTTTTCCTTCTGTTCAGTCACTCAAAAGAAGTTGTTAATTATATACAATACAGATTTTCAAGTTTAATATACTGATCAACTTAAATTAATTTTTGCATTCTGAGTCTGGTTTAGGATATTTGGAAAAACATTAGGTTTAATAGTTTATAGACTTCCTTGTGATTTATTTCAGTGACATTTATAGACTTATTTTATCCTGACAGAAAAATATTTTGTTTGTTCTCAGATATACCTAATGAGGAAGATTTTACATACAGAGTAAAATTGTTGATATTTCCTGTGGGACAGACAAAGAATGAAAAGTCTATAGAAGATGTAAACAAAAAAAAATTGGAAAGGGACACCATGGAGTAAACAACACAACACTTTTGTATTCTAGTTTTTTCCCAAGTATTTTTATTCTGAAAAAAGTACTTATAGATGAATTGAAATTCTTCTAAAAAATAACAAATGTGCAGTTTATCTGAAGAAAATTACTCTCCCAAAATTCCCAAAGGACCTTCAGCTGATTTTTATTTACAAGTAACAGTCCCTGTCTGGATTATGCCTAAATCAGTAGGTGGACATCCCAGATTCATTTGATTTAATTTAGATTTGATTTAAACTGCAATAAGAATCTTCTTCATGTGTAAAAAGATGTATACATATGTATACACACAGAAAAAATACAATGTGATTTAGTAACAATTACTATTTCATGAATTGTTTCTTTGCATGTATTTGCTTTTCCCGAAACAGAATCAATTCATTTTAATCTGTCAGAGAAAGCATGGATTAAATTTTCCTTTTATCTTAATCTAATATTTCGGCTCACTTCCAGGGACGATAATTTTGTATTGCTTACTCCTTTTACGTGGAAAAAGACCAACAATGTGCAATTTCAGAGTTAATACTTTACAATTTTTTTTAAACTGATTATACACCTTCTCCTTAGGTGAAATTTAAGCAAGTTATCTGGTGCCTGATTTTACCCTGACTTTTCCCTCATTTCTCAGGAGTTGTCAGATATATTGATTTGTACTTTTGACATTTGAAGCATGAAAATAAACAGAAAACCTTTTTGTATTGCAGGTTGCACAAGTGCAGTACCTTGTTGTTCTAAGAGCTCATTTTCATCAAGGCCTAGAAATTTTCCCACAGCCATGTTCAAAAGAGAAACCAATAGTTTTTCTCTCTCAGGTAGAAAATAGATCATATCTCTATGAAAGGGCAGAAAATGACACTAAGCAGATTTATTCTTACATTTGCACAGAGGACAGCTGGGGACACAGCAGCATCATGGGGCCTAAGAAACCAGGATTTGAACTAAAAAATACTGAGCTTTAATTTATAATTTTGGTCTGTGTTCTGGATTTTCCTTTTTACTGCATTAGAAAACAAGACTTGTCTTTTCTTTCACTTTGAAATGACATTGGATCTCTATGAACAAAACATGCTATACTGTAATAAGTATACACTTTAAATTTTATTCCTTGATATTTAATTTCACTTTTCCATTGCTCACATTTCTGTCTCAGTGCTTCTAGAAGTCTATTGGCAGATAGTATTAAAATGCTAATGGAAACGTGTTTCTTTAAAGTAAATGGCCACAGAAATCATTAATTCATTCTGAGAGAAGAACCAGAACCCCAAGAGATGTTGTATTTATTATTCAGATATGGATTACTTTGATAGAAGTGCTTTATCACTTATAAAAAACATACATGGTGAGTGTAAGCAGCTTATAAGACATCAGCCACCTAATAATGAAGGTCATGGATAACAAAGTTACTGTAAGCATTTGGAAAACAGAAATATAAGTGCAAATTCTTCTCACTAAACAACTTCAAAGATTCAGAAAGTTTAAAACCAGCAGGACTATTCAGTCATCTACTCTGTCCTCATATATCTGTATGTTCAATAAATTTTGTTCACTTATTCCTGTGTTGGTGCAGTAACTTATGAATTTCTTCCACATCTTCGTTTTTGGATCTATGTCTTTGACCATATTTGAAAGAAAATTGCTAAAGTGCAATCCCTAACTCCACTTTTATCTCCTCAGATTATTGAAATACGAATATGGAGTATTTAAAAAGCTAACATCTTCTTCCAAAAGTGGTCTAGCTGTGAGGGTGCATTGAATAGTAAAAGTTAAAATACAGCATAAAGCCCTGTGAACTTTGCCACAGTTGCTCTGCATCCTGGGGAGGTCTCTAGCAACAAACTGTAACTGAATCAATCTTTGTATTTCTTTTTCACTTGATCAAAAGCAGACAAAACTCATTACTAAAGGAAATCATATCCTGGCTTTTTAGAGAGGCAGGTTGTGTTATTTCTATGACGAAGGTTTTACTTCTCTGACACTTCTAAGAAATGAAGTTACCAATAGTGAAGTGTTTAAAAGCAGTACAATAAAAAATTACAGAGAAGTTAGTATTGTGAGTAGGGAAAAATTTTCTTCCTTAACTTCTCTGATAAAGGTCAAAATTACAATGATGACTTTTAATTTTAGTAGCATATTCTTCAAAACAGTAACACAAGTGTACTACTGGATGTCTGCAAAATCCAATATATATAGGAAAAAAAGCATCTTCAATAATTTTAACAGCATCAGTACCTAACTAAGGTATTTATATGTTTGTGTAATGTTACTTTTACATGGCAGTTGTAGAAGATAACAGGTGACTGCGGGGCTATAAACCAAACCAATGTCAACAGTAAAACAGCTGATGTTACTTACCATCACTCATCTTTCCTCCTCTGTCTTTGTTATGCACCTGAGAAAGAAAAATATGCCTAGTTATCAAAAAATTAATTTTAAGACAGTTTTAAAAATAAGCAAAATAAAACTTGAAAGAAAAGATTTTAAAGAGTCTTTTAAAAGCTCCTAAGGACAAACTCTCAGATGTAAAGTGAAGATATCACATTTAAGAAATACATTTGCATATTTTATTATTAATGTAAAATAAATATTTCATCTTTAGTATAAATACATGAAAACTTCTAATCACATCACTACTCTGGTTTCTGAAGGAAAAAATCACTAGTCATATTACTGAACATAAATTCTAAAGAAATCATTCTGTTCATCTGTGACAACCAGTGTTGCAAGAGGAGAGTTTGGTTTCCTGGGGAAGAAATTAAATTTTGCTAATAATACATCAAAAGTTTGCAGTGAGGGATCTACAGTTTAATTTTTTGGGGTTTTTTTTCTGTTTTTTTTTTTTTTTGTTTGTTTGTTTGTTTGTTTTGTTTTTGTTTTTGTTTTTGTTCTGAGGACAAATGAAGTAAAATAAACTACCTCCTCCTATCAAGTTTGCAATGTTGGAAGTTTTCCAAAGCCAGTTAATGGAGTTCACAAACAAACAAACAAACAAACACAACAACAACAAAAAGAAACAAAACCAAAACAACCAACCAACCAACCAAATGTAAAAAAATCAAGCAAACAAAAGAGCCCACTATGGTTTTATATTTTTATTTCTCTTGGCTAATTACTAGTCAACTCACTATCACAGGTGACTATGATATATCAATTGCTATCAACTAAAGCAAACATAACTTAGTTCAGATTTAATTTCCAGATGTCTAAAGGAAAGAAAGTAAATTTAATACTGTAATTGCTGTCCAAGCTATTCATCTTACAGTAATCTTTATCATAAGATTTTCTGAAGTAGCACAGATGAATAACTTTGTTAAATGTTGTAACTTGACTTGTACACTCTATATAAAAAAGGGGACTTCTCATGCTCTAGTTAATTAATTGGATTATGCCTTCAAAAGGATTAACACTTCATATGCCCTTATTCTAAGCATTTTTAAAGAAAGTTTGCTGAATGGACTTCAGAAGAATAACCTAAGGATGAACTTTCAACTTGTGCTATATCACAGTTTTCTTTAGAAACGGCAGCTTTAGAGGGCAGGAAGAAATGTTAAAGAGAAGATGAAGTGCCATACTTTTATGAAGTGTGGCATCTAAAGAAGAGATAAATCCTTAGCAGAACTTTAAAACTGCCAGTGTTTTGATTTCTAACTTCCTTGTTCTGTGAATGACTTCTTTTTTCTTATCAGATAGACTTTAGGCTAAGGGATTGGCCAAGTATACCCTAGACATAAGTAAATATGAAGTATTAGACAGCACTCTGCAAACATTTTTAGCAATTATATATTTGCATTCCTTAATGCATTAGTCTCCAGTCCTGCATCAACTTAAGAATAGTCTGAATATCAATTTAGCACACAGAAGTAGACATTGAATCTAGCTGGACTAGCATAAAGAATTCTGCCTGAAACTGGAAATACTTCCTCATCTTGGATCATAATTTTCTCCAGAGAAGCTCTATGTCCTGTACTCACAGACATGAACATTGTGTTCTGAATAACTCAGAGACAAAAATTTAACTCATTTTCATGGGTGTTTTTATTTTTCTATCACTTCATTAGAACACACATGAAGGACTAAGGAAAACATTAGCAATTTCTGAATATCTTCAGATCTGTAAAAATTCCAAATGGACATCAAAACATAGCCAGTCAAAACCTACCAGAAATACTGAAAACTGCAATAAGCTGAATATTATATTTAGACGTTTGCACTGATTCTCAAGGTTTGAAATAAATGTAACTAGTCTAAGTTTGTAGCCTTATGGAAATGACTACTTTTTGCTGTGGAAGATCTCTGCAGGATCAGAGATTTACAATAGTGTGCAAAGTAGATAATGAAAGGATTTCAGCTGAATTACTGACTAAATTGCTTGTTTGGTCTGTTAGAGATCTATAGGTGCAGAGTCTGTGAAGAGTGTGTAGGGGTGGTTAACCATGCTGCATTCTGATAGCCCACCTTCGAGCTATCCTTTGTTCACACCCAAAATTTTCCTTCTTTATGATGACTCCCAGATACTCTGAAATCCAAATGATCAGTAGAATTCTGGTACATTATGACTTCACACCTGATAAAATTTTATTTCTTAGATAAATCTCCTCACCATTAGGTATTTTCCAGCTATGTGATTCTTGGGGAAGGTGACTGTGCAGAGTGTTTATTTAGAGCTATACACATGAAGGGGATTGTCACACATTGTCATATATGTGAAAATGTTCACATATCAATAGAATTAATATCCCAAATGAGATCTAAAGTAGATTGAGGGCAGAAGAATAACATTTTAATTTAAACTTTGGTGTTAGTTCTGCTCCTGAGAGGGATATAAATGGGTTTTGATATTTCAGGCAGATGAAGTACTTGATTTTTACTTAAACTTTGCTGACTATAAAATGCTTGGGGGCAGAAAAAATGGTTCTTTGCAACTCAAAATTGCTGCAGGACAAGAAAACCATTGCTTTATAATGAAAGTTATATTTAGTGGTACATGTTTTATGCTGGTACAACATTTTTCATTTCAAGGGATTGTTTAAGTCTGCATGCACACACGCTACTCCAATAACATGACATTCAGCATAGACAAGAGGAAGAAAAAAATACTTTCTTGTGTTGGTGTCAGAAGCATGACCACCCAGTATTAATTTATCTGCAATTCTTGATGAAAAATAGGAGTGATATACCTGGCATATAAGTCCTTTTTTTCCAAACACAGAAAGATCAGAATAAACACCAAGTCACTAAGTCTAAGAAGTACTCTGAAGCTGTGAAAAAAAATTAATAAAGTGATTAATATTTAAAACTTGTCCAGAAAGAACTATCTTCAATATTTATATGGCATCATAAAATTGCACCAGAAATGCTAAATACAGCAGAAATGTTTGAAATCCAGAATGCAAGTCTATGTCACTAAAACCCTTTTAGTTAGACAGCTTCTTTGCAAACTCCTGCAGAAGATACACTTTTACATAGAAAAACCTTGCCTAGTAGAATTCCATCTCAATTGCTTAAATAGCTGTTGAAGCACTAAAGATATTAATTACTATTATGCAAGCTGTGCCATGACGACGGTGTAGCTGATTTAGTTTACAGAATGAACAAGAATAAAAATGCTCTTATTTCACATTTTCCCCAACCCTAACGTGAAAGAAAAGTAAAGATTTCATAATAGTTTTAAAGACTTGTTAATTCAGAACAAAGGACATGTGATTTTTCTTACTAAGGAAGCCAATTAATAAGAACTATAAAAACCAACAGATTATGAATTTATCTTATTTTCTCCTCCCACTTTCTGTGTTTTTTTTCTGACTGCATTGTAAGAACTGATGTTAATTTGATGTTATGACCTCTTTGCACACCACTGATATCTCTGTGAGCTCACCATGAGTCAGACAAACACTTTGAGGGCAAGACAGTGTCATAATACCTTGATACAAGAGCTTTCTGAAAACTTTAGCTAATAATGTGTTACAGTCTGGTCAGAGATGGATCTGCAATGTGATTCTTTCAAATGGTTACTTGAAGCCCAGATTAAGGTACCCAATACCAGATGTTAGGTTTCAAACAGGCGATTCACTTTTTTTTTAACAATAAAGGCAAGCAAAAGGGAAAAGTGGGGAGAGAGAAGCAGGAAAAAGCAAAAGGCTAAGTAAAAAGGCACAGAAAAGGTTATCACCATCAGTGAGAAGCTGCTTGCAGGCTGAAGATGCAGGGCAGGCAGGCAGGATGTCTCCTAAGCGGCGACAGGTGAAGGGGGTGCAGGAGAAGACAGCAGCTGAAGAGGGCAGGAACAGAAGCAGACAGAAATAGTAACAGAGACAGAAGCAATGAAGAGTGAGACCACTAGCCCGAACACTGGACTGGCCACAGGGAAACTCTGAGCAATGCCTCAAATACTCTCAGTTCCCTGGCACTGGTTGGTTGATCTGCCTGTACTTGCCGTATTTGGTGAGCAAGGTTTTCCTGCCAAGGCGGGAAAATGCAGCAGCTTTCCTGTGCTCTGCTGCTGTCAATCACTTTCCAGGGGTCTTCTTGAGACACCAGCAAGTGGCTTAGCTTGTGCCGAAAATGTCCTCTGGCAGCTTTTGCCATCTGGGTTTCCCGCCACTTTTGCACAGCCTTGGACTCTGGGATTGCTCCAAGGGGTCTGCAAGGAGCTTAGCTCGTGTTTGCACACACCCGAGCCTCGCAAAAATAGCTTAACTGGTGTGGAGTAGCTTAACTTTACAGGCAGCTGAGCCGTTGCGAGGGCTGGGTGGCTCTAATTTGCCCATTAAGACCTAATCAATTTTATTGCACCGAGTCAATGGAGAAGCAGATCTGCTAATTATGTCATTAATGCAAGGGTCTATTCAAAACCAACTAATTAGCCCAATAGAGCCGAAGTGGTCCAACTACATAATGAAAATAACTAAATCAATGACTTGGCCCTTTTGGATGTTAGGCAGGATCCACAGAGAAGCAATGGTAAGTGATGACAATGAGAACTTCTTAAATCTCTCTAATTTTATATTTGAGGACTGTACTGGGAAAAATACACCCATTTAGTTGGCAGGCAAGAAATTTCTAAGGCATTAATGTGTCTTGGATCTGGTATTTCTGTATGGCATCTGCTTCTCACCTCTCCATTCAGTTTCATCAGAAAACCCAGAGTTTTATCACATCATCTGTTTGTGCTTCCAGATCAGGATCATGTTGTTAGTATCCTATCCATAAGGATTTGTTGGTGTGGTGTGTAGGTTTACTCCCACTCAGTGCTATACTATCAGTACACTTGTTGAAGAGTGGGGCAGAAAAGGCACACACACAGACCATTCCCTAAAAGTTTAATTTGCTTAAAGCAAAGCTGTAGCAAAGATGAATTCTTTAGTATGATTGATGGGCTGCAATAACAAAACATAATGAATGGCAAATCAAAAAATAGCAATCTCTTCTCTACCAAAACAAAAGGGAGGCTTTGCTGAAGAAAAACAGCAGCATTGATCCCGGCACAGCATCCTCAACCAGGGGAAGCACTGCTGCAACAGCTGCTCTCTCTGCTTTCTCTTGGTTTCTCTTACAGGGGAGGGATCTGCCATTTAGCCTTCTGTTATTTTCATCAAATATAAAATGTTTACATGTGTTGGATATACGTTCTTTGTTTACCTAAAACTAGTGTTACTCAGCTCCAAACCTTTCTTTTAGTGACCAGGACTTCTTGCAACCTGTGTTGGAATAAACTTGTGCAACTACACTATGAAATGTTTCTGGATACAGTATTTAATTTTGAACTTACTGCAGAAAATTTAGAGCACCAAATTTCACAGAATCACAGAATATGCTGAGTTGGAAGGATCATCAAGTCCCACTCTTAAGTGAATGCCCCATCCATTATTAGCACCATGCTTTAACCACCTGAGCTAAAACTATCCCTGTTCATGGCAGCGTGACTGGAACTAGATGATCTTTAAGGTCCCTTAAAATGTAAACTATTCCATTATTATGTGATTCCCTGAAGTTTGAAAGATAATTCTGTCCATCTGATTGTCTAACATTCAGACAGTTATTTTTTTAGATCTGGTCTATACATACTAATTAAATTCTGTAGTTTAAAAAGAAAAATCTATATGCATATTTTATTTTTCCAGTTTTCAGTTTAAATAACTTCTTAAAGATTGTGATAAAGCAAGTTTCAAACTTGAAGCATCTGAGAAGATTCAGCTTGAAACATATTCTTAAGGAAAAATGATCTTTAGAATATATCTTCCTAGTCCCTTATCTGTATTTTTTCTCCTGTCTATCTGACCTACTCTTCTCCTGCACTTGTCTTCTGAAGTCCTTCAGTAACCAGGCTGTACATCTATCTAAACTCCATGAGCAATGCTTTTGGTCTTTGGCCACAACCTTTAAGTAGCATTACTGTCATACAGCCCACCGAAAGACAAATACCATTCATGTTAACCAAACAAGTCTCTTTAGATACACACCTATATTTATGTAGACCCATTGGCATACATAAGTGCATGAAAACACAAAAGCACCCACATTTATTGCTCAGAGTGCTGAAACAATATGAAATATTCAGACTGGGGTTTTATTAAGGGTAAAGATCAGAAAATCCTTACTTTATAGATCTGGTTTGCATAAATCTGTATGTGGAACTTTACAAGAATATGTAAATTGAATGAAAAAAATGTTTTTCATTAAGCAGGTTGTTGGGTTTTTTTGTTTGTTTGTTTGTTTGTTTGTTTTTTTTGCTAAATAAATCAAACAGAGTATAAGAATAATTTGCTATTTAATTTTCTCCTCACTTTGAAAGAATCCAAATCTATTGACTGGAGAATTTTTTAATCTGTGACTGAATTTAGAATGTTTAGTCCACATAACATCAAGCTTCATGTTTCTATCTGGTTGATTTATTTTTATTTTTTTAAAGACAGGGTTATATTTTCACTGATACACTCGTGGGAACATCTCTTTTGGATGGAATGCACTCCCACACAAGATAATATCTTCTGCATTGTCATCCTCATTATTGAATTTCTGCAGGAGAAAATGAGTTTAGCTTTCCTTTCTAGCTATGACTAGCAAATTCTAGTGAAGTCCAGCTGGTGGAGAAACCTTTGACTCAGATCAACCCTGGGCTGCTGCCTGATACTGCCTATTTCTTCTCCCGTTGATAGTCTGCCCTGGTACATTTCAGCATATCAGTTTCACCTCTTCTTTAAGCAGGAAGCACAGCATCCTGCCTTTATAGTCTGCTATAGTCTAAGGCAGATGTAACACCTCAGGTTCAAACCACCTGCTTACCCAGGTGTTTTACTTGTATTGCAGATTCCAAGAGTTCCCATGAACTTTTGCAGAGCCTTAGGTTTTTAATAGCTTGAAATCATATAAAGAGAAAACAATGCATACATTTCCCTTGTGATTTCTTTTAATTTAGTGGGAAAATAAGAATTTTGGCCAAAATTAAAAGGGATAACATACAACCAAGACAAAGCATTTTATAAAAGTACCCAGCACAACTTAGTAAAATATAAAACCATCAGTTTTAAGTTACCCAAAAGAGATTAAGGAAAAAGTAAAGAAAGAAAGAGGTTAAGAGAAGAAACAGGAATAAAGACAAAGAGGAGAGAGAAGGAGTAAAGAGATTAGAATAAGGGAGATGTAGTTACTGCTGAGAATCTTTCACATAGTGATAGCCATAGAAGAGGAAGCGCGGCCCATCTGTATTTATGGGGTCTGGCCAGTGTGGTCACTCCCCCGGGCAGGACCACTCTGTAGCTCTGGGCTAGAGGGAGAGGTGGTGTAGCCAGTTGCAAATAGGGATGAAAAATTAAGTGATTTGATGAAAGTCATGTAAGGCATTGGGTTTTAACAGAGAATTGAACACATATTCCTAAGCTATCAACCTACACTCAGCCATTTTGTTCTCCAATGATCTGAAAATATTGCTTGCAGTTAAAAATTTGTTTTTTACTTAGTAAAAGAACTTTTGGTAAAGACATAAATGTGTTTCACAAAGTCATGCATAGCCATATCTTAGTCACACAGATATGGTCAAAAATTAAATGTAAAAAGGAATAGATGCACAGAAGATCAAAATCCCAAATCCTTTGATATAATAAGCAAAATTAGTTAATTACCAGGCAATAATGTTAAAACTTTCTGGTCTTGGTCTAAGTAGGCCATAGGAGATTGTGCCTAACATTATAATATTTTATTTTCTTTATGCAAAATCTAGCTGAATATGCTTGTGTTCTTCCTGTAAACCACTGTCTGTCTTGTAGCCAAGAACTGTCTCAGATCCCTTCCCACCTCCTTCCATTTTCTTTCTCTGGTCCATAATCTGGACTTCTTACTTAGTTTTACTGTTCTTCCTATCTCTGACATTTTAGATAGGTGTAATTCTCTCTGAGATATAAAATCAATTATATGATTAGGTAATATTGTCCCATCTTTTTTTTTCTAGTACATTACCTTCTGATTTAATTAAGTAAAAGCTTATAAAGAAGAAAAATATTTTATTTTTCTTCAACCAATACAATGACACAAGAATTTAACTTAATGGTGTAAAAGCCCTGAAAAACAGAGAAAGATTTTTAAAATTTTGAAATTAAAACTAAATTAAATTTTAAAATTAAAACTTAGAATTAAAATTTAAAATTAAAACTAAAAAGTTTTTTAAAGGCTGGTATAAATTTCAAAGTTTCTGATTTCCGATAAATCTTTCTTGAAGGTGAGAAATGCAGTTTGCAATTATTTCTTAAACCACCAAATTATATGTCAAGAGCAAAAGCGTACAGTAAACTTTCAGACTCACTGTTGGAATCAGTGCATTCTGTGAAATAGAGAGAATTCAGAGGTGTATGTGGACTACATTATGCAGTAACATTATAAAGAAGGAAAATTTTCTTGCTATGTAACCTTTTTCCCCACCCCAGTATCAGTAGATCCATACAAACCTTCACTAGTGTACGATTAGAACCCAGAATATGTAGGTATGCAGTTAAATAACAAAACAAATATCCCAGACAGATAGCTTCATGTATCATATATATGTATATATGACATATGCACATATTTAGATTTCACATATATGTTAATTACATAAAGGCAGAAGCAGATATATACCTATTAGAGGACCTTCATATATATACACCCCAGAATCATAGAATAATTCAGGCTCGAAGGGGCCTCAAGACGTCTGCAGTTCAAACACATACTCAAACTGTATGAAAACACATATTCAAATGGTAATGAAATAAGATCAGGCTGCTCAGGGCTTTATCCAAGCAAGTTTTGAAAACCTCTAAGGCCAGAGACCAAACTATCTCACTAGACAACCTGTTCCAATGTTTTACTGTCTTCAAGATAAAAAAATAAAGTAAAATCCTCATACTAAGTCTGAACATCTCCTTCTCATTTATGCCTCTTGTCTTCCCATGCACTGTTGTGGAGACTGGCCTGCATAAAGCAGAGATTCCCCTGCAGTCCATAAAGACCACCATGGTGGTGCAGATTCTCTATTTGTAGCCCATGGACAGCCGTAGTGGAGCAGAAATCCATGCTGCACCTCATGAAGAACGACACATTGCAGCAGGTGGATACATCTGAAGGAAGATGAAGCCCTTGGGGAACCCATGCACAGCCAGACTCCCATCTGCATCCTGTTTAAAGGAACCCACAAAGGACTGGCACAAACTGTGGCCCTTAGGGGGCCACACTGAAATGATCTGTTTCTGTTGGACTGTACTCCACAAGAAGGGTTCGTGCTGGAACAGTTAATGAAAAACTGTTCCATGGGAGGGATCACGTGCTGGAGAAAGGGAATGGCATGAGGAGGAAGGAGCAGCAGAGATGAAGTGTTATGAACAGACTACACCCCTATTACCCATCCCGCTCCAAGGATCAGAGCAGAGGTAAGTTAGAAGAGTGAACAAATGACATTGAGCTTTAGGAGAAAGTGGATATATGAAGAAGTTAGGTTTATCTTTATTTTCTCACCATCCTACTCTGTTATTAATTGCTTGTAAAATCATCTGTTTTTCCCATAACTGTAATTGGTAAGTGCTCTCCCTGTCTTTATCCCAGCTCATGAACCTGTATATCTTTTCTCCTCTGTCAAGCTGAGGAGGAGGAGTGAGAGAGCAGCAGATGTGTATGACAGCCAACCAGGGTCAAACCCACCACCTTATCACAAAAGGCACTCAAGCTGATCATGTATGACTTACCCTTAGAAACTACATGCTGACTGTTCATGGTTGATTTCCTCTTCCTCATGTGCCCAGGAATGTATCCTAGGGCGATTCACTCTGTTATCCTACCATCCTAGGCTGAACTATAGGAGATACAGATGGGGAAAAAATTGTTAAGATTAGAGAAAGAGTAGCTTTAGAAAGGCAGCAATGTTCAGATAAAGCATTTGACAAGGATGTGTTTGTTAGAGGAAACTTATTATATTTGTAGTTAGGCTAGCATTATTTGTTTGCCCTACAAATACTATTAATTAACTTTCAGTATGTCTTTAATTTCACAAACATGTTCCAAGAAGATATGTTAGGTTGAAATCACCTGAAGAAATGAAATGTCATTTAGTAAGAGAGATTATAAATCCTAGCAAGTGTTATTTAAAGTTTTCTGAGATCTCATCAGGTAATCTTATATCACGTTGTGGAGTAAAACATAAATTTGCTTGTTGTCATGCCGCCTAAGCAAAAACTATAATGTTCTATGATGTAATAGAATCTGACATGGAGCAGCAAACATGCAAAGGTTATTGATGAACTAGAAACCATGGAAGTTCCTGAGAATGGTCACACAGGAATTAAGGCTCCTCCCCCAAAAGGTGGTGGGATCAATAGCCCAACTAAATTGCATCTACACCAATACACACAGCACAGGGAACAAACAGGAGGAACTGGAAGCCATCGAGCAGCAGGAAAACTACAACGTAGTTGCCAACCCAGAAACACAGTAGGATGACTTGCACAAATGGAGTGCTGCAGTAGATGACTATAAACATTTCAGAAGGGATAGACAAGGAAGGACATGTGATGGGGTATCCCTGTGGGCTAGGGACTATCTTGGTTGTCTGGGGCTTAGCGATGGTGATGATAGATTTAGGTGTTTATGGGTAAGAATCAGGGAGAAGGCCAACAAGAAAGATATTGCAGTGTCTCTTACAGAAGACAGAATATTCTGTAAGCAACTGAGAGAAATTTCAGGATTGCTAGACTTTGTTCTCATGAGGGTTTTCAACTTAGCAGATGTCTGCTGGAATTCAATATATTAGAGAGAAAACAGTCCAGAAAGTTCCTGGTGTGTGTACAAGATAACTTCCTGACACAGCTGGTGAGTGAGCCAAGTAGGAAAGATGCCCCATTAGATCTGTTGTTTACAAACAGAGAAGGTTGGTGGGTAATGGGATGCTTGGAGGCAGTCTTGGGCCTGGTGATCATGAAATGTTAGAGCTTTTGATTCTCAGGGACCTAAGGAGAGAGGTCAACAGAACAGCTACCTTGGATTTCTGCAAGGTGTACTTTGGCCTACTTAGGAGTCAGGTTGAGAGAGTCCCTTGGGAGAGATTCCTGAAGGGCAAAAGAGTACCCAAAATATGGACATTCTTCACGAAGGAAATCTTGCAGAGGTGGGAACAGTCTATCCCTATGTGCTGAAAGATGGGCTGGTGGGGAAGAAGACCAGCCTAGCTGAACAGAGAGCTTTTGCTGGAACTCAGAAGAAAAGGGGGGGCTTATGGCCTTTGGAAGAAGGGACAGAAAATTCAGTAGGATGACAAGGATTTAACAAATATATACAGGAAGAAAATTAGAAGGGCCAAAGCCCAACTAGAAATTAGTGTGGCTGCTGCCATAAAAGACAAAAGAAAATTGATTCCATAAATGCATTAACAACAAAAGGCAGGCTGTAGGTCCTTTGATAATACCACAAGCTTAATTTGCACTTGCACCAAATAAGTATAGGTGGCATATTCCTTATCTCAGTACTCCTGTGTTTATGGGAAGTAAAGTTGATTATGTCAGGAGTGCAGGGATATGGAGGCTGCTAAAGCATCAGCTCCTTCAACCATTCCTCAAGAATAATAAATCAGAGATGAAAAAAGAAAATCACATATATCACATGTGCTGCATTCTAAATCCCACACCTGCATACTCAACTGTGTCTTGTGGTCAGTCATACCTAGTAATTTACCAGAATCCTGCAGGTATGATTTTCACATGGGTTTTTGCACATTACAGTATCACCTTGATATGTGAACTTCTTAGCTGCTTTGTTAGCAGTGTAGTTCCCGCTGATGACTTCACATTCCATCACCCACATGAAAGTTGCTTCTGCAGAAGCTTTCTCCTTGATATGTCTTGAATTTGTGTTCAGTGAGAGCAATTTGATTATATATCTCTCCTGCACTGTTCTGTTCTTTGCAGTATGTAAGACAAGCCAAGAAGAAAAATATTATCTGCTTTCATGTATTTTTAGAACCATTTCAAAAAATGCTCATTCCACAGAGGTAGGAGCATACTTTGATTTTAAAAAAATAAAAAGACAAAAATAATCTTTGTTCTCAACAAAATATTTTATTTTTAAGCTTTCCTCCGAAAAGGAATGAAACTCATTACCTCTAAGGACATAACAGAGAAAATTTATTAAGTTTTCTTAAGGCGTATACTCCATAGGAAATAAATAAATAAATAAATAAATAAATAAATGCACCCAACCCCACCAAAGCTTACAAGCACAAAGCACACATACGAAAAGAAAAAAAGAAACATGTATAGAAAGAACAACTGTTAACTTCGTCAAAGCTGAAGACAGAAAAAATTTAGGAGCACTTTCTACAAGACAACTGCACATCCTCTAAGAGCACCTACAGCAGTTACAAGACACTTTGCCTTTCTTTTTAAGAACCTGTTAGATTGACCCTTCCCTTTAGTCTGAGAACTTCTGTGCTTCTGTTATATTTTTGGTCAAGAGAACACTGGCTCTCACTATCCATAGATAGTTTGGAAAGCAAGAAGGCTTACAGAAAGAAGACACAGCAGAAATATATATTGAATGCTCTAAATACATTTCATTAAGTGTAGAAGTGACGAACTTGGTTAAAAGTTTAGGAAAGAAAAAAGAAACTAAATGTCCATTAAAATCTATCCAGATTTTTTGTTAAATGTACTATGTATAAATATTCTGTTTCTATAGACTCAACGGATATAGATACTAGAATAAGTTCAATTGGGTCTTTTTCAGACTACTCTAGCAGGCAAAAGTTTTTCTTTAAACATAGGTGTGTTGAAAAATTATTTGTACTTGGGACAGTATTAGCTGGTATTTGATTACTATTTTATTGTGCAAAGTTAAACAAAATCATAGAACAATAATTTTTTAAAAATATGTCCTATTAGTTTTCAATATATTTTAAAATAATAACTAAATATTTTTCCCATCACTTGAAATTCATATGTTCTAAGAGATGTACATATTTGTGACATGTATTCACTAAATTTAATCTAAAGTTCTGTCTTAATGAGACAAGGACATTGCCCATTAATTGTGAAAGGGTATATTAATTTAGTTAATGATCCCACCTTTGATAGATCACAGAATCACAGAATATGCTGAGTTGAAAAGGACCCACAAGGTTCATCGAATCCAACTCCTGACTCTGCACAGGACCATCTCCAAGAGTCTCACCACATACCTGAATGTTTCGTCCAAACAGTTCTTGAGCTCTGTCAGGGTTGGTGCTGTGACCACTTCTCTGGGGAGCCTGTTGTAGTGCCCAGCCACCCTCTGGGTGAAGAACTTTTTCCTAATATCCAACCTAGACTTCGCCTTACACAACTTCAGGCCATTCCCTTCGGTTCTGTAACTGGTCACCACAGACAAGAGGCCAGTGCCCCTCCTCTTCCCCTCACGAGGAAGTTGTAGACTGTGATGAGGTCTCCCCTCAGTCTCCTCTTCTTCAGGCTGAACAGACCATCATCTTCCTAAAATGGAGCCCTTCAGAACCCCACTAGCGACAGGTCACCCATCTGATGTCACCCCATTCACCATTACCCTCTGTGCTCTATTCCTGAGCAAACTGCTCACCCACAACATTGTGTGTTCATCCAGCTGTGTGCTGGAGATTTTGTCTAGAAGGTTCCTGGGAGAAACAGGATCAAAAGCTGTACTGAAATCTGTAAAGATTACATCAACTGGCTTCCCTTGATCAGCTAGGCAGGTTACCTTGTCATAAAAGGAAATCAGGTTTGACAAGCAGGACTTTCCTCCCATGAAGCCGTGCTGGCTGTGGCAAACGACTGTTGTCTTTCTGTTGTTTTTCAGTACTTCCCAGGATAATCTTCTCCGTAACTTTACCTGGAACTGAAGTGAGATTGACAGGCCTGTAGTTTCTGGTGGAGATTTTAAACTTGATCTCTTCACTTGATCACTGTGGCCAAGATGGCTGGCAATTTTCGCTTAGCTTGTGAGATCCACTCTGTTGACAAGCAGCAGATCAAGGAGGGTATCTTTCTGAGTCGACTCCCTTAGTACCTGTTCCATAAAGTTGTGATTCAGGTGTTTTAGGAATCTTGTGATCCAGATTGTACCATCTGTGATGTTCCCATTTCTGGCAAGTTGAAGTTCCCCCATAAGGACAAGGGCAGTTTACTTGGATGTGTCCCTTAGTTTCTCATTGTTGGCATCATTGTCCTGGCTTAGCAGGTCAGTAACAGACTCCTACGGTGACATCCACATTATTTCTTTGCCCCTTGATTCATACCCAGATGTTCTCAACTCTGCCATTGCCAACTGTGAGCTCCATATATTTTAACCCTTCTATTACACACAGAGCCACCACTCCACCTCTTCTGTCCTGCCTATCTCTCCTGGAGAACCTGTAGCCTTCCAACAGGGCACTCCAGCCACAGGACTCATCCCTGCAAGTTTCCCTTATACCAATTATGTAAAATCTCCAGGACTGGATCAAGGCTTTGAGCTCTTCCTTTATGTTCCTCACTTGTGTTCATTAGTGTAGGAACATTTTAGGTGTGGTACACTGTAGCCAACATCTCTTGAGGCAGATTGAGGGACCCCAAGAGTGCTTGTTTTCTCAAGATTTGGCAAACCATCCCACTGCTCATCACTGGCAAGCCTGGTTTTGTCCCTTTCACCCTTCCAATGTATTTTAAAGCTCTATCAATGAGCCCCATTAACTTCTGTGCATCCTCTGAGACAGGTGCATCTTGTCAGGTGTCAGTAGACCAGGTGTTGAGTAGATACTCCCATGGCAAACAAACTCAAAACTTTTCCACTTCAGTGTATATGCATTGACTGGGAATCGAACACAGGTCAACTACTTGGAAGGCAGTTATGCTCACCACTATACCACCGGTGCATCGGGATGATTCCCTGCTTGCTAAATCCGACTCAGTAAGTTATATTATGAATAATCCATTATTTTAAGATTTACAGCAGAGTATTATGTTTGTATACAGGTAACTTTCTTTTGATCAGGTTTTTTTTTTTTTTTAAACTTACAAATTATGCAAGATAGGCTGTGGAGCACTGCTGAATTCTTAAAAATAGATATCTTCTTTTATATTACTGCTGATAGCAAAAATGAGTTAAAATAGCAACATTCGATTTCCAGAATTAAATATCCATTAAATGCTGTCTGAATTCTAGCTTACCCAACTTTTCTGTCACTTGTTTCTTTAAGTTTCACAAACAACTTGGTTTCACCTGGCTAACAGAAGCAGAGGTCTGAGTTTCAAAATCTCTGTCTTAGGTAGGTAAGATTCTCAGCTTGTGTCTGAAAGCATTTTGAAACATGTTCAAAAGCTGTGATATTTCACCAAAATCTGTGCCCACCATGCTCTGTCTCACATTTTGGTGTCTAATTCCCAGAATTTCTAAATTGAGGCTGGACACCCAACTTTACTGTCCTACATGGAGGCTTCAGAGGCCAGCAGAGAAGCCAACTGCACACACAGCTAATGTGAATGACTAAGGAAAGAATCAGAGAAAAAACATGTTTTCAATGGAGACACTAGGAAACACATCTCAAACTCTCCCCAGCATGTGTTCATGGAACTCCTGAACAGTGTAAGCAATTGGCAATTGCCTTGTCCTTTTTAACTTTAAAATGGTGAAAGAAGTGGATGCTAGAAAAGGAACCCCAGTCCATTCTTTCCTTTCCCAACCCCCAAATTTTACTGCTGCATGCACTGGTTTCAGTGTTGCATTCCCTAATATAATTTTTGGTTTGTGTGTTTGTGCTTTATATATTTGTTTGTTTGTTTGCTTAATTGGGGATTGTGTGCGTTTGCTTTCTCCATAGGTAATTTGACAATTCTGTAGAAAAATATTGGGGTTAATTTAATATTCCAATTCTTTCACATTTGAAAATATGTCAGGATAAATTGAAATCCATGAATTCAGATATACCACTGCTGTGAGTGAGCAATAAGAATTAAAAAAAAAAAAAAAAAAGTAGGTGGGATAAGGGAATGAGGAAAAGAAGGGATGTAAGAACTTGTTGGGAGAGAAAATGGTAAGATGGATCAACAGAGAAGGACGAAGATGAAAGTATGAAGAAGAAAACCCAAAGAGAAAATAATGTTAGCTAGAGAAGCTCATTTTTTATGAAATTACAGATGAAGGATCAGAAACGTCTATTCTTTTGCTTCGGTTTAGAACTGAAAATATAATTATTACATTTTCATTTATTTTTCTTAAATGTTCAAACCCCAATTTTTATATTTTATTTTAGGATATCTTCACAAGCAGTAATTGCAGGGAGAAAAATAAAGATTTCCTTTGAGCAGCAGCATGATTGCACTATAGGTAAGTTATAGTCTTAAATCTGTTCTATCACAAATAAACAGGCATTTATCTTGCCAATTATATTCATGAAAGGTCTTGGTATGAGTTCATAAAATCATACATATCTACCAGGAAATATTAGTGATATAGTGATATAACTGAAGTTTTAAAAGCCTTAAGGAATCCTATAGGAAAGCCTGCAGAAGGACTTTTTACAAGGGCACATAGTGATAAGACAAAGCAGAATGGCTTTGAACTTAGAGAGCCTGGTGTTAGACTCAATATTCAATAAAAAATTCTTTACTGTGAAGGTCGTGAGGTGCTAGAACAAGTTGAATAGAGAAGTTGGGGATGCCCCATCAAGGCCAGGCTGGATGAGACCTTGAGCAACCTGGTCTGGTGAAAGGTGTCACTGCCCATGATATGGTGGTTGGATCTAGGTGATCTTTATGGTCTCTTTCAACCCAAACCATTCAATAATTCTATGACTCTCTCTTTTGTGGTAGTAAGCAGCAGGACACTAAATGAGGAAGAGAGGGTATTATTATGCAGGTTTGGTGATAGAACACCTTAATAAATCTCTAAGATGTATGCCTGTGAAGAAGATACTATGACTCTTTGCCACCTCATTATCTATATGTCATTATGCCAATATGTGGAACATGTAGGTTGTTCCAGAGTGTCTCTAATTCACTCAATGCAGTGGTGGACCTAAAAATGAGGGAGGTGGGTGCTGTGCAGGCAGTGGTTGCTTCTCATTTTCGTGTGCTATGCTACCATGTGACATCTGCACTTAGTCTGCTGGAGAAAGGAGATTCCCTTGGTCAGAGGATTATGAATGACTGATGGGAGTGGTCCCCACTGACTCCATGACAAGTGCCACCCCTATGCAAATGTAAAAAAAACCAAAAAAACCCAACCAAACAAAAAAAACCCAGATGCAGGATGTATGATAAAATATATTAGGCCTAGCTCAGATTTTATTTGTGAAGGGAACTTTAAATTTGGCCTGAGTGAAAATAAAATCCTATACAACTATTACACCTTTTCTATTCCACAAATAACTGAAAGGGATATATTTTTTCCATCTCTTAACTCATTATGGACCATTCCAGTCTAACTAATTGAAAATTATATTCCATGACTATAAATGATTCATAATACCATAACACCAATTCTCTTTTCAAAGAAATCTCCAGGAATCAAAGAAAAAAGGACAACCGTATTTCTTCTGCGGATCATTATTCTGAAGGCCAAATTTAGACTCAAATTTAGTTACTAATTTCAGCTTTGCAGATTATACCTAAAGAGTCTGTTCTGTGTGGAAAAGACAAATCTGATTAACGTATGAAAGAAGGGCATTATTCATATTTTTCAAGATTTGTATGGTTTATCTACTTTATGGTTAATGTTTTGTTTGTCAAAAATTAAAAATATAAACAGATTTTATCTGGATTTTTGCACCCAAAAATCTGTCCTCAGGTTTCTATACATCAGACTTTCATAATAATACCTTTTTCCATTTTTGTACCTTTTGTAGTCAACACTTTTTGCTGATACATTTTATATCACTTTATCCTTAAATATGTAACAGGGACAGTTCTAGCTGCAGTAAATGAGCTACTGCTACAAAATGAATTTCCATATTAATGATTTCAGTGCTAATACTGGGATCATTTGTACTCACAGTATCTGAGATCATAACTATTAACATTTTTCCCATACTCTGACCTCAGATAATCCTTTCTTCTCTGAAGGGATTCAGAAGAGAAATTGAAAATACCTCGTAGATTCATGAGGTACCAAAGGTATTTGCTCATTTGAAATTAGAATTTCTTCACTTTTCTTGTGTTTTCCTATAATCTGGCATGATCTGATTGCTCAATAGTTTTAAGATTTTTAGAACACAATTGAGAATTTTACGTTTTTGCAATGAGTATGAAAAGGTGTTAAGAAATTCTGGATAAATTTCTCTTTTCTATGAATTCCAATGGAAAATTATTTTCTTCTATATTACAGAAAATTGCAGAAGATTTAAAAATCTTTGTAACTGTTGTGCGCTTTAAAATGTGATTAATTTTCTCACATGCTCAAGAAATTAAAATCTTGAACTTAAAAAATATGTATGTACTGATTTCTTGATGATCTTTTTTCATCAATTTTTTTTCACTATATGCTGTGTTTGGATATCTTTCAAATATTCACCCACTGCAACTATATTAGTTGTGTTGCTGCTGCTTGCTTTCTGAAACAGGCAAGGCAAGTAGTATTTTCCAGCAATCTGTCTCCTTTAATTCATATAAACTATTTGCCAATTTGAAGTATTAGTATATAGAATGCATTCATTTATATTTAGTCTCTGAATCTGAGAACAATGCACACAGTTGCAAATGTCAAAAATTATTTCAAGAAAAAATAAATGTCAAATAATATTTCCTACGTTTTCAGGCAGCAGTCTATAAAATAACAATAACAGCAAGATTTCTCTAAAAAAAAAAAAGTTCGCCAAGTTCTAAAATTTTCTTCTAAATTAATATAGCTCAATTTGGGGTTTTTTTGTGTGTTTGTGTTTTTTTTGGGTTCCCCCCCTCCCTTTTCTTTCCCCATGGTCCCACTGATTAGAGTAATCCACTTACCTTTTTGTGACTGTAAAGAGAAATACTTCTTTTGGAATTCCTTGGGGTTTTTTTCTTATTTCCAATAACTGATTTCTCTGTGTGTTTTGAAAGAACCTCTTAAATGTTGAACAGTGTGAATACAGTCCTCCTGTATAATAAGGATCTCATAGACAGGGACTCAATAGAGGTCTCACAGATAATCAGTTTTACAAAGACAAGACTTATCAGAGTGACAGAGTGAAAAGGAAGCTAAATTGTACACAGTTTATCACTGTTCTTTTGTCATGAGTATCATTAATGATTTATATTTGCTTGTGATTGGAAAATCCTGTGTAGGACAACTAATTGTTGACTCTTTGAAGCTTTAAAATTTCTGACCATTAATACCTGTGTTAATACTAACACAATATACAAAATAAATGGTAGTAAAATTCCAATTTATGTCGCTGTTAACTTCCAAATTACCCACTAGAGATCACAGAATCATAGAATATGCTGAGTTGGAAGGGACCCACAAGGATCATCTAGTCCAGCTCCTGCCCCTGCACAGGACTGTCCCCAAGATTCACACCATGTTCCTGAGAGTATTGTCCAAATGCTTCTTGAATTCTGTTGCAAGCCAGGTTTCATAAATATGAATACTGATTTTAAATTCTTACTAGTTTTTCACTTTTATTAAAAAATACTTTTCATGGAATCAATATATTTTATGTTGTATAAATCAGACAAGACTCATACCCATCATTGCTCTAAGTATATACAATAGAGTATAACATATACATATATATATATGTACATACAAGAGCGTGTGCACATATTTTTGGTAGGCTGTTCTTTACAGCTGGTATGTGATAAAAAATGCTGTCACACAGACAAGAATTCAAATACTCCAGAGAGTATGAGTTATCTTTGCAAACCTTTCAGATGGGTGATCTAGCTGTTTCTCCCTGCCATGACTAAGTGCTTTCATGAGAGTTCACACCAGGTTATGTTGGTACAGCTTTGAATTTTCACATGCTGTGTGTCCCTGTGAAGTGGCATAAGGTTTATTGCCACTCTTAGAGCGGTGCATGTCAATGTCATCCGTCACCTTCATTCAAGTAATGATGTGAGATCCCATTCACATTGTCAGAAAGCACTACAGTTTTTAATTGTAATAACACTGATAAGTCATTCTGCAAAACTTCACAAAAATGTTTGTCATATGTGCCCACTGTCACAGAAAATTATGGAGACATTGATTTTTTTGTCCATATAGTAGCCATTCTACTGAGAATAGACAGAAATTACATTCAATATGTTACACAGAGTGCAAGTTCAATGTCCCAATATTTAAATTTTTCCAAAGACCTACACTTTAGTTCTATAAAATTTTAGAACACTTTGATGGAAATAAAACTCTTTGATTTCCATCACAGCTAATCACTGAATAATAAAAAATTAGGCCATAATCATTTTTGGACAGTGTTGGCTTCCTGCTATGGCATAACATATATGCTCGTACAGTTTCCCACTACCACAGGAGTTTCAACAGATACTAAATCCCATTTTAAATAGTATCCCAGTTGGAATAGGAGTGAACACTACCTTATTATTAACCTATTACTACATAGGAACCATGATATCCTTCATACAATTGAATAATTACCTTAGAGGCAGAAGTCCATCATTATGGTACAGAGCATACAACACAATTATAAGTGTTAAGACACCTTTAGAATACATTTAACCCTCTTCCTACTATAATTAGCTATAATTAATATTGTAGACTAGTTCTAATAATGTACCATGGGTAATTCCTTTAACTACCAGATACTGGTGGCAAGCACTTATCAGAGCATTATATAATTATATATATAAGCATCTCTAAGTATATGTGCCTTCCAGTACACAAATTTTTTCATAGAACTGACTTTTAAGGAAATATTTATTTTAGACAATGCCATTCTAATAAATGTTAATTGTATTGTCAGGAAACCACAGGCTGAGGGTTGTTACAGAAAAAAAAAAAAAAAAAAAGAAATTTGTTAGGGTTCCCAGAAAGTACAAACTTAAAATGGTGGCAAAGGCCTTGAAAGTACAAAACAATGGATGAAGGTAGAGACTCCAGGACCTCTCAAAAATAATCAGTTACTGGTCATTAACGAGAAACAACCTTGGGAGCTGAGTATAATTTGCTTTAAGGAAAACACAGAGAATGAGGGAAATATACCCAACAGAAGTGAACGGTACCATACATAGTCTATGTAGATTTAAAATGGTGTGATGAACCCATGAGTAAGGAGGTTAAGGTATAATGCACATTTGTTACAGTCTGCTTAAATGTTGAAGAACTTCAGATTCAAATATTTTCCCTGAGCAAAACTAAAGTTCACACAAGTTATCTATTGATACCAAAAACTGATTTTATTAATTGCTAAGAGATGCAAAGAGAAGAAATAAGAAAAGGTTGGAAAAAGCTAAGATTACTTTTCTAAGAAAAGAAAAGTTACCACTAAAACTACCTTTTGCAAAGTTAGCATTGGGGCGGGGTGGGGAGGAGAGGCAGTTTCTGCTTTTTTTTTCTCTCTGTCTCTGTTGTTTTTTCCAATGTTGTCTCTTCTAGCAGCTGAGGGGTTTAGCAGCTTTAGTTCTCATGAATGTAGCCAGGATGTTTGGTTTCGTCGCTCACAAGGAGCTGTGTCACTGGCTATGCAGGGTCCCGATCCAGCAGCTTTCAAAATATGGTAAGGGTAGAAGGATCAGATACAACCCATGGATGTGGCATGGTGGGTCTGGAAAAGAAGCAACAACTCTCTAGATTGTCCACCAGTTCATTTCTCAAATGTTTTCTGCTTGTTTTGCGTAGGTTGTCCTGTCTCACCTGTCATTCCCCAACTCCCCACACTCGCCCCCACCCCCAGCCTGTTTCCCTTTTCAGTGCTGTTACAAAGAAAAAGTTACACCCTTCCTCTTTGAAGCAGCAAAATACTCATTCCTCTTAAGCTTGGAGACTATTATGGTATGCTGTAAAAAAGAATTTAATCTGCTTTGTTTCAATGGAAAACCAGTATTTCTTCTCAAGTTCACAGTGGAAAGGAAAACAGTTAATTTTATTCCTTCTTGGACCTATGTTAATGTATTTGAAAATTAGCAAAGAATCTCATTAGTTTCTAGTTTGTTATAGCACTTAAAGTGACTCTGGTCACTCAAAAATCAAAATTTCTGGAACTGTGATCATGCACATTGCTGTCCTCTGAACTATTTAAAATTGGTTTACAACTTAGAAATGCATGAGCTGTAACCGATTTCAAAAAATGTGACACAGTTTCTCAGTGGAAGTTTTATAACTGCTGAAGATTATCTTTGGGTTTCACTCTTACACATTTCACAATGTCATTTGCATTTTCTGCAACAGCATAACCTTTCTGATTCAAGTGTCTTCTGATACATAGCACCTACCACAAGTTTTTTCTTCAGTCCATCTTGTTTTTCCTCCTGCACTTTTATAGACAATTGTTCTTGTACCTTGTCTTTAGAATTATAAATCAATCTTAAACTTATTTGTTGTACTTTCTGTCTGGGACTTATTTGAAGCTCCTTATAACATTAAAATTTAATCCACAGTAATGAATTCAAAAGTCATTGCTGTGTTGCATTATTGCATTTTCCCATGTACTGTGAATATAATCTTCAAACTAGTTTTTTACTCATTTTATAAAAGTTTTGTGCAAAAAAAATCAGAGATAGTTTAATTAATCACCTTGCCTATAAAATTCTAGTATGAAGCATATAAATAAAACAAAATCTGTCTTAGTTCTAAACTGGCACAAATGAAAACTAATGATCATGCTCACTTCTCTCAGTTGCAATAACATTATTGTAGGTCATAATATCCAAGGTTTAGAATAAACTTAAAGTTCACAATATGACAAAATCCAGGAGCTTTCCAGAGAGAACATAAAGAGGTATATTAGCAAATCTAATCAAGTCATCAGTATGCACTGACTTGGTAAGAAGTCTTTTTAAATCATTAATCAGTGATATATAATTCTTGTCTTAGTTGACATCTACACCCACATTTCACTGAGTGAATGTATAAGTATAAATCTCTGCATATGGAAAGATGGCAAATATTTTCTCATGCCAGCTGCTTAAAATGCAGTGCTGCAGTTTGGTAAAGAGTGTCTGAAATATAATGTTAGGGGTGTTTTCTTATATCAGCATCTGTACCAACCAAGAAAACAAAATCTTTAACTATTTCCTTGAGTCAGCTCTTTGAACGGACTCATTACTTCATCATCTACAGCTGCTAGAGGTAGCAATGACTGTGATGTGAGATAATTTGAGGCTCTAGGAACAATATTAAGAAAACTTTAATTATCAAATTTGGAATTCAAGACATGCAAGAGGTGGAATTGCTACAACTACTTCATTTTAGAGGACACAAAATTATTCCATATTTGGAGAAATATGAGATATGCAAACTGAAACTTAGTATGAGAATAAAAGACTTAATTCAATTGTCTAAACACAGGCATCTCTGTGATGCTCCAAAGTAGCTGAGATAGTGCATGTGGCTCGTAGATATAGCACCACATCTACAGGAGATCTGCAGCCATGCACAGGCTGGTGGCCGAGTGACCCAAGAGTGTTAAAAATGGGATTTAGAATCTACGCATAGTCAAGAAGATGCAGCATCTTGATCTTTCTTCATCATAATTGGAATTTTAACACTGCAAACATGTAGACATCTGTATTTGTTCTTTGTGCTTGTTCTGAATCCTCCCATATTTGATCTGGGAGCGGCATTTATTCATAAACTGCAATTTTGAGAAGGGACCCATCTGGTATATTTAGAGCTTTTGTAGATTTCTACCCAGTTCTTCAGCCGGTGAAAGGGTTCATCTGATCTGTCTGGGATCATCTGACATTCTTCATGTATTTTGCTTTTTGTGATTGAAGGAAATTTCTTCTCCAGTATGTTTTTTCTCTTGCTTCTGATTTCACATATATCTGCCACCAATTGAAAAGCTTTGTTTTGTCCAGTAGAGTGTATATAGATCTTACGAATCCTGTGAAGCACAAGGCTAATTTGAAACATCACATATTCCTTTCTGCTCTTACAGTCCTTTGCCATGTTTTCAGTAGCCCCAACCCCAAAATGAACTGAGTACACTTGGTATTTCAGGAAATTTGCGTTCAGTTACTGTCCAGAGTATCTTGATGGAGAAGAATTTGGAGGACATTTCTCCATTAAAGCCATACTATACACCTTAACACAGCTCATGTTGCTGAATGGAGGCACACTGTTAGTCTCGTAGTACTCACAAAAATCTAGAAGCATTGTGGGACTGATTTAGATACAGGAATTGCCCCTACATGGAATAAAGTTCTACTGCAGTCGGTTTACTCAGATACAGTATGATCACTGAAAAGACATGCCAGTCTTGCCTTGTAAGGAATCCTAATACAGTAAAAATAAAAAGAGTTGGCTTTTTTTTTTAAAGACCTCTCTTTGCCTTCTCTCAAATATCATCTTAATTGTCTCTAAAAAACTGTCTCAATGGGTTTACTTTCTGGAATTAAAGTATCTGTACCTATTTAATAAAACCAGAGAGTTTTCATCTGCAGCTAAATGATTTTGACTATCAGAGGAAGAGGATAACTAAAATGTTGAAACACGATTGTATACTTTAGATTATATGAAATTTTTTGGAAAATAATATAGGCTTTTAATAAAAGAAGTCACAGAACCATGAAATGATTAAGATTGGAAAAGACCTGTGTACTGGTTTTGGCACCTAAAAAAAAAAAAGAAAAAAGGGGGAAGAGGAAGGAGGGAGACATTTCAGAGTTAAGGTGTTGGTTATCTGTGATGGAGCCCTGCTTTCCTGGAGATGGTTGAACACCTGCGTGCCCATCTGCCCATGGGAAGTGGTGAATTAATACCTTGGTTTATTTTGTTAGAAAATGTAGCCTTTACCTATCAAACTGTCTTTATCTTGACCCACAAGTTTTCTCACTTTTACTTTTCTTACTCTCTTCCCCATCCCATTGTGAAGGAGTGAATATTTGTGTGGGGCTGAGTCGCTGGCTGGGCTTAAACCATGACAGGTTCTGGTGATCATGTGTTCCAATGCCTCTGCTCAACCATTTGTCCAGGATAATCTTTAAACACTTTTTCAGTATCTCCAAGAATTGACATTTTCAAAATCAGCAGATGGGCAAGTTGTGCCAGTGTTTGGTCACCCTTACAGGAAAAATGTGCTTCTTGATGTTCAGACAGAATGTCCATTATTTCACTTTGAGCCCTTTGCCTCTGGTTTTGCCGTAAGACATTCCTGAAAGAACCTGGCTCAATCTACAGGCTTTACTTTCATATGTATGAAAAACAAAATAATTTTTCTTCCTGAATTCTATATTAAATTTATGAGTACTTTCTACTTTCATTCCAGAGCTGTTGTTCAGCTCTGTTTTTAGATGGCACATTTTTTTCTGCAGCATCTGACAGAGATATGATGAAAGCTGTCACACTTATTCAAACTAAGATGAATTTTCCATACATGACTAGATACATTATATCTCAGGCCATGACCCTTATCAGTCAACAATAAACTTAATGCATCAGCTGAAGAGTTTAAATATATTTTTCTGTCCAAGTAAAGATGTCCAGTGCAAACCTATGACCCAAGTAAGTACTCCTTCTGAAGGTATTTGATAAATTTTGTTGTTCAGTGTTTGAATACCATATTCAGGGACCTTGATAGTCAGACCTTAGAATACCTGTATTTCTGAAATAAAAATAGTAATTAAATGAGTTAGTTTATTAAAACACAAAAGAACCAAAAACTCACAAAAAAAAAAAAAACAAACAAAAAAACCCTCCCCCCCAAACCAAACAAATAAAAGCAAAACAAACTAAAAAAAACCAAAACCAAATCACACACACACCAAAAAAAACCAAAGAAACCCCCACAAATATTCTCTGTGAAAACCTTCCTTTGCATTTAAATCATATCTGAAAGGTTTGAAGGGGGATGGGAAATCTGCACAAAAAAGCTCTGAAAACCTCTTAACCTAGTTTTTCTTGACACAAATGTCAATTTACAGGAACATGTCTGTAAAGTAACACAATAACAACCAGACTCTTTATAAGAAAACAAGCTTCAGTATCTTACCCTTTTCCGCTTGGTAAAGAATGATAGACCTAGTATAAAACAATTAATAGATACTTTGTTAGATCAAATATAAGGGCTAGTTCATTTCCTGTATGACTGGCAAGTCTTGGAGAACAGAGTTGTGCCAGTACAATAGAAACAAAATTTAAAAGGCCAGTAATTCTGATATTGAGTTGTGCACATTCTTCATAGGTAATAGATAAGAATGGGGAGGGAGTATATAAATTTTATTTCAACAAATTAAACCCAGAGTTTTTAAACTGCATGAGTTACTGAACTCACTAAAATTCCAACTCTAAACTCGCAGGTTACAAAAATAATATTTTAGTTAGTGCCATATGTTTATTTTACTATATCACTGTAAATATGGTATTTTCTGTTTTGCTTTAACTTTTTACAGGCTAATTTCATCCTTAGCTCTTGTCTTACAGCTTCTTAAGCAGTTACATGACGAAGTGATGAATACTAGTGAAATTGGATACACACCAAATCAATGACTTCTCCAACAGGTAAGGTTAAAATCTAATAGTTCTAGCAAGAATTCTGCTGATTTGTTTGTTGTGTATGAAATTATTAAGGTTTCTAACAAGTATGTTTTTCTTCTTTTATAGACTATTTCATATTTGATGTATAATAATATTATTTACAGGACCTTACCTTGCTTTTAAGGCTGCTGTCTAAGGTAGTGTCAAAACATTATCAGTGTTAAGATGTAGTAGACACGGCATATGAAAGGCTGTCTGTGGAGTACTTCTTCAATAACCTTAAGGTCTTTGGCTCTTTTATATAACACAGTGGTTTAATGAGGTCCATTTATGAGAATTCCATGTTGCCTCATCACTATTGTTCAAATTATTATTAATAATTCCTTTTAGCATTCTTTTCCCATATATTCTAATAACAGAAGCTGTCAAGCTTATAATTGCCTGTAGTCTTTTCCTTTCTTTTTCTAGTGACAGATACTGTGTTTGTCCTTTTCCAATCTTGGGTACTTATTCCATCTGTTTAAGTCAGATAGTTTAAGCAAAACAATATTGTATTTAGATATTTATGCATTAAGTGGAATATTTTTCATGATCAGATCACTACATTTTTCATCCTATTGATGTTTCTTGGATTTTTTACTAACATATATAACGTGTAGGTACTGTTTTCATGAATGTGTCCACTAACTCTTTAAAGATCTTGCTGAAGCACAATGGTGATAATCCTGCCCCCAATTTCTTTTAGCCATATTTTCGGGTTAGTTGCATTTATGTGTTTCTGGAATATTTACATTCCTGTCTTATCACTGAGTTTTCTATACATTCACTAGTCTTTCATTCTGCACATAATAAGGACATCTCAGTTCTGTTTATATTCAATTTTCTGAACTTGATAACATAATTACTCCTGAGCTTTTCCAAGTTTAATATCTGTGATGATTAGAGCAAAAAAAAAAAAAAATTAGTATTAATACTTATTCCTTTTTAAAATATTCCCTTTCCTGTAAAGCACACTGGTTATTTTAGTAGAGTTAATTGCCTGCATGTCTGAATCTCACAGTAGTACTTATTTTCCAATTTTCAGAGATTTGAGGGGAGGAGTAGCATATTACTTTTCTGATAGTGAAAATGTTCTTGTTTTTTTCAACATTTTTAAAAATAAGAAAGCAATTTTAATTAAGAAAAAAAATTGTTTCAGTGCAGTCAATATAGTTTTATTGTTTTACCAGAGAAGAGAGCTATTTTTCATGCATAAAAAGATAACTCTGTTCTCATTGTTCCTTTCCTTGTCTCTCTGTAGTTGTCAGTACTCTTACTCTGGAGAGTATTATTTCCATGGGCCTTAAAGATATCTTCTGCTTCATACTGCAGCTGGGGAATATGAATCAGGAAATCATGTTCAAACAGTTGCTAAAAAACCAAAAAAAATCAAGTAGTTGAGACTTCCAGATCAAAATTTCTAGAAATTAATAATAAACATGTGTTTGCTTCATAGGTCTGGCTATCTATTCTGACCAAAATGGATGAATGGGAAAGCAAAGCAAAAAGTGATCTCATCTCCTGGGTCACTGAATGCAGTTTAATGCTAAAACAAGTTTACTGTCCAACACTAAAACCCATAGAGTAAATATATGAAGAAGCAAGTGCCAAGGGTGTTTGAAAGTCTCCAGTGACAGTGAACAATTCATTAGTTGTACAGCTCGTAAGCTTTCTGTCCCAACTATCCACAGCTGACACTGGGACTGAAAATATAAAAAGTAGCTAACACAGTGAGAGAAGAAAACTAAATTTGATACAAATAAAGTCTTAGAAAATTAAGTGTTAACAGCCCTGCATTTGAGTATAGTTTTCATACAGATTTATGACTTGTCAAAAAAAAAAAAAAAAAAAAAAGAAAGTAAATGTCAAACGGCACCCAAAGTAAAAGAAAAT
>JAWWEU010000111.1:95137202-95201778 GCA_035583155.1 Acropternis orthonyx | reverse complement strand
GGTCACTTAAGTCAGCTGATACTTGTCCCTAACCACATGACCCACAGAAGTGGGGCCTAGCTAAAACTAAAACCTTATTCTGAGTTTTTTGGGATTTATCAAACCCATCACACCTTCTCTGCCTTACAACCTGATCCTCTCTGGAGGAAAAAAATAAAAAAAATCACATTGGTTCATCTACTGTGAGGCTGGGACAAGAGCAATGACTGCAAGGTAGGTTGTGACCAGAGAGAAGATTCCATTTTTGGTACACTTTTGCTATAACTACCTGCTAGGAACTGAATATTTCTTTCAGCTCAAACAAGTGATTCACTTACTGATACTTGAGGTATTACCACGTGTGGACATAACTGTAGTGACAGCACGCGTGAACACACTTAGCTCATGACAAATGTAGGACAAAATGAGGTACTTCAGTCACAGTTAAATGCTTTAACCAGATTGTTTTTCTATGGGCTTTCTACAGTAAGGAGAGGCACAGTTAAGTAACTGTTGAGTAAAGTGCTGTTGATGCACAATAAATTTTTAAACTGCAATAATTCCAATGCACACCTATGGCCCCAGAAACAATGCCACATGAGGGATAGTCTTTATTGCTTGGTAAGCTATGAGATAGGATCCTGAGTATAAGCTCCCAAAATAGAATATATTTCAGAATTTGATTAAAGTATACTGGATCCCTGCTCATAGGAAAAACAATACAAAGCCATTATTGCTTAATACAAATGAGAAAGAGCTCTATGGCAGGGCAGAGCATATATCTAAATTCTACAAATAAACATATAAGTTCCATTGCTCTGACTTACAGCAGACATCAGTTATCGCTTTGGAAAATATTTATCATATATGCTATACTCCATATACAAACAATTTTTCAATGCTCCTGGCCAAATCATGACAATAAATTTTAAGAAGGAATTCAACATATAAAGTATTTCAGGGAAGAAGTTAGTATTATGAAGTGAAATTCAAGGAAAGAAGAAGCCAAAGCAGATGTACGGAGGACACGGTTTAGTAGTGCCTATGGCAGTGCTGCATTAACAGTTGGACTCAAAGATCTTTAAGGTTTTTTATAACCTTAATGATTCTATGATGACAATAATAATCACAATAATAATGATAAGTATAGTAACCACCCCTGAGAAATTCGTCCTCAGCCTTGTTGTAATATGGAAATAAATTTTATAAACTCATGCTTCCAGGAGTAACAAAACAGAGAGAGATATTCACCAAAGGTAGCATTTTGTTACTGAAAAGGTTGCATATTCTAGTAAATGAAAAACAAATTCTGGCTTTTAGTTATCTAAAAAAGTAAAGTCTAGAGCATTTTGTATTTTAAAATGATTTCTGAATTTCTTAAAATATATATAGCTTTTATGTTTACAAATATTTATTTAATTATTACATATCTGTATTAAATGCAGGTTTCAATCTGTGGAATACTTTCCTTTCTACTCTGAAAAATACTGTAACCGAGAATGTAAAATGATAAAGAAATCATATTTTCAGAAGATTTTAATCTTAATTTGTCATTTGTAGTTCTATGAATGTGAAAATCCCTGAGTTTAGCTTTCAATGTAATTAGATTTAAACTAAAATAGGTATTTTGCACAATGATCAGTTCTCCCTTTAAAGGTGCACTGTAATGAAACATACTCTTTTATTTCCCTCTAATTACAATTAGAGTTCAAAGTTCCACTAAGATTAGCCTTTGATTATCACGGTGCTTTGTGAATAACAAAATAATGACTTCACTTAATTAGCAATAGCAAATCATAGATAAAATCAACACCTTTTTTAACCATGTAAAATATGGAGAATAAGAAAAAAAATAATGCTTACCTTTATATGCCTTTTTAACATCACTCAGTAAAGCTTGAATATGCTTTCATTTGAATCAAAATTCCATTCTGGGGAAAAAAAAAATCTATGTATATTAGGCCAATCATTGTCACAAACTTTATTTGGAACTGTACTGTTTGTATTAATATTTTAAATAATACATTTTCAAATTCATCAAGAAAAATTGTCAGTAAACTTTTCATTTATTTATGGACGTTCTGCTTAAGGGATTATTATGGGGAACTCTTGCTATTGCACCTGCTCGTGCTGCTTAGTTGTAAACTCCGCAGGAATCAACGAGGCTCATAGACATCAACAAATCTATATGGACCATTATCAAAAGCCAAGTATTTCACATTTTAGAGATTTCTAGTATTCTATAAAAAGTCTTTTCCTTCTACAAAATAATAGTAAAAAAAGGCCTTTTCACCTATTTAAAGGTTGTTTTTGTGATTGTCTTAAGAACTAAACTATTGCTTTTCAAAGAACATAAATACAAGCAGTTATTTTCCGAGCCAGATTACACAGAATTATTCAGGTTGGTAGGGATATTCATCTAGATAATCTGGTCTAACCCCCTGAGGGTTAGATGATGGCTTATGAGGGTTTCACCTCATCCAGCCTGACTTTGCACACTGTCAGTGATGGGGCACTCACAAGTTCTCTGGGCAGCCTATTCAGGTGTCTCACCACTCTCATCATAAGAAATTTCCTTCTTATGTACAGTTTAAACCTACACTTTCTTTATAAAACCATTGCTCCTTGTTCTTTCACTATAGCCAATGGCAAAAAGCCTTTCTCCATCTTTCTTATAAGCTGACTTTAAGTATTGAGAGGCCACAATGAGGTCTTACCAGGTCCTTGTTTTCTTCAAGTTGAAGAACCAACACCTCTCTCAGACTTTCCGGAGAGGAGAAGTGTTCCAGCCCTGTGATAATTTTTGCGACCCTCCTCTGGACCTGCTCTGATAACTCCTGTCTTTCTTGTGCGGTGGACCTCAGAACTGAATTCAGTACTACAGATCAGATTTTATGAGAGTAGTTAGAGCAGCAGAATTGCCACTGGTTTCTGAAGAGAAATGTATCCATGCAGCACTTCATGTGGCCTGAAAACTACTGAAAAAAAAAAAGGCACATCTGGAAACAGATAGCAGATGCCTGCCATCCTTTAGAAGTACTACTGATTTACATGCATAAATATACTATAGTAAAACACAGCTCTGAAACTCATGAAATATCTTTCCCAACAAGAAGGCACAGTGGTGCTGTCCATGGATGGGGCTGATGAGTGCCTATCAGAATCCTGCATAAGGACCAGGAGTAAATTGTTAAGATATTGGCTTTAATATTATAACATTAGAAAGGAAGCTGATCAGGGCATAGAGAGGTTTTCTTAAAACTGATGACTAAAGAAAAGTTTATTTCCCTTCATAAAATGAAAGCTCAAAAGTGATAGGTTCACTTTCTGTAATCAGATTTTTTTTTTTTTTTTTTTTTTTTTGCTTCACATTGAAATGAATACAATTTTCTAGTAGTCACAACCAGGTCGTAAAATTTCCCGCTACTAACAGATCAGACCCAGGCTAGTAAATACCTCTAAGTTCTACTTTGGTGAATGTCTGTTTCACTTTCAGATGCAGTTTTTTCACCTGTTTATTTTTTACATTATTCCACTAGTACATACAGAAGACAAAATATTAACATTTAATATTTAACGTGTTCTGTTTATCAGCCTTACTTCCTTTATAAAGATAAAATGTTCACAGAATCACATACTCGGATACAATTAGTATGATTTTTCCAACTTACCTTTACTCTTCTGTTTCATGACTAAAATTTTTTTGCTTCAGAACTAGGTATTAAATCATCATTAAGATGGAGGATGAAAGAAAACAATCAATGAAGACAGTATTCTTATAAAATCTTTGTTCTTAAACAGTATATTAATGGCAAGGATCTTGAATCTCTGTAGTATTTGAGAGAGGAGTTAAAAAGACGCAGATTCTTACAAGAAAATAAAAATACATGAAACAAATTGAACAAGGAATGGATAGTTTGCAGTTACAGTCCAATGCTGGACATAAAAACACTGTCCTTCCTCTGTTTCATACAAGTATAGCTATTGTGACATGCTGAATTGCAAGTCAGTAAATTCTAAACCAATAAAAGAAATGGTTTTTTATACAGTATGTGATTATACTGTAGAACTCAATGTCACTGAAAATCTGAAGTTAAGGATGCATTCAGATAGATATTTATAATGATACAAAATGTTAAAGTTTGAAATATTGAACTAAAATGAAAATTTTCACATACTGTGTATTTGTGGACTTAACCTCATATTTTAGTTTTCAGTATTTTCTAATCACAGTAATTTTGAAAAAAAATTCCAAACCAAACAACAACCAAACAAACAAACAAAAGCACAAGGAAAGAGCTCTCTTACATCTGTCACTTGGCTTTTGGAGTTTGTATCATTGTTAATCAACATCAGTGGAGGGTTAGTATTTTCAGAGTTTCAGCAAACCAGCTGTTGACTGAACAGGAAAAATTCAAATAATACACAATTGATTTTGTGTAACGTGTACACACAGACACAAACATATTATTTTAGATATGGTTCTTGTACTCTATCTTATTTCAGTCACAAGAAAGCTTGAAATAACATATGTCTCACAAAATTGCCTTGATGTTTGTAAAGTGGGCTAAAGTTCTTTGATGGAAACTCCTAGATGATTGAAAAGTAGAAATACCTATCTAGAGAGAGATTAACTCATAAAGTGTTGCATTATCATGTTAATGCATATTGAGAGTAATTAAAAATATTGTAAAGCCATTTCCTGAAGACCATACAGGGGGGATTTTACTCAGTTCTGATAATTTTAATTGCACTTGTCTGCACTAGAATAAATGCCATGAAAGTATCTTAATTATAAACCTGTGTCAGAATTTTCCTATCTAGCCTCAAGCAAAATTGTCTCTTGAATATAAATTTTTCAAAGAAGGTTAGAATTCAAGCATCATCCTTCCAAATTATTTAAACTTCATGACAGTTTTTATGTTATTTGCAAAAGCTGTTGATTCACCAGGAGTATGTCAAGGTTCTGCAACAACTGAGTCAGCTTGTAATGCAGTGGTGTCCATTTGTCACCATTCCTAAGTGAAATGCTTTCCTTTTGCTACTTTTTTGATTTTTAGCTTCTACATTTCAAATACTGTATGCAATACTGTCAGTCATTGGGTAAGACCACAGGACTGGAGCAGTTTAACATCAAATCCCCGGTGTTTCTCTAATGGCTAGCCGATGATTTTGTTGTCTGTTCATTAGTAAGATAATGTAATCTAATTAAACCCCAAAACAATAGCTCTTGGTAATCTCAAGACATTGATTAAAACAACAACCTGTGGTACCCACTCATTCCTTCTAATTCTATATGAGAGAAGTGTCAGGTGACTGTCCTTTGGAACTTACTGTGCAATTTTCTTCTTGGATAAAAGGATGAAACCTGTCAGTTACCATCCTTTTCCAGTGAAGAAGGGTCTTTTCAACCTTCTGGGAACAGACATGTTCTATTTTTGAAATGTCCAGACAAATTCATATATTTTATTAAAATCCTCATTACTTAAAAGAAGTTTAAGAAAACTGATGAGCTTTGAGGGGAAATAAACCTGTTTTTATCCATCTGTAACAGTGGCAAAAAAACTGATTTGTTTTCTATATTGATACTGCATTTCAGTTCAGTGTCTATCACCCCAAATCCATATTTGAAAGAGTGATAAAAATACTCCATATATACTTACACAAGAGGGCAAAATCAGATTCTCTTGAACCATCAAAATAGCAGAACCTTGTTTTTCAGCAATTTCCAGAAATCTGCTTTAGATTTCTAAGTGCATATCAACCTTCACTCAGTTGTTTAAATAACAACATACCAATAATATGTCGGTTCAGAAAATCCAAAAAGGTATCTCCTTTACAAAATCTGAAAAGCATCTGTTTTTGAATAAACAATCAATCTAACCTGCAGACATTTTCACACAGCTTCATGTTCGTCTACTGCAATAAAGTATCATGTTTTCCAATATGCAATATTGAATACATTGCTGTATGATTTTGTTAAAGTGGATTGAGGATCAGCTTCTTATTTGTTAAGAGAATTCCATGAAGCAAATTAGCATTACAAAAGAAAAAAAAAGGTAATTTACAAGAATGTAACCCGGTCTAATAATATTGTAAATTTTTTGAAAATAAAGATCCAATAACATGGAAACTTTGCAAGGGATATAAAATGTCAGGATTATAGTATCATCAGTTTAGTTGTCATCATTCCTCTAGTGACCCAGATATGTCACGTTCTAAGTATCTAAACACAGAGCTGAGCTGTGGATCTTCCCAGAAACAATATTCTTCAAAGCTTCAGAATGAAATGGTAGTAAGCAGTTTTTAGAACTGTCTACCATGATGAAGCTAGATAAATAGGAAAGAATATATTAAAAAAAATAAAAATTTAAGAAATAAAATGTATAACCCCCAAACTTTGGAAAAGCTTCTTTTTGTTTATTTTTTTTTCTGGAGGAAATCTACCACTTTAAAAAGCACATTAAACTGGATTGTGCAACTGATGAAATAATTGGAAAAATTATCAAACAAAGATTAATCACTGTTCTTTGAGTAGCACATGGGCCATGGTTCTTGTTGTCAATTAAAGCTTCTTCTTCTGAGTAGAATAGCCTAGTAGTCACATACACCTAACATTCTTGCCCCCAGTCTTCTGTTGAGCTTTGGAACATAAATTTAGAATATTGTTCATTATTTTCTCATGATATTGGCCTAGGAGCAAGAGTTTCTCTCTTTTTAACCAGAACTTATACCATGTATATGGAATAGAGAAGGTTCAAAAATGTCTCAAATTGAATAGAGTTAAAATGGGTTGGAGAGGATGGAATGGAAACAGATGCTCAATATGGTACACAGATGTCTCTTAAATGGACCTATTCACTTGTTCCAGTTCTGACTGGGCTTAAAGGGTTATATCAATCTTATCATCACCTATAGCTATATTGACATTACATTTCATTTGCATAGCAATTTCCACAACAATCACATGATCCCTACAATGAATATTTCTACATATTCTTCCAGACAGCTTTTCTGCTTGGTACACATGTATATAATTAAGGAGAAAAGTTGAGAAGACCAACCTTAGATGTTCTAAAACAAAAGGTGAGTAAAGGGAATCTAACTAACCAAACAAATAAATATACATACAATCTCCCAAGCATTTCTTTTTTTAAAAACTCAGATACATAATGAAGGAAGTTCTATGTTTTCTCTATCTTGTCTTAGGATCATGGTATGCCATCTCAAAAAAAAAGACTGTGTCATAAATGTTTCTCTTCCATCTCTTTGTACATATGATCTCACAATTATGTAGAATCAATATTCAGTTTGAAATGTTGACTGCACACAGATTAAGGATATGCCTGTGCAACTTGATGAGACCAAGAGATACCAGTTTCTAGACGAAAGACGCTGAAAGCTCATGTATTTTCTATAATGATAAGTCATCATGTCAATTATTGACAAGAGACTTTAAATAATGTACTTTCCTTCCAGTTATCACTAGAATTTCAGATTATCTCAAATTACAAATATTTTGTTCAGTCTTAATATACAGTTTTGCACTGTGGCAGCTCCAATGGTTTTTAAAAATACCACAGATTTTTCTTCAGTTACCTGATGGGAACTGCTCTCAACTGCAAATTTCAGCACAATAAAGTATAATCAAAGTTTAACTGAAGTTCCTCTTCATAACAGTATTGCTCAAAAACACATTCTTATTCTCCTTGCATTTCAATGCAGCTTGCATTGAAAATAACGAATGTTACACAGAGGTCAACATGTCTTTCATACTTAATTATAATCAAGTTTTATAAAATATTAATACCCAAAGCTAAGTGAGAGAAAAACATTTATAGTCCGTTTAGTGCTTTCAAAGAATTAGGAATTACTACATAAATTATGACTCTGTATCACCCAAGAGCTCACTTTGAAAACCAAGTAACAAGACTTTCAGCCAACAGATTAATTTAAAACACACATATACATACACATAGCAGTTTATATTCAGAAAAAGAAAAGAGCAAAACCTCAAAACTTTCCGTTCATTTTAATTTTAAATTTTAGTCTCCAAGTCTTCTATATTTCAACTAGCATCCTTATTCTTAATGTGATTTTATTACTAGAGTGTGATGTGTTGACTCTGACTGGACACCAGGTGCCCACCAAATCTGCTCTATCACTCCCCTCCTCACCTGGACACAGGAAAGAAAATATATCAAAAATCTCATGGGCTGAGATAAGGACAGGTAGAGACCACTCACCAGTTACTGTCTAGAGCCAAACAGACTCATCTTAGGGAAACCAGTTTAATTAATTACCAATCAAATCAGAAGAAGATAATGAGAAATAAAATCAAATTCTAAAAGCATCTTTCCCCACCCCTCTTAACTCTCTCTTCCCAGGCTTAACTTTATGCCAAATTTTCTCCATCTCCTCCCTTTCAGCAGTGCAGGGGAATGGTGAATGAGGGTTATGGTCAGTTCATCATACACAGTTGTTTCTGTTGCTCCTTCTTCCTTAGGAAGAGGATTCCTCACCCTCTTCCCCTGTTCCAGTGTGGGGTCCCCACCATAGAAGACAGTCTTCCATGAACTTCTCCAGCATGGGTCCTTCCCACAGACTGCAGTTCTTCATGAGCTGATCCTGTGTGGATCCCATCCACAGGTTGCAGTCCTTCAAGAACAGACTGCTCCAGTTCAGGTCTACCATGGAGTCACATGCCAGCAAACCTTCTCTAGCATTGGCTTCTTTCTCCACAAGTTCACAGGTCTTGTCAGAAGCTTGCTTCAGCATGGGCTTCCCATGGGGTCACAGTCCCCTTCAGGCATCTGCCTACCCTAACATGGGTCCTCCAGGAGCTGCAGGTGGATATCTACTCCCCCTTGGACCTCCATGGGCTGCAAGGAGAGACCCTGGCTCACCATGGTCTTCCCTATGGGCTGCAGGGGAATATCTGCTCCAGCACCTGGAGCACCTCATCCCCTTCTTTTTCACTGACTCTGGTGTCCACAAAAGTGGAACATTCACACACAAACCACCCCTTGTCTTGTCACAATTAAAACAGCAGAAATTCCTCATTATGTCTCTACTTTGCATCAAGCAGGTGATATCCAGCCACTTACTGGGAAATAAGGTCTCAGTACACACAGCATTTGTTCTGCAATACAAATATTGCAAATAACTAAAATCATCTCAGACCATATACAAGATGAAAGTCAACATGTTTTGAAGCTGCAATGACAAAATCATGTGTCTCAAATATGTTCTTTGCAAAGGCAGAGAGCAGTAAAAAAATTACTTCTAAGCATCAATAAACTGAGCTGACATGTTATCAATATATTAAAAATAATTAAATCATTTCCAGAACTGCCCTTAGCTAAAACTGTCTTTTATTTTTGTATGGTTTCTTTTTGCCTTTTTTAAACAGTCTTGGAAAAATCACTTTAACACATTGCTTGAATTTCTCTGCAAAAGTCATGAGATTTGTGCTAAGAGTTGCAATCTAATAAAAATTATTATGAAGGTTATTTAAGACTTGATTTTTTCAGATGACAAAAAAAAAAGAAAAAAGAAATAATTAATGTCACTGTGTAGCTTCCTTTCTGTGTGTACTTGCATATACACGCAAACTTTGGTTCCAAATAGTAAGAAGTGTCTACCCTAGGAAATAAAAACACATTAGGAGTGAGAGGAAAAACAAGTTTCACAGAGTAATAGAATGGTTTGAGTTAGAAGGGACTTTGAAGCTCACCTCGTTCCAACCTCTCCACCATGAGCAGGAATTCCATCCACTAGATCAGGTTGCCCAGAGTTGCATCCAACCTGGTCTTGAACAGTTCCAGAGATGGAGTAACCACAACTTCTCTGGGCAATCCATTCCAGTGTCTCACCACTCTCACAGGGAAGAATTTGTGCTTTATACCTTATCTAAACCTGCCCTCCTTCTGCTTAAAGCCATTCCCTCTTGTTCTATCACACATGGCCTTGTAAACAGTCCCTCTCCAGGTCTCTTGTCAGCCCCCTTCAGGTAGTGGAAGGTGCTCTAAGGTCTCCCCAGAGCCTTCTCTTCTCCAGACTGAACAGCCCCAACTCAATCTGTCTTCATAGGAGGGGTGCTCCTGTATCCTGATCATTTTCATGGCCCTTCTCTGGACTTGTTCCAAGCAATCTGTGTCCTTCTTATGTTGGAGACCCAAGGGCTGGATGCAGTACTCCAGATGGGGTATCACCACAGTGGAGTAGAGAGGCAGAATCACCTCCTTCAACCTCCTTCGGCCACGCTGCTTTTGATGGCTTCCAGTCTGCAAGTGCAGACTGATGACTCATGTTGAGCTATTTGTCAACAAACACCCTCAAGTCCTTCCAACAACTAGTTCTGCCAGGTCGATGTTAATTCCCTACATGGCTAACTCAGATGTCTGTACAGTGTTCCCAGATCAACAGCTTTGGAGAGACAAAGTAAACACTTAAGTATCCTGAGACAGAGGCAGGCAAGTCCAGCCTGACGTGCTGGCTGAGAATCAGTGTCTGTAGCAGAGCTGATAGGGTGAGAGGGAGGCAATAGGATCTCTGATGAAAGGATAGGAGCTATGCTGATAGACTTCATGAATCATAGGATACTGCCTTTAAAAATGTTGGGAGACACTGTGGATAAGATTCAAATTAAATGACAGCCCAAATGGCATGTAGTCAAACTTAAATTACAGTGAACTGTAATTTTAGCATAAGATAATTGCATATAACCGAGATTGCTTCAATGCAGATTTTTTAGTGCATACAGCATTCTTCTAGCAAGTGAAATGCACCCTCCAAACAGGCTTGAGGAATTTTGATGCACTTGTAGTGATTCCTAATGACAAGGCTGTAATTTCTTTTGTGAGGAGAATAGTTTCTATTATTTTTACTGAGTCTGTCTATATGGATACAAGAATATTCTGGCTAGGAGTAGAGCAAGAAAGATGAAACAGAATCAACAATATGTTCCTGTGTAATAATGAACCATCCACTTTATATGAACAATTCACCAAGGCACTAGATGAAGGGGGTGGAGGGGCAGCACAAAGAATCCTCAACAACATATCCCATATCTTTTCTCTTACATTTGAATCTTTGTAGAACTCTGAAAATATGTGTACATGAAGCAACAAAAAATTGAAGCGTTATAAAATTTATCTTGCTCACACAATTTTTTCCAAGCTAGTTTCCTTCAACTTTTACTCAGGTGTCTCTGCGTAGTACTATGATTTACCTTATTGCTAAGAGCTGAGTGCCCCTGCGTATAAGTAGCAGGACATTGGTATTTCAAGCGTATAGGAACTTGAACTCTTATTCTAGTATTTCTCACCATTGATCTTTTAACAAGCCCTCTAAAGGCGAACATTCAAGGAAATGTTTCTCTTTTGAAAATTACATTTACAGACAATAGCTATATTGATCAGTGTTTATGAAAGGTCCTTTGTTAATATGGAAGAACTTAAGTTTGCATTCTCAATAGTGTTGGCAACGCTACCTTCTGGTGTGAGGATATTAGTATGTTCACCACTGTTATGAACCTCACTGTATTTATATGACCACATTCAGTCTCCATGTACACTTTAGAATGTCCAGCTGGGGAATGATAGTGTAAAACAGAGAAGAAATAAAATCATATTTAATACTAGTAAAATTTTTGAGATTAAATTTACATTCTCTGCCATAATAATGAAGGTAATTACTACTGGTTACACTTCCTCAGTGTAAGACCTTCTCTGATGTTTCATGTTGTTTGTTTTAAGGATTTAAATTACATTTAGAGTTCAATTAATCCATTTACTCTATTACTTAGTATTACTTTAACTCAGATTTTTCCATGAGGCCATAGTAATTGACTGTATCTATATTTACCAATTTTCATTCTCTTCTAGTGTTGCCATAAATCCAAGGAAGAAAACTTCCAAGACAGGGAGAAGGCAAAAAAGTTCTTTTACTAATGTTCGGCTAAAAGCTTTTTAGCAATCAATGACGCGCACCCCTGGCATACAGAAATCTACAAATTTATAACCCTACTTAATTATCTTATCTGGGAAACATACCCAATGTCTTAATTTGCCCATCCTACAAACCATCCCAAACCACCCCTCTGACACACCCCTTTAAAATTGAGTCAGTGGGCTTAAGACCACCTTTTCCTCATCCACCCTCATCTTCATCACATTACGTCTTCTATTTGGAGGTTTTCCAGTACCTCTTAGCCCCCTTTATACTATGACTAAACAATATTGTATTTTGACTATAACATGTTCTAATAGCTATCTGAATACAACATAATATCTCTCCCTTAGCATAAAAACAAGCTTCAAAATGTGACACAGAGGTTAAAATCTAGCCTAAGTATTTGATACAGGGGTTACAAATTATTTTTCAAATGCAAAGACTATAAAACTATATAAAACGATATGAAAATCTACAACTATATTAAGGCTTGCTGCAACATTAGGTCTTGCAAAAAACTGGAACTGGTACCAAAAACAACACTAAATAACCCAAACTTGTCCCCATAAATTACCTGCCTTATCTAGTTGAATTATTCTAGTTTGATTAACGTCATGCCAAAGTTAATACAAGAAGTCAGGGAACATCTCAGTAAAGTTGAACTTCAGTCCACCTTTTTTTTCCCTCTGCTGCCTATGTATTTCCCTCTAGTTGGTCTTCTTCCATGAGATGCTACAGCTGCATCATGTCTAACCAGAAATAATTACTGAGACAAGAAGATTGCACTGAAAAACTGTGTCAGAAATGAGATGACTGCAAATATGGTCACACTTGGATTTTTGCATCGTGGTTATATAACTGAAATGCTTTTGGGGAGAGTTGAAGAGAAACTGGAAGAAACTACTTCACACAGGGTCTGGAAACAACAGCTGTGGGAAAGAGGAAAATGCCAGATATCTGCAATTTAATCTGGTTTTTACTACCAGGAACTTAACCTGATGTTGATGAGGAATATACTCAACCTTAAAATTTGGGCTTGATAAATAAGGCATGCAAATATTCTTCTAAGCACATGCATGTGCATACACACAGAGAACCATGTAGAGAACCTTTTGTGGAGAAGAAAGGTTTGGATCACTCGCAAGAGTGTCGAAATGAAAATTGCAGGGATTATTCTCACAGGGAGGGAAGAACTGAAAATTTTTCCAGACCATAAAGGGGCAAGGGCAAAATTCTAATCTGTTGAAATCTTAACCTCTCATTTCTCTGGTCATTACACAAGAACACACATATTGTTTGAATAATATACATTGAAACAGCTGCTCAACTGCAGGAAAAATTGGCTTCTACAGCAGAATTGTAGAAGTTGGGAAAAAGACAATATTTAATGCCTTTGGGAATTAATTGTTGAACTCATTTGCGGTATAAATAATTTCCTGTGATGCTGGTCCTTTGATCTTTCCCTATCTACTATAAATTCAGGCTCAACAAACTTCAATGCTTCAGAATATGAACACCCTTTGTCATTCACCAATTCACTCCACTTCTGTTCATGAGGAAAAAGTAAAATCACTCCCCAGAGACACTCACTCTTCAGGCGGGTATTCACCCAGTGCTTTTTACACCAAAAACAGCATGCAAATTTGAGTGGGCACACAAACATACAGATGAAGACATATATAAGATAAACAGAACAGTTACCTAATGTCAATCAGAAATCTCAGCTTCAGTTAGCAGAATTTTATACTGTATTGCACAGTGATTTTTTCACATCCAAAAGGCAAAAAACTTCTATTATTTTTGTAAATGTTAAACGAATTGCATAAAGTACAGACTGAGAATGTTGTTTGCACAGTATTGGTTAATGACGAAAACCTGGCTATTGATACATAACAACTTCATAGTATGGACAAAAAGACATTAATCTTTAGAGAGAAATTGCTCTTATAGTCTGTTTTTCACCGGTGCTCCTCACAGTTAAGCAACAGGACATCAAGTACACTCTTAAGTGATTTGTGAAGGATCACAACCTGGTTGCACCAGTCTCGGTTAAAGACTGAGGAACCAATTTCTAATCTCAGTGGTTTATGTAGACGTCATAAGTCAGGAATTGGTGTGCTTTAATATTATATTACAACCTTAGATAAAATCAAATATAGTTCTGAAGATGTATCATACATGTTTTACAATTTAGTTAAAATAATGCACAGAAAGGCACCAAAACTGGACACATAGTGTACAGCTTTACCTTAGCATTTTTTCTTCATGTAGTAGAAAATTTACAACTGTTAGAGAGTAGAGAGTAGAGAATTTTAGAGCTGTTAATAATTTAAAAAAAATTGTATTTCAATTTTGCAGTAAGATAAAGTTTTGTGTACTGAATTTCCCAAGGATTTTTGAAAATATAAATTTAAAATCACAGAAAATTAAACAATGCAGGTCCACCTTTGCTCAGCTTTTGGCATCACATTTATTGAGTATCTTATGTTTAGCAAACGTTTTTTAGTCTTGTTTTATTTAGGTATATGCCAGTAAATTTCATTTCATAATGGATTGAATAATTAATTAACTTGTTTAATTAAGGGATCTGCAGCTGTAAATAATTCAATAAGTACTTTTATGATAGAAAGCTTTGGTAAAAACCAAAGAGAAAAGGAAAAATAATATAGTATATATTTTGAATTAGAAGTACCAAATATAACTTACAGAAGCTGTAAAAATCTCATAGTCTACACTTCTTGCTCTAGAAATGCTGTGAGTTATTTTCAATTGCTGTACCAATATAAGCAGCAGAACACAGTGGGAATGGGTTAACATCTGTCACTCACCCTTGTATTTAGAGATTAGTGCTAAGCCAGTCCTAAAAATTTATGTTTTTCATAAGACCCGTAAGTTCTAACTACCTCTTGCAGTGATTCATGAAATGCTTGCTTACTGCTATTCTTTTTAAAAATAAAATGATTTTGAGTTACTGCTTGTTTACTTTGTGTCTTTCCTCAGTGTAATTCCTGTATGAATTACAGATAGGTAAAGCCAGGAGAACATAGTGCTGGATTTAGTCCACTATACTGAATAAATGAGCACATGACAATTGAAAAAGCAGAGTAGTTCTGATGTAAATTTCTAGATTTGGCCCAGGGAATAAGACTGTACAGGCAAAGAGAGTTATATATTCATCCTTCTCACTGAACAGCAGGAAAGATGTATGTCACATGAACAACACTAGCAGCTGCGTGAGACTTTTAAGTTACATGTGGAAAAATAAAAACATGCAGTATGCTAATTGCTTCAAAAATCAAGTTTAAAAGAGTAATATTGACTTTTTCAATCTAATCGCTCCAGCTGAGTTACAATTATTTTAATATGTCAGTTGTGAAAGATTAGGAAGCAAATTTATAGGAGAGAAAAAAGGGTTATAGTCAAATAGGATGAATCAATTTGAAGACATAGTTTAATGAATTTGACACTGAGATTTGAGGGTGCAATGGCACTTAACAAAGTTCAGTAAAATTCATTGTTGCTCACTGAGCCCCCTCGTCCCCTCAAATTCCAAGTAAATTTCATCTTAGATAAGTTTGTAACATTAAGGAGATGCTTCATCAGATTCAGTTGAGACAAAAGACTAATTCAATAAGCTATGCATGTTCTTTTCATATTTGAAGTTGGACTTGAACTCAGAGAAAAAACAATAGTTTTTTCAGATTTGATTTTTCACTTCTGTATGTAGTGTTTCAGCATAAGGAGAGCTTAAAGAAGTTATATCTACATAAGTAGTGCAATTAAATATACTCTCATAAGTATTACTGAAATGTCATATTTGAAATTATAATGCTAATCAATATAAAAGTTTACTTTAGAGCAATTTTGCTAAAGTACAAAATCCCATATTTACCTAATCTTCTATTTAAACTTTTCAGAAATAACTAGAATCTACTACTTAATTATCGTTGTGCTATTCTCCATCTTAGCTGTCCTATTTTAAAGTTTTAATATTTTCTTACAAAAATGAAGTTGACCCTTTTTAATCAGCTTCTTTTCAAATATCAAATATATCTGTAATAATTTCTCAATTTCTCTGATTTTGCTACCTGTACTTAAGTACATATGAATATCAAATTGAGTTTATTTAAAATTTACTTTGACACTGAAAGAACCCCCACTCTTCTATATTATAAAATATGTAGAAAACTACTTATTTATGCTTATTCCAATATGTGCAGTCTTTATTTTGATAGTACAATGTTTTCTGACTGATCATGCCATTCAGTTTAGATACATTCTATCTAATGTATCTATCAAATTAATTTTGCTTAGAAGCAGAGAAAAAAACAGTAAGACTATGTTCCTTTATGAATTTCCTTTTGAATCTGGTGGCACAGAAAAAATAGATATGATTATAGATTTTTTTAAAGGACCGTCTACTAGTTCATCTCATTTAACATAGAGGTCTTCAACTCCAAATATTCATATTAATATACTTGAATTCATTTCAATGTCTCTTGTAGTGAATTAAACAATTCCTTCAAAAATTCCCCAAGACATGGAATTAGTGATAGTTTTTGCTATTGTGCCGTCACACATGATCAACTTCACTTGCAACCTGCCCATATTGTGGATCCTTTCTGGATGCTTCAGGGGCAGCTTTCCAGGATCAAGGCTTTACCAAGCATGGCAGCAGCACCATGAGGTCAACTGGATCCTGGGGAAAGCAAAGCAGAGGTTGAAGAGCTATACCATGTGTGCCTCTTCTTTGGCATTTGCTGAAGTGTGGATGAGGCAGATGAGCCAGGGAAAGAGATGAAGGGTAAAGTGATCTGGGATAGCTTTCATGCTGTGATGTATTCCTGCAGGATGGCTATGACTCATTTGCCCCAACAGACTTGGAGCTCTCCCAGAATAGAGATTGAACTATCTGGTCCCAGAAATGCAGAGTACTTTCAGGCCACCTTCTGAAAGATATAGAAGAGTAGCCCTAAAACCCCCAAAATCCAAGAAAAATATCCCAAACCATGCAGACTTCCTCCTACCCCTTCCTGAGGACAGATTTTAACCTGCTAGATGAACAAAGCCATGTACAGTGATTGTGGTGGAGATTTGGAATGCCAGGTAGGAAATTTATTTGACAGAGCTTATTGATTTCTGCAGACAAATCTCTTGAAATACCTTAGTCTCTACAAATCATATTGGCTCTGGGACTTTCCACCTTTAGCTTATAGTCCCATGCAATCTAAAATTCCTAGTCCTATTTCCAGGAGATTCTGCAGCAAAATGCTTTAATTCAATTTGGAATTAACAGAGGTAATTTTATACCCCTTAAAAGAAGTGAAACCATTCCTGATTTATATCAGTGCAGTTGAAATTGGAATCAAACTTTAAATAATGGAGTTACACGAAAATATTATCGCATAGGGCAGCAAGACAGATATCAAAAAGAGAAAAGGTCTAGACATGTGACCTACATGGCAGCTGTGTGGAAAAATAACCTGCCACTGAGTCTAAATTGGTATAGGTTGAAAGAGGAACTTTCTTGTGTTCTTGGAAAAAGCATATTCTTTGCTCTCAATACTGCTCTGGTCTATAAATTTCAGAAGTTTTATGTTCTCACTCATTCTGAAGATACTGTTTGCTAAATATAGGTCCAAAAAATTTCAAATAATTTTAAATATATAGGTTTTCTTTTTTTTTTTTTTTTTAAAGAATCTCTGTTTAGCTCTTAGTCAGAGGTTATCAATTTTCATACTTTTTTATCGATATTCTTATAATTCAACATTAAATGAAATTGATTGTGGCAAAGTGAAAGACAATATAGTAAAACTGATGATAATATAGGATCCTAAGCCATAAGAGAGACTCTCACAAAAGAATAAAGACTTTTTTTGTTGTACATGTGACATAACTGTGGATTTTAACTTTTGTGTCTAAACCCATCTGAGTGGAACATGAGGGCAGCCGAAATACATCAGACATATGGATTTTCTGCAATTTCCCACTGCGCACTGACAAGGTTTGACTGAGGGCAAAACTCGCAGATGGCAGGGGACAAGTGAATTTCTCTTTGTGAAATGGAAAGAATTGAAACAAGTAAGAATATTTATTTGCTTTTGACATATTATTCATAAAATAATGTTTTAACTTTATCAGATTTAAATTAGAATTAGGAATATACTGTTTGAGACAAACTAAATGGGTTTCCCAAATACTGAATAAAATTATGTCTTTCAGTCAAAAATTCCTCCATGGACAGTGTTTCAGAAATCATCTTTGATCCACTAGCACAATACTATGGACCCGTAGGGGCACTGGAAAAAGATTTATTTAAATACACAAGTATTAATTCATCATATAAAGAGAGTTTTAAACTAAAAATTATCATATATAAAAATACCATACAAAGATCTTTTCTGTTGATCAGTAGATGGCAAGCTTGCTACACCCAATTTTCAGAAAATGTTCTGCTAGCATTTAACATAAAACTGCTGTGTTATGTTATTATTTATGATACCTAGAAATTGATATTTAATTTGATTAATAAATTATTTGTGTATAAGATTTTCTATAGGTGATGCAGCTTTTAAGATAGTCTGAAGATAAATTATAGTTAAAATTGTATGCACTTACTTCCCTTGGCTTGTTTTCATCTTAAACAACTTCTTTATTTAAGGTTTTTGTTTTTATTTGCAAAAATAACTAATTTAGTAATGCTGGGGTATTCCTCACTGTTTTTATAGTTTCTGTATTTTAGCTTTGGGATTGCAACATAGAGATAATTATCAGGTTTATCTTTAATACTTATCACAGGAAACCATGAAATAACAGTAGGAATACTTTTGGTTTACTATATATCGTCAATTATTCCTTGATTTTCTGGGCATCTATCTTATCTAATGGCATACTAACCATACTTTCCTAGTCAGGGTTTTAGGTAGACTATTCTGCCTAAATGAAAAAAAGTAAATAAAGTAGATAGTATCAATATAAAAGAATGCAAGGAGAATTAAAATTCTTAAAGAAATCAGCAAACAGGAGATGCTAGGCAGACTGAGAAATCACAAGTTTTAATTGTCTTGGGCCAAACTGCACACTGAGTTAGTTTTTCCCATGCTCTATGGTAGCTGATCTTGTTTTCTGTCTTGAATATTCCACAATGAGCACAAGAAATCTGTATTGACTGTAAAGTAATGAAAATTGCTTTCTGATATTAGCAAGATTGGCACTGAAGTTCACTTACACAGCTTTATGGGCTGAGTCACACAATGCTACTTATTACCTGACCTCGGGACTTCATGTAGCTCTGGAAGGTGAAAGAAAATTGTGGGTTCTGCAGATTTTTTGTTTGCTTGTTTGGTGTATGTGTGCATGCATGTCTATGTGTTTGGCTGTGGGGTTTTTATTTGTTTTGTTTTTTTTTTTTAAGGGGGAATTTGCATAAATATGTAACACCAAAAAATTAAGCACAATTCCTTAAAGGTGGTAAGAAAATACAGTCATAATTATGCTGCTTAGAATAACAGTATAATCTAACTCATAAAGAATTCTATTATCTACGGGGAGGAGAATGGAAAGCAGTGCATAAAAGTTGCTGAAAGCAGGACAGTAATTCAAGGGCTAAGGTTTTCAGTGGCCATGGAAGAGAAAGTGGGATTTCTGCTGTTATGTTTATTCAGTCCTACAAAGAAATGAAAGTCCTCCCTATGGATTTGGTGCTAGGGACAACTTAACCTAAAGGAGAGACCAAATAATTCTAACAAACTCTTTACAAGCAACAGATCTGGTTCAGAGAAGTTTTTAAAAACAGATACAGACACCAGTTTGCATTGAAAATATGGGATGAATTTTAATGTATTATGTTGACTCTGGCTGAAGTAGTCTGAAGCTGTTAACTACATTTTTGAAAAATTGATTTTGTTCTCACTCTTTCACTACAAGGTGCCTCTGCTAGCCCATCTTTTGTTGTTGAGGCAAGCTGAGACCATGCAATCTCCATCTTATTATACACGTATCTTATCAAAGAGATGAGAGGCATCAACCACATATCTAAACCATGTGGCCAGTAAACGGGCAAACAAAATAATACTTTATATTATAATATGAACTATTTATACTATGGTATAAAGGTCAGTCAACTGAAAATAGTAAAGTACAAGGAAAACAGGACAATATACATACACACATGCAAACAAGCTTGAAAATCCATGAGTTGAACATAACAGAGATTTCACAATAAAAAGCTCCAAGTTATGGCTTGTTAATATGCCTTCTATGGGTCTGAAAGTTTTTTGGTGGTTTTATTGTTTTGTTTCATTTTTTTTCAAGCATACCCTTTTCCAGTGTAGCACAAAATAAACTTCCATGTTATTTTGGCTGTACTGGAGCGGCGATCAGTATATCAGAGACAAAGTACCATTTCTACTGCAGGGTAGCCTCAGTGACCTTTTGTGTTTCTTTCTTGTTACCTTCTATTTGCTCTTCACCACCACAGTAGGATTCTCTATTCTCACTTTATTTTACATAAAACAAAGAGAAACAGAAGTTTAAAGACCTTCGTTTTCTAATATATAGTTCATAGTATGGAAAGCATAAAAATAATGTTTACCAGTAATCTATTTTAAATTGTTTTTTCTTGCAAAATGACAACACTTAAAAATGAAATTCCATACCTGAGAAATTCCATACCTGAGAAATTCCATACCTGATATACAAACAATTTGCAAAAACCAGAAATGTTTTCTGTCAAAACCTTCTGCTAAACATAAGCTACATTTCACATAAAGTTCATAACAATCATGATATTGCTTTGAAAAACTAAAAAAAGCCCCCAAACTACAGCAACAAACAACTAATCCTTTCTTAGAAGAGGATTATATAAAAAATTTGTTCATAAACACATGCAAATACATGCAGCTTCTAAGATAAAAAATTTAGATGTGTAATTCTATGTAGTTTTTTCCCATGACCTAGTATATGTATGGTCTACTGGTGACAAATTTCTCATCAGTTTACCTGTTTACCTCCAGTAATTCCTGTGTAGTTTCAGAGTTCTTCTGACCCATTCTAATAAATGAAAGCTATATTGTATAACACAATTAGTCAAAACTGAGAAATGTTTCTTAGGACAAATTTAGAAGGAAAAGACATTTTCAGATACACTTTTGACTTTTGGTTGCTATAGTAACAACACTTTTTTTTTTTTACTGTCCATTTCTTTACTGTATACTCAGAGGTCTATGTGACAAAACAACAATTTTACAGTCTACAATTTAGTCTCAAGAAAAAGACTTTCCCCCTCTGGGAGAACATGATTAGACTGGAGCTTACAGAGCATCTAAAAGTTTGGGGTCTGTCAGCATTTCTGACTTCATTTCAGGGGTTTATGACCTACTTATAAAACTTCTTTATGGCAGGAAGCTTAGCACAGTTGTCTCCTTCTGGAAACATTCTTTAGTGTTTTTAATAAAAAAATTTAAAATCCATTTCACAGCTTAATTTATAGGCAAATTAAAAACCAGTAGACTAGAGTAGTGAATTCTAATATCAGTTATGCTAGTTCATAACTATTTTTTTTTTCTGTGTGTATGTGTGAATGAGATAAAAAGCTGATGGAGAGATGAGAACACAGCATCAATAAAATACTGGAATTGATGTAACTGAGCTTTTAAAAATTGAATGTCTTCCACTGAGCCTCAGAATATTTTCAAGTCTTCATGTACATGTTATAGCACACCTTCCTGTTTGGTGAACATTGTCAACAGTACCTACTAATACAGATATTATATTAAGTTGCAACAGTTTAAGATTTGTTTTCTAATGCAAATCAGACAGTTAGTTCTCTAGCAAGTACTTTGGATCTTGATTCTTATTCAAATTATTAGGGATTTACTGCTAAAACATATATGAGGATTTGGACCGAATGTACATACAAACTGTTAACAGTGATGCCTCAGAGCTTTTTGATTTTTAATTTTATAGATTTCAGAAGTTATTGTAGTTTTAATGTAACAGTAAAGTAACTTCAGTAGCTTAATGTTTACACATACCAACCCCATCCTATATCAATCCCTCAAAACTCCAGTAGATGTTTAGTCTCCATTTCAAGGTAGAATTGCAGAGAAGCGCCATGAAGCCTGCACCAGAAGATAAAGACATGGACAGAAGAACACCAAATCTGGAACTTTGGAAGGGCTCCAAGGACCTGACGTGCTGTGAGGAAGATGAGGGCGAAGAAAGAGGGGTCCCAAACCCCCAGACTCAATTCCTGATGGGGTGTGCCAGGGGTGGAACGGGGCAGAACCAGGGGGAGTAACAGAATGGGATTGGATAGACATTATTATAAAATCTTGGAACCTGGGAACTTTGGAGGATCCTGTGGATATGTATTCCTAGAGCCTGAAGGTTCATTAAAGCATCTGCTCTCCTTATCTTCTACTAAATTTGCCTGGAGATTTTTTTTGTCCTCAGTCTTTAGGAAACAACAGTAAACAAAAAGGTTCAGAATTTTCACTGACACTTGTGAAAACCAGTGATCTCATTGGTTTGATGTTTCTGAAATTTAAACTAGTATCTATTCAGATCATTATGTGTACACATCCTTTCTGAATCCACTTACCAAGTCAACCATTATGTGTGCTATTGTATGCAATTCATGCCTGAACCTTTTTAGCAGGAATAAATAGTTTACGTCCAGGAATCAACCTATAAACTGTGTTCTGGAAGCTTTCCATAGATAGCATGACATTTTCATGTTTGAAGCACAGGCATGGCTGCTCCTGCATGATCAACTGGTTTTCCTAAAGGAGTTACCTAACTACAGTGCAAGCATATCTTAGGTTCTTAAATCACTTCTTAGCTCTGGAAAAGGTACTTTTAATTCTCAACTCTTATTTCCTTTGTAAAGTGAAAGGATATAAATGAACAGACTTTGGTGCATAATTTTTCAGTTTAAGAATTATCTGATTAAGAGAATAAGTGTTTTTGAAGAAAATCTCAGAGCCTACAGTCAGCTCATATAACAGATATGTTTTACTACTGACTCTTGTTTACCAACAGTGAAAATTCAAAAGGGAGAAAGACTTCTTCTGTAGCCTGTTTTACGCAGTATCAGGCTATTAGGGAAAATCTTTTTCTATATACAGCTAAATCCAAAACAATTTCTGGCTGACAAGATTTTACACAAGCTAAATATGCTACCCTACTTCTATAAGCTGAGGGTAAACTATAATTGCTACCTATAAAATCTGGGGTACAGAGTTTTCTGTCCTATGAAATAAAATAAAAGTAGGAGTCTGAATAATGTAGCATTTCAAGCCATTCCAACCTTTGAGCAGATATATCAGATATTGAGGGTTCATGCCTCTCAAGAATGGCAAAGTCTGACAGAAGAGAATCATGGTGTTAGAAATGGCAGCACAAGATCAGTCAGGAGCATATATATATTCACAGCTGCCTATTAGGTAACTCAGTGAGTCCTTTACCTGAAACATGACTCTTAGGCACAATAATAGCACAAACAGCAACTTGTGCTCAGATGTAGTAAGCATATGTATAGTAAAAAACAAACAAACCAAACCAAACCAAAAAACCCAAACCCCAAACCCCTCCTCCAAAAAAAGGCCAAAAACCCACAAAAACCCCCCAAACAAACAAAAAACCAAAAAACCCAACCCAAACCAATCAACCAACCAACCAACCAAAAAAACCCCCAAAAAACAAACAAAAAAAAAACCAAAACCCCACAACGTTAAAAGCCACAAAATTAAAAATTTGTAGCAGGACTGATTCTGTGAGACATTCCTGCTCTTCCTCTCATCAAAATGTTCCATTTTCAATGAAGTTTTAGAGTTCACACTTCAGTGAAGAGAAAGGGGCGAAGGAGTTATGAGATTACTGCTTTGCTCCTGTTGTTTGAATAGGAGGCTATTCATTAGTGCTTTACTAACGCTTGTGATGGCTGTGTCTTTGCAGTGGAAAAGGTCATCCTATTATAAAAACAGCAGGCACAGCATTTTCTGAATACAGCACACAGCCACCATCAGAGGACTCACCACTTTTTTCCACCTGCTGTTTTCTTCTTTTATTTTTTCCTGAAATCCTGAGGGGTTTTTTGCATTATTATGTTAGAATTTTCAACTAGACATTTACAAACTACAACCTTGTTCTTGTTGAAGTCCCCGATCAGATCAGTAGAGGGGACATGCAGACATTTCTCAATAGCAAACCTTTGATCTGAGTGTTGATAGATATTATCAGCTGTTTATGATCATTTTAATAGATGCACAGAATAGATAACAACTCAGAAACCCTCTGAAACTCAAACACTCACAGGAGAGAAGAGGACACAAAACTCCATCCTCTTCATCTTCATGAATAATACAAGTTGCATTCTTTCTTACCCTACTGTCCCATGAAGGACATCTCAAGCTAGTTCTTTGAAAACACCATATATATAGAATATCAGTAATTAAATATGATTTAAGCTATGTGCAAACCTTCTTGAATTTTTTTTTATTCCTTTCTTACAGATTTATTTTCCTAGTTTGATTAGGAAATGGAATTTATAATAGGAAGAGAACTATAAAAAAGAAACATTAGGCTAGTCACAGAAAATCAAAGGGTGAAAGGAAAATATTTTTCTTCATTCCTATAAGACAGCTTCATTATTGACTGTTCCCTTAAGACAGTGTTCTGGTCTGGAATGTGACTATAAAACCTACATCTTGGGGTTCTTTCCCAGTGACTTTAATCTTTCAGGATCACATTTTCCCAGCTTTCCTTTTCCTTTTTTCTTCCCCGCCCTCCCCCCCCTGCCCCGCCCCTTCTCTTTTTTTATTTTCCCCCTTTTCTTTTCCTTGTGGAAGCTAGTTGCAAAAAACTAATTTGCCCTTATGATTCTAGAGACAAATTAAGGTTTTTCCTGGTCACAGATAAACACCAGCAGTGGAAATTTTTCAGTCCAAAGGGCAGCCTTGATTACAGAAGGGAAGTCTCACTGGAGGTTGATATCAATAGGTAGACAGCAAAAATGCACATGGGGTCACCATTTAGCCTAGAGGACCTCAAAGTGTAGTGTAACATTCCAGTAGCATAAAGCAGAAATCATCAAATAATGTTGCATTGTTAGAAAACTTCAGTAAGCAGAGATTGTGGTCTTGTATGCCTGACAGATGGTAAGAGAAGAAAAAAACCTGACCCCAGGCTATGTTTGCTGAAATGACAGTTAGGGAAAAAAGAAGCCTACTTTTACGGGGGGTGGGGGGGTGGCGGGGAAATCATAATAAATTGTACATCCAATCAATGACATCCAGAATCTTTTTTGAGTAAAACACTGAGTCTTTAAAGTCACTCTCAGGGAACGTCTGTTTCACTCACCTTAGATTAAGGGAATGACCTTCCTTCACTCCTCTCTTATGTTGCAGTCTGCAGTACAGCCATCCACATTACTATTTTTGTTCACCAAGGAGAGAATCTCATATCTACTGGTGGGAACAGAGGGTAATAATGAGATATACAGGATGAAAAATCAAGATTGTAGAATTGTGGACTTGTTCCTGGCAGATTTCTTGCAAGTGAAGCTATCTGTAGCATAAAATGTCCCTAAATTGTGCAGAGAAAGAGCTATGAGATTGGCAAAGTATCAATCTATGCACATTATGTTCAGCAAATCTGGGTTTTTGAAGAATCATGGTGGTGTGCTTTAAATGGCACAAATCTAGTCCAGTGTTGGACTTTTTGTCCTTAAAAAAGCACCTATAACTGATTTAAAACAAACTTGCAGAGAAAATAAAACCTCTAAAATTTTGCAGATCCACCATTGGGAACATTTACAGTTTTTATAATTTCCTTTATTAGGAGTACTTTGCTGAGAGCTCTAAATACCTACGTTAGATCCAGTTCACACCCTGAGTAATTTTTAGTACTGAAAAATAATATTGGAGATCTGAAAAAAATTATGTTAGTTTGTCTAAACACTTGTGCTCTAACAGTAAATGCACTGCACAAGCACTTGAAGGAAAAGGTTCTGTAGCTAGTTCTGATATCAATTCATGACAAGGCAGTGACATTTTCTTTCTGTGCTCCACAGTTTAGTTAAAATTGTTATACTGTTGAGACCACAACATGGTGACAGACCTCTTCTGATCTCATCAATTTTCTTATCAGAGGATCATATATAAAGAAGAAATTGATAAATTCTGGAGTCTGTCCAGATTCACTTATCAGATGATGACTCAGATAGTTTTAGAAAATGATTCTCCACTTCTGTGGAGAAAGAAATTATATAGAAAATTTTTTTTGCCAGTAGTGAGACATTTGTATGTACCAGAGTCACTCTGAAGATATAACTATATCCCAGATGTTTTATGTTTCACCATTATTCTGTCCTCCTCCAAACCAATTTGACTTTCTGCAGTACTTTTATTTAAATAAACTTTCTAATCTCTACAAGAGCTGGAAAAGAATTTGCTTTCCTCCCATAGAAATATACCTTTAGTGGTTAAAAAACAAAAACAAAGCCTACTTTACTTTTTATAAAGGCTAGATAACTCAAGTTTAAAAATTCCATTGGCCTTGTACTCCCACTTTTGTGAAGGCCAGACTCCATCTCTCACCTTGGGTTCTATCTGTTTTCCTATGTTGTGGTATTAGACATGAGCTTGTTGCAGAGTTGTTACCTGAGGAATCAGATATTTGACCTAGGTCTTTCCATCTCCAAAACTGCCATGTGTATTGTCCAGGACTTCTAAAGTTGACAACATAAGTGGGCAATACTTTGAATATGGTACTTTTCTTACCACTGGCTAGAAAACTGAGGCATCTTTTATTGATTGTTCTGCTGTGTCATAGGTTTTCTTTCTTGTCTGTACAGCAGCCTTTCTAAAGCAAAGTAGTGTAAAGCACTCTTAGCCTTTAAACTTTTTCTAGTCTTAAGAGTAAAGAAGTCTTGAAAATGCAGAGCAGATGGTATATAGCACCTCATACCAGCCTTGCACATAATTCACTGTTCTGTTTTCAAAGCATTTGCCAAAAAACTCTGCTATTCTAAAACTCAGCTCCAACTTCCCTATTAACAGTTTCATCAATTATTTGTTTTACTCTTAATGAAAGGAAACATGGTCATGAGATTTTTATTAAATATATTCTGTTTAAACTTGGCCATTCTTAATGGAACAGTTTCTCCACAAAAATTAGAGGCTGGATTGTCGTCTTCAATTTTGAACTATCACAAGAGCAGGGCTACAATCTAGACATCAAGCCGATAGGACCACCCTGCATTTAAGGCTCCTCATAAGTATAATTTACAGTGCAGGGGATTTATGATCCAAAATAAAAGTATCAAATAATTTTTGGGAGTGTTGTTTTGATGTCTCAAAGGTAGAATATCTCTTCTCTTTGACTACCCTAGGAAGGAATATGTTTCCTTCCAGATAATTTCAAACTGATGCAAAATCTAGACAATCTATCTTATTCCATTAATTTAAAAGATTAAGCTTGAATTAGCAAAGTCTTGATGATTAAGTTCCAAACTATGAAATTCATAGCTTTAATCATTTATATTATGCAGTAGTGAAATTATTGTATGCAAAGAAAAATCCATTGAAGAAACTGATACTGATCCTACTAGAATGTCTAACATAAAGTGTACAACTTTTAAAGAGTGATGAAAGAATAGAACTGAATGAATGACAGTTCTAAATATGTAAACAAGGTCTAAAACAATTTTGTTTGTTTGTTTGTTTGTTTCCAAATAGAGAGAGACTGCAGGAAATGAGAAAAGACAGCAAAGGCAATACTTACAAAAATCAGGGGAAAGCAATACTTTGTTCTGTGTAAAAATGATTTCTCACTCCTTTGGAAGAGACTATCTATAGCAACAATATGCTTGTTTTAATAGAGTTTACTACTATTTAGCAAAGACTGGCCCTTAACAAAACAAAATTAATGTATAGCAGTAATTTTAAGTTATTGATTTAGGGAAGGGAAGGAAGAGTAATGTGATGGTATGATAAACCATGTTTCACAGTGCACTTCAAGCATATTGCTATTAAGTAAAAGATTATTTATCACAAAACAAGGGTTCATCTGACTACTGTATACACTGAAGAACTAGTATGTCACTATATGTGGAATTAGGCTCTCAGCTAAAACCATGAGATTTAATAGGGTGTCAGAACCTGTGACTTAGATCTTTAGGGAAAAGTTCTCTATTCTTCTCTACAAACATGAATTGGTGACATATTTTTGTTGCTGTTTCCTCATAACAATGATCTTAATCCACATTAGCTCAGTATATATCTGTGATGTGAGAGTAATGTAGCAGTATTATAATTTGTTAGAGTAATTATAATTCAGCATTTCAGAGAAATGGTTGCCTGTGTTTTGGGTACTGTACATTTTATTCTTGTCTTGTTATTTCAGCCAACTATTTGATATGCACTGAATTTCCCTGTAAAAGTAAAAGCATTTTCTCTTTGCAGACTGAAAGATAGGTTTTTATAAAAGTCTGTCAGTATTGAAATCTCAGTAGATGTAGCGAACTGCTAATTGAATAATATGGTGCTGCAAATTTAATTGTTTTTCCTATTGAATGCCATAAAGTAGTTTTCAAAAAAAGGACCAAAACAGGAAATTGTGATGTGTGACCCTTTTTTGGAAATCACTTCTGAGGCAACCAGGAAATATATGTACAGACAAATGCTGACATACACCCCCAACTTTCTGCAATTGAGTTGCAAAGAAAGAGAAGTTCTACTGATGGGAGGAGTTGTGGCTGGGTTACCCTGTGTGAAATGTGGTTACAACTGAGTGATGCACCCTCTCCACAGTACTCTTGAGGTACCTGGGGAAAGATGCATATTTGCACTTCAGTACTTCCATTACTAAAAGCCTTGGTGGGCTGAAATGGGTTCTGGGCTGTGTGTATGGTGGGGGAGACCCAGAGGGGCTGCACAAGGACTGTCATGACCATACTGTCCTGAGAAACCTGACTGCATATATGTGAACCCTCTTTCATTATCTCTCTTCACAGAAAAGGGCAAGTCTGACACTGTCATCAGAAGAAAAATTTAAAGAACAAATAAAAAGTCTTTCAGAGTCCGAGTTCCTGTTAACACAATTCAGTGCTTAAGTTCTCTTTCTCGATACATGAGGAACTTCAGTGCCTAGCTCTAAGTATAATCTCTAGAACCAGCAAGCAGCCTTTAAGACATTTGCAATTCAAATACAGCAATATCCTTTTTGCATCTGATTATTTTGGCAAAAGGACATAAATCTCTAAATTATTATGCAAATTTCTTCTGCAATTATTTATACTTAATTAAAAGCCTTAATATCTAAAATACAAATATTTTGGGATTAGAAAGTACTTGTTGGAAATCTAATCTAGAGCAAAAGAACAATTTTTTCAATGGAATTTCTAAATATGTTATTTTTATACTCAGAAGAATTTTTTATTTAATTGTACCATGAATTTACCATTTTGTAACAGTTACTGATAACATATGTCCATGAAATAATAGATATACTTATTGTACTTGTACTGAAAATCATCTACAAATAAACTGACATATAGTTGAAAACACTCTGACAGAGTATTATTATGTATATTATATCAGACTAAGATATTTTATATGTTAAATATTAACCTATAAATTATTGCAACAAATTATGTAGAGCAATATTCTAAGTTGAAAGTAAAATGCTTTTGGTTGCCTTCTGAATACTCCGACATGTGCCTTTTATCCCCTGTCAAAGATAATGTGAGGCTTTCACTCCATTTCTTTGTCTTACTATTGGTCTAGCCTCCTTGGATTCTAAAATTCATCAGGACCATGACTAGAAATGGAAAGAAGCTGGTGGCTATGGTCAAAGTTCATCAAGGAATCATAGAGTTTCTCTGAGCTGTTAAAATGCATGCAAAGATAAGTGAAGTTGCATATGAAATACAAACTTTGCCTTTTTTCTATCTTCGAATAAGGGGGAATAAAATTGTCACCCCAATAGCAGTATTTATCTTTTACTACAACTCAAATGTACTCATCTAGAAAAAAAAATTGCTTCACAAATTATATTTTAAGACTAAATCATTAAAATCCCTAAGCAGAAGGTTGTTCAGGTTTTTCATATAAAAGTAATTTTTAATACTAAAAATAAATTAATATTTTGTATGGATTATACATAACTCTAGGAAAATCAAATCCATAATGTGAGCACTTCTGAGTCTTTTTGCACTTGGCAGCCCCATATGTTTTATTAATAACCTAAGAAGGTCAAAACATAAGCTTAAGTATCACTTAACGTATTTTTTCCAACATGCCAGAATTACACAAGTATTTTGGTATAATAACAGTTTAGTGTCATTATAGAATCTGTGATTTATGGTAACATGCATTTCACAGTATCTTTTTTCTAGTGAAAAATTGAATGCATATGACTTTCTAGTGGTCAGCAGATTTGCTGCAAACCCATTTAGAAAAATAAATTCAAGCAGTTTCACTGAAGTATTTCATTAAATAATCAGCTATTGAATTTTTTCTAATATAATTAGAGTGATTCAGAGTGCCATAAAGGATAGTGGAATTTTGCAAGACAAAATCTAGTCAAATTCAACTGAATTCAAGATTTATGTTAGGTATGAATTTAAATTGATAGATTGACAAGATAAAGCAGATGAAGCAAAGATTCTCTAGAAATATAAATACGCCATATATAAGAGAAGACAGCTAGTGCTTCTGCTCCTGAAACCCAGGTACTCCATCATAAGAAACAAGGAAACGTTTCAAAAGAGATGAGGGATCTTTATCCCCATTAACTTTCCTCCCACTGATAAGAGGTTGTCATTGATAAGAGGTCTTTATGTTTATTTCACATCACAAAACATAAAGTTAAATAATTTTTTGATGGTTAGTAGTAGTGAATGCAACCCCCCCAAAATAACCACCCTTCTTAGATTCTTCTAGATTTAAATTCTACGGATTTGAAGTATCAACATTGCTACATATCAACATGTTGATAATCATGTTTGATCTACTGCTGTACTACATAATTTGTAAAAGGGTGGTCTGCAGCAGCTGGAGCATTAGGGAAGTGCGAGTAGGGTTATGTAATCAATTGCGCTTCAATTGACTGTATCTCAAGGAGCTCGCAACTAAATGCCACAAATACTACAAAAGTCAGCTGTGGGCAATTTGATGAAAAGGTATTAACCCTCAAGTGAGTTCTAATGACCATGTCATTTGACTTTCACTTATTTTTTTTTTCCTTTTTTTTTTCGGGGTGGGGGGTGGGTTGGTTGGTTCGGGGGTTTTTTTGTTCAATTGGAGGTTTTTTGTTTGTTTGTTGTGTGGGTTTTTTTTTTAATCTTTGCAGTTTGCTTGAATATTTGTGGATGTGATCCAGTATAAAAGAAAAAAAAAATAAAAAGAAAAAAGGAGTGGAAAATCAAACTGTTCTATGTAAACCTCCCTCAGTTGTGGAACAGTTCTTGAGAGGTCATAAGAGCTGAGAAACCCAGAAGGACCTATTTTACAGTAACGTATCACAAGTTCAGTCATGAAACTAATCCCTGAACAAAATTATTTTTGAAAATACCATGTACAGAGAGCAAAAATTTAGCTCTGCGAGTCAATTAAAATCTCAGCTGTTTTCAGACACAAAACTACTAGCACCCAGGTTCTGATTTTGTTTGGAAAAGCTCACAAATCTTTAAAAGCAAGTCATTCTTACATATCTGTGAATTCTACAGGAGGGAACCATGATATATGTTTTTGGTTTCTCAAAAATAATGTTTAACAAACACTGAGGGGAGGGAAGTGCTTGAGAGTAGAGAAGAGAGTGGTAGGGCAGAAATGGAATAATTTAGTTCTTTCTTTTAGCTTTCCCACTCCACACATAAAAACTATAGCTGTTTAAGTTATGTCCTTGTTTGAAAATGTCTTGATTTCAGCACGTATCATCTCTGGTTGAAAACATCATTACAGGTTCTTAAAAATAGAATTTGTAAAATAAATCAGGTTTTTTATTACAGTGCTTGTATCTTGAATTTTTAGTTTGTGTCCAGATTGCCTCATTTTCTTGATAAGTTTTACCCTTCCCTACTATCTGCTACTGTATCTAATGTAGCTTGGCACTGGGAATACTTTGTAGATAGCCCAGGGAAACAATATCTTTCAGTAAGTATAGCCCAAGTGACCTTGTCACTCCAATATTTTTGCATGCTCTTTTCATCTGAGCACTAAACAAAAAATTCTCTGTTCTTCCAGATCTAATAAGGATATAGTTGTCTTAGATTCTGAGCACAACTCAGACAATATTAAGAGAATCATATTTTGATTATTTATTCCAGAATCCAAACTCACATTTCAAACTATTGCTAAGACCAACAAGTTTCAGTAAAGTGCTGCAGTGGGAAGCGGTATTTCAGTAGTAGCACTTCCTTCGAGTAGTGACAAATGATTATGCTTCTTAGATAAATTATTTCAAAAGAAATAGAGGAAAAGAAGTAATTTTGTAGTGAAACTGGAACAATTTTTATCCTAGACAAAATGGAAAATCTTGTGTAAGAATTTATGTACAATTCTGTACTTCAAACTATACACAAGAACAAAAGTAAATACATTTTCTAAGCAAAGTAAATACATTTCCTTGGGAAATTTAAATATCTGTATCCTATGCATATGATATTACTATTATTTTTTTTTTTTATTAAAGTGAAATTCAAACAAAGCTTAAGTGTGAAAATGTTATTGTACTAGGTGGTCAACAAACATATAGTAGAAGATGACCACCAGCTTATGTTTCCTTCCTTCTTGTAGTATGGATAATATTCTTTCAATGATTTTGCTTAAAAAACTTAGATGGGCTCCTCCAAAGAATGTAGTAATCTGACTAAATGTGCGCACCAGTATCTGAGCAGCCTGTATTGACTGTCTTTGCTCTCTAGAGAGGAAATGAGAAGGGCCTGAGGTGCCTGGTGGACAAGAAGTTAACCATGGTCCACTCGTGTGCCTTGTGGCCAAAAAGGCCAAATAGTATCTTGGAGAAAAGCATCGCCAGAAGACTGAGGGAGGTGTTCCTGATTCTCTACTCTACCTTGATGAGGCCACATCTGGAGTACTGTTATCAGTTCCAGGCACCTCAGTTCAAGACAGACAAGGAACTACAGGAGGGTCTGGTGGAGTTCTAAGATGATGATGATGGGACTGGAGTCTCTCTCTTATGAGGAGAGGCTGAGGGAGCTGGGCCTTTTCAGCCTCAAAAAGAGACAAATGAGAGGTATCTAATCAATATATGCAGTATCTTGAGGGCAAGTGTCAGAGGATGGGCCAGATTCTTTTCAGCAGAGCCCAGCAATAGGACAAGGGGCAACAGGCACAAACTGGAAAACAGGAATATCCACCTGAATATGAGGAAAAACTTCTTTACTGGGAGGATGACTGAGAACTGGAACAGGTTGTCCAGAGAGGCTGTGGAGGCTCCTTCTCTGAAGATATTCCAAACCTGCCTGGAGATGATCCTATGCAACCTGCTCTGGGTGAACCTGCTTTAACAGAGTGGGTAGACTAGACAATTTCCAGAGGTCCCTTCCAATCTTAACCATTCAGTGACTGTGATTCTTGTTTTCTGATATGTGTTTCATCTTAGTCTCCAGTTAACATCTAAACTAGGCCCATTCAAATCTATCTGTTTCTCTCCATTGACTATAACATGAACCCAAACTGAGTAATTTAAAAGTAGGCACGTATTCTTTAGGCAGTTAAATGAAATGAATCCTTCAAATCAGACTTAAGATAATTAGGCAGATAATGTCTCTGGTGCATTAGTTGGGTTTAATCTCGCTGCACTAATTTGAAGTATTTGTCCCTCTTTTCTGTTTCAGGATTTTGCCTTTATGATATAAATCTGCAGAAGGGAACTTCTCTTCATACCACAGCCACTTTGTCAATGGTGTGTGAATAGTTTTTGTTTTTCCAATTCCGAAGCTCCAAACCACCCCAGCCCCTTGACTTAGAGCTCTACAAATAAGGGATAATTTGTGCACTGAAGATTGATAATTAAGAGTTTTTCTTTACTGTTTTTAAACTGAAAATCAGCATTCTCTGTTTGATCTGACATATTTTACTGTTCTTACCAGTGATACCAAAATAAATTTTAAATTTCTAAAACTAAGAGGCTTATTATAAGGAGATATTTATTAATAAGTACATAATGGTACTGCACCTCAGGCCTCTCTACTTCCTGTTCAGTAATACTTACTGTAATGTGTGACATTTCTCCCTCAGCATTTTCTGAAGAAATAAGAGCTGAGAGGAATTGAGTGTTATGTTTCCAATATTTACATTAATATTTTAATGATGCATTACATTTTATGGTCTGTAGTATCATATAGTCTAGAGTTCCATGTGGTTTAAACCCAATGGAACTGCACTGATAAGGTAAGTGTGCTGTCAGTGCAAAGGCAAGCCAAGTTCATTGTGCTTACTATGACACTACCTGATTGTAAAAGATATGCATCTGATGAATCAGGATGGTATTATTAATGTTCTCTATCTTAAGGAATACTTTTAAGTACAGCTGATTAGAAATTGAACTGGGTCCCTAACTAGTGAAATTTTGTCAGAATTTTGGTAGTTTTTGTTGGAATGCTTGTCCTTTACTTTCTCAAGACTATATTCTCCCCTTTTTATATATATAGATAAATATTTATTTCCCTTTTAAATTTTCAGACACATCCTGTAAAGATGTATCTTATTCAACTTAAGTACAGACTCTTTCATTATGTTCTCTGATCTGTTTTGTAGCTTGTTTTATGAAAGTCTTTTATCCCGTCTTCCCTTGCATTCTAGCCACAATTCCATTTTATTACAGGACTTTAATAGTAAATTCGACCTTTCAGGTTTGGAATTCTTTTTAAGACTCCCTGCAATACTCATTTAATGGTTTGCCATAGTGTTTATTAGCATTAATTTAGTATTGACGAATTGGGTCCCCCAGAAGCACTTGGTTGTTAAGGACCTATGTGTCTTGATCTTGTATGTAAAGCTATTTCTCTATAAGTAGGTAATAAAGAAGCACACATTTAGATATTCAATCTCTTTCAATGACCTCTCTCCAAACAAGTACTTGTGCAATTCTGGATGACGATGAGAAACACAGTTTTCTCCTGGTCACCAAAACAGACAAAACTCTTCTCTTGTAAGAAAGTGTTTAACAGCATGGATAAGGAGACATGAATTGCCAGAGAAAGTGCTTATATTTTCATTGCATTGACAAATTTACCTGATATTCCACTGGATATAGAGACAGAGGTTTTCACAGGACAATGCTATGGGACTTCTGGAAGTGAACTAAATCACTGGGGAATCTACAGAAGTGCTGTGGGAATGTGTTCTACAGATGTAGAAATGAATTTATTTGAAGGCAAACAAAATCTCATAAAGAGATTATTTTTCTCTAGATCTCTGCTACCTTAAAACAGCATTCAAATTCCTGCTCTGCTTTGGTTTCAATGATATTTCAGCCTGTATCCAAGTTGACTGTCCTCTCTGGCTTTTCTAACTTGTTCAAAAATAATTCACAATTGACTATACTTTGTAGTAATATACCTGATTTTAATATTCAAAAAAAAAAAAAAAAAAAAAGCTCTTCCTTTTCCATCTAGCACTACAGGAATAGAGTATTTAATGACAAACCAATTCCCATGTGAGTTTCTGTGATTTTCCAGGTACACATCTATGACATCCCTACTAAATTACTGTGCTACATTATGATCTATTTACAATATACTGACATGCATTAAAGAGAGGATGATAACTTATCAACTACTTGCTTCTTTCCAATATCTCACAAACAGGTACATTTAAAAAAAAAAAAATCTCCCTGAAGGACCTATTTTTCCTGCTGCATTCTGCATTACACCAGAATTTCAGTTGATGGAATTGTACCCTGATTACTTTCAGTACAGTGTTTATTCACAATATTATAAATAGAATGAATACTATAGAAAACACATTCAACCTACAAAGCATATATTCTTCTACTTTTGTCTTAGTTAAGGCAAAATCAGATTCACAGAAGAGGATTCATCTAACAAAATCTGCATATATGTCATCAGAAATCTACTCTATGTAAATTGCGCTAGGCCCTCTCTGTGACTAGTGAGGAGAGCCAGGGATTTCTACAGTGTGATTTATCAGACCCATACCAGAAGTGTCCTTTAAAGTTCAGTGAATCTTACAGAAGTGAGTTTTTCTAGCAACAGAGTGCAGACGCAGCTTTAATAAAAACCTCAAATATAAACAATCAGATTGGAGACCTCTACATATCAAAAGATAAAACATGTACATTACTTTGTGTTCAGTTCTGCAAAGTAATTTCCATTTACTTGGGCACAGAACTTTAAAATCACAGATTTTAAAGTCGGCTCAAAACAATTAGTACATTTGTTTTTAAAATATGAATAAAAAATAAAGAATGTTGTGCAATAAAAGTACCTAAGGCAGGAGAGTAGAATATAGACTGCTGTGCTCTATGGGGAACTCACCACCGGCTGCCACAAGAGAGGAGCCCTGAAGAGGAGATACAAGGACTCCCTCAAACAATACCTCAGCCTTGGCCATATTGACCACCATCAGTGGTCCACTCTGGCCTCCAATCGGGAGGCATGGAGACACACCATCCATAATGCTGCTGCTTCCTTTGAGAGCACACACAGGATCAGTGTCAAAGAAAAAAGACAATGCAGAAAGAACCATGCCTTGCCCATACCACCTGTGGAGACTTTCCATTGTGTCTTTTGCAACTGGACTTGCCTATCACACATTGGCCTTTTTAGCCATCAGCGTGCTTGAAGCAAGTGTGGGTAGAGCCCTTCCCAAATCTTCGTTCATGAAGCCTAGCCATGATGAGAATATGGACTGGTAATAGATGGAGAGCAAATAGGAAGCATGAAAGAATGGCATATTTCAGAATGAGTTACTCTTCACTGCGTTCCATCAAATATGTTTATATCTGACAGAAAAAGTATTGCATCACAATGTAATTTCTAATGGCTATTTGTGTGTGGTCCTATACAGTGTTGAACAGTTCTTTATGAAAAAATAAACAATCACTATAGTCTGAAGAGCATTTTGCTGACAAGCAAGTTTTTGTAGTCTAAGCTTTTAAGAACTACAAAACCATAATAAAAGCTGCTAAACACATGACAAATGAGACAACTTTTCCTAAAAAAAAAAAAAAAAAAAAAACCCCAAAAAAACCCCCTTACAATGATCATTTATTTGACAGAAAGGTATGAGAAATAAGAAAGACCAAAAGACATTTGAGTGATTATTTAGGTATGCAGGCAGAGTGCAAAACTGGATAACCTTTAATCCATCTATGATGACTCTCAACAGTATACTTAAATTAACTCTCATTTGGTATTGATTTTAAGACATGCGTGATTTCTCTTAGATTAAAGAAACTTTTTAGACGAAAAGTCAAACATATATATATATGTATCTAAATGAGACACCATGTTCATATTCCAGGAACTTTCTTTGACACATTTATTGTGTATATTTCTAATTGATTCAAGGAGCCTTACAACCCTAAAAGATACACAGATCAAAGTATAGAAGCAGTAGAGAGTTTAAAAAACATAATTTTCATTGTCTAGTAACTGTGATTTGAGTATTTTACATAGTGTGTTAGGTGCTCACTTTCCAAACAGTGTGTCTGGATAGTTAGATTCTCCAGAATGAGATCCCAAATAAATAGTTATTGACAACTATAGAGATAAATAGACTTTATAAAGAGATACTGAGTAAAAATACCTTGATTCATATTCTCTGACTAGTTCTTGCATACCAAGCTAAATGTCAGGATGCACTACTTTCTTCTATTGATACAGTTAAAAGCAGAGAGTGGCAGTTGAATTAATGCCTTAAGTCATAAAGTGCATAAAGAGTAATCCTTAGAGTCAACTTTTGCCAGCTTTGGTTTCTGACAGATGACCTTCTCAATCCTTTTCTCACTACGTGGACATTTTTGGCATTGAATTTTGCAATTCTCATAAGACTGCCCAAACTAAAAATCTGTAGACTTTGAGGCTAAAAGCAGACTGAGATGGTAGAATAAAAGCAGATCAGAACTTGTAGTTTTCTCCTTTTCATAGAATTCTATTCTGGAGAAAATTATTAATAACCCATTGGGCCAAAGACAAAGAATAGAAATCTTTAACCTTGTGATTAGGACCTAATGTAGGATTCCAGACTTAAAAGTTTTTCTTCAGTCATTTTGGTACATTTTTCATCCATCAACTGATGCATCAAGTGCTCCAGCTGACCTCCAAGGTAAACATCCAAATAAAAAATCCTACTGTAACTTGATTTTCTGTATGCAAAATAGAACATTTCACAGGAGAGCTGAACAAGCCACTAAGAAATGAATCACAGTTTCTTTTATGACAGGCTGACTGTTTTGTGAATACAGGAGAAGCAGCAGATATCATCCATTTTAACTTCCATAAGTCTTTGACATTTCAGTTTTGATATGCAAGATAGGAAAACATCTATATGAAATAACCATACTTGGATGCAAAATGCATAACTGTGGTGTGAAAGAACAAGACAGGATAACATGGATTTTCCTCCTACACCCAGAAAATCTTATTAGAACTATGTCCATACTGATGTAAGTCTGCGTGTTTCTCTCAGACTTACTCTTAAAATTCTTCGGAAGGTCTGACAGTAACATTGAAGGAACAGAGGAGAGCAGCCTGATAAGTATGTCAATGAAAACAAGGGGTTTTTCCAGTGTAGCACCTGGAAATCATATTGCAGATAAATAAATTTTCTAAATGTAATGTGAAATTTCGATGTTGGCATTATAAGCTTAGTAATATAAACATTGCACAAGGTGACATTTTAATTTGTTATAATAAATCTAAATAGTATAAATATTAGTTACAATGTGCTAGAAATTCCAAGATCTGCCCTCTCATAACTCCTGAAGATATTTGTATTAACAGGACAAGAATGTAACTCTTTACCAACCTTAACCATAGATTACAGTCAATGCTATAGAACTTAAGACTCTCTTGTCTTGCAATAAGTGATATGGTGATATGGCTAACATCTGCATCATATTTAGCTTCTCAGTCTCAAAGGCATAGGTCTTTTTTTTTTTTTTTTTTGTGGGTGTGTGTGTGTGACGGTTTTTGTTATTATTCATAATTTGTTTATCTGTTTCTATGAATTTAAGTTAGTAAAAGTTAATGACATATGTCTTGTGCTTGGAGAAGCAGAGAAATACCTTAACATAATGCAGTTTTGCAATTTTTAATTGTAAACAGATCTTGAAAATAATTTATCTTCTAATTTGTTTTTTATTCTTTTATTTGAAAATTTCTGTCATGCCAGAGGGTTAAAATACCACCTCCAGTCTTAATTTCAAAACCATAGGGAGTCTTTGACTGTGCTGATCTGCACACATTGAAGTCAGTGGAAATGAAACTGAGACAAGGAATTTGACTGAATTCTGGTCCATAAAGTTGTCTGACAACAGGTTTCACAAATCTCTTGTCTCCCATATTGTTGAAGAAATGCTCTGCTACATACCAGCCCAGCTGGAGTTTTTCAAAGTGTTGTGCATGGTAAACAACATTAAATACAATTCAGAGTTTGCTATATAACAATAACTTGCAAAACGTTGAAGGGACAAAAACAACCAGAAGTGCTGCTGAGTTGGTTTTAATGTTTTGTCCTAGTACAAATTTAGATGACACTGTGGGTGGAATATTAGCTTTAATTATATAGATATGTAAGGTTACATCTAGCTTAATACTTTGCATGTTTATAAGAAACTAAAACCTTGCACATGGGCAGTAGTTGTCTACAGTCAAAATATGTGAAGATAGGTGCTTTGCATTTCATCTGGACTGCTGAGTATTTAAAAGAAAATTGCATTCTGTTTACTTCAGGAGTGATCCTAGTTATGTATGACTCTCTTCTAATAATCGGAAGATAGACTTTAAACTTTTAGGCTGTGAATCTTCCAAGGGTTCACTGCATCTTGTTTAATCAATGTTCTGAGCTCTGGAAATGCAGGTGAGTTGATGCCTACTGAATATGAATAGAATGGATCCAAGACTTTTGAGAAGATAATAACTCCCATCACATTCAGCCCTCATTTCTGTTGCAGACTGTAGGCAGTCAGGATTGATGAAACAATATATACCTCTCTACAGCTCTCTAGGATTGGATTTGGCTGGGCTAGGGGGAGGGATGAGGAAGATTCTCCTGGTCTACAAAACAGCTTCAGTATGAACTTTGAGGAATTCATTATAATTCATATTGTCTTTATTAGCATTTAGGTTTTTCCTAGCAGTACCTGAGGTATCACCTCTCCCTCTTTATCCTGCCTACGGTATCATGCTAAAGTATTATATGCTATCAAAAAAATGAGGTTGATGAAGATGAAATACTTAAATGGAGAAGGTTAGTGAACAATTATGACAATTGATTTGATTGTCAGCTCTTCATCCAGCAAGTAAAATGCCAAATCTGAGACCAAATTTTGATGAGACTGGACTTTCGTCTTAAGAGTCCTTCAGATGTCATTTGACAAAACTGGTAGAAACTGATAGAGCCATGACTCTGGAGCTGGCTCAGATTTATCTTTATTTCTTGACAGCTCAAAGTTTTGTTATTGACTCAACAACAGATAATCCAGGAAATCTTATGGCTTTAATGTCGTTGATTTTGAAGTCTGGGATCAGACTCAACCCACTGGCTTAATCATAAATGATGTATAGGAATCTTAATGAGGTACAGGAGGACATGGCTTTTGTGTTTTTTTTTCCTCATGTTCTTGCCACATTTATACTCCCTTAACGAGAAAAAAAAAGAAAAAAAGGAAAATATTTAATATTTCCACAAAAGTTTATGGACATCAAGCTGTATGTGCTTTTGTACTAAATGCAGAATAATGAAAAATATGCCATTTAAACATTGTTAACTTTTGTGTTCATTACTACAGTGTAACAGACAAATTTTCAGTAACAATAACAAACAAACAAAAAATATGAAATAACTGTCAAAAATACTTTGTCCAATGCCCATTGAAAAGCCATTCAGATATGTCAACTGTAAACCACTGTATGTTTAGTCCACTCTTTTCATTTAAAGAGACAATGTTGCCAATTCTATTTTGCCCTTGTACACGTTTCCTAGCTATTAAGAAAGAATATAGATATGAAAGTTATAGTTTTGGCAGGATACAATGCATAATTCATTATCAGTTTAATATTTAATTAATACCATCACTTACAACCCCTTGGAAACAGGCAATGCTAACAAGTTAATATGTGTTGAAATATGGAGTAAACTGCCTGAGGTACAACAAAAAAATGAATAAATGTGTTAAAAGTACTAAATAGAATTCTGGAAATGATGGTGTAGAAAATGATTGTGTTGAAATGGAAACTAGTCAGATAGTCCAAACATTACAGGATTTGGTGAGCATTGCTATTCCAGAACATTCTGCCAGTGGTTGTCCCAGACCAGGTCCTTCTTTCAGTATCCCTCTATGCCATCTTCACAGCAGACATTGCTAAAGCAGGGTCAGTCTCTAGCTGTAAGAATCTTGTTAATGGTTCAATGATAGACCATACTTTAAAGTCCTTGATTTTTGAAGTCTTGGATCAGGCTCAGTTCAGGGCCTTAACCATAGATGATGTCTAAAAATCACAATGAGGCAAACGAAAAGATGTCCTTGGTGTTTGTCTTGTCACATCTGTGTCACCAGTAATTTTTTTTAAATGTTACCAGAATGTTACCAGAATTAGCTATTATTATAAATCAAACCCTCAAATAATCTTTTTTATTTTGTAGTGGTAGTATAGGACTGGAATGCAGAGGTTTGTAAAGAAATATTGGAGATTCCTTGATCAGCCTGTTTTTGTTGATGAATGTGACTATATCATTGTGTTTATAATTTATATACCTCTTTAAAAGTTGCATTTTCAAATAACTTGTTTGGTAATACTACAGTAGACTCCAGGCAAATCTAGGCCATGAATTAACATGCTTGGAAGAAAGAGGAAAGTGGATCAGCTGCCAAAAAAGTACAAGTAATTGTTCAAAAGAACAAACAAACTTAAGGTGCTGGCTCAGCTTCAAACTTGACTGCACAAGATAGAACATATGGAACCAGCTCCAGTCTCAGTTTAACTATGTAACTGTATAAGAGCTGAACTGTATGACTATTTAAATCAAGTCAGGAACAAAAATAATTGTCATTAAAGCTCCTACAAATCATTGCAAAGAAGAATAAAGAGAAAACCTAGATCCATGGCCTAATGAGAAAGATGAATTAATGAATCATGATACATGATGCAATTGTGACTGTTAGATGACACAGTCGTGCATAAAAGAACAACAAAATTATAGAAACACATGTCCAAATGAGATAGTAAAAACTTCAAGACTGCATACGTAGTGCAAACATTCTAAGTCAGTATGAGCTGTTTGAATTCACCTTAAAGATCTCAAAGAATTATGTGAAACAATTTGATCCATTATTGATTTCCAAAAATGCAGAGGATGTACAAGGTCATACAATGTGGGACAATTTTAAGGAAAAAAAAATCAAACCAATCAGTGGGTTATTTTCAGTATGAGGAAAGATACTGGAACATATTCTTAAGTAAAGAATTTATAGGACATGTAGAGGGTAAATTACATCATATTAATCTAATATCTCTAGCCAACAGAGTTCCTAGACTTGTGTATGAGAAGCAAACATTATACGTGCTATGTCTTGACGTACTTTTCAAGACAAAATATTCTTTTATTCTCAACACCAAAATATGGAGACATGAACCACATAGAATTAGAAATAAATTTTAAACTTACTGAAAAGTACTTACCAAAGTCAGACTATGAGGGTATTTTAAGCAAGAACCCCTTGGGACTTTTTCTGCATACTGTTCAATAATTTCATTAATTACTTGAATGATGGAATACACTGTGCACTTTTATAGTCTTGGTACAGCATTTCTTTGTGAAGGAAAAAGCATGAGAATTAAAAATTACTTTGGGAAAGTGTCTGATATTAATACAAATAAATTCTTCACAGTTTATGTTCAATACTTTTTGATTAAACAATCCAGAGTACAAATGCAAAATGGTGATTAAATGGCTAAGCAGTCATGCTATGGTTAAAAAATGGTCTGAAGTTATTGTGGGCTACAGACTGAATAAGTATAAGCAGTATGATGCTAATAAAAAATGGTAGATAAAATTCTGAAATGCATTATCAATAATGTAATAAATAAGGCATGAGACAATTATTCTACTCCTTTTGATACTGATAAACCCTTAAGGACTGTCTGATAATCACTTTGGGGAAAAGCAGTTCAGGTAAGATGTAAAACACACTTGAAAGTCCAGGGAGAGTGAACAAAAGTGTTTCATCATTTTAATTTTCAGGTAGAAGGATTTAGGTGCCATACAAAATGTTTTAATTCCAAAGATAGTAATGCACTGCAATATTATACTTACATAGAAATTGTAAAATACCTTTCAATGAAGATTTTTAGAGACGTGTTGTGACAGGAGTTGAGGTCTACTGAATATAGTTTGAAAAGATGAAGATGAATAACCTCATGAAGGATTTGTGTGTCCATGATTCTACAATATTTTGATTACTGTCATCTTCCCCCTACTTATGAAATGTCCATGTTTCAATGATGTTCTCTAGTATTTAAAAAATTTATGAATAACTTTTTGAACTCTGCTTTAGATTAACATCATTTCTATGACCTTCTAGCTAACATAGAACATAAAGCTACACCAGTGATTCCTATATGATCTGTACTTTGTTACTGAAACATATTTGAATTCCTTAGATGTAGTAATGTCATCAGCAGGTTGTTTGGTACATTCATCCAATACTTTACAACGTTTTTATTTTGTATGCTGATGCACCTTCATCAAGACTACCTTGAGCCTTACAGAACCCTCTAAGCCACTTCAAGTTTACCTTATTTATCTAATGAAGAAATACAAAATAATGCTACATCATAGATTGGTATAAAGATGAGGGCAGAGAACAAGTAGTCTCACTCTAGTGATAGGTTCAAAATACCATCCCAGCTACTTCTGAAATAACAGCATTACTCAGGGAAGTGTTTCTCAGCTTTCTAGTGTGATATGGTCTGTAAGTTTGCTCTGTTTACTCTTCATCTCTGCTATGTTTCTTAAGAAGCCTGGGCGAGGAGAATCTCCCTATAGGAGAAGCAATCTAGTATACTGAGCAAAAAATTGAGATACTGCAGGGTGAGGCAGAGAATTCTATAGCCATGTTGCAAGACGCTTTGGCTTAAGCAAAGTTTGAGAGTATAGTAAGAACTTGGCAGTTCATTGTAAATAAAAAAAAAGTTGCCAACTTAACTGAAACAAATGTTAGATACCAGAACTCACCAGAAAGAGAAGGGCGGGGAGGCAGGGGAAAGAGAAAGGGCAATTGTTTATGATCTTTTTGGATTGATTCTTGTCTAGTCATTCTGAGTTTTCAGTCAAGAGAAACCTAGGAAAATGGATGGGAATAGATGACACATTTCACTGATACCCCATATTCTTCCAGCTGCTTTAAGGTCAAACAATTTCCTAACCTTTTATCTTTTGTGTATTTAAGAACCATCATTGAATCTCTCTTCCATGTTTTTATCAAACCACTCTCTGAATCCTTATTTTAAAATACCAATTAAAATATCTATTTAAAAGTATTCCAGTTTATACTAAAAAAAAAAAAATCTAATTTTTATGAGCTCAAAAACTTCTTGTTTTCTTTTTTGTTGCATAAATTTCACCTTCACAAATTATCCTGACTTTTTTAGGATACAGTGCACAGTAAGGAAAGGAAACATGGCCAGAGACAGTTAAATATCAAGTAAGAAAATTAAACACTCATAATGATGACAACTGAAAATTCATATCTAATTCAGATGAAAATGGGATCACCTAAACTATCTAAATATCTTTTCACTCATGAATGATTGTTCCTGATTTAATCTACAGAACATAATGTTTCATTTTCCATCCCACGTCTTCTGTTTTTTTCCTCATTGTAATGGATTTCTTAAGAGGTTGTTGTTTCCTGGTCCAAAGCTGTGTAGCCATTGCTACACATATCGTTTACTTATCTTAATACTTGAGAACCCTAAATCTAAGAAATACAAAACCTGGAATACAGCAGAAGTAGCAGTTTTCTATTTAGTTTCCCATAGGCTGAAACTGGAGAGACAGAGTAGGAGAAAAAAGGAATTTAAAAAATCCAACATCTTTACATTGTAGTTTTTTTTATTTACTTTGCTTTCTACATAGATTGAAATAAAAGATACATGAAATAGAATGATTAAAAGAACATGCTTGTGTAGTGGGAAACTGAACACAAGCTTCTGAATTCGCTTAATTTTTGTGACAAACTGTTACTGAACAGTAACATCTGTTCCTTGGCTGTAAATATAGTAAAAGTTATCTTGCTCAATACTGGTAAAAAATTTATATCAAGATGAAGTAAAATCGTACAATGCTCATTGAAGCACATTCTGAAAGTTGACTGTTTTGTTGAACTTTTTTTCATAGAATTACAGAATGGCTTTGATAGAAAAGGACCTTAAAAATCACCTAGTTCCAACCCTGCTGGCATGGGCAGAACCATCTTCCTGTCCTGTTGCTGATATCTTCCTGACCACGTTTCTCAAATATCCATCCAACCTGGTTTTGAACACTTTCAAGAATGGGACATTCATAACTTCTCTGGGCAACCTGTTCCACTAACACTGAATCTAAACCTGCCCTCTTTCAGTTTGAAGCCATTCCCCCTCATCCTGTCACTACATGCTCCTGTAAAAAGCCCCTCTCTGTCTTTTTTGTAGGCCCTCTTTAAGTACTGGAAGACTTCACCCTGAAGTTTTGTCCTCTCTGGGCCAAACTCTCCCAACTTCAGGTGTTCCAGCCCTTTGATATTCTTCATGGCCCTCATCTGGACCTGCTCTTTCTTTTTTTTACTCCTTGGATGATCCCAGACTATGAGAGGAATTCTGTCTTGGATAAAATGGCATGCAGTTCAGCCATGTCGCTAAATACTGTGAGTATAACTCTGCTAGAGGAGGAAACTTGATATTTGGATCATCTTATGCTCATGTACAGTGAGCAGATAACGTCTGATGATGTTTGGGATTGGGAAGACAATTAGCTTATGGAGGCTCAGTCATAATGAAACAGATGTAGTTCTAGCAAGCTTGAGGAATCTATTCCTGATAAACTGAAACTGGTAGCAGGAGTTTTCTACTAAAAACAAATGTGGCCATAGGGACACTCTTGAACCATTAACTGTATGGCAGTGAATTATCATATGCTGCTGCAATGCATAGTGTGTGCACTACAGTGCATATACAAGTATGGCATTTTCACATAAAAAGGACAAAAATAGAGATACTGATTCAAATCAAATCATAACACTTCTTATTTTAGCCACTGCCCTAGGACAGAGTCCAGGAAAACCAGTGAGAATAATAGACTTTTGGAAAATATGATTTTCAAGGAAATGAAACATAGTTCATTCTTAAGAAAGAAGGTGTTTGGTGCACTGCTAACCCTCTTTCTGATCTGTGTCCTTCTTTTGTTTTGTACTATGGCCCACTTTTGATTGCAATGCAAGGACGACTATAATTTGCATCAGAATTAGAGAAAGAAGAGTTGTATACTTGATACAGAAACACGTGATCTTTGTAGCTTAAAAGGCATAACGAAAGAAAGAAGGACAGAGTAAGACTGAGAAGGGTGAGAGTGTGGGAGGAAGAGAGTGAAGAAAAGTGAGAAGAGACTTCATCTTTCATTCACTTTAATGGATAGCTTTGTATTTCCCACCACATTCTACAATTTTTATAGTACTTATAACTATAAAATAAGAGGAAAATAGACTGAATTATTCCATATAACATACCAGAATTATATGTAAGAATATATTAATTTTACATAAAAGCAGAAAGCATAATTTAAAAAAAAATAATTAAACATTTACTTAAATTGTCATTATAGCTAACAAAGCACATACTTTGAAAACTTAATGCAATATGTGATATGTGGTTGTTTCTTACTGCTGCTACTTATAACACAGGTAGGAGAAATTGTATTGTATAATTGTGAACTGTCTTATTAAATATAAGAGATTAAATTAATTTTGTTGATATTTTTGTCCCTGGTAAAATGTTCCAGTTATTTTGGTTAAAACTTTCATCATTATTTCTAGTCATAACTATTTAAGCTTCCTTTTCTAACCTTTTTTTTTTTTTTTTTTTTTTTCTGTAGATTACACTGTGTCTAAGACAGAAGTGGGAGAATGGATCTGGAAAAAATTATTCATCCCTTTCAACCTAGGCCGACTTCCCAGGTACAGACACACTGGAGGTGGAGCCAGCTTACAGACTGTTTTATGCATCAACAGAGGAGAAACTACAAGACTCACCTCTGCTGCAAATCTGCAGCATAAAATAAGAAGCCACCTTTATTTTTTCATAAAGCATCCAGCTGGAACAGGAGCAAAGAAACATGCCAGACTGCCTTGTACAGCAGTGAAGGACCATGTGCAGCAGGAAGCATGAGAAGCTGGCAACTACACTGTTTAAAGGAGCAACCAAGTCTTTACGTTTGTCTTAGCATTTCTCCACCATTCAAAATTCTTCAAGTTTACTTGGCCCATCTCTTTGTACTGTACATAAAGAACTAGGTCTATATAGAGACTCAAGTTGAATCTGGCTGAAAACACTTTCTTATTGATTAAAAACTGTTGGTTGCCAAAGATAGGATGCAAAGTTTTCTGTTTATTTGAACCAAATATATTTGGACCTGTTTTTCTAATGTCCCTTGCAACACATTTTCCTGTGTAGCATATTTTTACTCCTATGCCACATTTCTCACTACCTTTTTGTAGAAGGAAAAAGTCTACTTTGAAAAAACAATATTCGTCTCTTCAGAATTCTTTAGTTTGCTGTCTAATATAATGAATGGTGGACTAGTCTTGCTATAATCTTGTATTCATTTACAAAGTAACTGTGCTTACCAATCCATTGTATAGCTTTGCTACTCTTGCACATTTTTGAAACTGTCTCTGAAAGCAATTGGTAGACGATGTTATAGGATGATAACCGCTACATATACTTGAAAATCCTGATATGATAGATGACAGAGTCCTTGAATTCTGTGTCTGCCTATTAGTCTATTCCATTGACCCTTTCCTAGTTAGCGCTTTTCATACTTCAGGGAGAAAATCAATATTTATCATGTTCCACATGAAATCTAATATAAATGAGACCTTTGAAATTATAGCACTTTGTGCCTTATATATATTTTTAATATGTGAAAACTGTAGGTAGAGAAAAATTATCTCCAGGGATTTAAACTTACTTGAATAAGTAACTTCAAGATAGTATGCTCTATCCTGTGTTTGATACCACCAGAGCTATATGAGGCTTCATTAATTATCTTTGCAGATGCTCACAGAGATGTCTAATTTAGAGTTAAGTTATTCATACTAATCAAATTCCAGTTGAGCTTAAAAGCTGTTTTAAATACAGTTCTCTAAGGGCTGATGAGAACAAGTTGTTTTCAGATTGAGTTTCATGAGTTTCTGAAAATGACTATGTGATGGAATAGTCCGGTTCTTCAGGACAGGACTGTTGCAGTATATGATAATTTTGTTTCTCTAAAATATTTGATTTTGTACTTCTCTCTGTGTGTTTTCCATTCTCAGTGCTTCTGTTAGCCGTGTAGTGCCTAGGGAAGAAAAAAAAAAAATCTGTCTTGATCAATTACTTGGTTCCAACTTTTCTTTGCACTTGTTTACTTTTCAGTCTTTCTTTGACAGAATGGAAATTAAAAACCAGAGTAATTATCAAGCTGAAGAACAATGATTTGCTTTGAGTTAAGCTGTTTACCACCATATCTATGGTTAGTAAGGAATCCTTTCCTAGGTGAAAGGGCAGTTGTTTTGATACTGACTTGTTTGATGGTCTTTTTCCTACAGCCTAGGAACTCATTCACTTCAATTTCCTATTTGGCAATGTTATTTCTTTTACTGTAGGTACCTTGTGAGACAATGGTAACTTTGATGCCTTTGATCCCTTTTGTTCAGATATCTGGCACTGGCACTGCAAACCAGTGTCTGTAGATGGATTCTACCTCGGATGCTTCTCAATAAAAGTCAGTGGAGTTTAGTCTTCTGGAATTTTTTAAACAGGAATTACATTTTTTCTTCTTCCAAGTACTTATTAAATTTTTACATGAAATAAATTGGCTACCTACCATTGTATTTTGTGACCCCATCTTCTAATATGAAACTTGTTTCATTATGCATGAAGTTAAATGATTCCCCTTTATTTTGGCATTTAAAGACAATATTGTACATGATTTTATGAATATCCATTAAAGTTTTTTCTGGTTTAAAATAATAAGGTAGTTAAGAAAAAATGAAACTGGGGAATGTTTTTGAATTAGAGTAGAAATTATATCTATTCTGAAATATGATACCTACAAATGCTCTAGAGACGGAGGTAGGTAGTTCAAGAAGACCAAAAAATGAGATGGGAAATAGTAGCAGTTTGAGAATACCGGTGTCCATGAATTTTTAAATTCCCAGTTTCACAAAGAGTGTACAAGGTATCAGTCATTACTAGATGATAGAAAGGTTCTTTTCTGAAAGTTCAAATCATGTTTTGCAGAAGCAAGTACTCAATTCCAGATAAATAGAAAAACTACTTATAAGTATATCTAAGAAAATTATTACTAGTAAGTAAGCCCTTCATCTAGCTATTAAAGCTTACTCTATGAAGGATTTTAGATGTGACTTTGGAAGATCTGCTGTAGGGATTCTTTACACATCCTAGAGTTTCTTTCATGCACTGTCCTTTGTTCTTTAATTCCAAATATTTCAGCTAATGGTATCTCTATCCTGATCTCCGACAATGCTAAAAGCACATACAAAATAATATTTTGTTCTTTTACAGCAGTCAATCAGTTGTGTTGATCAATTTGTCAAGGACTTTATGCTTTGAAACCAAAGGACCTTGTTTAAAAACAAGGACAATACGCTTTAAAACCAACTGTTCGGCATTACATGATCACATATTTGGACAGCATCTTAGCTGGGTTTTCAATGTTTTCAGCACTTCAACAGTCAAGTCAATGAATTTTTGTTCCATTTTGTGCCTCAATTTATAAAAGAAGCAAATATTATAAGTCATTGTGAATCAGGAAACATTTGAGGCCTTTTAAGCTGTTCTTTTCTGGTTTAACAAAGTTAAATTGGGGGTTGAACAAGAGTTATGCAACTTTTTATGCAAGGAATTCTTGGGATCCATCACAGTCATGATCACAATCTGTGAGTGTTAAAAAAAAAGAAAATATTTTTTTCCTTTTCCAGGGAAATGCATCTTTTAGGGAAATTTCTGGTTTGCTATAAAACACATTAGATTTTTGTCTGTGACAGGCCGAAACGAATTCCTTCAATTTTCCAATAGGACAAATATATCCTCCTAATGCTTCTCTATATTTTATTTTCTAATTTCCAACACAGGTTACATAACTTTTATTCATCTATTTATAACTTCTTTTATTGTCACTGTAGTAGTATCCTGAAGTGACTTCTAATGTAAACAGTGGCATGCAATGTTTGCATAACTTAAGATAAAAAATGGCAATGTGGTGCTTTATTGTCTTAAAATAACCTTTATTAAAAAAAAAAACAAAAACAAAAAACCAAAATAAGCTGTTGCCTACTAATGTGTTAATTATTGATATTTGAATTTAGATTGATTAGGTTGTAAGGGTGTTCTCCTGATGGTCTTGTTTCCTTTAAATGGAATAAAACATTTGACTTTGCATCACTCTGTGCAATTACTTTCCACTGTCCCTCATTTAATTTAATTTCTTTTGAATGATTCCTCTTTAATCAGCATTGAAGAAACTTTACAATTATGTTCTTACTGCCACAGATTCTGTTAGGGTGATGTTGCATATTATTATAGGTGTCAAATGAAATGCAAAACAAAATTCACATCTCAAACTGTTGCCATATGTAGAGTACCTGATTTTTATCTAATGTGGCACAAAATAGGACTGTCACAAGGACTGTCTGAGAGCATTTTGTGTCTTTATTTTGATAGTAAAAATTTTTTAGTTAGGTTACTACCTGTTAAATCATTATGCTAAACAATTCATTTAAGCAGTTCCCAGCTATACAATGTTAATAATGAAAATCTCTTGTTGAGGTCCTCCTAGAGCTTTTTACTGTATTTGGCTGACTATATTTAGGTATGTTCTGAGTTTCTGTGAACAGGCAAAACAATACGGCAGGTTGGACCCTTCTAGAAGCAACAGGGAGAACTCTGACTTGGGCAGCAGCTGGGCTGCTTAAGGAGGAGAGCATGCCAGAGGCTGCTGAGGAGCATAGAAGAGGTAGCCACATCACAGATCACAGAATCACAGAATATGCTGAGTTGGAAGGGACCCATAAGGATCATTGAGTCCAACTCTTTGGCCTGCACAGGACTATACCCAAGAGTCACACCATGTGCCTGAGTGCATTTTGCAAACATTCCTTGAACTCTGTCAGGGTTGGTGCTGTGAAGTCACATACAGTGATTTTAGGTCACTGAACTGAATGGAAATAATGATTCACCATGATGAATATAGCATGCAGGAGTTTTAAAATAATTTTTATTTCCAGCATGAACCTTTAAATGTTTTCTACTTTTAAATGTAAGATTTCTAATTCATTATCTAAAACAACTATTTTAGTTTTTTGGGAATTTGTTATGAAGGCCAAGGCAGATGCACTGACCAAGATCCTGTCACACTGAGGTTTTACACTCTTTGCCTCAAGCCACTATGACCTACAGATCTATTTTAAATTGTATTGTAATATTTATTTTCTTTTAAGAGGATTTCTTGAAAGGAATAAATTTGATTGAGATAGCAGTAGAGTGTTCATGTCTGACATAAGTGATTATTGTGAAAATCAGCATAGTGGTTGTTGAAGATTAACCTCCCCTGATTCAAGGATGATTGTACTGTTCATGGTAAATAAAGCTTTACCTTTTTGATTCATACCTGTCACAGATATCAGTTCTTGATTCAGATATCACATTGTGCAAGACAGGGTTAATTTCCTCTGAAAGGAATCAAGCTGCAGGAAGCATTTAATAATATACTTGATTATTATTGGTTTTGGGGGTGTTTGTTGTTTGTTTGTTTATTTAGGGAGTTGCAATTCTTGTGAGGGATTAAAAATCCTGAATAGTTCTGGTATTGTTTACAGAGGCTGATTCTTCTTTTCCCTCCCTGCCCCCCCCCCCCCCCCCCCCATAACAGTTAGATGATAAGATGATAGTTCTAACCTTCCCTAGACGACGCTGGAATCAAACTAATTAAAAGAGATTTCTAAATTATTTATGGTTCAAGAGTGAATGTTTTCACAAGTTTGACAACCAGAGATGAATCTTCTTTAAATTATGTCTATCACACTATCTTGATATTTTTCTTCCTAAACAATTTTTAGTTTTCAATTTTATTTGATATATTTATCTATTGACTGTAGATATTAGAGTTCTCCATTCAAACTAAATAGCAATACTAAAGTAAAGGAATTTCCTTGGTGTCTCTGTGCCAAGTTTTCTTTATAATCAAGGCAGGGAAATCTGCATTACTAGAGTCTATCATGTTTTCTGGACTACTTCTTATGAACATTTTAAAGCATCTTTGGCTGATTTCCACTGCCAGAGAATACATACTTATGAATCTCCTGGAGGCTTCTTCCCACTTCCTATAGTAAGATTTGACACTTTCTGTATTTTAACTTGATATTGTATGTTGCAGTCCCTCGACCAGAAGGGCATTTTGAAACATAAATCTGACTAAGTCCTCCCCCGAAAAATGGAACTCAGGCTCATGAGTAAAATCTAAACTTGAATTTCACAGATGAGACAGATACACAAGTTTAGAGAAAGCATATGCTGGTCAGTGACTATAAATAGCCAAAACTGAGGTAATTTAGAATTCATCATGATGATATAAATCAGCACAATGATTCATGTGCATGTTTTCCAGGTTTTCAACATCTTTTGCTTAATATTTTATGATCATTAGTCAGCATTGCTCATGAGTTGCTTTTGCAGCATTTACAGTGGCTGGAGGATCAAATCAATGACTTTATTTACTCTGTTCAGTTTGGCACATTGCTTTGATTGTTATGAAAAAATGAACACATGCTTTGTTTTAGTATTCAGTTTAGCATTATGGAATAATTTTTGGTTTGGACAAGATATTTACCAGGTTAATTGGACTCCTTTAAATGGCTTTGAATTTGCCTACAGTTGTTTCATCTAGAACTTCATGACCTAAAATGGGCTTTCTGTTGACAATGGAAATTCTCACTAAAATACAGTATTGTAATATCATGCAACTCAGAGGTTTTAATTAAAAAATAAGGAAATATTTTAATAAAATTTAAAAGAGGAATTATTTCTTTTGATTAAAAAATATGTTTTGTGACAGAATGTTAAAAAATATTTAATATACTTCTAACAATTTTGTTGGTATATGTACTGACATGAGCTAGTATAGAAATGTCTGGGTCTCACTTATTCCTTTTTACTATTGTACTTAACACTTACATAGTATCTTTCTTTTCTAAGATGCTCTACAGATGTTGGCAAACTAAGTGTAGGGTTTTGTTTACCTGCTATTGCTCATCTTTGAGGTCCTATGTACAGTTGTACTGGTTTAACTGAATTTCTTGTGATATGAGGATCCACTTATGCTAATATTTCTTAAATTATGGGGAGTGGTTCACTAATATCTGTGAAGAAATTTGAAAGCAAAATATAGTTTAATTATCCACAGACCCTCTGTTCAGTTTAGCTCCCAATAGAATGGAATAGCACAGGGAGTTTCTCCTCCTCTCTGAATTCCATAATCAAGTGAGTAAAACAAAGATTATTTAGAAAAAATTGAATAATCTTTGAAATGACACTTCATTTTCTTACACCTTATAACCAATTTTAAGACATGTTTACAAGTGTTATTTTATTTTCAACCAAAGACTATCACTGTTTCATTATACCTAGTACCTGTTTGGTCTTTCCCCCAAATTAATACTGTCTGAAACTGTGGCAAAAATTTATTAAGTGATTGCTCTGAAACCATCGAAGTCATAATGGGTTAGCTATAATATTATGCCTTCACTACTCCATTATTACTTAAGTGCTTGAGAAGTCTCAGAATGGTCATTGAGATGGCAGAGCGAAAAGGTCATTTGCAACAAGCACGAAGGGAGTGAGTGAAAAAGACAGAAGTCAAGGCCTTTGTAATCAGCTGAAAGACAAGGCCAACTAGAATAGTTGCTGAAATTGTAAATGTCAGTCCCAGACGTATCATGAACTGACGCATCAAAAAGAATACATTATATGCTTTCCTTGGAATCATGTCTAGAAAAAAAATGCCATTTTCCCCAATTCAGACTTTTTTTTTCTTTTTACACTTCTAGTTTCTGACTTGGACTTTTGAGCTAGTTATTGGCTTCCACAGCTGAGATCAAATGAAAATGGACAAGTACTCAGTAGGCTGTAATATATAACAATGGAGAAAATGTTTCTGTGAATAATGAATTCTCTCTTCTTCAAATCTGACAGGAAAATCACATCTCTATACCCCTATTCCTCAGCCTTTCTGTAGTTGAGACAGTACACCTAAAACTAATTAGACATAACTCTAAATCTTTAATTTCTCCATGACACATTTAAATTTGTACTTAAAAAAGAAAAGTTAAAAATCTTCTAACCTTTTCCTCAACTTGTATGCTTTACTATAAATCAGAAAGGATATCTTAGAAACTGGCAGCTCTAACTCTCTAAAATATATACAAATATATCACCTGATCATATATAAACTCTAGAAATAAACACCACCCCTCTACCAGAAGATATTTGCTAGGGAAAATACACAGCTGTTGTGAACATAATAACATAACAGTTCTTACTTGAAATTTCATTTTTCTTCTTAAGAAATCAGTTTGCTTGGTAAGGACAGAACTCTAGAGATTGTTGGATGTTTCCATGATATAATTGCAATTTTTTCTGAATTGTATTAATAATACAAACAAATAATTGTTAGATCATTGGAATATAAGAGTGTAGTGACACCTATAAATCTAAAACTTAGTTTGGGAAATTGAGTCCTGTGCTGTACTCAAGGGTACTCCATTCCCTGTCTGCAACTGTATACAATGGACCAAAGACAGTTCTTGGGCTAAACAAAACAAGAACTACCAAGTAGAAAAAAGAGAAACCATTACTTCCAGATGTATTTGTGAGTTTCTTACTAAAAATCTGAAGTTTAGTTTATGGTTTCTGTGCTTTAGAAAAACTGTTTACAAATTGGAAAGGGTTCACAAAAGCTATAAAACTTTACCTTACACAAAAAGCTAAAAGGAGTACAGACCACACAGCTGAAAGAGACATTATTAATTGGTAGTTTAATCAGAGTCTGGAATTACCATCTTAGGAAGATTTCTGATAATAGACAGAATTTTAATGTATCACACAAAAGAATAGCAACATAAATGAGATGGAAGATGGCAAAAAATATAATGTGTATTTTAAATTAAGAGGATATTTATCCATTTTCTAGTAGCAATGGGATACATTCTCCATTACATGATGTCTTTATATTTGAACACCTGTCATCTTTCCAAAAGTTAATCTCAAGAAGTTGAGGATGCAGGTGTTATTACTCAGAAAACTTTTGCCTGTATTATGCAAGTCAGCCTCAAAGGTCATGTGCTCATTTAAGCTTCAAACATATCAAGGTTCTAATGGAAATAGAGATAGGGTGACTTTTTTTCTTTTTTAACTTTTGTATTGTTACTAAATGACTGCCTCATAGCACCCTACTTTACCTTTTTGTTCCTTGGATGTTTTTTCATTCTATCTCAGCCATATGACCTACTTTATTTTGGCAAATAACCAGTACTGAAGAACTGGTAAGGAAATTTAAAAAAATCAAAAATTACTTCAGTAAATGTGAGCAACTAATTTAATGGAAAGGAATGAAGGAGCTGGAATGAGACTGTTTTAGAACTTTCTTATTCTACGCATTTTCCAAAGCATAAATGAGACTATCAAATTACCACTACGATATCATCACAGCAAATTCCAGATGGCCTATAAAAACATTAGCATTACTGTGGCTGCTTTCTCAAATACCAATACATCCTCAAAAAAGCTGAAGTTTTATATTTATTAGTAATTATTTTCATAGGTAATACAGATGATATAAAGCATTTCTTCTGTGTCTTTATTAAATTTTGGGAAATGATGGAAAATTCAAGCTTTCTCCTGTAATACAAATACCACGTTACTGCCATTTCCATGGCATTTAGGATGTATTTGTACTACCACACAAATATCATGTTGACCTTTCTGTATGGTATTTAAAGTATGTCTCAGATTTCTCTTACATGGTTTTAGATTTGGTTAGGCATAAGGGCTTAGCCTCATATTACTTAATTGTGTTGGTACATATCACTAACAGATTCAGGTCATGGTTTTATTGATTAGTAGAAGTTCTGATCCAAAAATATATCTATATATGGACAGGACTGGAGGGCATTATAATTCTTTTGCTTTATAAGAATTACTAACCTTCAAGATGAGGTTCAAGCAAGACTTCAAATAAACAGAGAGATTGTTTTGAAACAATATTTTAAAGACTCAAATGTGTAAAACAGATTTTTGCTTCAGACAACCAAATGCATTTTAATGCAAAAACATCTGAGATATTTATGGATTAAAACCAGATCTGTTTGACCAATTTTCTGGTACTTTCACTCCTGTGTGAAAATAAGCAGGATCAGGTTCAAAGCAGGTAACTGTAGTGTAACCCTAGATAGATTTTAGTTTTGGAATTACTTGCAACTATTGACTGGCAGTTTTTATTTTCTTTCTTAATGTAATATAAAAATGTTCCTAGAACTCAAAATGGAAGAACACAGATCTGTCACTTGTGTTGTTCAATGTACTATATATTTATATCTGTCGAATATATAAAATAGTTGTTTTTTCACTGTCCATCATGCTGTCTAGTATTAATACCTTGAGGATGCTTTTTACTCTTTCTGTCTTCTTTTAGAAGTTTCAGTAAGTGGACTTTTCACTGAATCCAAAAATTCTTTTAATGGATTCCTAGTACAAAATCGAAAACGCATCTATAAATAATTGAAGGAGGTGGACCGCTGATTTACAACAAAATAAATGGCAGTGCTAGATGTATATTGACTCCTAGATTTGTAATTGGATCTCTTAGCAATAGATGTTAATATTAGATTAAAGAAGGGTTACATAAATAATGCAAATGTGTATTTGAAGGAAGTGCAATAAAACTTAGAACTAGAATTTCCACATATGCAGAAGTCATGAATCTGTAGAACTGAGGGAATATGTGAAGCTGCAGAGTACACACAGCTAAACCCCTGATTTTACACTTTGTGTTTTGTGTGTCTTTCTGTGCACAGCACTTTCTTTTACCTCTGTAATTTTTCTACTCTAGCTTTTATTTTACCAAATTTTTATTTTCTGTGATTATCAGTGAATGATCATCAATATGTGAGGGGGACATCAAAAGCTCACTTGGTTTATATCATGTGGTGTAGGAATCTCTTTATCTTCTAAAACATTACATAAATTCTTGACATAAAGTTATTTTGAGTCAAATTGAGCAGCTCTAATTCTGAACTGTGCTGCAAGGATGTTTTTCCAATTGCTGCTGATGATAATAACAACAATAATAATACAATTTTCATCTATGTTAATATCCTGTTGTCTTTACTTTCCAGATCTTCTCTGATTCATGTCATATCCTTGCCCCTGTATAGACATTGCAGATTTTTGCTATAGCCCTGTGGTATGTAATCCTTACTCTGGAGGAAACAGTTCTCATGGAGAAGTGAGAGGCAAAGAAGTGATCTTCCTTCTGTTCTAGATTCCAGTTCTTTGTCAGAAAGGATAAGAGATTGACCTTGACAGGCTTGAGAGGTGGGCCTGTGTAAACCTCCTGAATTTCAACAAGGCCAAGTAAAAGGTCCTACACCTGGGTTGAGGCAATTCCAAACACAAGTACAGGCTGGGTGGAGAGTGGATTGAGATCGTCCCTGAGAAGAAGGACTTGGGGGTGTTTGTGGATGAAAAGCTCAACATGACTTGTAAATGTGTGATTTGAGTCCTAAAACCCAACAACATCCTGGGCTTTCAGAAAAAGCGTGATCAGCAGGGCAAGGGAGGTGACCCTTCCTTGCTACTCTGCACTTGTGAGACCCCACCTGGAGTGCTCTGTCCAGGTCTGGGATCCCCAATGCAAGAAAGACATTGACCTGTTGGAATGAGTCCAGTGGAGAGCCACTAACACAGGGCTGGAGCACTTCTCTTATGAAGACAGGTTGAAAGAGTTAGGGTTGTTCAGACTGGGGAAGAGAAGGTTCCAGGGAGACCTTACAGCATCTTCCAGTACCTAAAGGGTACTGGAAATGAGAGCTGGAGCTACAAGAGAGCTGGACATGGACTTTTCATGAAGGTATGTAGTGACAGGACAAGGAGAAAGTGATTTAAGCCTAAGGAGTGGAGGTTTAGTTTAGATAGCAGGAAGAAATTCTTTACTATAAGGGTGGTGAGGCACTGGAACAGATTGCACAGAGAAGTTATGGATGTCCCATCCCTGGAGGTGTTCTAGACCAGGATGGATGGGTCTCTGAGTAACCTAGTCTAGTGGAAGGTTCCCTGCTCATGGCAGGGGCACAAGATTTGGACGACCTTTAAGGTCCCTTCCAACCCTAACCATTGGAAAGTCCACAGCTGCCTCACTGATGGGGTGGGATGAGAAGCAAAAAAATCACTGCTCATTAAAGTGAGATGAGAATCAGAAATTGAGTATTCAAAAGGTCATTAACAAACAGGAACTGTCAGTTTTTTTAAAACAGTAAGACTTGAAAAAACAATCCTCTGGAAGTTAGAAGCAGTGGAAAGGGGAGATCCTAGTTGTCAAGAAAATAAATCTGTAGGAGTACAGAGCTCTCATCCAAAAAATGTGAAATGTCTGACCCAGTAAAGTTAAGCAATTGCATTTAAAAGCTAGTCTTCCACTGAAGTCCAGCATATGGCTTGAATGTACCTGCAGACCAGGTGGCAGAGAAGAGAATGTAGCCCAGTTGGAGAGCTCTCTGTGGGTTCTCCCTACAAAGATACATACCATTCAGTCATGCAGAGACACCTGAACTAACTTTGAATGATTTAGATGAGCTACCAGAAACAGTATTGTTTTCATTCAGAATAATTGGTACTGACAGAAAAGAAAGTATATTCACCTGCACAGAATAGTAGATAGTGGAATAGTCCCATACATCATCTTTAAATGTGGACTATTTTTTTTCTTCTCCTGCATATATATGGGTTTTTTGCATATGAGTGTTCTCTTCTTTTACTCACTTCTGTGTGTATTCTGATGAGAAACACAATGTAATGCTCCATCTATACAGAAGGAGAAAATCAGTCCAATTCATTTAGCTATGAGAAACTTGTATCTAGCACATTGCTTCAGAGTCTGTCTTCAAGTTGTAAAAGGATGAAGAAAATCAGTCTGTTTTCCCTACTTACTCATATTCCCATATGCTATATTAGGCATGTTAAAAAATGCAGAATAATTATATCAAAATGTATTGGAAGTAACTAAGTTTAGGAGGATATTCAGGTAATAACATTGCCATAGAGATTTGTGCCAGGAAAAACAGGAAATTATATCACTCAGCAGAAGACATGCCAAACTAATGGCATATTATTCTACTCTGGCATGAATCAAAAGTAGTGTGCCTATATCTGGGAAGTTAGTTGCATAATGTTCTTAAAATGTGGACTCCATTAGAGATGCATTGGTTTTAATTCCAAAAAGTTCCTGTTAGAGTTGTTTAAAATTACAGAATCACAGAATATGTGGAGGTGGAAGGGACCCACAAGGATCATTGAGTCCAACTTTTAGGCCTGCACAGGACCATCCCCAAGAGTCACACCATGTGCCTGAGAGTATCATTCAAATGCTCCTTGAACTCTGGCAGGCTTGCTGCTCTCTGTTCATTCTTAGAAAAATGAATTATGAGAGACTCTTGCTAAAGTTTTGAAATTCAGAGTACTCATATAGTGATGTACTTTGTGAATAATCCTTTTCATAAGAGGGAAGAAAACCACATTTTTTTTTAATTCTTTCCTTCCCAATGATGCTGGTATACAACTTTCTGCCTAGGAGATACATAATATTGTCCTTAATGGAACTGTGCAGTTATTCCTGATCTATAACAGAATAGGTGGTATCAAACTTGAATTTTTAAAATATTTATTTATACTTTACACAAATACAGTAGAAACAGCAAGAGTCCTCAATGAAAGTTGCAGTGAGACTTTTAGTAGGATATATTTACAAAGTCTGCAATATTCACATTTCTGATTGGAACATGCCAAGACTACAATGGGGTTTAGCATATCAGTGGAAGATTAGACTGAATAAAGCTAGTGGTACCCATAAACATCCTTCTGTAATTCAAGAGCAATACAAATAAGAGCATAAGCTTTTTATCATATTCGTTTAGGAATTTATATTATGATTTAAGATAAAGTCTAGGTCTTCCAGGTGTGAATGATATTCAGCTTTATGTGGTCGCACTTATTAAAATGTCACCTGATGTCTTAGTCATGTCTGCCAGCCTGAAACAGAATATAATGAGAAGGGTGTAAAATGAATACTGATTATAAACTGTATATAAGCAGTTTACCAGATTAATTAAGTGAATGTATATTGTGACACTCCCTTGTTCATTCAAGTATGGTAAGTAAAATTTATATTTTTCTGAGGATGTGCTTGTTAGTAAAACTGTCTTCTCAAGGTTATGAAGTAATTCAGTTCACTATGAGTAACAGCTTCTGTAATTAGTATAAAACTGATATCTATATATGCTGTGGCATAGATGCTGATCTCTCAGAAGGATAACAAACCTGTTTTAGGATCTGGAACACAAGTCATATGAGGAGCAACTTAGGGAACTGGGGTTGTTTAGTCTGTAGAAAAGGAGGCTCAGGAGCGACCTTATTACTCTTTACAGATACCTGAAAGGAGGTTGTAGCCAGGTGAAGGTCCATTTCTTCTCCCAGGTAACAAGTGATAGGACAGGAAGAAATGGCCTCAGGTGTTGCAAGGAGAGGTTTAGATTGGACACTAAGAAAAATTTCTTCATTGAAATGATGGTCAAGCATTGGAAGAGGCTGCCCAGGATGTGGGAAGATGACTGAGGGTAAAAAGATAATGGTGCGGAAGTTATAAGGAAAAATGTGGTTGTTACTCCCTGGATGGAATGTGGTCAGCATATCTGACCTCCCACGCACAACACAATCTAAAGGGACTAAATGGAAGGTGGAGTGGAGTGGAAACACCACAGTCAGACTCTGTCAAAACCCTTGCAGAGGAGGGAACTCGGTGGTATTTCACAGTTGATAAGCAGCACAGGAGTTGAAAACCAAGGGAGATAAGGGAAGATGTCTTGCTGTTGAATCAGCAGCTGTGGTGCAATCACTCTCCTTGGACCAATGCAAGTTTCCATCCCAAGGTTATCTCAAGTACTGTCCTGAGATACCCATCCCCAACATACAATTGTCACTCAATGAGTAAGATGTATGACTAAAGTCACTCAAGCTCCACGTAAACATAAAGAAATAGTATAAAAACAAGTTGAAAATGAGAAGTTAGGGAAGACTTCATTGGTACTTCTGGAATCAGTCACCAGGCTGAACCTACCATCTCCTCCATAGGGATGCTTATTGGGTAAGAAACATACTCTGTGTGTACTGAATTATTATCTTGAGATAGGTTTTGTTGGGAATTAGTACCTTTACTTTGAATTATTATTTTATTTGAATTTTTTTTTTGCAGTTAAAAAACATCACTGGCAATTCTTGAACCTTAACCTATGACAATTTTATTAATAGAGTATTATCCTGTAAACTGTTAATGTGAGTCCTTCAAGGGCACTGGTAGTTGCTGGCAGTGAGGGAAGGTGTGGAGACTTAGGAGGGGGTTTCTTTGTCTGGCGTGTGACCTTGAACAAGTCAGTTGAACTGCCTTCTGATCCAGTGAACTGCTCGTGAAGAGTGCCTATAACATAATGCTAATAGCTTTCCTGGGGCACTGACAGACTAACCAATGACTAAGGGTTTGAGTAAATCTCCCCTTTTCATGTGACACAGCGAAATGGTAGAATGACCATCCCTGGAAATGCTCAAAAACATGCAGAGATATGGTGCCTAGGGCCATTGCTTAGTTGTGGACTTGGGTTAATTGTTGGACTCAACGATATTCAAGTTCTCTTCCAGCATTAATGATTCTCTGATTCTATAAAGGCTGATGATAAGGCTTCAAGACACTTAAATTCAACATAATTTAATGAGATATTCAAGGTTTCTGAAAATCCCTGTCTGAGAAAACATTTGGGATGCTTTAAAATGCAGTTCACTACATTCAGCCCTCGACAACAGCTCAGAAAAATAGATGCTGAGAGGATTTCATCTCTATGAAGAATTTTTGTGCCAGGAGCCTCTTCTATAATGAAACTACAAATACAGGTCACAGTATTAAGCCTAAGTAAGTTCAGGTGTTAAAACTGAGAAAAAAAGGTGCAAGACAACAAAAATTAAAGCCAAAATATGTCTACCTAAAGTAACAGAGAAACAGAACCAGAACTCATGAGTGTCACTCCAGTGTTATGAATGGCAGGACTAGCAAATATGAAGTCAAACCTGTTCTGCAAGACTTACAGGAAACATGTAACTACAAAACATATTTAAATTATTAAAGTGAAATGAGTGTAATGCTGTTCCTATAAAATTAAATCATAATTGCACCTTGACTAGAACAAGGAGGTGTTGCTACTTTGACATAATACGCCTTGAATGTGTACACACGCACAAAGCATAAGTATTAATATGAAAGGAAATTAATTAAATAAATTTGATAGCCCATGCAATCAAAAAATGTGAACACATTGCAAAGTAAAAGTTCAGAGAATGTTTACAGTTTTCTTCCCATAGCTGAGAATGCCAAGTTTTGATGCACATTTTCAGCTTTAACAAATGAGAGATTGATAGTGTGAAGCTGATTGCTATTCTAGTCACTATTGTCCTTGTTGATTTTAGCTAGAACTCTCTTCTGCTGTCAGGATCAGTTTATATTCAAGTGTGTCATAGTATCTAATGACAAATGCAGATAGCATTGAGATATGGTCAATATAATTTACAAGCAGTGACCTTGATAAAAGGTTTGTTAGTCTTTCTACTTTTTAATTTTCTGTCTCTAGTACTACTCCAAGTTAAAATAATATGAGGAATGGTTAATCCAATCAGTAACATTTTTATGAGTAAATATATGCCCTTAGAATAGATTGATTTTAGTTTACATAGTACTGTGAATTTCCCTGCCAAATCACTAACAAAATAGCCTGGAGTGAACTACCCTAGGTCTTCCCTACAGCCGTCTTTTTCAAGTACCCTGTAGGTTTATAAAAGACGCAGGATTGACACAACTGTGAAATTAAATCTGCAATTTATTTTTTATCCATAGAAAATACAAGTTCAGCACTGAGAATAAAAGTCTCTTTACACAAGCTAGGCACTGTCTTAATTTTTCTCCAAGGGTCCAGCTCTGCTAGTTGCATGCTTTTGCTCTATAACTTAAGTAATCTTCAGATCTTTCTGTAGAAACTGTCAACTAGGTTGTGGGTTCTGATGTCTCTTTCTGTAATATTGACACCTCTCCATCTAACAAACCATGATTGATTAATTTAGCATGTTCATTTGCAAGTATTGTTTGTCTGATCTGCAACACATTCCAAGTTATGCCTCTATGTCGATTATGAAATAGTTATAATGCTTCTATTAAATTTACATTGTATTTTGTATATAAATTCATACACATGATTATGCATATTACATATATACATGTATCCATAGTATGCATGTATGTATTTTAATGTTTATCTAAAATATACAACCAAGTAGTATTAACAAAAATAAATGCTGTTTGTTTGTATAGAAAATTCCTTTTGCAAAACTGAGGATTAACTATATCATTCATACAGCAGCCATCACATTTTCATTGTGTTTTTTGGGGTCTTTTTATGGGTGTATGATTTGTGAATTTATTCATTTACAGGATAATGCAGAGGAAGTGAATAGATAAGGGTATAGCACTGGTCTCTGTGTCATATTTTAAAACAGAAATTTACCACACAAAGAAATGCTATTCAAAATTTATGAATACCAGGTCAGATCCTGAGACATATAAATTAGTGAAGCTCCAAGTATTAGTTACACCAGCAAACTTACTTACACCAGTGTCTTAGTTTGAAAAAGAAAACTAAGATATCTGGGGGCTAATAGAACAGAGGACTCCACGCGATTAATCACACCAAGACTCAGTGTAGATTTCAAATTAGGGAATAGGTTTAATTAGGTGAACGGTAAAAGGGCAAA
>JAWWEU010000111.1:95119285-95136230 GCA_035583155.1 Acropternis orthonyx | reverse complement strand
AAAACCGCAGCTCTCGGCTCCGAGCCCCGGCTCCGACGAAAACCGCGTGCGTGAGTGGAACCAATCAAAAAAAAACCGGAAGAGCAAAAAAAAAAAAAAACATTCCCCTCCTTCCTCCCTCCCCCGGAAGCTCCCCCCTCCCCTCTGCTCCGGGCTTCACTCCCAGTCCTGGCGGGTGAGGGAAAGGGAAAATTCTGCAACCTTAAACCCGTAACAACCAGTAAGTCTACAACTTATTAAATCTGAAAATGAGAATGATTGTTCTATATACATCCATTTAAATATACATCACGCAGCTAATATAGTAATATATTTTTGTGTTACACTTTCACTTTACACCACTTAGCCAGCTATAATATATTGAAGAATGATTGTAAAGAAAGTTACTCAACCACATGACTCTCAAATGTTATCAGGAGTGATCAAGTGCTTATTCAAACTTTTACAAAAAGGAATGCGGAAACAAAAGTTCTTTATAGAATGTTTTATTGGCAAAATACAGTATTTTGCGTAATATCTTTAGAAAAATCTACATTCTAAACCACATCAGACATGCATTACATTAAGAATGCAGGTGGAGGGAGAAATTAAGAGGCAGATACAAAGAAAAAATATTTGTACTGTGACTTTTCAAAAAAAGTGAGATGGTGGTAGGATTGACAGTTAAAGACAGGCTTACAAAAGTGAGAAACCATTTGACATAACTGAAAAGGAGAAAAAGTCCAATATATCATGCAACAAATATAAACATAAACACATATCTGAATTGTTTCATAATTCATGGCTCTTGCCTTAAGTAAGATAGAATTTCTTCCTCCCTTCCTTTTAAAGCAGTTAACACTGGAGATACTGTGAGCTACTTATGTAACTCCTATCAATGATCTGTTCAATCAATTCTGTAGAGTTCATAGCATATTTTGAAGGAGGTCAGTTAGAGAGAACAAAAACATTATCGGGTTAGATCATCAAAGCCTATGAGAACGGGAAATGTGGCCTTAAGCTCAGGCACTCACTCTTGGTCTTTCATGCCTCTGCTTAATCATATACCTCACTGGTCCTCATACTGGCCCATTAACATGACTTCCTGGCTTTACCTTGGACCTTTCTCCTCTCTGCAGACTTGCCTGGCAATCACTGAACGGTGGTTGATCATGATACCATCATTGCTCTGTCCTCCTTGCTCCAGAGCCAGGGATCTGGCTGGATACAAGAGCAACAGAGCTGTTCTCTCTTCTCTGTTCACCTTCCCTTGACTGTCAGATCAGCTTTGCTGCTATGCCTGACACCATGAGCTACAATTGAATTGACATTTCACTGCTCGTCATTATTGGCATCTGTCATTTACAAGTAATATACCAACTGAGCTGTTTGTCAGAGAAGAGAAATTTTACTAACATATTGGCAATACAGGTTTTCAGATATCTTTCCATCAATGACACTGTTACAAATCCATAAGGAAAGCCTCTTATCTCTGTCACAGTGTATATTTTTAGCTCTATATGGCAGCAATCATGTGAAGATAGCCTATGCACTGGTTTATTTTGTTTTTCTTCACCATCAGAGCAAATACACTTTATATCCACATTGTGAAATTGGCCTGGTGATATATGTGTCACATTTCATTGCTGGAATGTCATCTACCAGGCTGGTTTCAGCTGGTACATTGCACTGATCTTACCTTCTTGGGATTGTATTTTTGGCAGCTATAAGCAGAAATTGCACTTTGATAAAAGAAAGTGAATAGCATATCTACTTCTATGTGTATAGAGATAAACCTGCACTCTGGATGTTTAATGAAAAAATATTTAAGATGATTTCATTTGGAGTATGGACCATGGGGGTATCAATAGTAAACAGGAGAATCAGCATGCTTTGGCTTTTGTTTGTTAGTGTCCCATGGCCATGTCCTGTATCAGTTTAATTCATAACGTTTGAGAATATGAAGACTGAGCTGCATGTTTAGGTGGCTGAAAAGTGCTGTGCCCACCCTCTTGACATGCCCACCCTCTTGTCCTGTTTGCTATGAGACATTATGAATTATAAATATTTTTTAAGATCTTAGAGGTCTGGACAATATATAAGCTGAGAATGCCTACATAGTTATCAACATCAAATTGACCCTTCCAACCTTTAAGCTTGACCAGCATAGACTGCTGCTAGGGGATTTTTTTCACTATTTTCTTTTCTTCTGGTATATTTAGTTTTTCCTACTAATAAACTATATATTTAGTGTCCCTATCATGTTCAACAGCCAGATAACATAGTGAAAAAATGTGTTTAGAATAAAATTACATTCAAATATTAAAATAGAATCTTCTTAAGCTATTTTCCTTGTACTGAGTTTACTGTTATGGAACAGTCTGTAACAGGCAAATAGCCACATTTCCATAGGCTATTACTGCTTTGAAAGTAACTATCATCTTCCTCCATGCCTTATTCTATAGACTAACATCTGATTAGCTCCTAGAGCATGTCACTATTGTACTAAGACCCAGTTGATATTTCTCCTTGCCATGTGTTTTAGAAAAGATATCTGATGAAATTATAATAATTATGTAATTTTCTGTCTCTTATACATCTCAGATCTTTATTGGGCAGCTTCCCAGATGCAAACAAACTACTAATTTCATTATGTTGGCAATAAACATCTTGTAATTTGAGTAATAGTTCCAAAAGGCAGAGCTGATATGAATGGAGTGAATTATTTACTTACCATAATGCCTTATTTCCAATGATTTGGTGAAGACTTTAACAGAGCAGCATGAACCAGTCATATCAAATACTAACCTTGACAAATCTGCAGCTGGAAAATCAACAACAGCTTTTACTGTGAACCTTTTTTCTCAGAAGTGCTATTGGAAGTTATATTGCAGAAATAACATATGTCATGTCTTTTCATAACATATGTCATGTCTTTTCATGTGTGTTTAGACTGTGTTGGCTAAAATTCAAGGTGGAAATAGTAACTGCATGGACATTTTTCTGGAATTAAAAGTAAAACTAAGGAGCAAGCAACAGAATAGATGGCTGCTTTTTAAAGTAATGTGTTGATGGTAAGTTTTTACATTTTATTTTTTGAAATCTAAAATGAGCAGAACTGTTAGCATAACAAGCAAGACTCATCATGCCTTTTCCTCACTAATTAATAAGCAGTCTTTCTCCATCAGAGATGGTGACATGTTGAAAAACCTAACACGACTGAATCTATAACGCCAAAAACCAAGGAGCCTTTTAGAGCCAATGGGAGACATCTACCACTGACCTTGAAGTCCCAGTTACCAGAAGATAAGCAGAACTAGCAAATTATCCCAAATACATTGACTGGAATTGGTGGAAATAGCCTCCTCTATAAGAGACACAGTTGGCACAATGCAGACACAATGCTAAAGTACTCTTGTATTCTCTATCTAGCACAGCAAATAAGGCTGAAAACAATTCCCTTATCATGCTAAAATCTAGGTTTCTCCAGGTAGACCACCTTGCTTTATGGATATGGGAGTAATTATATATGTTTTGTTCGTAACGTTGCACTACAGGTGTATTCATAATATACAATACTTAAACCTTGACAATCTATGGGCACTACCATCTAATGCCTGTCCAATGTCTTGCCTTCTATTCTGCTCTGTCTCCAAGAAAAGGTACTGCTTTCAACACAGAAATCTCTTGCTTTATGCCTTTCATTATAATTTCAAAAACTCTCTTCAGGCTGAATTGATTCTTTGTGCTACATGTAAGTCTTTGTCCCTGTGGTAAATGAGGCGTTTCTCAAAGACAGCCCTCCCACCCCTTCAGATCACTGAAGTTCAGCTCCACGAAAGGAAAGGACAGAAAAGAAGTTGTACTTTAGTCACTTTTGTGACTTTGTATGGCCAGTTCAAGAACTTTAAAACAGCAATGTAACTGTAGAGTAAGGTGACATTATCCTGATATAGTAATATCCAGCTGAAATAACTCTCTGTTAAGTCTCTATAAGTAGTGTCTGAAACTTCCAAAGGAATGGTAGCTTTGTTGCAGGAAAACTTTTTAAAAGGTAAATTCACAGTTTTACAAATATATAATCTAATAATTATTGCAAATTATTGCAAAACACTGCATATTATAAATGCCATTTTCTTGTTCTGGAGCTCAGATACAATTCCATAAGATTAAGCTGAGTACATCAAAATAGAATACTCTATCATAAGCAAAAAGATTATTCAATATGATCTGTATTTTGACATGAAACTTTTGGACAGATCATTTGAATTGGATCCCATAGTCTTTCTCACTGCAGAACACGGATTAACTTCAATGGTGATTTTGGTTTGGTGAGAACTACTAGATATCAAGCTCTTGAAGAGAAAATATAAATTATATATAATTTAACATGCAACGATTTTTTTTTTCTTTTTAAGATTCGGAAAACAGAAATGGGATTGGCTAGGTCCCCTTTCTGTTACTCTAGGCAATATTGGAAAGCAGAGGAAATAATGTTTATACTAAAATTCTGGTATAGTAACTGCAATAATATCCTGTCATGTAAGTTTAATTGCCATCATACTGAGAATTCTGCATATGCTTAAGGAGGCATCAAATGAAGTAAGTATATTGCAGTTTAACAAATTGAAGTCTTACACTGTGTTCATAACACTTATTATTTCTGCAGAGAATTTCATTTGCAAATATCTTAAGTATGTTTGAAACAGTGTGAAGAAAGAGATAAAAACTATACTGTGAATAAGTGGTTAAAAAGATCAACTAAAATATGCTTCAGTTCTTGGTTAACTACAGAATCAGTCTCTTTTCCACATAAAAAAAAATGATGGTAGAAAACTGAGGGAAAGAGACAAATATTATTTGTAAATAGCATATGATCAGATCTCCAAAACACTTCATTAAAACTACATGAAGGTTATTATAAATGCATTTGTTAAAGACGCAGTTTATACTTAATGAAATAAGTTTAAATACAGATATTGGCAGACAGTCAGTAATTGTTTGGCTGCTTGTATGAAAACAGCTATTGAAAAATCTCCTCAAATTCCCATGGCTTCTGACTACACTTATAAGATGCACTCATGCTTGCAGATATTTAGTGCTCTACGCGGAACAGTGGGAGACAAGTCTGAATCTTATTCCTTATTTAATTTGAAGCAGGAGCTGACAGTAACCTTTTACATATATCCTTGTGAGAAGCAAGCACTGAAGCCTAAAGTTCTTTTAGCTTCTAGTGACAGCTTTTCTGGTATGTCTTCACAATGCCCCTCATGCTGAGTTAACACACAGCTTGACAAAGGGACTGCAGTTTAAATGCAATGTTTTAAGTCTTGGTACAGTTTTCAATTTGTCAACCGAATAGTGGAGCTTTTGTTGAAATTTTTTTCTTCTCTTGTCCAGAACTGCTACAGACTCATTCAAATGCTGACATTTCCTTTGAGATGCTAACAGATTGGTGGCAGTTTTCATTGGTGTCCCAAAAGAAAACACAAGTGGTACAGGCATGTAAATTCATTAAGATTTTCCTTTTGATTTCTTGCTGTTATAAGTGGCAAACTTTGGTTTGCTGTAGGAACTTAAAGACATGAAAGAAACTGGCAACACAGAGAAAATGAAATTGCAGAATTACAGAAAAAATAACATTTTCTGGCATTAGGTAACAATAGAAAATAATCTTTTATATTAATTACCTGTATTTCTCTTAGTATGTGAGATTAACCACACTGTTAGACAAAATATAGGTCTCATCAAATCAAAAATATGGTATTGTTCAGCCAAAAACATTGTAAAAAATTTTAAATATTATTGAATAAACCAGATATAAATGTTTCATGTTCTATCCCATTTTTTTGCCTTTAGTTTTGGCAATTTTCCTTCTCTTTCTTTTACAGAATAAACTTGAACCCAACATTTTTGATGCTATTATATTTTTCTGGGTCCTTCATTGCCCAATCTTATAACAATAAGCAATGAATAGATTATTGTGACTCATTAGAAAAATACAAAAATATCTTTAATATCTTACAAGAGTATATACATGCATTTAGAAATTGTGCCACTGTATAATATATTCTTGAATAATCTGCTCTAACAGTTCACTATTATATTATATTATATTGTTTCTGTTTCAACTATATGCCCTGTACCAACACAACCAATAAAAACCAACCAAACAAGACTTATTTATGAACTTCAGCAATGCTATGGACAATGGGCTGGAAAGCACCCTGCCCACATTTGAATGTAAGACCAAATTGGCATGAATGCCTGGAACACCCAAAGAGGGCTGACATCCACAGGTACCTCAAAAGTCTGGAGAAATGGAGCAAAAAGAACTTACTGCAGTTCAACAAAGACAAACATGAAGACATACAACACAGACTCCATGCAACAACACAGACTGGAAACTGGTTGATCAGGCAGCAGCCCTGTGGAAAGAGTCCTGATAGAGTAAGCTGAACATCAGCCTAAGTGCACCTTTGCCTTGAAGGTTAGCGTACCAACTGCATTAGCTAAAGCACAGCCAAGGCAAGTACTTATTCCCATTTGCTGCACTCATTAGGCTGGATAAGTAGTGTTCTGTCTAATTTTAAGACTCTCAGTGCAAGAGAGACTAATAAATTGGAGTGTATCCAGTGGAATACTGCCAGGATGATCAGGGTCCTGGAACACCTGACACATGAGAAGAGAATGAGGGAAAAGTACTTGATCACTCTGCAGAAGGCTAAAAAGAAACCTAATTGCCATCTTCAACTATAAAATTGGTAATAGAGGAGAAGATGGAACTGGACTCTGTGATGTGGAGCAAAATAAGAAGATACAATGATCGCAAGTTGCAGAAATGGAAATTCATCATAATGTGGGAGGTCAAACGCTGGAACAAAGTGTCAAAAGATACTGTGCCATCTCCATTCCTTAAGATTTTCAAAACTTGCCTAGTCATGTCCCTGAGTAGCTTATTTCTACTTGGAAATCACCTCTGCTCTGATGGCTTCCAGAGCTTCATTCCAAACTGAACTATTCTATCCTTCTGTTATTTAGAAAACCATTCAATACTAGATAAATTGTAACAGAAATAAATAAACAAAGTGGGAAAATAAAGTTCATAAATTTATTAAGACTAGAAAAATCATTCAATCAGCTTGTCTGAGTGCCGGTTCATATACCTCGTAGTAAAATACAGTTACAGTCACAGTACCGATAACTTGTATTTACCTAAAGAATATTTTACACTTTGCACGTGCAAACCTTTGTGGTTAATGTATCAGTGGCATTTCAGGGAAAAGGCCCAGTGAATTTAAGTACTTGGGAGATTTGTAAACTCTGCAGTGTTGCAAAACAAAAAACTGAAGGGAGTATTTAACCCATTATTTTTCTTTCCACTTTGATCTTTTATTTTCAAATATTTTTTCCATTTCAGCTTTTGAAAAACAAAAAGTGATTTTAATTGTATTGCCAATAATAAAAAGGAACAAACTTTGGAAATAGGAATATTTTAGATATTTAGAATGCAGTGTAGTATCTGTGTTCTGTAATTCACTGTGTCTGCTATAATAATTTTATGATCTCATGTATTTTGTGATGGCATCAATTCTGTAAGACAACATGTATCTATTCTCTCCATATCTTCATAATTACTGTACAGTCTTCTTCACATGCTGTGTCAAGGTGAATAAACTGTGTTATATCAAAGTGAACATGATTTTTGAAAGGAAAATATTAGTTTCTAAGCTCTCTCTTGCTTTCCTAATAATGCCTATAAAACATACTGTAAATATATACTGATTTTGCACATACTTTTAAAACGTTACATCATCTTTCAATGTCTTTCAAAAAAAGTTATATGTAATACTCTTTGCAGAAATCAGTACTACTAATAATAATACAAATGATCATTTCCATGTTTGCTGGATCAAAATCTAAGGGATAAACAGGACTTATATCACTGCCTTAATAAAAACTTTAAGAAATATATCGTGAGTTGTAAAATATAAGCAAGAGTAAATCAATTCTGTTATACCAGTAACTATACTAAGGAGTACATCATACATGTACATAAGGGGTAATCATATTTGATGAAGGAAAAGGCAGAACATGAAGCACATCAGAAAACAAACTTAGTTTCTGAGTTTCCTGACACTAGGCAGTCTATATGTAAAAGTCTATCCTCTGTAAACAATCTATAGCACTGTAATGTCTTATACTGTTTTATGGTTATGAAAAAGAGAGAAAAGAACGACACAATGAGCACTGCCAAGTTTGTCCTATATGACAGTATTTCTTCTTGGACAGCATTACCTTTCTCCATTAATTTCAGCAGCTTAAACTGTATTTGAACTCTTGAGGGTGGACAAGTATAGGAATGAGTTATTACATTTAGTGTTTACATCACAAGTATATACATTTTAAATTAACTAATGATGTAAGCACAATTAATCAAACAAAATCTCCTGAGATAGTTTGTGAAGTGTGAAGTAAAGGGAGGGTTTGAACTGAATGACTTATACTGGAGGTATGGTTGTCCTTGTATGACTTATGGGTGATTAGTAAGAGGAAGTCAATAATGGCCGAAAAAGGCAAAAGGTTTTTATGGTATGCAGTAGGAATATTTCCTGCCTATTCTGTTCTTGTGTCTCCACTTTGAATTATTTTTTAGGGTCATGTTTTATTTTTAATTATAAAGTCATACTAAATTGCTAGAAATTGTTGTAAAAGTAGAAGGGAGAGTCTCATTCTACTGCTATGGTCACATACAGATACTTTTATTCACAGCAAATGTAAGTTCTACTTTGATGAATTTCCACTGCATTAAAGCATCCATCAAAATATTAATTAAATGCACAGTGGGATGTCTTGACTTAACTTTAGGCACAAGCAAGCACAATCCCTTATGGATAACTCCCAACCTTTACCTATTATGATAAATTAAACCCATAGTAATAGGGGCAGCTCAGTACATGAGTTACAGGAAAAAAATTTGTTCCTCTTTTTCTACAGCTCATAAAATATGTAGGTTTGCAAGAAGAGTAGATTCATGGCAATTATCACAGTTGTTAACAGGTTAGAGGGGCAAAGGGCTGTAATCCGGGCTTAAATTCCCAGGGTGTGAGTTATCAAGAAAACTATCTTGTTCTAGGATAGCATTTACATTTAATGCATGTGGGGTATTTGTGGCACAGTATTCTGTTCATATTTCCTTGGATCCAGTTTCTGTGTTTATCAACAAAAATATTATTTAAATAATTTATTTAAATTATCCATGATGCATCTCTCCTATTAAGTCATAACTGTATTTTTGACCACTGTTAATGAGAAAGAAACAGAGGAGGCTGAAAGCTTTCCTGCTGTTATCATCAGCTGGCAGACATGGAACAGAAATACTCATTTCACAAGGGACTGATTTAAAATAAATTAACATTGGAAGATCTTCCTCATAGAAAATGTAGGAGAAACCCCTGAAACTCTAATACTGGGAACATGATACCCTCTTTTGCTTCCTCCCTCATGTATGGTTAGAGAACTCTGACTTTTCAGTAGAGGCTGGGACCAGCTGTGGCAGGAGAAACCTGTCTATAAGAGTTCAGCTGTGATTGTTTTCTTTTCTGATCGTGTACACAAAACTGTTCTTAAAACTATTTACAATGTTTACAGCTTTTACAGCTCTTTAACATATATTATAAATATATTAATATATATTTGAAGTTTTCTTATTGCTAATAAAAATTCATGCATACATGTCCTGACTTTGTGGAGAAAATGCACACAGAACTGTGAACAGTGTAGTTTGTTTGCTCTTTGCTTTGACTGTTTCTGATACATAACTTTAATAAATTGTTCATCAACAAAGAGATGATAAAAATTACCTTTCATAAAACTTGTGTTAACATGCTTTTCTCTATGACCAAACAGTCCAGGGCAGCAAGAATCATCAGATTCATTTTCCTTCATTTTCCCAGGCCCTCTCATCTGTTTAGCTTCCAAGAATTTTACTTGTTTATCTTTTTCAGGCATGCAGTTAAGCCTTCTTTGTGAAGACTTAGTTTCTTCTTCCAGGAATGAGTGAGATTTTAGAGATTTTGAATTAATTTCCCATTTAGAACACTTTTTAATTTGACCAGTAATCATCACTACTTTCAACTCTTTCAAGTCTGTCACTTCACTGATACTATGATTTACTGCTGTCTACTGTTCCTGCCTTTGACTGATACAGTGACATAACTAATGTCCTGAGTTGGTATATAACAGCAATTGATTTCTTATGCATGTCTATTGTCTTGTCTTGTTTTATTTATCTATTTTTATTCTTTTCAACATGCATTGAAACTTCAGAAATTTCTGCTCATGTTAGACAGAATACCACTGCTTATTGCTGAATTCTTCTTTGCTTGTATATGTTTACTGACACAGCATGTTTGTTCTTCATTACCTAATTCAATTCTGCCTTGTGATTTAACATGTACTGCCTTTAATATAAGTCCAGGTCTGAGTTCCAATTCCTGACCATGGGTACTAGTAGACAGCTGGGTGGATGACTTTGTTGATTCTGCATAACTAAGAGTATGAGATATTCCATATACCTTTCTCACTAGGTGGGAATCAGCAGTTGATTTGGCAGGCAAAAGAAATATCTAGAAATAAAATTTTACTTGACAGCTGTTCAAAAACTATCTAGAAATCTTATGCCACAGGATGAAGAAATGTTTTCTGAAGCAGAAACATGACAAATAGATGAAATGCAACTATGCTACTTGGAGTTTTTAGATGAGTTTTTCTTCACTGCTAACAAAAATTTATTTTCAGAATTACATTAGGGGGCCAATCAGGCACTATTTACAAAGGGAGACTGTTTGGCTGTGCAAATGCATAATGTGATAGGGAATACAAGATGCCTAAGAAGGGAGGTGTTGCTACCTCCATAGTCCTTCAATAAATTGCACACATTTCATTTTAAATTTGTTTAAAATACAAGCTAAACCTCTTATCTTTTCCTAAGTAATTCTATAGCAGTTATGCATTGTTTCAGGCTCAAGAGGATATAATATCAACAGCAAACATACTTTATGCTATAGATTTTGAGAGCACAGGCAGATACCAGTTTAAAGCATGACATGGTCATACGCTTGTACAGTCCATTACATTCCCTTCTCCCTCTCTTCCTTTCTTCCTTCGTACCTGAAAGTAATTCCTGACCAATGTATAAACAGTCTCCAGCTCTATCAAACCTCTGCAGATTTGTCTTCCTTTCTGAACAGCAATTCCTGTGACCAGTGTAGTTGCTTTTAGCCAGCCATGGTAACTCGTCTCCTTTATTATGAAGAGTGTGATAGTGCTCAAGCATGGGGAAATGCTTGTCTGCTGACTTTGCCTAACACTATTCACAACTTTAGAACTTCTCAGCTCTAAGGGCATGATTCAGAATTCAGTAAGAACAGCCCCAGATTAGACATTCTAGTTATTCTGGTGTCTGTGGGCTTGACAAGCTTTGATTTTTTTCTCTACTAATCGGAGGAAACGAAATCTTATCTTGGGTGTTGTTCTTGAATTAATTTGTACTCTCATATCAAAAAATGGTGCATGTTCTCCAATGAAAGAACGACTATTGCATTAGACATAATACAGTAAACAAAGTAACCCCAGATACCTCAAAATGTTCCATTTATTTTGTGCCTTTGATGCATGAAGTTTCCAGCCCCACATTTTGAAGTAAAATCTGTAGCAGTATATTTAAGATCACTTGTACTACACTACACATGGTTCATACATAACATATAGTATGCATGTTCATGCATATATGAAAATAATACTTTGCCTAAATAAGATGTATTAGATACAGGAGATATAATTTTTGATCTCTTGCATCTTAATGAATATTTTAAATATTTTCAATAATTTGCATAGCTATAAATCTGCATTTTATTCTTTTGCTTAATCCATCTGCTGAAACTGTGTGTATTCATGATTTCTGCTTATGCCTACATGTCTAAATCATATGGAGTAATCGTACAGGCTCTGCAGCCTTCACTTGTTGAAGGAGAGAATCTGAAGTATTCCATGGGAGAGTCTAGTGATATATTTCAAAATTGCAGTTGATTTATAATATAAGTGTATGAGCCTTCTCACTTAAGAATCAGTTTATTTCTGCACTATTCCTGAGAGACTTTCCAGTCTCCCAAGTAAAAATTTAATAGAACTGTACCTCACTGACAGAATCAAATAGAAGACAGTAGTAAGAAAAACAACATTTTTAATTTTTACCAGGTTGAAATTGAAACTGTCAATTTGTCATATTTCAAAATTTATGGTTATAAAAAGCACACATGAAAACAGGATTTTATAATATGCTCAACAGAATTCAGCTTCAAAAAATCCTGTCACATTATTTTTTCTAGTGACATTTAATGATAAGAATCAAATGCTGTGTATTAATTTTTAAAGATATAAGCCTTGTATTGCTCCAAAATCATTTTGTGAATTGTTTGCTTACTTTCAGTATTAATTTCTTGCAGAGATAATTACATGTTTTGCTACTAGAAAAACCTCTCTTTTGATAGTTTATATAAACACAAGTATTAAATAGTATCACAGAATAATTTGCAAAGGTATGGCATTATTTCTCATCTAAAACCAAGGAACAATGAGGATTTTGGAGTGAAAGTCCATAGAGGTCATCTAACAGATCCTTTTTTCCCGAGGTTAGGTTGAGCCAAAAAGGCTGGATCTCAGCCAAAAACTGGCTGAGGCCAATTTTATGAGGTTCAACAAAGACAAGTGCTGAGTCCTGTCTTTGGATAACAGCAACCCCTCAAAGCGCTACAGGCTGGGGGGAAGAGAGTGGAAAGTTGCTGGGTAGAAAAGAACCTGGGAATGGTGGCTGACAGCTGTTGAACATGAGCCAGCAGTGTGCCCAGGTGACCAAGAAGGACAATGGCATCCTGGCCTGTATCAGGAACAGTGTGGGCAGCTGGACCAGGGCGGTGATTGTCCCCCTGGACTCAGCACCAGCAGGGCTGCACCTCAAGTGTTCTGTCCAGTTCTGGGCCTCTCACTATAAAAAGAACATTGAGGTGCTGGAGCATGTCCAGAGAAGGGCAACAAAGCTGGTGAAGTGTCTGGACCATATGAGAAGCAGCTGAGGGAGCTGGAGTTGTTTAGCCTGGAGAAGGGGAGGCTCAGGGGAGATGTTATTACTTTCTACAACTGCCTGAAAGGAAGCTGTAGCCAGGTAGGGGTCTGTCTTTTCTCCCAGGTAATTCTCCCAGAAGGCTGAACAGCATAGGGCTGATTTAAATTTGTCTAGAAGACATGGAGAAGAGAAAAAGGTCTGAGTTAGTGGTAATTTCTCTGCTCAGTTTTAATAATCAGAGGATTTTTGTCCTATTACTCTCAGAAATCACTCCACATGTGCAAGTATACAATGTTATATACCTGTTCCCTTGCCACATATAGTAAATAATGGTGTGAATTTCCATTATGAGCATTTCTTTCAAGGAAGAAAACATCAGAATGCTAATAATGCTGACAATTTTGCAGATGGCTTTTAGATCGCATAATTTCAATTCAGGATGTAGTTTCTGATTCACTAGTAAACAGAGAAAAGATTAAAAGCAATTTTAAAGGGATGATAAAGCTCTGAAAATTTTTTTTTCAAATCTTAAATTCAAGTTATTATTGGAATTAACTTATTTCCCCTCAAATATACAGAAATAATCTGCTTTAATTTCTTGAAAGCATTCATTAAAATTCTTAGTAATGCTTCTTTAGCTTTATAGAATTAAAGAAATTATGCAGGATTTTCTTTGGTTTTAAGCTGAAAGGAAAAGATCTGATGAAAAAGAGGCTGCATAATATGGCCAAATAATGAATGTCTTTAGTTCAAAAGAACATACATATATATGTACACAGATATATTTAACACTATCTTAATACAGTTCATTTGTGTTTTGATATCATATTAACTACCAAGTAGGTTTTGATTATTTATGACTTCTGAAATGAATGCAGTTAATTAAAGCTAAGAACTCACTTTCATATCAGAATGTAACTATTCATCTGCATCTTTTGTTCATTTTACATTTGTTTTAGTGTATCTGATTTTTTTAATGTATCTTCTGAAAATTAATATGTCTGCTCTCCATTACAGAATGGAGAGTGATTGATTAGCAAAAGACAAGGAAAAGTAAAGCAGAAATTAATTATTTAAATGTCTATCTGAATTTTGTTAAACTCTGTTCCAACATTCTAGTGGAATAGTATAAACTGGTTCTTAATGGCTGAGGTTGGGACTGAAATGGATTTCGTACACTGCATGAAGATTTACTGAGTTGGGTTTTCATTCCACAGAAATTAGCTTAAATTTTGTTTTAGAAGGGGTAATATGGAGGCTGGAAAGCACAGGTTTCTAAAAATGATGATAAAGTTTCTGCCCAGGAATTAGCTGAAGGGAATGGTTGGAGATGTTGTGTATTATGCTACTGATATGTCATAATTAATGTTTGCACCAGGTTTTTAAGAGGAAAAACACACCAGGTATTATGATTGCCTTTGTAAAAAATATTTTTCAGTGAAACTTTTTTATACCACCTTTCTTTATTACTGAGATCATAACTCAGCTGACTAGAGTTTTGATGAGATCACTGGATTCTGCTTACTACTAGTCCCAAGATGTAGGCACTCTTAAAAGGAAGGAATGTGAGACTTCCCCATAGCATGACTAGAAGAAACACACATCCTTGTCTATCCTACAGGGACCTAAAGCCTTCCATTGTTATGTATGTGCTACATTCACAATTTTAAAGCTCGCATTAGTGGAATAAATTAGATTCACTGGCTACTCAAAAAGTAGCCAATGGAAAATGAACAGTAAATAAGCACATTCTAATGTCATTTGATATCTCCTGATAGTTTTCTTTCTACAAATTAGGTTTTTTGTTGACAACATAAAATGAGAAAGTCACACATGGGTAATCTTTGATTGAGAAGTAAAAGAGAAACCTCTAATTCCTTGGGGTGTGGTTCTAACACACTATTAATGTTGAACAGTTCCTTAAACTGTAAATAAACTTAATAGGAAACTTAGGTCCCTATTCAATTTTAAAATCAATATCTATGTACATTTAAAAAGCAATTAGTGAGCAGCAGTTTGTTATTGATTAGTAAAAGGTAAGGGAAAGTAGAAACTAATTCTTTAAATGAGTATCTGAATTTTGTTGAACTCCAGTATTTGCTCATCATAAGACTTTCTTCCTGATGCAGACAAAAGCAAAAACAAAGTGGTGTTCCTTTGCTGCCTTAGAGAATTAGAAAACTAAGGAAACAAGGAAATTGTGATAAACATAAGGGGGAAAAAAGCATAAGAAGGAAAGAGATAGAAAGGAGCTCATATTTAAGTAATATTGTTAGTTCATTACCTGTACAAATAAAAGAATTATAACTAGAGTATACATATAACATATGAACTACTAATTTGAGCATGGGATTAGGACTAACAAGTCATGAATTTCTATAGCTCTATTTACAGACCTGATTTACATCTCTAGATTAAGCAGGTGTCTGGTGAAATTTCTCTTTGCACAAAGCCTGAACACTTGACCTGAATGTGAATACGCTATGCAGACACTGAGGTATACAAACTTCTCTAATTCTCTACTTATTTTTAACTTTGGTTTATAACTGAAATAGTGGTGTGTGATACAGCCACTGTGTTCCTGAAATCCTTTCATGTTACCTTTTCCTTCTAATCTATGTAAGATTATCAGTATTATCTTTCGTGTACCTAACTGGAGTATTTACACATTGTACAACTACTGCATCAATTTTATCACTTAGTATATAGGTCAACCTCAAGATATATAGAAGCTCTCTTAATTTTTTTCTCTACATGTAAAGCAGGTCTAACAGATGTCTAAAATCCATCTCACATCAGTTATGTAAGCAGATAAAACAGGGTCCAAAGTATCTAAAAATAAAATAAATTCACTTGCTTTTTTTCCTGTCTTTATAGTTTAAGGTCTTCAGCTTTTTTTAGTACTTTCCCAGTTCAGCTACTTCATCTTTGAGATAAGACTAACCCTAAAATTACCTTTCCATGTCTTCACTCCTATTGACATATTATCCTCTTCTTACCTTTTATTCTTTGCCTTCAAAACCAAGAAAGTTTGGTTGCCAGGGCTCTAGGTGCAGTAGTAGTCTTTGCCACCTCTTTCTTCCCCTCCCAGGAGTTTGTGCTGTGCTCAAGTTCATCTTGATGCAACACATTCATATAACCTGGGGTCAGACTGTGGTAGAGACAGCTGTGTGAGAGCGCTATAATAAAACTTGTCTAGGGCCCCCTCAGCTCCCTTGGGAGGTGCAGTTTAGCTCAGACAGTCACTCTTAACTCTCTCTGATCTGTGGTCTCTGTGTTCCTATGCCTGGCCTCGTACCTTGCTGATTGCATAATTTTGACTTGCTGATTTGACTTCACAGCTTGATCTTAGACCTGCCTTGCCACTGTGGACTTGCCTGGCTATTATTGGACTGTATCTGATTCAGGTTCCTGTCTCTAGATATGCTATCTTTGCTCAGACGCTGTGGGACTGCATCCTTCAGTGGTGAGGACACTGCTCCTGCCTGACTCATTGAGACCTTCTGCTCTCAGCTGGCCTTTCTTTGAGAAACAGTCTGTCCTTGCTGCCCCATGACACTATCATGCCTACATTTCTGCAGCATGATGCCTTATTCTCTACTCTGCTGTTGTAAATTTCAACAGCAGCTCTTTCCTTCACTTCTGCTACCATTTTGTCATTGTTTTGTTGCCATCTTTTTCCTCTTTATCTTGCACTTTCCCCTCTACGCTAATGCAGTCCTGAATTTCATTGCCCAGTTTGAGATTTACCCATGACAAAGATAACATAGACATGTTTCATTTCTTCTACTTGTAGAGGACTCACAAATCTGATTCCAAATCTAAAAACGTGTTTGAAGACAG
>JAWWEU010000111.1:95091022-95119185 GCA_035583155.1 Acropternis orthonyx | reverse complement strand
GTTTTCATACTATGACTGTGCTGCTTTCTCTGAGTGCACTTTCGAGGACAGTACTACCTTTTGGAAATAACATTAAGCTCTTCTTAGACAGAAAGAGCATTGCAGGAATATCATTTATACAAGAACAACAGGAATTTGTGGGTGATCTGAAAGGCCAGTCAATGTCTTTTGAGTGACAATTCAATGTCACACACTGGGTTGCATAGTTCCTCTTTCCTTAAACTGCCTTAAAGCTTCAAACTACTTTTAAAGTTTACCAGCACAGGTGAGAAGTGACTTATTTCCTTGTAGGAATACATTGAGTTGTTCTGACATCACAGTTAGTTACATTTAGGAATATTTTTCAATCTCAAACTGTTCAGCACCCATCTGCGGTGAACTATCAAATAAATTAATCTTTCAGGGGTTCTGCTTGGACTGTGGTCTTTTGCTTCAGCTGTGGGGGTTTTGGAGCAGGTTGTACCCAGCCCAGGTGTGGCACGTGTATTCCCAGAGTCAGCGTGGGTCCTAAGAAAGTCCAGCTGCACTTGGTTCCCACAGTGACAAATTTAGGGTGACAGTCCCAGGCACTCTCCTGAGATTAACAGATTCTCCAGATGGTTGTCTTCCAGCACTCAGGAACCTGTTCTGCATTGTATTGTTCTGGTTGTGAATGTGTAGCCCTTTCTATTGTTCATACAGTATCTGTTTCTGAAGTATTTGTGGGTTTTTGTTCCCTGTTTCACGTATCTTTCTGCACTTTTCTTTGCACAGAAACACCTCAGGCTTTCTCCAGGCAGGTTCATTTCTAACTTTCAAACTTCAGCTGTTTCCTTAGGCCAGCCTTACACTGTCCTCACTCACACCAACAGTCCTGGTGAAGTCCACGGAAACAGTGAATTTAAGCAACAGGAGGCATTAGATGAGATGTCAGAGAAGCAGCCTCACCTTTATTACTGACCTGCTGCACGACCTCAGGTAGCCTTATTCTCTTTCCATGTCCAACATTTAATGTTCTTTTGGCCATAAGAGGTATCTCTACAGATGAAAAGGCTCTTCCTGCCTAAGAAGAGCTATATGCCATTGCTTAAGTAAAGCGAGCAGTTAAGCATCAGAAGAGCTTTAGATAAAAAGGAAAGAAAAGTAAAAACACCAATGACTTTCACGGAAGTCAAAACGAAGGGAGAACACAATCAGAACTCCAACATGTGTGCTATCTACAAGATATTTCTCTGCAGTTTGTTTCTGGATATCTAAATGCACAGATTGATTGACCAGTTTTATAAAAGACTTTATAAAAATCTTGAATACATTACTTGTGTAAAGTACACAAAAAAAAATCTTAACAGTGATTTGCACTTCACTGAAGGGTGAGAGGGACAGTACTGAATCCTGTAATTTCAGTATAATGGAGTGAATCCTTAAAGTAATTTCCGTGCAATTACCCTTTAAAAGTGTTTTATCAAGGCAGAGGGGGGAAAAAAACAACCACAGGTCAAAGTCAGATTCCGTGCCCAGATTTCCAGAGCGGAAATCAGACACTTTTGGTTTTGCTTGTTGGACTTCTGGAACAAACTACACTGAGGTCATACTTTAATTTTTGAATTTAAAGTAAAACAGAATAAAATTACTGCTATTCAGTTTATCACCAAAGTTTTACTAATGCTTTCAGTGATGAATAAAATTGAGTCTCTGTTAATTTCATTTGCAGTTAAACAAGTTAAACATTTTTATGTCTCTAGAAATACACAAATATACAGTGAATAAACAACTGTAGTTTTCATATCCATGTCTAATCTTGTATTGGAATTGCTCTGCCAGTTGCTAAATATTGAATTTTTTTGTCTCTAAAGGTTTCCCCTACACATGGGTAAGCAAGCACATGTAAGACATAAAAGTATTAGTTGCATGTATGCAGGTCCATAGTCACACAAGCCTTTTTGTTATTTATGTCACATTAAGCTCTGAATTTTTTGTGTGAAATCTCCTGATTTACTTTGATGATGTCAAATGTTTCTTTTGTTGTAGAGCTGATACTGTCTGCTCAGGCAGAAATAAAAAGGTGACAGGCGTGCTTTAACCTTCTGTAAACGTTATACTTATATTCCAGTGTTTTTTAAAGTTTCTAATGTATTTCTTGAAGCCTAAAGGGTGGGAACATCTTTCTTTTCTTCTTCCCTTTATACTCTTTTCACAAAATATGAGGGTGTTTACAGGACTGATTTGTACAGTTAAATCTTCTGTTTTGTTTTTGTTTTTTGTTTTTTTTCCTATTTTTTCCGGGGGACCCCTTTGCATCCCCTGGGAAGCAGATCTTGTTTGCAGCCCCGAGGAAGGTGCAGGTGAGAGGGGCACGATGATGGAGGCGGTGGAGGTGCCGCCAGAGGGGTACTCCCTGATCAAAGCCGTGTACCAGAGACGCCTCCGCCTGACCCGGCTGCTCATCGACGGGGGAGCTTACATCAACGAGAGCAACAGCAGGGGCGAAACCCCTCTCATGGTCGCTTGTAGGACTGACCACGAGGACTTGCAGAGCGCCAGCAAGGCAAAGATGGTCAAATACCTGCTGGACAACAAGGCTGACCCCAACATCCAGGACAAGTCTGGGAAGACAGCCCTGATGCACGCGTGCCTGGGCAGAGCGGGCCCCGAGGTGGTGTCCCTGCTGCTCGGGAGCGGCGCGGACCCCAGCCTGCCCGACCACTCCCGCTGCTCTGCCCTGGTGTACGCGGTGAACGCCGCAGACAGGGAGACCCTCGACGTGCTGCTCAGCGCCTGCAAGGCGAGGGGGAAGGAGGTGATCTTCATCACCGTGGGCACCTCCGCGCCGGGGAGGCAGAAGGCGAGGCAGTACCTGAACGTGCCTCCCCCAGAGCTGGGAGAGTGCCACTGCCCCACTGCCAGCACCTCCCCGTCGGACGTGGGCTCAGGTGGGACTCCAGAAGCGCGGCTCAGCCTCAGAGAGGTGCGTTCTCCACAGCAGGTGGGCAGCTCATCTCAAACACTGGCGCTGGCGGCACCCAGCCCGACACCAGCGCAGCTCAAGGTGACACATGTGCAGCGGCTGCAGTGTGAGCCTTGGATAAAGTGCTGCCCAACAGTGTTTCACCAGAGGAAAACCGCTTCTTCACAAGAGCTTCAGGGTACCACTCCCACAGAAAAGCCCTCTGGTAAAGTCACCGGCCTTGGCTTAACAAAGAGAGTCAACACCAGTCCCCAGAGTAATGGCAGGAAGGACACCGCTCATGTCTTGAAAGCCTCTGATCTAACTGGGTCACGGAAACCATCACCTGACAAGAAAAACTATCAGACTCCTTTTTCTGAAGAGAAACATAACCCCAGTGTGATTTCCATGGGTAAGAGTGTCAATCTGGGACAAATCAGCTTCATTTCAACCCTCAGTGGTTTTATCAGGAACAAAAATGCAAAAGCAAATCATGACAGCCCTGATTCTCGGTTAACTGCCAGTCTAAGCCCCGCTGCTGCTGCAGGAGACAGTAAATTGGCAATAGGAAAGAAAGAGATTCTTTCCCCATCTCACTCCTTGTTACCAAGTCCCAGAGAAGTCCTGGAGAAGATGCCTCCTGTTACTCTGAAAGGCAGAAGTCAGGCTTTGCCAGAAGGACAGGGTTCAGGAGCCTTAGCATTGGGTCACACAAGGCCAGGCTTTCTGCCACCCCTGAATGTGAACCCTCTCCCCCCAGTCCAGGAGATCACTGTCATAAACACAGTTTCTGGGATGATTTCTTGTGGACAAACACAGTTAGGATCAGCAGCACCTACTTTTCCTAGGATGACCAAAAATACCAATCTGCTGCGAAGGAGGCCGTATGAGCAGATTACAGTTTGAGCAGATTACAGTTTGAGCAGATTAAGCAATTACTGAATCTTTACCAGGGGATAAGGGCTACAAACTCTTTATGATATGTAGATATTCACTACACTACCTGATTGTAATGGTGCATATCACAGAGTAGAGCAGGTCTGTGATCTAAAGCTCTGTGCCTTGGGATGAGTCAAACAGCCTGGAAACTACATGGAAAGATATATTTAACTAATGAGGCTTTCTGCAAACTGAGGAATATTTGTTTTCCTGGTTTTGTAAGTTTTTTGACTTACCTGTGACAGACTGAATCTGCAAAGCTTCTTAAACACTGCACTTGTAATTGTAGGTTGTAAATACTATCCCTCCTAGATTTCCCCAAACATGTACTCTTTCTGCACCCAGAGAGGTGCTACACATGGAATTTGGGAACCTGAAACATTTGACTGCCGTACTGGACACCAGCCTGACTTTGTCCAGCTTATGCAAAACCCAAAAATCTCAACACATCAGCGTGCAGTGGCGTGGGGTGGGGCAGGTGTGCACAAGCAGTGTCTCCTGCTTCAGTGGCTTCACGCCGTGCAAACTGCCAATAAAACTCCTGTTGCAGAGCTGTGCCACCCAGGGAATTCCAGCCACAGACGGGGACCGTGTTTCGGATGCCTGGCTGAAGCCTGGGTGGCTGGGGCACAGCTCTGGAGTGTGCCAGGCCAGCACACAAAGCCCAGCACGGAGAGCAGTGAGCCCCGAGTGTGACACAAACTGCTCACACTGCCAGTGAGGCATCTCGGCCACCTTGGGCTGCTCCAGCTCCTGCCCACGGGAATCCGCTCCTCTCAGGAGAGGAAGGGTGGGGGAGGCAGAGGGAGGAATGTGATTGTACATTATTTTATTAATATGCAACTTCTTAATGTGAAGATTTAGTAAACTATGTGAATCTGACTGTGGCAAGATTTCTGATGATATTAACAGGAAAATATGCCTTATAATAAGCAAGTTTAGTAATCAGGGTTGGTTTTTGTTGAAGTCACATGTATCATTATATCATGGCTTGAAATGCTGCAGGTAGAAACACAAGTAAAATTTCAGGGTCCTGAGGAATTTTTATGATCAAAGATAAGAGGAGTACAGAAAATGGGTAATTTCAGGTTTCAAAAAGTGAAATTTTGAAGACCTGAGTCTTGACTTAACGATCTGTCTTTTAATATAGCTCATCAGAAACTCAATTTAACTCAAGAAACTCCCAAACTCCTCAGAAACTTGATACACCAAACCTAGCTTGTTTCAGAGTTTCCTTTAATGTGAATTACTTCATCTAAAGCTAGAGAACTGGCAAAATTTTGCTAAGGATTCTATTTAAAATCTTTTCTTAGATGCAGTAACATAAAATTTTATTAGCAGGTGTTGGAGTCTGTTCTATAGGTCTCAAAAATAGAAAATTATTTTTTTCTTTCTGTAAACTTTCCAAACTCCGCATTTTTCTGATCTTCTTTCCCTCATTTTTCCTACAAACCTTTATTCAGAAAGTGTTCCAACATGGCAAGATACCATGTTCAAATATGCTCATCTTTCAATTTTCTAACAATTATAGTCAAATGAAATAGTTATGATTAATTGCAGTTGGTCATAATTTTCAAAATGTAGTTAACAATCTAAAAAATAAAAGATGCAGGAAGCTTGTTGCTGTTCATTCTAAAAGCAAGAAGTATGCAAAGATTAACACTTAAGCAAGTTCAGTACATTACTGATCTGATTACACTGCTGGTAGCATGACCTGATGAGTTCTGACTATACTATGATCTTCTTCTAAATTGTGTATCCATTACTTTGCTCAGTTTGGTGTTGTAAATAAACATATTTTCTTTCAAGTGTGAAATTGATTGAATTCTGATTCAATGATTTCCCACAGAAGACAAAAATGGGAAATGTGATCTCTTAAGCCATTTAAGGCATTACATGTTCACTGTCAGTTTTTGTGTCCATCTCAAGAAATCCTGGTTAAATTCCTTGAGTGTATTGTACCAATCTGAAACATCAATGTGACTGACAGAAGTATGATTTTCTATTTCATAACTGGCTGATATTAACAAATATGAAAAATATGAAAATATGTTAGGGTAATCTCCATCACTAATACATTGAATACCGTGGCAACATGCTTCAGAACATCTAATTCCTACTCACTGAGCTAGTGGTTAATGTGTTGACAATGACCACTTTTGATGCTTTCCCTATCTGACTTTTATTGAAATTGCTCAACAAAAAAAAATGTGTTAAGAAGAAGAAATGTAATTAAATATACAGAATATAGGTAATTCTGTGTGTTTATCTATGCCCTTCTAAAATGTTTATGTTAAAATCATTATTTATATTCTCCTTATTTGAGTATTTTGCTAGTCTGGGTGATCTAACAGAAGTATAAATTTGTTTCTCTGCAATATCTTTACAGAATTATAGGAAATAACCCAAAGGAGTAATTTTTTTCCACAGATGAAGGTCAAAAAATGAGGCAAATGAATAAAGACTAAATATACGTCACAACCTGCAAGAGGTATCTTTTTATGACCACATAGAGACATTTGGGATTCCAAATGCAGTTTGATTTGGGTTTTAATGAACCTAATGATTGAAAGATTGCATTCTTGGTCTTTGGCTTTTTTGCCTTTTCTTTAATTTGACATTAATTTAAAATACTCTCCAAAGAGGTTGTCCTCAACAAAAAGAGGATAAATGAAAGTTTTTAGATGATTAGGACTTCAGCAGCATTTTGTCTGATAGAACAAGGAATGCTATTGAACATAAAACTAAACCTTTTCATGAGTTCAGTTCTGCTAATAACATGTATATGGGAGGGGAAATAAAAGGCAGAAATTTTTTCTAAAGTCAGGAAGTTTTGAAGCCACAGGCAAAGTAATGTCAAGACAGTGAGATTAATGATTGCATTTGGAGTTCACAGGAAATCATATTTATCATGAGCTTAGTTACACAAACTTTAAAGTGTCCTTACTGGTTCAGGTTAAACATCTATTCATTTTAAGAATTCTGGTGTCCTAACATATACTCCAGTAAACAAAAATGTAGGAAAGAATATAAAAATAGAATACAAAGAGCATATCTTCCTCAGTCGTTTTGGGAGAACCAGAGATTGCACCTAGACCATGATATCAGTGGATGCTTTCTATCTAGACTTTTGCAAGAACTTTGACACAGTATCCCACGGTGCTCTGAAGAAACTGGCTGCTCAGGACTTGGATGGACTTCTCTGGGTAAAATCTGTCTGGTGAATGAAGTTAAATGCCCCTCGTAGCTGGTCACAAGTTCTGTTTCCCAGGACTCACTACTGGTGTCAGTCCTTTTTAATATCTTTATCAATGACCCAGATGAGGGGATCACATGTCAGTTTGCAGGTGACACCAAACTGTGCATGAGTGTTGATCTCATGGAGGGTAGAAAGGCTCTGCAGAGGGATCTGGACAGGCTGGATTATTAGGCTGAGGCTAGTGGAATGAGGTTCAACAAGACCAAGTGCTGGGTCTTGTGCTTTGGTCAAAACAACCCCATGCAGAGCTACAGGCTGGGGGAAGATTGGCTGGAAAGCTGCCTGGCAGAAAAGGACGTGGGGGTGCTGGTTGACAACCACTGAACATGAGCCAGCAGTGTGCCCAGGTAGCCAAGAAGGTCAATGGTATCCTGGCCTGTAACAGAAACAGCAGGACTAGGGCAGTGATTGTTCTCCTGCACTGGTGAGCCCGCACCTGGAATCCTGTGTCCAGTTTTGGGCCCCTCACTTCAAGAAAGACTGTGAGACACTGGGGCATGTCCAAAAAATAATAATGGAGCTGGTGAAGGATCTGGAGCACAAATCTGATGTGAAGTGACTGAGGAAGTTGGGGTTGTTTAGCCTGAAGAAAAGGAGACCTTATTCCTCTCTACAACTACATGAAAGGAGGTTGCAGAGATGTGGAAGTTAGTCTCCTTTCCTGAGTAACAAATGATTGGAAAGAAGAAGCTGCCTCAAGTGTGCCAGGGGAGGTTAAAATTGGATATTAGGAAAAAAATTTTTCTCTGAAAGGGTTGGCAAACATCAGAACAGACTCTTCAGGGAAGTAGCTGAGGTACCCTGGAGATATGTAAAAGAGATGTAGATGTGTCACTTAGGGACATGGTTTGGTGGTGAACTTGGCAATGTTGGGTTAATGATTGGACTCAATGGTCTTAGAGGTCTTTTCCAACTGAAATGATTCTGCAACCAAACAGTGCCATAAATCCTCCATTAGTTTATTTAATCCTTCTTGAATCCATATATGGTATAAATTTCTTTATGTTCCTGAAACAATGAGTTTCACTATTTAGATGGAGTAGAAGGGGAGAACTTATTACTTGTTTTAAACTTGATTTTAAACTTGCTTGCTGCTCATTTCTGGACGCCCCATAGATTTTATAGACAACTGTCATATTTTCCTTCACTTACATCATTTTCAGGGTAGGCAGAATAACTAGATCTGCAACATCTTTTTGACATTTCTGACTTTCTTAGAGCCTGTGTTTAACTTCACTTTCCCTTTTCCAGAGTGAGAACTGAACTACACAAAATATTGCATGATTGAGTGCAATAAGGTTTAATGCACTGTTTTAATGACGTTTTCTGTTTTACGTCTCACCTTTGACCAGGTCAAGAAAGTAATTTGATCTCAATTCCCCTTTTGCAACATCTATGTTTTAAGGCAATCAACAGGGGAATCTGATACAACATGTTTCCTGATGGCAGCACAAATAATTGAACTGACATTAGACAATTTCTTTCATATATGTCATAAATTTGTTAGATAAAGTGCACACTTGCTTTCTTACAGTTGCATGTGGGTATGTTAGATGGACCTCTTTTGTCACTAACTATTATGAATACCAGCAGACCCAGTGGCAACTGACAGCACAGCCATTGAATCTCTAGAAGAAAATGGTTCAACTTCTCTTGAACTTGTGTCTCCATTTGGACAGGTCTTCATAGTGAATATTTTTGTATAGTTTGTACTTTTATTCTTTATTTTCAGTTCTAAAATACACTATATGTATCACACATAGTGATCTGCATACAGTTAATATTTTTAAATATCTATACTGCACCATATTAACATGCAGGTATAATTATATGTATATACATTTATATTTATATATTTTTAAAAATAAACCAGCATCCAGATGTATCAGTTTTTCAGAGCTACAGTGGCTTTGTTTAATCAGTTTACAAGGGTCTGTACTAGGCAGCAGTTACTATGGAAACCTGAAAAGATTCAAACTCAAATAAATGTGTTGCATAACAGCATGATGTTGTTACATGTTATCAGATATGAAGACTGATATTTGCAGTGACAAAGCTAGTGTCTAGTGGTCAAGAGAACCATCTAGATTAAAGAAAAAGCAATCAGAAAACAATGATCTTCTCTTCCTTCTTTCTTCTTCCCCTCTGAAAAATTCGAATGACTAAAGGAATAAATTAAAAGCAGTCTAATAGGGAAGAGTAATATTGTGCTCTCAGCAAAGAAAAACAAACTGCTAATAGTAACCCATATGGTATTTGGCAGTAGGTAGCTGTGAGACATGAAATATTCAGAGTGGAAATTATGGATGGAGTTGCCATGACAGTATGGTATGAAGGGAGAAAAACTTTGGTGTGCCTATATGTTCACCCAGAGATACTAAAATAGCTTTTCTTTAGTGCCAGATGTTCACTAATGGCACTTGACTCTGTGGCTCTATTTCAGTTGACGTTGAGTATGCAGCTGCTTGATGTCTTCAATGATTAGCTAGGGCTGAGGTTTAAAGAGGGCTATCTGCCTGAAACACCATCCCGATAGAAAGAAATAGTGACAGCATGTTGCAGTGAATGCACAAGGCAATTTGAAGAAGTCATTCAGTCTCAGCTGACTGAAAGAGCAGAATGATGTTACTACCTGCATGTGTCATCTACTCTTTTACGCCTTTCACTACTTTGGCTGGCTGAACAGCTCTGTTGCAGTATGTGAAAAAGTATACTTTTAAACTAAAACAAAGTAAAACAAAATTTAAGCAACCTTATAATTTGTTCTTTTATTCCTGAAGTTTTGAGCTTTCTAACTATTTTATTTATCATAGAATCATAGGATAGAATCATTAAGGTTAGAAAAGACCTTCCAGATCATTGAGTCCAACCTTTGACAGAATACCACCATGCTAAGTAAAACAGTACTAAGCACTGCACCCAGTCATTTCTTGAACACTTCCTGGGATGGTGACTCCACCACATCCCTGGACAACCTGTTCCAATGCTTAGATGCTTTTCAGTGAAGAAATTCTTCCTGATGTCCAGCCTGAACCTCCCTTGGCACAGCTTGAGACTATAACCTCTTGTCGTGTCATAGTGAGAGGCCCGGAACTGGATACAGCACTTCAGGTGCGGCCTCACCAGTGTTGAGTACAGGGGGATTATTACTGCCCTGGTCCTGCTGGCCACACTATTTCAGTTAAACGCCTCCCTGCCATCCGATCCCGTCAAATCTCGGATGCTAAGTAGGGTCAGCCCCAGTTAGTACTGGGTGCTGTAGACAGTCCCGAGGATTTGACTGTCACTGTCTGAGCTCGCTCAGCAGTGGCAAATGGACCTTAGGATTTAAATGGTGGGGCCAGTTCTGCGCATGCTGTGCCTCACCTAAAAAAAAAAATCCACTGCGCAGGCTGGGAGGGCACACCCATGTGGGGAGAGCCCTTCCCCAGATCTTCATTAACAAAGTCTGGCCCTACATACCATACGTACTTCTTTAGAAATAAATAATTTTTCCCACTTTCTCCTGTACAGGACAACATTTGGTGATAAACCACCCCCACCCCCCTCAAACAATAATAATAAAAAAAAAACCAATAAAAAAAAACTTCAATTTTTCTACTTCTAAGTGAAAATCTCGGGGATTCTGCTTTCCTAAGCCATTATTGTCAGAAATCCCCTAGCAAAATCTGAGATGATTTTCCAACAGGTGTAAAAAGTTTCCAAAGCCACATGGTTTGGGAAATTTCATAAAGAGGTTTAACCCTTAGAATCTCAGGTACAGGGTGTTAGTTCAGAATTGTTCTATTTATAACTCAGTTGATGTGGATCTTCTGCATCCTTTGGCACTTGAATTCTTTTTTTTTTTTTTTTTTTTCCTGTTGATACTCCTGTAGCTATTCAATGAGATATTCTTTTTGCCTTGGACTAATGGGTTTCTGCTAGAGGCAGCTTTTTAATTATTTAGGATCTAAACATTAACTGCTAATTGTTTTATTCTGAAAACTTAACTGGAATTGATCTCTGTCTTTACCCCTCTGTTTTATAGGCCAAATAATTCCATTTGGGAATGCAAAAAATTTCCAAAATTAAAAGAACATACATTCAGAAAAGCAATTTTTATGGCTTTATAGACCAGAAATTTTTATGGCTTATGATATCAATATTAACTCCTAATATTGTTGCAAATAAGCCCAGAAAGATACTATTGTTTTTGTGGATAGTAGAGTGAAGAATGTTAGAAAGAGGAAACCTACTGACTGATCTTTATATTGTATTTCAAACCTATAAAAGTGACTCCTTAAAGACTGTCTTCTTTGACAGATGAGTGATATAATTTAGGAAAACTTCACTTCTGAATTGTGTATGAAATTAAATTTACATTCAATGTAATCTGCATGGCTACTCCATCTGTTATCTGCCATCATTATCCATACAGACTTCTTGTAGCTTTAACATGAGAAACAGTTCTACTTCATGATTTATCATTGTTGGGACAAAACCTGCAGCTTTGTTCTCCATTTGTTTCAAACTTGAAAGCTGAATATATAATCCCTTAGGGCTTCATATTGCCCTATTTTGTACCTCTTTTTTTTTTAAAGTGACCATTTCTGTATCATTTCATCTAAACAAACTAAGATTTAAGGTAATAATCTGCCAAAAAGTCACAGTAGAAAGTGATTTTTACATACTGTTGACCTCATACAGTATATTTAATATGTTTATTATTCTCTCCTACTGTGATAAAAATCAGAATATGTTTTATTGTATCTTGTAATCCACCTTTAATGGCTCACCATCCATCCACTATTAAACTTCCTACCTGGTCTATTTTAAGCGGTAGGAGGTAAAATGCACTGGTGGGAAAAGAAAAGAAGGACATTCCTTATAAAATATACTCATTATCACATCACATCACAGGACATTTTCACTTGCATGACTGGTTGGTGACAACATAAGGCAAATCATTGCAAAAACAACAGCAAGATATTTCTCATTCCTTGCAGCTTACTAATTCAGATGAATATGCCAACTTTTTTTTTTTTTTTTCTTCTACATATCTTATTCTAATGCATTGGCTCTTATTCTTGGTTATACCTTTGTTCTGATCATTGGACCAAGATGTTCATCAACACTGGTAAATACTTTCAGCAAAAGGTCTAACCAGAGGGAAGGATTCTATTTTCCCCTGTTGCAAATATCCCTTTCTAAAATATATGAAGACATTTTATACATCACTGAAATGAGACAAACTTCTCATGTTATTAGTCTGGTGATGAGATAATGTTTCTTATTAGAATAACATTTCATGCATAATATTACTGACTTTCCACAAAAATCTGACAAATGCATAATTAAAGCAATATTTTTAGGCATTCACTAATGGAGAATTTGAAACTATTATTTTTCAGATGATGAACTAAAGAATGATGCTGTCAATACTTCCAACTTATTACTTGAATTAACTCATAAAATCCTTTAACCTGATCAGTAGACACAATTTAAAATTACAATAATTTATAAGAAATGCAAATTTGTCTTTAAGAAAACATAATAGAAAAACATTAACTGTATATTAAATTTCTTTTAAAACAGAAGTAACTATTTGGTCAGTAAAGTATGGTCATTATAACTGTTTTACAAAGAATAACATTGTGATTCAATGGAATGGTTAATATGGTTGTAGAAACCAGTTATTTTTAGAATGGACTAGAATAAGTAGGACAAGATAAAATATGAAACAAAATTATAAAAGAACAAAACAACATTCACATTTTATATCTTTTGAAACCACAAAAGAAGCAAGTGAAATCAGGGAAGGAAGAGTGGCTTCCACATTAGGAAGAAAAATTAGCATTAGTGTTGCTGGAAGACTAAAGGAGACTAAAGAGGAATTATTATAAAATTAAATGAAAGGTAAAAATGAAAAGGTTTTAATCATATGTTTGAAAGCAATGAACTCTGCCAGGAGCCGTAAGATTTAAAAATAAACCAAAACCAATAAAATCATAAAAATCTTAAAAATAACTTTTATACAGAGATTCATCATCCTATGTAAAGGACCAATACAATTTTCTGTGGCAGCAAAGGACCAGAGCTGATGACTCTGGAGGATTTTTTTAAACTTTTGCTTTTCTGAAATGCAATATAAATCCCATTGCTGTGTAGAAGAGAGACCAAACACTAAGTACCTCACAAACATTGGACTTTACTCCCCTGGAAGAGATCTTAGACCTCATGTACCTCTTTTCAATAATAATGTCTAAGTCTGTGATGGGTTTGATAAACCCAAAAAACCCCAAAAACTCAGATTAAGGCCTTAGTATAGGTCTTCAGCAAGCTTCAGTTTTGGGCTATAAGGCTCTCCATGAATTCAGAGGGACAGGTATCACCTGACTTAAGTAGTCAATTAGGTATTTCATATCATATGACATCAGAGCAAGTATAAATCCAGGGGGGAGTTGCTTCCAAGTTTCTTCTGCCTGTGGTGGTGATACGGAAGAGGACACCCTGTGTTTCTTCTGGGAGTGATAGGCACCACTGCCCCTTGCCTAGAAATTCACAGCAGCTTTGCTCTTTGGGAAGAAAAATACTTTTGTTTTGTTTGGGGTTGCTCTTTCGCTCTCTTTGCTGGGTGTTCTTCCCGGGAAACATCCTTTAGATGTGTTTTTCTGTGGGTCTGAGTGGTGGAATCTGTGTCTTGTTGGGAAGGAAGTTTCAAGTAAAGTTATTGTTGGCTTTTTCTTTTATATTTGTACATATATATGTTGAAAATTTGGGTAAATTTATGTATATATATCAGTTTCAGTTTTAAGGGGTTTTTTTTTCCTCACTCTTTTGTTGAAATTCTGCGCAGCTCTGAGAGGCTTGGCATTTTGCCAAGGTCAACCCAAAACAATAACAGTGTCACATACTTTGAGTGTGTTAAATTACTTGAAAAATGAATAGTGAGTAAGAATGAAACATGAGATTTGCTCTCAGAAGACCCACAAGGGCTAACTTGCTGATTCATCTCTCTTTTACAGTGCACATATATGCCTATGCACAGTCCAGTGAGAAGTGAGAAGAAAGAATGAGCATTTTTCAAGATTTCAAGATAACAAAGAAAAATCAAATAAAAATGCTGAAGACAAGGACATACTTTCAATCATACTAAGTTCTAGTACTTGTATGCCTCTGCTGAGAGAGGTTTCACAGCTCTTGAATCCTCTGAAGTAGGCGTATGAGCTGTTGCTTTGATGAACCGAGCTGTCTCTTCCTCTTTTCAAAGGCAGCAGATTAGACTCTCTGACCTGAGAGAGATGTATCCTGGGATTCAATTGCTTAAATAGAAGCATCTTTTGCCATTTGACTTATTTCCCCAGCTCCTCAACTACTTCTTCCTAAGGGTATGCATCCCGCAAAAAGTCAGTGACATAACAGACAGAGGTACACTAATCCTCAGATAGTCTGGAGCATCCCCAAGGGCTTTAAGTGCCTACAATAGGCACCTGAATTCTCATAGAATTTCTGTCCCTCTCCATGGAAAATTAAGCCAGCATCTCTCAAGTCTAGTACCGTGCCCTTGAAATCTATTTAGAAGTTTCCTGAACAGCAAGAGCAGGGAAGCTTTCACAGGGAAAATGAGGTAGAATGGAGAGTGACCACTGAACAAGGAGTACGATTACTGTGCAGAGGACCTGAACCAGACTGATCGTGACAGCAGTAGGCAGTCTTATGACTGTCAGAAGAGACACGGCAATGAGTCATATCTGGTTCCCTGCAGCAAGTCTAGCCAGAAATAGCAGGAGATGGGACCAGCACACACAGACACAAGCAATGCTGAAGGCTGAGCCAAAATGGAACTCCAGAACCCACAGGTGAGGGAAAGGGAAACCCTCAGAGAAGGTTGGTAAGGGACAATAGTTTATTAATGCCCTCAATGGCCACTAGTTGAGGCTGTAGCCATGCCCATGTACACAAAAAAAAACAGTATTAGGTCATCAATAAAGGCACAGCACTGGGGCATTTAAGAGATTCAATGGATGAAGAGAGAAATAAATTCCACTTCTCGAACATTTCAGGAAGATTAAAAAACCTTTGTATAAAGATGAGATCAATTGTTCTAGAATGGACAGAAAGTCTCCAAGCCAGGTAATTCTCCTTTCACTGCAAGTTGATGACTCTGGTTCTAATTCATCCAGCCAAAAAGAGCATTTTACTTTTCACATAGTTGAGAAAAATAACTGGGGAACAACAACTAACTATGAAGAGATTCAAATGTTTCACATGTTAATACAAGGTATTTTCAATATTATTTTGCGAAATATCACTATTTTTCTTTTGAAGATAGAAATGCAACAGTGAGTAAAGGTTAAGTTGAACTTTTCAAGCTTACTGGATTGCTATTCATTTGGGTCACTGCAGAAGGGATGTCTGAGTTTCCTAAATTCCAGACATATCCTCCAGTCACTGGTTCACATTTCTTTTCTTTTTTTTTTCCCCCTGTACTATTTAAATGATCATGTAAGCTAGTTTGTCACTTATGCTTATTCAGTTGAAAAAAGCTTTTACTGCAAACAATATTCAAGTGCTATAGAGATGGCTCTTACTTCACATTGGGAAGATAAATTTCCTAAATTTATTCTAACTAATAGGATGAGCACAAAATGTACAAGCTTTTAGATTTAGATATTGTCATAGTCACTATGAAAACTCATTCAGGTTGAACTGCAAAAATAGTAGTGATGACAAGCTAATTTAAACAATTTTTTAACAACAAACACAATTGTGGTGCTGAGGAGAATGAAGTGAGCACAGAAGAAGCATCATCATCACCTCTGTATCTGCCAAAATATTTGGGATGAGACCAAGTTCAAATGGCAAGGAAGGAACATATTAAGATCAAACATAGTTCTTTTTTTTTTCTCTTTCTCTCTAAAGAATATAAAAATATAGTGAAGAAATGTGTTTAAAAATACCTCAAAAGAAATATGGCATGAATATTTTCTTACTGAATGAGACATGACAGGATAATGGAACTAGAATACCACCACTGTCAACTAGAGCTCAGTGTGACTTACAAAATTTCACTTTGCTGGGACTATAGGGAATAAGCTTGCCTGATCTTATAAGAACACAGAGAACTTTGCAGACAGCATGGTAAAAAAAATACCTCCTTTACCGTCAATATATGGAAATGTAGATGGGGACCTCTTAAACTGAATTTTGGTTTCTTTATAATTCACAGTAGGATAGCTCTTCAAAGGAAAATTATATTTACTGGGATTTTTTTGTTGATTTTCATGACAGCTGGACATATTAAAGTTCAACTGGTTTTAGCATTCTAAGATGAATGGAAGTTTTTCAGTTTTGATGATTTAGTGTTGGATTTTCATATTTCTGTGTTGCTTCTTAATTCCACCGCGAAACTGTTCACACAGTGGGTAGGCAATCATATCTGAAAAGAGTACCAGAAAATTAAGAGACTCCCACTAGGACTGACTTCTGAAGATGGTACCATAAACTCATTGTCTTGCATGACTCTCAGGCATTTGCTTGCTAGGCCTGTGTACTGGAGAATGACAGGCTTGTAAAAGTACTCTTATGTTTTCCATAGATCTGTTGGGGAAGACCAGCACTTGAGACTAGCCCCTGCCTCAAGACTTATAAAAACTGTGATGGGACAACATGGTTCATGTCACCATTTATATCTCAGAAGCGTAAAAATCACTTATTATTTTCATTTTCCTTCTGTGTATCAACAGTGACAGTAGTATCAAATATCAATGACACAAGTATATCAAGGCTATATTTGGCAGAACAAAAGATTTTTGTTCAGTATGGACCACAATGGCAGGCACACACTGTTTAAAAAAGAAAAAAAAAAAAGTTTAGTTCATGTGTTAATTCTTGTAATGATTACACTGAATATCCAGGCATAATATGACTTGCTGGAGAACCTAATGTTCTAACAGTGTATAGACAGGGGAATAGAGGACTGGGGAGGGAATACTGATGGAGACACTCTAGAAGAAATGCTGAAGTGCAAAACAAAAGTCTCAAGTAACACTGAAATGCAGGCACATGGAAAACCCAATACTTTTACTACAGAGCTGCTGGTTAGGTCAGGACTGAAAAAAAAATTAGCTTTAAAATTATCTTCAAATCATATTCAGCATTAATAAACTACCCAGCCTGCACTTTTCTCCTGATGGTGGAAATAGATGTGGTAAAAATGTTGGGTTTTTCCACATACACTATGACTACATTAATAAAATCAAACATTCAAGGACCATTCTCTTGCCTTGAGATGAAGTGGCATGGCATGGCTTGTGTGCACACAGCTGAACGCTCTCCTTGTGCAGAGCAGGGAGTCTGCATCCACATACACAGTTGAGGTTGGTCCCTGGCCCAAGCTTCCTCCAGAGCCATGCCTGGATAATGCCCAGAAAAGTTTGCTGGCCCAATACAAAAGAAAACAGGTGCTAACAATTTCACAGGATAAATGACCATAGGTCACCACACAGATGCATGTCCCATTTTGTTTCATTGACTAGTATAGCCACAGGAATGAAAAAAGAATGTAATTCAGGATTAGCTTTTGATTGGGGTTTGAGCTGACAGAATCAAACACATTTGGACATTACAGTAAATATAAAATGGATACAAAATTGAAACACCGCTCACTGAAACTGGTGAGTCAATTTCTTTAAGAGGAATGCTGTATTCATTTCTGGTAGTTATCAAAGGCAATTCAGTTTTCAGTTCTCTCCAATGCCCACTAGCAACTATACTATTAATTTATAGTGATATGTTGCTGTCTATTTTGTAAATATAATATACAACTATCACCATGTTCAGGCAAATTCTAATTTTTCGCTCTGACAAAAGAGAAATGTAGCTTGTACTGAGTAATAAACAAGTTTCCAACAAGATTTTTAAGCAACTTTTCCCATTATACTCAGCCTTGGTGAGACTGACGCTCAAGGACTGCATCCAGTTTTGGGCCCATCACTTTAAAAGGACATTGAGGTGCTGGAGTGTGTCCAGAGAAGGGCAGTGAGGCTCATTAAGGGACTAGAAAGCCTGTCTTGTGAAGAACAGCTGAGTGAACTGGGCTTATTTAGTCTGGAGAAAAGGAAGCTCAAGGGGGACTTTACCACTCTCTACAACTACCTGAAAGGAGATTGTAGTGGGGTGAGGGTCAGTCTCTTCTGCTGTGCCTGTAGTGAGAGGACAAGAGAAAATGGCCTTCAGCTGAGACTGGGAAGATTCAGATTAGATATCAGAAAAGTTTTTCACTGTTACATGGGTCAGGCATTGGAATAGGCTGCCCAGGAAGGTGGTGGAGTCACCCTCCCTGGATGTGTTTAGGATGTGTTTGGATCTGGCACTGGGTGATGTGGTTTAGGAGTTACAGTGGTAGTGCTAGGTTAGTGGTTGGACTGAGTGAACTTCAAGGTATTTTCCAACCTTGATGAATTTATGATTCTGTTATTCCAGTACAATACGTGGCCCAGCTAATAGATCAGTTTGCTAGGTATTATAGATGTCTAGGGCAAGATTTCACATGTTAATTTTCTCTTTCAAGCCCTTCATGTGATCATTAATACTCTGAAAAATGGCTCATCCAGCAAGAGACACAGAATTAGCACCACATGAAGTCTGCAGTCACTCAGTACAGTGTAAAACCTCTGATTTTTTTGCTTGCTTTCTAAAAGGGCCTCATCTGTAGCAAATCTGACCAATTCCATGTATTCCCAGTGAGAGCAATTAAGCATTCACCATGAAGGCCTGACTTCTTTGGAACTGAATTTAGTGGGACAATACTAAGCTCCCAAATCTTCTTGAAACAGTTTTGTGGCATATGGAACATAAATTTGTTATATTTGGCTGTTTGCTACTTAACAGCTGCAGCTGTTTGCTATGGTGTTCATTACTGTTCATTCCTCTTTTCATGTTTGTCACATTGTCTCTGAATGTCTATAACATTTAGCCTAGAATAGTACATATTATTATTCTGGTGGTCTAAGCTATCCAGGTAATGAATAGTAAAATACTAATTCTATAGATCTGAAAAACCTTTTCCAGCATAACCCTCTGGACTACGAGATTAAAAGCATAGAATGATTTAGAACAGTAAACTTTTGTATACAATTATTGTACAAATGATGAAGAGCACGGACTGTAACCATGCCTTAGATGATACAGTATCTTTTTTTCACATTATACTTCTTTTTGTAAACATCAGTAATAGATTATTTGCTGTTTCCATCTAAAATTGCACTGCATCATTTTTTATAACTGAGAGAAAATCTAATAACTCCAGGTCACAAAATCTGCCTTGGGTTTGAAACACTAAAGCAGTTTCAATAACCACCACATTATAATAATACACAGGTAGGATGCAGGCTTTTTATATGATAGTAGTGTGCAAAAGGAGAAACTTTCACAATAGTGTGTATCTGGAGGAGTATTAGATACCAAAAAATAACAGTAGCAATCCAAAAAGTACAGTTTCCTCTCTTTAAAACTCCTTGAAGAATGAAGTAAATGTTTAAAGTGAAATATTCCTTTGCAGGTATGAAAGGTGAGAGCATCTCTTGACAGGTAATTTTTCTCTAAGGGTTATGAAGACACACAGTGTTTGTCTATATCTGAGGAAAGTTAGTGAGATGACACAGGGTCAGGTGAGAGTTGTGGTTCAAGCTGATGAGAACACTCAAAAATTTTCCAAATAATTTATATTTTGCTGACAGTTGAGCTCTGCTATCCACTCCAAACAGCTTTAACTTGTTCATCATGTTGAAAACAAATAAGACCTGTGACAGTGGCTGTGCATGTGGTAAGAGAGGAGGAAAAATGGTTTCCAGGGGCAAATGTGAGATGATGGGTCAGTATATAATGGCAATGATTTCAAAACTTAGCATTTCATTGCAAATATGAGCAGAGATCTTTTAAATAATAACTCCAAATTACAGCTAAGGAGGACTTGCTATGATGCTTAGGGGAAAAGATCCAATGTGATATGATTTAAAGAAAACTGAAAAAATAACAGGTGGGAGTTTGATTTTGTCTGCAGAACTTTTTATAACAGAATGTCTTACAGTAGAAGTTTTAAGAACACTGATATGATCACCATAAATCAGAACAAAAGTATATTTTTAATGCATCTTTCCACCAAAAGTGGCCAATAGAAGACACCTATTGATTTTAAGTATTTCACATACTAACAATATGCAGAAGAATTCCGTGAACTAACTCTGTTTCACTGTATCTCCTGGTATATTTTACTGTTCACTAAACCTTCGGCCAAGAAACTCCATAGTTACTTGATATAGTCAGGATCTCTCTTTGACTCTTTTGAATCTTGATTATTACTTTGTCTGGTGCCTGATAAGTCTCATAAGAAAAGAATGAGCAAACACTCCCAAACCACTCTCTTCATGTCATTCATGATTTAATACACTTTTGCCATATCTTTCATATTTTCACTAATATATCATAAAAATGTTTTCTATCACGTTTACACAAAAAGAATCCCTCTTGTTAATTTTCAAGAAAGAGTTATGCCCTGTATGGTCATACTCTTTGCAGGAGTAATTCCATGCCATTGATTCTCTTCATTATCTGGCCATGAATCTATTTGGGTTCTTTTCATATTCAAACATATCTTACTATTCAGTAATAGGGTTGTTAAAATAGGAGGACTTTATCTCTAAAATCCTGGTCTCAGTGCAAGTGAAATTCTCAATACAGTTCCTTCAATAAAGCTCTTTGCTTAAGTGAACTGAGCAGAATTATATTTTGAAGCATTTAGAGAATTAATTTAATTCTATTTAGTAAGGGGAAAAAACATGGGAAATGGAACCTTTTTATTTTTTTTTTATTTTTTTTTTTTTTGGTACATGAGGAATACCTTCTTGATTCTGTTATACATATAATTAAGACATAAAAAGACTAATAATAATTACTTGATCTTATTTAAACATAAAGGAAATGTATTTATTTCCTTTACAATTTTTAGGTTAAAGCTTAAAAATTAATCAGCTTTCTGTCACAGTACTAATTTTCATCCAGTGCACACTACTCAAAGTTAAATAAAAATCATAGATGATTTTAAATACAAAATTCAGGATTTTCTATCTAGAAATTAAAGTTAAAATAGTACTAGAGTTCATGCTCAAATGAATACTAGGAATATTTGCCTTTATAGGATAACTTTTTCCTTCTCACTCTCTCTGTTTTAAGGAACATCCTGTATTTCATCTGTGTGTCACCAGAGTAAGGAAAAGCTTGAAGCTCAGGGCATGAACACAAATATATTTTTAGGGGATGAAATCTTGCTGAAGACACCTAACCTTTTTCTGAAGAGCAAATTTCATATCTCCTGATTCTACATAAAAACAAGAGTTGTGGTCAATTCAAATCAGCTCGCCACTCTGGTTCACTAGGGTATAAATAATTTTAACAAAATGGAGAAGATGGTGTAGAGAGATGGAGAAGACGGGCAGTTAAGGTTCCCAGAATGATGGGGAAGAAAACCTAATATAAGTGAGTTTTCTAAATGAGAGAAATACGTGCAAAATCACATCCCTAGAAATTATCCACAAGGTTTAAGGTTTTCTTGAGAGCAGAGTGAACTCCACAGTTGAAATAAACATTTGGAATGTGCAAAACTTGTTCTAGAAAACCATGAAGCCATACAAAACTTACAGCATTTGTATTTGCAAGCTGGATGAGTGAGTGTTAAACACACAGAGAAATGAAACATACTTCAGAGAGTACACAGAATACATGATTGCCATATATTGTAACTAATAAGTTTTACTTCAAAGGACTTCTGAGTACTATTATAGGACAATGTTTTGAAACTAGGTGGTCATCAGTGTTTTGAATTTCTCCCAGGAAACCTTATTAGAGCTTTCATAAAATTTGTATTCAGGCTTAACACTTCATAAATACATGAGTGTGGTCCTCAGGAACTTGGCTGTATTCTCTTTTTGTAGCATTTTGAAAAGATTTAATAATTGCTCTCTGGTGGAAATGGGCCTTTAGAGGAGAACTAAGTGTGAATTTCAGAGAAGACCTGAGGTGAGAATTGAGACTATCAAAAGTTATCTTGAATCCTACAATGAGACTTCTGTTTGAATACTGAGAAGTCTGGTCAGTGAGAAAAAGAGTTGGAAATCAGTAAAAAAGATGTAAGGGCATTCATTCGCAAGGGGAAATTCTGAATTACTAACTCTCATCTATCCTCACTCACCCCTGTTTTATTTCTCCAGTCTGACTTGTGCACCAGATCAGTTGCCAGAGAGTAATAATATGTGTAGCAGCTTTAAACCAATAGTATGTTGGGTTTTGTTTGTTGGGGTTTTTTACAAATGTTGTACAGAAATAACTACAATAATCCTGCAGTTCCAAAAGACAAGTTTAAAAAGAGGTTAGTCAATCTGCAAAAACTGCTGAACGTACTACTTCAGGTAGTCAAACTTGAGCCTGAAAGTTACTTTATCTTACAGCATGACATTTTGAAACCCAGACATCAACATGAAAGCATGGGGTACAAACAAAGTGATAGCTATTTAACACTGAATTTAACAAATTATTATGTTACTATGAGTGTATTTTTGTTTTGTTAGTATGATTATATTGGTTACATCTTTATTCTGAAAGCAGATGTGATGATTGTGGAAACATTCCTGGCAAATCAGCAGAAACCCAGTAAAAACTGAGCAAACGCATGGTTTTATATGGATGAGTAACAGTAGCAATGAAGTTTCTCATTGATCAGGATAGACCATCAGCTCTAAGACAGCATGTGCTAGGGCAAAACAAAAATTATTTTAATATGGGGTCTAGGAATATGAGGCTTGAAAATATTTTGTAGATAAATGTGAAGACATAGAAATGAAAAGCCAGACAGCAGTGGAAGCAACAAATTACTATCATTGCATTATCCATAGTTATTCACACAGATCATCTGATTATAAAAGCGAATCAAGTAATGTTGCTTTCCAGAACTCACTCTTAGCTGAAGTGAAACTTCCTGGTAACACTAAAGCTTCGTGTGTCACCAACAGTTTATGTCTTCTTTCAACTATGGAGACAATTAAGCCTCAGTTGAAAAAGGACATATTTTTCTCTATGCCTCTAATACCTGAAAACACAGAAAATCCAAAATGTTTCAAAGTCTCTTATTACTGTACAGTCGTAGGAGAGCAATTGCTTGTCTGCCTGACTGTTTTCAAAATAGAAGTGAAAATTGTTGTCAAAAGTTAAAAGATTCCAAAACCAAATTATATGAAATTTATTTATGATAACACGTTTAGAAAATAATGCCGTGATTAGTAATGAATGTAAAGTTAGTTATTTTCTTCTAGCTAACAAGTTTTTATAGTCTGTATAGAGAATAAAATGCACTTCTGATGACGCATCACCTTATCTTGGAGATTGGGTAAAAAATATTATAAGTTGTTGACCCCATCTTCTAAAGGCACTGAAACATGTTCCTGTTAAAACATCTGAAAATGAGTTTTTCAGCAGTAAGGCATTGTTTCTGAATATCAGATGGGGAAAATAATTTTTTAATTTCTCTGGGAATATCAAATGTAAAAGATGGGCAACAACTTCAAAGATTGAATTTTGTAAATATTTTTTCACTCATTTCAGTAGACTCAAAATGTTTTGTTTGTTTTTCTTTATTGTTTTGATTTTTTTTAATATAGAATTAAAAGTTGAATGCAGAAGAGTTAAAGACTTTTATATGTACTGGGTTTTATAAAATTATTTTTCTGAAGGGTACACTGGAAAAAAGAATTGTTGTCTAAATTTTCTAGTAATAAATTGTCTTGGTTTAAAAGACAGTGTCTGCCAAGGAAGACGGGAACCTTCCTGGAGTAGAAAGAAGACCCCTCCCTCCAAATTACTAGAAATTCGAAATTAAGAGGATTTCAGGCAAAAATGTAGAAAGGGAATAACAGTTCTTTACTAAAAATATATAGAACAAAAGAGAACAAACAACAACACAATAGCAGAAACTTTCACCCAGCCGAACACTACTCCCCCTTCGGTGCAGGCACAGCCCAGGCTGCAGGGAGCGCTGGCACGGCTCGGGAGGCAAAGGCTGGGGTGGCAGGCAGCAAATGGCAGGCGGTGGGACAGCGCTGGGTCAGACGGGTCCTGCAGCCCGGGGGTCAGCGGGGCCGGTCTGGGACGAGCTCAGGGCTCCCCGCGTGGTGCGGGTGCTGCCGGCGTGGGACGGGGGTGACAGTGAGGAGTGCTCTCCCTTTCAGGAGGGTCCCGCCATCGGTGTGGGCAGTTGCCACGGTCTGAGTCGGCGAGGGTGGCTGGGACCCTCCTGGGGCTGCTGCACGCCCCAGCAAAGCGGCAGCTGGAGCAGCAGAGTCGATGGGATGGGAGGCGTGAGGAGTCGGCAGAGACGGAAGCGGGGGACCCCTGCACATCGCTCTCCGAGCTAGAAGGGAAAACAGAACTCCTGTTCAGAGGGTCTTTTGTATTGTTGCTGGATTTTCCCCTTAAAGGAGAAGTAGTTCCCCTCATGGAGCGGCAGCCAAACAAGGGAAAAGAGGCTACTCGTTGCACTGCTCCCCCACTGCCTTAGGGCGTAGACAGAAGAAACAAAGGAATTTCACCTCTGCAGAGAAAGCTGTTAGATTTTCAATGGAAAAACCATAAAGACACAAGCTAGAAACCATTGAACCTTGATGTTTATCTCTACTTGGAAGAAAGGCTTGCAGCTTCCCCCTCAAAGCTGTGTGTTGATGTAGAGGAAATTCATCAAAGCATTGAAACTTATAACTTACATGTACTTCTCTTTAATATATCCCTAGAAAGCAGAAGAAATTAAAGGGAATTTCATTCAGTGTTATGCTTTGTTTTCCAAAAAGTCTGGTATCTCACTTATATTTCAGTAAACAAAAATTACAATAACATAATTCACACACTTTGAAGAAAACACCACTTTAAAATATTCTAATAATTCTAAAATAAATACTCAAATACTAATTATTAAGTGAAGTCTTGAAATTCATAAAATACGGATAAGGATGTGTTTGTATAAGGAATGCTGTGAACTGGGCTATGTGGTCATGTTTCCAGTCTTCTAGAAGGAAAAGTTCTACGTTCAGAATCCAGTTCTTGATAATAGTGGCATTTATTACTTCCGGTGTAGTACTGGAAAGAGTATTTTCACTGTGAAAGATTAAGAAATTTGCTAACTATTAATTCTCTTAAGGTCAAGTTTAAAATTAATCTGGAGTCACACAAGTGGCTTAAAAAATAGTGCTATTGAAATGCATTAAAACAGGCAGTAACATAATTTATTCAAGTATATATGTGAATGTAATTTTAATATCAGAAATACTTAGGAAAAATAGCACATGACACAAAAAGGAAAGGTGTCTCCTTAAAATGTACTTAAATTACAGCATTTTCCTTATTTTACCAGTTTTATTTTAGGTAAGCTTGCCTTTAGCTAAGAGAATAATGGATAAATATGGATAAAAATGGATAAATATAATAATCCTCAAAAATAAGAGATAAAATCAGTGTTATGGACTCAGAGACTGAAAAATTTAGATACGTCATCTCTAAGGACTCAACACACTTCTGATTCTTGGGATAAAGAGGAGTGGAATCACTACAGAGTGTCCAGCAGCACAGTGCTGTTGGGGTTCATATTCTCGTGCAAGGCCTGGACAACTCAACACACCAGTATGATGATCAAGAGTAGCCAATTTATTAATTATATACTAATCCTTTTATAATATTCTTCTACTGCAAACACACACAGAGGCTATATGTCATTTGCTAAGCACACTTGTCTGTCAATTCCAAACCATCTTCTGATAGGTGTTCACCATCTCTCCTCATGCTGGCAAGTCCCAAAACATACTCTTGTTTTCTACAGTTGTTTTTCTCTCTCTTCAGCTTTCCCAGGCCCGGTCCAAGGACACAGGTGATGTTTTCCACTGCTTTTCCAGGCCTGCAGCAGCATCCTCTTAAAGCCAAAGCTGTCCATATTTCAGCAATCCCCAACATAGTGCTTTCTCTAGTATACTGTGTTTGTGGAAGTCAAAGAACTGACAGACAAGTGAAAATATGCTAACTTCTGAAAGCATAACAAGGGTTTGAGGTTTTATCCTTCAACATTTAATAAAAAGCAGAAGGGAGAAACTTGGCTCTGATACTAGAAGCTACTAGACGTTAAGTTAATGAACTGTAGGTGTTGATACGAGAAATTTAGTATAATTCTCATAATATTTATTTTATTATGGTGCCTGTTGAAAATTTACTAAGGTAGAATTCCTCAGGCTATATGCTAAGATTGTTTCCAGTGACTAAAAAAGTGCAAAATTAAACTGCAATAACAGTAACCAGAATAATAAAATCATAAGTAGTGATATAGAACTGACATAAATGTAAATGAGTATTTTAGATATTCTGTAAGAAAATGGTAGTGTTTAATTCATTAGTGCTACAGTCTTTGCTGCAGACAGCTGCAGCACTGTTGTTAGTTTGTATCTCCATTTCTATTTAGTAAAACTGTACCTGTGTAGTAATAATTTTGGACTAACTAGTTATAGACGAACCTACCAAAGTCACAAGTGTTCAGCTGGGTTTCCTTCAGCTTACAGCCATCTAGGGAAATAACTCAGCATGCCAAACATCCTGAATTTAATGCTATGCTACTGTTAAACTACTTCTGTTACTAACACCAAAAATATCATAGGCACTCTGTTAACTTGAAAGAGGAGAGCTACACAGTAAAATTTTAAGTCTTCACCAGCAAGAAAACATTAAAAAAAAAAAAAAAAACCCACCAACTTTTAACAGACTCACAACATTGCTCAGGTTAGAAGACACCTCCACTGGTCATCTGGTACAAATCACCTGCTTAAATAGGGTCACATAGAGCAGGTTGTCCAGGATTGTGTCCAGCCATGTTTTGAATCTCTCCAAGGATGGAGAACCAACAACCTCTATGGGCAAGCTGATTCTAGAATTATTTTATATGTTCATACAGATTGTCATGTGCTTTAATTTGTGTCCATTTCCTCTTGTCCCATCAGTGGGGATTACTGAGGAGAACCTGGCTCCCTTTTCCTCCTTCCCTCTCTTCAGATATTTATCCAAATTGATAAATCCTCCCTGAGCCTTCTTTTCTCCAGGCTAAACAGTCTTAGCTCTCTCAGCCTCTCCTCGTGGCCAATGCCCTGGTTCCTTAGTCATTTTTGTGACCCTTTGTTTCAGTGTCCCTTTATCTTTTTTATACTTTCTTTCCCCACATATATCTTAGTTTAATTCCTGTAACAATTGATTTCTAATTCTGGTCAGCAGACACAGTGGAAAGTGGTAAGTTAAGGAAATTCTCTGAACAGCTATGGCCAACACTTTGCTGAAGGCCTGAAATCAGTGAGATAAGTTTCCTGAACCCTACACAACACTCAGAGGAGACAAAGCCATCATGGAGACTGTAACCAATTCTATCAGTTGTTAATTGTAAAAAAAAAAAAAAATGAGCCTCTCAAGTGTGTTTTTGGGAAGCAGTGTGGCAGTTAGATTAACTGAGAATCTGTCTAAAATCAGAGTTATTGTGAACATTTTGTAGAACAAAAGACAACAAACAGTAAGAATTCCCTTGGGCTGAAGAAAGTTTTGAATCTCTCACTTAAAATTCCACTTATGTCTGAAAAACAGAGAATGACAAGTGGGATACAAATCTCAAGAAAAGCCTGAGGTGTACAGCAAAGAAAGTAGAGGCTTGTAAAGATTACTGGACACATGAAAAAACTGATTTGTATTTGGGAAAAACCAACATGACTTCTGTGAAGTCCTTCTTTGGAAAAATCCTTGAAACTCTAAAGATTTCAATAAACATGTGTTGCCATAAGCCTTAATCTAGCTGTAGATTTTTATATAGTTTTATAGTCTTTTGCATTTGAAAAATAGTTTGTAACCTCCGTACCAAATACTTAGGCTGGATTTTAACCTCTGTGTTACATTTAAGTAGCCTGTTTTTGTGCTAAGGGAGAGATATTAAGTTAGAACATTCTGTAT
>JAWWEU010000111.1:95058685-95082973 GCA_035583155.1 Acropternis orthonyx | reverse complement strand
AGGTGAGGCTGGTCAGGGTTGTTAAGCCACACAGCCACACACACACACACACACACACACACACACACACACACACACACACACACACACACACACACACTCACACACACTCACAAAATTATTATTTTCTCCTTCATAGAAATTCTATAGGTTATAGGTTTTGGCCCTTTGTTCTCTCTCCTATGACATTCTACAACTTCAACAACTTTCCAGCTTTCAAGACCTTTTTTTGTGGGCAAATGTAATTTTGTTTTCTCCTGAAAATTTGAGCTGATTGTCATGAAGTGGCTTGTTCACTTACATTTGGATATTTTCACATATGTGTGTTTCTAGTCAATTTTTATACTTGGCAAAGGATATGCATGCTTGACTTAGTCTTGTGAACTGTTTTTTTTAAGATCTAGATTTTTTTTCCCCATGGAGTGTATTATATCTTTTTTTCTTCTTCTTCTCCTTCTTCTTTTTATTACACTGCATTTTCTATTATTTCTTTTACAGACCCAGAAATGGAAATAAGGTCAGTGAGGGAAACTTCACTATCAATCATTGCTTACTTGTAAGGGATCTGAAAATACAACAACTCAGTGTTAAAAAAAAAAAAAAAAAAAAAAGGACCAAAATTAGTTGTTGTTTTTTCTTTTTTTTGTCTGTAAATGTACCTGAACTTTCACATTTGCCTGAATCATATATTGAACTTTCAAATGATAACTACAAAGTGCTTAGATCCTTCTAGTATCAATCTTCCTGGATTGTTTGGTGTATGAACAGTATATCTTCACTTATTATGAGGAAGTAGAATTTAGAAAACACATTCAGGTAAACTCTTAAATTAACTGCGCTGAAAAATTCTAAAGGTCACTCAGGAAATATGTAGATCTTGGGTATCTTATGTTTGACTTAACTTCAAAAGAAGCTCACTCTTGGTGCTTCAGTGCTGCCAGTGTTACTTAGAATCAGAGCTGAGATTACTCAGAACAAGATTTATTATATTTATCTCCATCTTTGGATGGATGCTTTGGTTATTTTTTCTTGTTGTTATATATTCACCTGTCCATATTTGATCAAATTAAGATGGACTGCATTTAAAATCAAAATGCAGTTGGCCCCCCATTAAGTCAACAATCTGAAGCCAATAAGCCTGCTGATATCCTTTCATTTCTGTCACTTTCCTGACTTCTTATTCCCTTGTTTAACTTTTAAACTCTCTTACTTTAATTAAACTACCTCCCTCCAAAGCTATTTACCCTCATTCACAGTGTTAAATCATATTAATCCCTTTGCATACAGCTGCATATCATGCTATTCCAGAAACCACCTCTCTCAGATTACTCAAGGCCACCAATTCACTTATTTCTGAACGTTGTGAAATCAGACTCAAATGGCAGTGAAGGTATTTTGAGCATAGTTGCTGCTTAGCTGTGATGGCATTAATTTCTATAAAGACTAGACAAGCAGGCAGTTTGAAATACTTTTCTATAGCGATTATTATAAAATACATGATTTATTTAAATAATTGAAGAAATGTTGATTTTCTGCTTGTTGCAAACACCTCTCTCTGATGAATTTAAACAGCTTTAGAAGTACTTTTTTAGTAAGTCAAAATTATTTTAAAAAAATCTGTTCATGACTTTTGGACTAATATTATGCTTTAATTTTCTGTGCTCCAGTAATTTTTAGTGTCACTTAAAACATTAATTTTGTCTTTTGTTTCCTATAAATTTATTGGCCTTTCATTTTTCTCATGTAAAGTAATTCTTTCCAGCTTATGAACTGATCTTTGCAAACATCCATGAAGTTACTTGTTATAACTTTTGTTATAAAATATTTACCAGGAAAAAAAAAACCCAAAACAAACTAATGCATTGCTCCAAAGCCTGTTCTTAATATTCTAACCTTTGGAAGTACACTTGGTCTCCTGCATTTGATGTTTTCCTTTTTCTTTCTTTTTTCTGTGAAAACCCGATAAATCTTGGCAATGTCTCTATAAGCATTCTGCACCTGAACTCCTGGCAGGCAGTAAACCTCATGTAGTGATCTGGTTATTGTAATTATTATTAGCCATGATCATGCCCAAATTAAGGTGCAAATGGGACCATATGCCCAAGTCAAGAGTATGGATTTTATTAAACTGTAAATGTGAGGTAGAGAGGACATAGAAAGAAATAGGAAAAACAGAGAGGGGTAAAGTGTAAAAGGAATGGGCTTCAGTGAGCAGTTGTTTCTTTGCACTGTGGACAGAAATCTTTCAGTGATTTTAACAATGTTTAAGCCAATAGCAACTTCAGTCTCTCACACCTCCTAAGACAGATAATAAAGTTGACAGATGGATGTCTCTGTCCACTGTCTTCCACTGTTTCCTGTTTGTGCTGACAAGTGGAACAGGCTCAAGCAGCTCTGTTGCTGCCCTGAGAAGATTTGCTCCATTTCAGCTATTCCCAGTAGCCTAGACCTATTTTATTAGTGCACATCTAGAAGTGAAGAAGTTTTCCTCCTCATGCCAATTTTGAGATTGTCCATCCCAGATAAGTGTTTGAATGCAGCCTCTAACTGTTCCTTCCTGTGTGCAGTATGGTTCTCAGGGTTTTTGTCCTCTACAAGGCCCACTGCAAAGACTCTTCATCTTCTGTTTTCTCTGTAGGATATTACAACATATGCTTGCTTACTCTCCTTGCTCCTTCACCCAATGACTCAGCACGTGGACAGAGGCATATCCCTTCTGGGGCGACATCTGGATTAGGTCTGCAGCAAAGCAGGAGTGGTTACTCCAGTTGGTACCTGGTATTGTATCTGTGAATTATCATCACTTTCACACAGTGCCAAGGCAGACTAGAGATCCCATGAACCCAGAGGTCCCATGAACTCTTAGAATTTTTGGTTGCCTTTACATCACCCTCTGACCCTCACTGCCAAATTACTACACTATTCTCACTGCTGTTGCTGCTCAGTGAGAGGTGTGCAGGTACCTCCTCTCACTGCTGCAGTAGATCCCTCTTTCCACCTCTTTCAGTACGAAAAAAGCTGAAATGAGTCAAAAGTATACGTACTTTTTAATGAGAAAGCAGCAGATATATGTCTTCCTTTTCTGTATTCAAATGCAAATTACTATTTCTCAGTTAGTTATAGAAACATGCTAGTCAGCTCAATCTTTTCAATTTTCAATCCTTTAAAAGTAATAATCTCATCTTTGCTCTGATGCCAGTCTCTGAAAACTTCATGACTGCAAAATAAAAGTGTACAGACCAATCAGACAATGTGGTTGGAGTCCCATACTGACTGTCCAAATTCCTCTAGAATTAACTAAATATTAGGTATTCACAGTTCCAAAGCAGTTGTTGTATTAGAGCTTGTCTGTATATCGCTTTAAATATGTTTTTGTAGTCAGATACTATCGCTGGCAATCTTTGAGCCTTATTAAAATGCTACAGTTTTAGTATTAATAAAAAGTTTTATTCTGTAAACTGTTTGAATGAGTCTTTCACAGGCACTGGCAGTTGCTGTCAGCAGGTAACACACCTGAATAAAGTGGGAAGACCAACTGAGGGTTCTCCCTTATGTTCTTGGCTTAGCCCCCTGAAAAAAGGCAGTCAAATCGCCCTCTAATCCAGTAGGCCTGTTCAGTGAAGGGTCCCCATAATGAAATGCTGACAGACTGGTTGGGCACAAGGGTCTCAGCTTTCTGAGGCACTGACAGATAAATACATCACTAAGGGTCGAGATTATCTCCCCACACTAAGGTTTGAGGAAATCTTGCCTTTTCACATGACATTATTCAGTATTCATCATTGTCAGAAGGTATATCAGAAATGCTGCAGCTTTTAAATGAGTGTCAATATTTTATTTACATATCTCCTCTGATGTGTTGGATTTTGTTTGAATTTTAACAGTAATTGTGTAGCTGCCTGGAGAATATTTTTTATTATGTCAGAATACAAGACTATGTATCTGATGCAAGTTAAGACAGATGCTATTTTGCATCTCAGAAATCAGTATTAAATGTAGTTTGTTTTGTTTAACATGGAAGCAGTCCAGTGTAAAACAGTACATTGTCATGCTTAAGTGCCAAAACAAATCTAATCCTCAACATAATGTTATTTTTTAAAAATCAGCAGTGCTGATGGAGGAACCTCTTGTTACTAATGAAAAATGTATGCCTTGTCATGGACCATTCCTAATTTTTCCCTGGTTTCCAAAACATCTGAAGAATTGCAAGCAATTCTTGCAATGTAAAATCATCATCATCATCATCATAACAATCACAATCACAATCACAATCAAAAAAGAAAGGTGTAGTTATAAGATACTGTTTCAAGTTTCAGAGTCCTTTATCTTACAACTAATCACACAAATTAGTGCAAATCAGTTCTGCTCAAGACTTCACAGAGCATTTTGATCTATTTTCCTTCACAAATATTTTCTTTGATTCTGGTAGGGTATGAGTATGTTTTGCATTCTTGCCTAAGTACAGCAGTGGTCAGTTTCTAGCAGTTACTTTTACAATCTACTCTATTAGTACAATACAGGCTTTTGTTATATTGAGTAGCTGGAAAAAAGTTACCTGTCTGATTTTTTTTTCCACTCAAGGTTGACCAAAGGATAAAGAAAGGTCTCTATCATCTAGAATTAGGCCAGTAACTTAAACTCACAGATTCAATTATCTGCTTTGTATTCAGGAAGTAGGGATAAATATCTCTGAATACTTCACTGTGTAGGATTTTTTTAATTGTGTTGTGAATGTGTTCTGAATTGTTCACTTTCAATTTTACAGCAAATTACATCAATACTTTGTATATTTGTTGTTCTGGCTATATTCCTACAAGATGGTGGTCTTCATTCCTGGCATCAGGCAGGATGATTCAGCACCCTGGGAGTACCCAGAATACCAATTATCTTGAACTGCAAAATGTTCACCTGATACCCCTCTGTTATACAGTGAACATAATTTCATCTTCTTTTATAAAACTAGAAGTTAAAATTGCAACTCATTCCCTGCTAGACTTTTTCTAGTTTGAATCTTTCATTTGTTCATTTAATTCCTAAGTGACATACCATATTTTGTCAAGTGAGTCGCATCATAGTTTGTTACATCACTTTACAATAGTTAATGCATTTTGGCAGGTGTAACTCTTTGGGCCCATCAGTCACTGAATTATGTTCTTTATAAGCTTCTTTATTATTCTGTGCATGTTATGCCTCTTCTTGTAAAGAATGCAAAATTGTATGTGGCCAAAAAGTACGCACACTGAAAAGAGGACAGAAAAGTGACAGAAAAACTTGTGGAGTAATTGAAGAGGTTTTTCTGAAGGAGAATTCATTTCCACAATGAAATTGTTAAAATTTTCAAAGCTTCTGTGATTACTGTTTTCTATGATATTTGAAATACTCATTTGTGTGACCAAATTGTATTTGGAACAATTTAGATTTGACATATTGGTAGTGAATATTTCAAGTGAAATTTTAAAATGAAAGCATGGCTTCATACATATAGGGAATCAAAGTCAGAGACGTATTCTTTCCCTTAATGTTAAAGGTGATGCATAAAATTAAATAATCTATCTTCATACATGTACTAAGATAAGAACATACAGTTGTTTTTAAATGATAGTCATAAAGACTGAGATTTTAACTGTCACTTGCCACCCAAGACAAATAATGAAAGAGTTCTTCAGAATTTTAATGCTTGCATAAAAAGTTTTGTTATATTTCAGAAGTTCTAAGGAACAGGAAGAAAGTTAAAATTATATTAGCATTCTAAAGATGGATGATGGTGATCAGAATCACATTAATAGAATGACTAATAGCAGTGGATTGACCCCAGCCAGCAACTATGCACTCACCAGCTACTTGCTCACTCTTGCCCACGAGGATGGTGGAGAGAATAAGGGCAAATTAAGAAGATCTTCTGAATCAAGACAAAATTCAGTAAGTGAAGGGTAAAACAGTGAAAAAAAAAATTGCTACAATGGTCATCCCTTACCAATGCCCTCCAACAGACTGGTGCCCAGCCAGTCACCAAACAGACTACTCTGGAAAAACTACAACCCCTCCTAGTTTTATAGCTCAGCATGATGTTATATGATATGGAATATCTCTTTAGTCATTTTGGATCAGCTATCCTGTCTTTATATTCTCCAAATCTTTTGTCTACTCCCAGCCTATTTACTCTATAGGCAGAGTGAAAAATAGAAAAGGTCTTGATGCTGTGAAAGCATTGTTCAGTAAGAGTTAAGACACTGGTATTATAAAAATAGATCCAATAACCATCAACAAATGGGCTTCTGTGGAAAAACTGTCCCTTTTCCAACCAAACTCTGTACATTGATACAGCATTCAATCAACATGAAATAATAAAACACATGCTGGGTAATACAGTCCTATCAAACATAGTAATCAACATCTGAAAAAGTGCCTCAGGAGACAACACACACCTTTCTCATAAAAACATCAGGTACCTTCAGCTTGAAGTTGGGATAACTAAAGAAGGACACTGACAAAGACCTATATATAGCAAGAAAACAGTATATTTTTGTATATCCAGAGAAACAGAAAGTCACACAAGAGGGAACAAGAATACTAATGACTGATGAATGCGCAACAGATAACTGCACAAAAGTAAGCAACCTAATTGAACCGTATACTAGATGGGACTTAACTAATCTTTCTCCATTTAAACAGGTGAAAATTAAGTAAGCAAATATTTTGTAAGGTCATTGATGTGGATTCCCACAGTCCAGGAAAGGAATGGATTCACCAGAATAGGTTTTAAGAAGAAATATAGGATGCTTGACCAAAAGAATAAAACGTTCATCTTTCCCCTGATTATAGAGAAGGTGAAGGAAAGTTCTGATTGGGGATTAGAGCTGCCTGCAATATTCCAAGTAACTGATTATAAGAGTGGTTATATATCATTAAACTTGTGCCAAATGTCAACATTAATATTTTATGTTATTAACAACTTGAAATTTTAAGTGCATCACAATTTTAAAATAATCTTCTATGCAAAAGTGCAAATAGACAAAATTTTAACCAGTTCAGACATGGTTTGGGATTAAAATGTTGACTAAAGAATCTTACAGTAGGATTTGAAAGACTGTAAACAAATATTTGTATTCACTATGACATACTAGCACAGGCAGAAAAATGTGGAGGCTATGCCACAATCATTGTTGAGTGCAGTCTTGAACCATATACTACAACACAACGTCTTTTAAATTTCGAATGTGTCTAGGGAGCAAATATTTGGCTAGGCCTGTGCTCTGCAGTAGAAAATAACTATAATTTCTACAGCACACTGTTTCTCTAGATGTCTCAGTTAATGTTTCCTATTTTTGAGAGTTGTTCTTTCACAGTAAATGATGCAGTGTAGTGATTAGCTCAGACTGACACAGTATATCTGTTTACAATCTGACAGCTGCAAAGAGATATGCAAAGTAATACAATTTTGTAAAATACGGCTTCGTGGGCACCTGGCAACAAACCAAATTTAGCTCACTACAGTCCAAGTGTTTTCACTACTGATATTGCACTAGTCTGGGCCACAACTTTCACATAGCTAAGCTTTAAAATTCAATGTAGCCAAGAGCTCCTAGAGTTAAAGGAAGAACAAGGTCAAACAGCCTTTAGAGACAACTTTCCTTTTTTTTTTTTTCTTTTTTGAATGCAACCCTCAGGATCAGCTGAAAAATTATGAAATGATGATTCTGCTAATTTATGTCAAGCTACTGTCTATAAGTAGACACTTAAATACAAAACTTGTTTTTCTGTCCCACTAGATTTTAATATGTTTTTAATACAAGAAGTTGAACCTTTCTCTTGATACCTCACTTTCCTTTTCTTATAGTTACAGTTAAATATTGTTAAATAGAAATTTCTAATAGTTCTTTCTAACCTCATACTAAAGGTTAAAAATGTGGAAAGACTAAGTCATTACATATTACTTGAGTAAACTTTAACCAAATTACTTGAAATAGAAATCTTCCGTACTGATTTAACTTATTTTGATATTCACATAGCTTTGTACAAATGAATTGACAGTATAATTATTCTAATGTTAACATACTATTTTCTCTTTTAACCTTAGCCTAGATTAAAAAATAAATCCAGTTCTTCCACCAATTTTCTCAAAAATATTCTTTAACCTTCAGCTGTTCTTGACTCTCCTTGAAGAGTACTTTCTTCTACCATGCTCGTGAAGAAATAATGCATTACCATATTTGCTTCACTTATTCATATCTACATCTGCAGCCACTATCTGATACCAAAAAAAAGAAGAAATATGATAGCTAAATGGATAGGAAAAAAAGTCACTTCAAATAAAATCTTGACATGGACTATAGAATTATCATAGATAAAGAGTACTATAAAATATAATAATTAAGGAGCTCTCATAGTTATACAATTGAAAATCTGGAGATTTCAGTGACTGCTGTGTGCCTCCTCTAACACAGTGTCAGATTTGAGATTCAAACCATTTCAGGTGAATATTCAAATAACAGCTACCACTGAAACAGTTGTATCAGATATAGTCTAATCCAGTTCTCAGAAATTTACATAAGTGAAAAGAGTAACCAAGGTGTAAGCTGAAATCATTCTAAAGTTGTCCTTTCAAAATACAGTACTATCTTTACTTTCTTAAATCAAGTTATCACCTCAAGCCGTTTTCACATTTATTTTCTAACAAGCTATGGGAGTTACTTCAGGAGGTTGAAAGGGCAAATGTGGGTAAAACAAAAGTTTCTCATGCTATTTCTGCCAGACCATAAAAGCTTCTCTGAACTGTCATGAAGATACAAATAGCACCACTTAGGCTTTCTTGACAACAAGTCTTATTAAAAAAAAAATTAAAAAATTTATATCTACTTTATGGCCACAGATACTGTTTTCACATATTTTAATCTCGCACTGAGGACATAATGTGAAACAAAGAACAAGAAATCAGATTTGTTGACTGTCCTGGTTACAGAGAAGCAGTGGAGCTTAGTGCCATGTGGGCGAGACTATGTTGTTGTTCTATGCCACCTACAACATTGCTGGGAGGCATAGTGATGGAGGGAAGAAAAAGTGAGTGCATCCCTGGAAGTGAGCCACTTTGCCTCCCTCTCTCCAGCAGGAAGGTTGTTGGAATCGGCCCTACAAGAATCCGTCCTCTGCCATTGCTACCTGTCTAAGATGTGGTGTTGAAAAGTGGCACCAGTGTGGAAAGTGTCGCGTGAAACTGAAAGGAATCAAACAGAGCCAGGTGGAGCAGGGCAGAGTGGTCAAAAGCAGCAGCACTGGTAGCAGTCACATGGAATCCTGCCCAGAATCTGAGGTGGTGGTGTGACTCGACAGAGATAATCCAGCTTTCAGGGGTTTGTCCATTGTTGTTTCCCTGTGCTTGGGGATGGTGCAGGGAGCCGGCTGTGGGGAGCACCTGCCGTCTTGTTTTTTGCCTGGGGAAACCACACGGGACTGGCTGCAGGAAAGAACGACATCTTGCTTTTGTCCCAGCAGTCACACAGAACTAAGTCAAGGTGGTGAACACCTTCTGTGTGTAAACTACCTTCTCTTTTTGCATACTTTTGGTATTACTATTGCTGCTGTTACTGTGCATTTCTTATTCCATGGTTGTTTTCCTTCAGTAGATTCTCATTTCAACCCTTAGCACCTACCTTGTCCCTTTCTTACCTGAAGGGGCTGAGGGGAAGGGGAGTGGCTTTTTTGGAGTTTCATTTCCAGCTGGTATTAAACCACCACATTAGCTTACCTCGATTCTAAGCACATTATATTGTGTTTTAAAAACACAGTTTTGTCTAGTAGAAGAACATGAACATTTAATCATACTGAGGAAAGGGGTGAAAAATAAACTAAAAAAATGGGAACTGTGTTTATACACATTTATTTGAACCTAACATTACATCATAACTTCTGTTCTGATTGTCTGTCTCACTATAATGTGAAATTTAGTTATTTTATTTCCCTTCCCATTTCTTTTAGTGGTATATCTTCCTTTGGCAAACAAAACAAAACAGGATTTGTTTGGTCTATTTTCTCAGCTCTGCCAGAAAGAAAGATTTCTCCCATTTCAATTAGGTTTGGTTGTTTTGGTGGCTTTTTTTTTTTTTTTTTTTTTTTTTTGGGTGGAGAGGGTAGGGGAAGTTTTGCATTTCTGGAGTTGTTTTTTTGTTTTGTTTTGGTTTTTTTTTTTCAAGTATATCTATTTAAATGTAATATGTTGCACTTTTTAGACAACCATTCTTGGCTAACATGCCTGTCTTCTTACTTAGAGTGTTTCATATGACATCAGCTTCTGCCTGCATACTTCTGCCAGGCATACTTCATTTATACTGAAAGGTTGTCTCAAGCATATAGACATTAAAAATCTCATAGCATCATCTTACTGGCAGTTCCCATTAACTCAACAGCTGTGTAGTTTATAATACATCACCACTATTTTAGTAGAGATTTGGTAAAAAGAAGACTATATTACCTTAAATAGACATCAGCATACAATAACTTTATCATTTAGCTCCTGGTATATATAATTCTTGTGAATGTAAAGAAATAATAAGTTTAGGGAAGGTGAATGGCTATTAAAACTCATATGCTTAGATGTGTAAAATAAATCTAGAAGTTAAATTCCATATTAAGAAACGATGAGACTCTAGTCTAGTTTCAAAGCAATTTTCAGATGCAGAAGTGTACTTTAAAGTACATTGCTTTTAAATTAAACTATCTCTTTTTAAAGTAAAAACTTTAATGGTACTGGGAAGAAAAATAATTTCTCCAGATAATATGTGAACCTCTGTGGAATTATAATAGTCAATAATACGTGGACATAAGAACTTACAAATTGGATCACAATGTTCTGTTCAGTTCAGAATTCTGACTAAAGAATGACCAGTGTTTAAAGTAAAAAATTGAGGAGGAAGGTGAGAAAAAAATGATCCTTTCTTATTTTCTCTAAGCTTCTGAGAATCAGTAGGCCACATAATTCCAGAGGTGGTGTTGCATGTAGGTCATTGCTTTTGACACTACCAATTTCCTTCATTAATTTCTTAACGCTTTCTTTAACCTTTTTATACTTACTTCTTGTTATAATGTTACAATTATTCACCCAAGTACTTTTCGTGTTGTGTTAAAAAATACTGTCTTTTGTTTTAAGCTTGCTACTTGGCAATTTTATATTGGGTTCACTGGGATTTTTTTTTTCCCAGGCTTTTCATTCCTATTCTTTATTCTATAGCTTTCTGTCTATAAAATACTTGTCACTGTCTCATTTAATGTCTTCCTACAAAGAAGTTGTTCCATATCTGTGATCATCTCGTTATTCCTCTTTTTAATTTCTTAGTTCTTTGATATAACTCTTGAAATAAAATATGCTAAACACAGATTTTAAGATATATTTCAAATTTCAGTAACAATATCTACTACTAGGAGGACAGGAAATTGCACTTTTAAAACAAAAAGCATGGTTATTTTCCTCTATCTTGTTTCACAAATGTGCTACTGCAATGAGTCACAACAGTTGTTCTTGTTTACAGAACTGCTAAAGAAGTATCATAGCCACAAAACTTGCTTTAACAATGTCTATTTGCAGTACCTCCAGCTTATTCTTTTTTAGATGCCCACCATTTTTCTGGTGAAAAGAGCAGCATGCATCCTTCAAAGCTGCGGAGTGTTATAGAAAAATCTGTGACATCTCTTCCATTGAAAATATCCATTGCAACTGATCTTCATGGAGTCACACACTGCAGAACTGAAAGTGGTATTTAGGATTTTTATTAAATAAATAAATTAATTAAAAAGGCCTATGGCCTATGGAATTTGTGGGTTAAAAGCAGTTCCAGGGCCAAGTTCGTGGACTTCAAATGTTAAAAATATATGCTCTTCACTGACTATGTAAGAAAAGAGCCTGGTGTTTATTCATATTTTGAGTATAGGCTGCTGTAATTTTAAAACTTTTCATTGTTTCCAAAATCACATTAATGTGTTCAGAATTAAATTTGCTGAACAATTGCATTGATAGGATAGTGCACTACAAAACAAGAGACCACCCTGGCTTGGAAAAAAAAAAAAAAAAAAAGAAGAAGCAGAATGGCTATGGAAAGGCATATCAAGGACTACAAAAATTTGCTCAGTCATGCAAAAACTCAGTAAGGAAGGCTAAGGTTCAGCTAGAACTGAAAGTGGCCAAAGATGTTAAGTACAGTAAGAAAGGATCCTTCATAGCAGTAAGCTGAAACACAGGAAAGACTTGGACTTTCTAGGTGTCCTTATTTCCTAAATAGTAAACAAGAGCTACTCAACATTCATATTTCATATAAACAAAGACAAGAGAGAAAACCAAACTATTGCACCATATCTGGGATCTTTATATCAAATTACGTGAGGAAGATATAAATAAGGATAGTATTATGCACTTGGAAATAAACTTATACATTAATATTTCAGTTCATTAAGGCTCATTAAACTTAAGTATTTTCAAAATTTAAGCAAGAAAGCCTCAAATTATTTAAAATTTGCAGAACTTATTTCTGTCCATTTTGTTGGAAATATTCAAAGAATTCTGTCTCCATTGAAAGCTTTGCATGTTGAATGTCACATACCAAATATAGAGTATCTCTAAAATATATTATTTAGCAAACACTTGAAAAACTTTTTCCGAAAATAATATAACCAATGTTTCAGTGGTTTGCAAACCTTTCAAGGTATGTGTGAAACAGTTGAAAATGGCTGAATTTATCTCCAGACTGGCATCAATGAAAGGACTGTGTTACTTTAAACTTTATTGAAAAATGCAGTTTAGGTTAAACATCTTGCATAGTAATATGTGTCTTCTGTTACACAGCAGTCACCAATCAATAATAGTGCATCTGAATTTTCTGTAAAAATAAAATATTCGTCTACTCCTGACTCTACACATTCATGTTCTCATGTTTCATTAAAGAAAATAATGAAATTTTTCCCCCAGAAATTGCTTCCATGATACTACTAAGTTACAGAACTTACTGTCTCAAAACACAGTGGTGTATATACTAATATATTTTATCTTTTACTCACATTCTGAATGTCAGCAATAAAATATTTTGTTGTGATTATTCATTGTATTTTTCGATTTATTTCAAGTGCGCTTCTGTTGCACTGCTGGTGGTCAAATTTTGAAAAGAACAGAATTGCATAAGAATGGAGCAACATAAGAATTAAAAACTCTCTACCTAAACTTTGGTCAAGTTTTCTTTATAGATAGAGCACATTTGCTCTTTTCAAAGTTATGTTTCAACAATAGTATCCTCAGGTAGCCACCTTCATTCCCAATTTCTGCTGATTTTTTTATCCTGTCAAAAACTGCACATGACAGTCATATTTGTGGATCAATATAACATGCTGTGAAGCTGATGGCTTTGCTTATTTTTAACATTGTGGCTCCCATTGAATGAGTAATGAGAACGACTGGGCAAGAAAGTGAAAATAATTGAGACTGGATTTTTCAGAGTAGCTTTGCAGCTGGCCAGAGGTATAAAAGGGAGACTTAGAAAAGTGACTCTGCATATATTTTGAGTAAAGAAACGACCAAAACAACAGCTCTTCACCCACACTCTGTTCAGCTGTCTTCCAGATTTAAATCTTTCTGTTTTCCCTCTTGAAGCTGTTTCATTACTTTTTCATTCTTCTCTGCCACATATTTATGTTTCTTCAAATTTAATAGTTTTTATTCTGTAAATCCCTTTCCTCAAAATGCATGTCTTCTTTACAGTCTCCTCCGGAGCCCTTTGTTTTCTGTTTTACCCTCTCATTTTCACTGTTGCCCTGGTGCTTTCTTGTCTTTCTCCACTCACTCCTTTCTCTGGTACTATAAGCACTGCTATCGGGTTTTGGTGTTGTCATCTCAGTTTCGCTATTTGGTCTCTCTCCACCTATGATAAAGACTCAAAATACAGAGAAAGCTCCTCACTGATTACTCAGAAAACAGGGAAAGCAATATCTTCATGCTGGCAGAGCTAAAAACATAAAGCTGAAAAGTTCTCTGCTGCCTCAGTGAGCTGTTAGAAGAAGCATCCACTTTATATCCCTTTCAGGCTTTGGTTGCATCTTTTCTCCTCTATCCGTTCAAACAGTAAGCTGCCTTTTAGAGGTAGCAGCAGTCACAGTAGTAGATGGTGTATGTTATGAACTGATTAGAAGTACATGTTTTTATTCAGAGCAGTTTAAAGTGGTCACCTAACTTACCAGGTTGCAGTGTCAGAAAAAAATTGAAGGTTGCTAAAAATATATTTATATGCCACTCATTATATGCCTGTCTTCTTGCATGGACATGTGTTGTAAGCATAATCTTGGAGAGCACAGAGATTACATTTGGTCTAATGAAATCTGACTGACATGGAAAAGATTGCCATTCAGTAGCTGTCCTCCATGTTTCAAATTTGGAGACTTTAATATAGCTCTGAAAAGAAGACAGAAAATTTGTAGAAATTCATCTGCTATATGTTATCAATATATGATGATCTCCCTTGAATAAGTGCACTAGTGTCTCTTCTATTAGTTTATAATTCACAGAGCTGAAAGTGTTTTGGGAAGTGTCTTCTGATATTCAGAAGATAAATATCTTGTAATGAATAGCTATCACATGTAGCAAAAAAAAAAAAAAAAACCAAGAAAAAACCAAACAACCCCAAGATATTATAGGCTACATATAGTTATAGCAACAATAGAAACAACTAGATGATGATGCAATGGTTGGTTAAACACAATCCTGCATTTCAAATACTAGCTTTTTTTGAATATGTGAACATTTTCCTGAGTATGACAATAATGCCTGAACTTCCTTCATGCAACCATTATCTAATAGACTTTCTTCCTCTTTCAAACACACTGAACAAGGGCTTTATAACCAAAAATTAGCACATGAACTTTTCTTATAGTTCAAAATATATTCATTTTATTCTTTGAATTTTCTTGCAATGTTACAGATAGTTTCTCCAACATTTTGGAACTGCAATGATAATGCAGTTTACTACAATACACTGTAAGAGTGAAACAAACCAAAATTTGTCCTTGCACTGACTGACTCCAACGTTGGCCAGCAGAGAGTGACAATGCTCCTTGTTTTTTGCTCTTCCTGGTTATGGTATGTGGACTGCAGACAGGAGATTATATTTCTCAGCTGTTTCCCCTTACCTCTGCATCCTTCCACTCAAGGAGAAAGAAACACAGAAATCCTCCCCAGATGCTGTCACTGCATCACTATCATGTCTCCATGACTTCTGCCACTGCAGATACCACTGTCAGTACTAGTCACATGGAAACAGAGCTGTCACACACAGGGGAAAGCAGCTCTGGGATGTGGCTGGTTGTGATGTTCTATGAACCCCACACACCATTTTCTGGTTGAGCAATAGCCACATACTACATGCATGTATGGCATCTGAAGAATATGAATAAAAACTTTTAATGCAGCCAAGCTTATAAACATGATCACTCCCAAAAGACAAATTTTTAGTTTTGGCTTCACGTGAGCAAGTAAAATTAAGATAAAACAGAAGGTGAAGTGAACAAAGAGATTTAAATTTTTGTAATAAGACAGCTAATAAATCTGTTTTCTTCGTCCTCACTCGTACAGTAAATCCACTGAGTACAACATTTTCTTTTAGGTACTTCCTGAAGAACAAAGTAAACAAGATAGTACAAAAGGTTTTAGACAGATTGTAGAAAAATAATTTATTGAAATTTTTGGTTGTGTTTTATCACATAAGATGCAACAGTTGGTTTTCATACCTTGATAAATATCAAATTAAATACAGTATTCAGAATGCTGCCTTTTTATGATGGCAACTTATTATTTGTTAAAGGAAAATTGCTCTGTTGCACTGTTATTTATTCTATTAAAAATTGCATACTGAATTGCATTATAAGAGTAGTAGTTGAGAAATTAAATCTTAAACTTAAATCTGACCCTTTGAACAAGCATCTTTTTTTCCTTTTCAAGGTTCCATTTTAGAAGTTCAGATCAATCTAATTTCCATCTTGTAAGATAACAATTATGATACTTAGCCAATGTATATAATTTTTCATCTTGCATCAGTAATTAATCCTACCAGCATTCTGTTACAGAGTTTTAAGCATTATTACCAACATTTTATTAGTGAAGATAACAATTACTTATACAGACAAGGCTTTATTTTATTTCTGAGTACTCTTGTATTCTTTATTGTCAAATTTATGTAGCTTGTAGTACCATTCCTATGATGAAGACAGGCATGCAATAAATGTGAGGGAAAATAAAGAGAGGCTTTTAAAATACATTAATGGCAGTAGACAGTGTAGAAATATCATTGGCCTGTTACAGGATGAGGATGGTCACCCCACAAACAGGGATAGAGCCAAGGCAGAGGTATTTAACATATTTTTTGCCTCTGTCTTCAAAACAGATTACAGACCAAGTGGGTCTCAGGGCCCTGAGCTGAAGGACTGTAACTGCAAGTATGATCAACTCCCAGTCAACCCTGAAATTGTGTTGGATCTGCTGCTCCAGCTGGATCCCTACAAATCTATGGGGCCTTATGGGATTCATCTCAGAATCCTCAAAGAGCAAGATGATGTCATTACAAAGCTTCTCTCAATGATTCTTGGGTGGTCTTAGGAATCTGGAGAGGTTCCAGCTGACTAGAATCTAGTGAATGTTGCCCTAATTTTCAAGAAAGGCAAGAAGGAGGACCCTGGAAACTACAGGCCTGTCAGTCTCACTTCTGTGCCTGGTAAATTTTTGGAGAAGAGTATTCTGGGAGGTATTGAAAACCACTAAAAGACAACACAGTCGTTGATCACAGCCAGCCTGACTTCATGAGAGGAAAGTCGTGTTTATCAAACCTGATTTTACCTGACAAGGTAACCCACCTAGCTGATCAAGGGAAGCCAGTTGATGTCATCTCTTTGGATTTCAGTAAAGCTTTCAATACGGTCTCTCACAGGATCCTTCTGGACAAATTGTCCAGCACACAGCTGGATAAATACATCATGTGCTGGGTGAGCAATTGGCTCATGGGTTGAGCACAGAGGGTAATAGTGAATGGGGTAACATCAGACTGGTGACCTGTCACTATTGGGGTTCCACAGGGCTCCATCTTGTGCCCTCTGCTCTTCAGCATCTTCATAAATGACTTGGATGCAGGACTGGAAGGGATACTGAGCAAGTTTGCAGATGACATAAAACTGGGATGAGCTGTTGACTCCCTCAAAGGCAGAGAGCGTCTGCAGAGAGACCTCGTCAGATTAGAGGGCTGGGCAATCACCAACCATATGAAGTTCAACAAGGGAAAGTGCCAGATTCTGCACCTGGGATGGGACAACCCTGGATGTTTGTATAGACTCAGGAATGAAATGTTGGAAAGTCGTGCCACAGAAAGGGACTTGGGGGTCCTGGTCATTGGCAAGTTGAATATGAGCCAGCAGTGCCCTGGCAGCCAGGAGGGCCAACCGTGTCATGGGGGGCATCAGGCAAAGCATGCCAGCCGGGCAAGGGAGAGGATTGTCCCCCTCTGCTCTGCACTGAGGTGGCTTCACCTCGAATATTATGTGCAATTTTGAGCATCACAATATAAGAAAGTTATTAAGCTATTAGAGAGTGTCCAAAGGATGGCAACAGAGATGGTGAAGGGCCTGAGAATAAGCTGTATGAGGAGCAGCTGAGGTTGCTTGGTCTGTTCAGCCTGGAGAAGAGGAGACTGAGGAGAAACCCCATTGCAGTTACAACTTCCTCGTGAGGGGAAGAGGAGGGGCAGGCACTGATCTTTTCTCTGTGGTCACAGTGACTGTATCTGAGGGAATGGCCTGAAGTTGTCAGGGGAGGTTTAGGTTGGATATTAGAAAGAGGTTCTTCACCCAGAGGGTAGTTGGGCACTGGATTAGGCTCCCCAGGGAAGTAGCCACAGCCCCAAGCCTGACAGAGTTCAAGAAGCACCCGGATGATACTCTCAGGAACATGGTGTGACTCTCGGGAGTGCTCCTGTGAAGGGCTGAGTGTTGGACTTGATGATCCTTGTAGGTGCCATGAGTTATAATCAGCAAATTATCTTGTGGTTGATGCACTTTTGGAAATCACGGAACATGAAGTTTAAGTGCTTTAGCTCAGAAGAGAATTGCGAACTTCTAAGCTGTGAAGTATTCCAGAAGAAATTTGAATGCTGTATGACATGTGCTCACTGCTGCTGAAAATAGTTAAAACTGATTTTTTTAAAATGAGATGTGATTTAGCCCAGGGGGCCATAAAATCCTGTATGCATCCTTGGGGAGGGGAAAAAATAGCCAAAAAAACCCCAACCAAACAAAAAACCACTGAAAACAAACAAACATCACATCAAAGCAAAAACAACACAAACCTCACATCTTTTTAATCTCAAATTGAATCCCTAAACTCTTGAACATTATTAGCCATACTTCCATACAACTGTCTTCATTAATAAAATCCTATTAATCATCATAATTTGTCTCATAAATTGTCAGAAAACTAACAGAATTTAGCTAAAATTTTCAAAGCACTTTGATGTTAATATGAGGAGCACCACATAAAATTCCAGAAGATATAAATATTGGAGAGCATGCTTACTTAGAACCACATCAATAATTATTTTCCTTTTAAAGGTTTCTTCTGAATGACTTAACATTTTTTTCATTAACTTTCAGTTCCAGAGCAGTATCACAAGCGTATGTTTTGGCCATAACTACAATGTAGTTTATGAAATCTGTGAATTTTTCCTGATACTATTTTTGTTCACAAAATGTCTTTGGTCCTCCTACCACTGATGTCAGTTTTTGCTACTAGGGCTACACAGAGATTTTAAAGTTAATTAGGGATAAGTTTGAAACAAAGTAGATGGCCCTAAATCTTCTGAAATTATAAAAACCCCAGCAAAACAAACACACAGATATTGCTATAATTGAATAAGGACACAGAAGACAATCAAACAGGTAGGTATTCCAGAGGGAAAAATATAAAAAAAGGAAAACAACAAAGCTAAAAGTAGTTATACACCTCAACCTGTATTCACAGCTGCTACCATTTTCCTTTCAGCATGTTTTCATAGTTTTTCTACTCCTTAGAAGTTTCTCTTACTCAAAATTCATATAGATATTGCCAAGTGATAAAGATGCCTCATCTCATGAGGGGTATAAAGAGCCTAAAATATTTCCTTTGATAGAAGTGTTGTTTGAATTGAACTACCATACTGTAATGTAGGGAGATAAGCAGCTAAATAAAAAATTATGTGGTTGCAAACAGTTCACAGTTATAGAACCTGAAAAATCAGCTGCATTGCAGGTGGTTAAAATACTTTATTAGTCTCACAAAGTTCATCTAGGTCTGTCTACTCATAATCTTTGGATCTGACACATATTAAGATACTGACTGACTGTCTCTGCATTTCTCTATGGGAACTGAAGTTTTCAAATTTTTGTCATATTTGTCCTATCTTAAAAGATTATATTTTCTCTCTTATTCAGGAAAAGTACTGTAGAGTCTCAAGATTTATTTTTTGAGTCAATATAACAAATACATTTTGTTCCATTATTCCCTAGATGGGGATTTGTTCCTACTACTCTATTCTAATTCTTAATCTGCTAACCTGCAAAACTGGGAGGTAATCCATTCTGGGTTAATTAGTTTTGGATCCATTTACTTAAAATGTATACCAGAATATGCTGAAAATCAATTATCTAACAGGCAATCCCCATTGTTATCACATTTCACATAAAGAATGTATAACAGTGAGGATTTCACAGAAAAAAAAAAAAATCATTCCCTCTCTTCAAAAATGCATCTCATCCTGCAATTTAAGTAACACTGTGGGAATTTCTGCTCAGTGTTTTGATGACTAGAATACACAATTAACTTATGTGTTGGTTAATATTTCTGTCTTTAAGAACCTTGTTCTTATTTCTCCTCAGTTTGCCATGTCTGAATTTAATTTAGTGCTGCTCTTGAATATTATCTCAATTATGGAACCAAAATAACTTAAACTAACCTCATGAATGCAAATGTTTTAGGCAGAAGTATTCACGACAAGTATACAGAAACCCTATAACACACAGATGTGCTGCTAAGACTATGCTTTAATTTGGACCTATTGAAGACAGACAAGAGGAGGACTACCAAGATGGTCAGAGGGCTGGAGTGTCTATGAACACAGGCTGGGAGACTTGGAATTGTTCAGTCTGGAGAAGAGAAGCTTTTGAGGAGACATTAGAGCAGCCTGCCAGTACCTAAAGGGGGGCCTACAAGAAAGCTGGAGAAGGTTTTTTGACAGGGGCGTGTAGTGATAGGACAATGGATATGGCTTCAAACTGAAAGAGGGCAGGTTTAGATTAGATATTAGGAAGAAATTCTTTACTTTGCAGGTGGTGAGGAGGAACAGGTTGTCCAGGAAAGTTGTGGATGTCACATCCCTGGCAGTGTTTGAGGTCAGGCTGGATGGGCTTTGGTCTAGTGGAAGATGTCCCGGCAGTGAGGTTGGAACTAGATGATCTTTAAGGTTATTTCCAACTCAAACCATCATATGATTCTATGAATTTCCAGCTCTATTTACTTTATAGAGACTTTATTAAAATGTGTGTTTTTTCCAGTCACATAAGCAGAGTCAGTATTCAACAGATACTCTTCTAAGTCCACTTTCTTCCTTCTTTGGAAAATCAAATAAGTATAAAATATACCTACTGAAGTAGGTAAGTTCTTAGGATAATTACATTTAAACATGCAGAAATTGTGGTAAGACCACATGTCACAGAAAACATGAATAGAGATTGATTTTTAATTTTTTCTATAAGCATACTTTTTAGCATTTTAAGAAATTATAATTAGAATGTTCAAACCCAATCACCTCCCAGCAATTTTTTTAAAACTTATTTCATATTGCAGAAAGTAAAATATTTTATATGAATTAGAATTCAACTATTAGTCAAAATTATTCACATGGCACTGATCTGGATTAATTTTTTTCTGTTACTGTGCAGTTCTGTGAATACGCATGCTGGTATATGTGTGGCTGGGAGTAAGAAGGCAGAATAAACAGGAAGGGATGCAGAGGGTGGGACACGGTTTCAGTCTTTACCACACTGTGATACACTTATCTATTGACCCACTGGTGGCTGTCTGAGACAAGAGACTGGACAGTAGCAACCAATGTTCTTATCCATTATGGGCCATTCTTGCGATCCAATGTAGTGCATATGACTGTGGTTAAAAAGCAATCTCAACATTTGGACAGACTAGAAGGCACACTCCATGAGATTTTTCATTTTAACAATTTTTCTTTGAAAATCCTTGAATTTTACCCATACTTATCTGGTACTCTTAGGTATACTAACCTTATATATATATAATATATATTATAGCATATGTTGTATTCTTTTTATCCACTGTACCTCAAACAAGAATTCTGTCCAATAAATTTTTTTAAAAAAATGAGGTCTGAATTTTACTGGGCCTATGTTTATAAAGTGTCAACTATTTTCAGAAATAATTCTCTAGTCTGTATGGTATATTCTACCTACGTTTTCTTAACATTAATGGAAGCAGGAATAAGTAAAACCTCTATGATAATAGTTCAACCTTAAGGTCATCCTGAAAAAAGACTGTTCTTTTAAAAAAGTAAATTCTGAGACACTTCAGTTATTTAGCACTTTCACAGTTCAGGTCTACTTGGCTATGTTTTAAGTAAACTGTCTCTAGTGCATTCCAGCAAAATTTCTATAAAAATAAAAATAAAAAACCAATGAATTTGCTTAATTTTCCACTAAATGTAGTTTGGAGGGGTTTCTTGTATTCTGTTGGCTTCAGTTGAGTCAATTCCTACTTACAGTCATGTCCTAAGCCAGAATTCATCCTGCTATCTCTTCAAAAGAGAAACTGAAAATGTCTGTTCATATGATATTTCCCTGCCAAAGTGATTGATAGACCATACTGCCAAATATTTTAGTAGAGATTTTTATGTTTGTTATTTTCCCTCAGCTTAGTTTTATAGCATATGGCTATATACAGATAGAGTAACACAGTCTATGACTTTGAACTCAAGAGAAACCAAGCCAACATCTTGAGATGCTGGGAAACAGCATACTTAAGACCAAATGAAAGCGATTCAGGAAAATAGAGGGAGTGTTAAACATAAAATGTTCCTTTAAAGAAAACATGAAAACAACAGTAGAGGACTATATCTTTCTGAATGTTTCTGAAAGGTGCAGACACCTTGTTTGTTTTTGTTTTTGAATGAAAGTCTAGTCTTTGCTTCTGCAGCTCTCCAATATGAAAACATATATATATATAGCTTTGATTTTATTTTTTTTTAATAATTTGTAGAATCTGTCAGCATTGTGAAGGGTAACAGTTCAATAGCAAGCATTTTCTCCATACTTTCAGAAAATAAGCATTACCACACAGGAAGAATGCTTGTGAAATATCTTCAATGGTTTCTAACTGTAGGGATGCAAAACATCACAGCAGCTTAGGCTAGCCATTCTTAGGATTTGAAAGTTGCTAAAAGATATCTGTATGTAAAGTGATACAGTTGTAACAACCGTACCTTGATGAGCAGCACAAAGAAGAACTAAGCACATCTGGTCTGGTTGCTGAAATAATTTTCAGCTCTGCTGTTGAATTCCTTTTGTCCATGATCTACATATTTAATGCAGTTTTTGTCTTGGTATATGATATTGTTATTGACAACTCCTATAGTCTGATGAGGTACTACATCCATTAACTGAAAAAAGGAAAGAAACTATCCATAGTGTCTCTGGTTATTTATGGAATGTTCAGCTTTCTCCTCAAACTAGATCTTAAACCTGAACTAGCGAGCCTTGGGACTGGAAACTATATAGCTACATTACATACACCACTGAGCCAGCTAATTAGACTTCATACAGTGCCACACTAATGTATCAGAGAATTAAACTGCTGTTGGAAACAGATCTAGACCTCCATGGATCTAAAATGTTGGTCTGATCTCATTCATTCTATACCAAGATAGCAAATATAGATTGTATATTGGCATACGGCAACTCATATGTGCCATGAAACTTAAAGAGTTAAAAGGACTAGAACTTATGGGATGTACACTGGTATTTATTGAGATAATATTTACAAAAGTATAAGCAGTATTTTTTTTCCCCTGAGATTCTTCTGAAGACCAGAGAAAAGTTTTTTGGAAACCAAAGAGGATATTTTTCAGCTTCATACAAAACTTGTCATTTTGTAAGAAAGAGAAGGAAAAAGAAGATAATTTCTTTTTTCGCTTTTACAGGTTGAAAGATTGCTACAATTCAGAGGATATAGAGAGAACTGCACTGTTAAGCCTAGTATGAATAAAAATTCTCAAGTATCCTGTCAAGCAGGACACTTATGAATGTCCGTGGTTACAGTAGTTGCACTGCACTTAGATGTCTCCCTCCCTTCTATTATTCCAGTAAACAGGAATTTGACTCATGTTCAGGTTCATATGGAGATCTTCACTAATAGGCCAATGTGAGTATTTGAGAATTTTAAATTAGCACTGATCTTTTATTTATGAATGAAATGGTCAATTTCTAGGCATAACTTTTGGCAGAAACCTGAACGATATTTATGCACAAATTTAAACCTTTTGGTATCTCCATCATTGTGCCAGTTTTACATTCTAATTCTACCAGATCCTAACCTACATGGCTAGATCTTTAGTATCAGTCTCTTATATCAGGCACTGAATTGTTTTGAGTAAGGGAAGTCTTTCCATTCTGCACTTATACAGGTAATACTTTCAGAAAGTGTACCTTTAAAATGCCTGTCTGAGTACAAGTCAGGGTGTTCTCTAATAAACACAAGGCACAAAAATATTATTTAATGCTGATATTTCTCTTTAGATTTATAGTTAGACAGGTTTAGGAATCTTATTTAGTCTCCAGCAAATACAAGGTGTTAATTCCATATATGTTACTCAAATGGATTATAAAATTTCTCAGAAAACATTTATAAAACTTTAGCAATTTTTTCCTAAGGGCATGCTGAGAAGAAAGATCTTTGAAGACTACAGTAAGCTAAAAACACATATCTTCAGGTAGAAAATGGTAATAAAAAGATTTATCACTAAAACTGAAAATCTTCATCTTGCTGTATTTCTTGTTCTGTTTAGAAAGCTGCTTTACAGATCAGGTTCACTTCAGCTCTGACAACAGCAACAACAAAAATATTCCCACTGAAATGGAAAATAAGTACTACTATTGTGTGTGGGGGTTTTGTTATTTTCGCGGGGGGGGGGGGGGGGGGGGGGGGGGGGGGGGGGGGGGGGGGGGGGGGGG
>JAWWEU010000111.1:95030804-95058675 GCA_035583155.1 Acropternis orthonyx | reverse complement strand
GGGGGTTTTTTTTTTTTGTGGGCCCCCCCCCCCCCCCCCCCCCTTTTTTTTTTTTTTTGGTGACAGACTGATGGTTTTGAAATAGCATCTGAAGGTCATGTGCTTTAGCTATGCAGCAGATTCATCTATTCAACAAAACAGCTAAAAAGGCTGTTTGAAACCTGCATAATATAGGCAGGTCAAGGGTAGACAGAATAAGAAAGGAGAGTTTTAACCAATGAGATTGTTATTAATAGGCTCATTATGCAGATCTTTCCCTCAGCAGAACTTTGTTCCTGAGTATTGAAATTCTCAGCTACACATGCATGTAGGATTTTTTGCTCACACATGTCTTCTGAAGATTACAAAATGTCTTTGATGCATGTTGGTTAATATTTTCACCAGTCTGATTCTTCTTGATCACATGTGTAAATCTATTTACATATCTTAATTCCTTCATACTTAAATATAATTTATCTTTATTTATTTCCTTTTGAGTTTATTTTTTTATATAAAGGAAATTTTTCTTTTATTTTTGTTTCTGTTAGAGTCAGTGTAAACTCTCTACAATATATCCCAGGGTATCAGTCTTCGGTAAACTTGACTATATTACTACAGAAGGAGCAACCTAGTAACTGATTTGCTACCTAATAATTTTATCAAAGTTAATTTAAAAAAGGATTCTTTCTCTTTTACACCATTTTATCTGAGAGCTAAAGTCTGAAAGTGGCAAAATTTCCTTCTGAAGGTCTTCAATAGACTCTCTTCATCAAGTACCCAGGCAAGATAATAATTTACTGCAGGAGTAAAAATTTAGTAAGTGAAACAGGCTAGATCCCAGCTCCCTGTGGCTGCCTTAAATACCTCTTCAGTCAGCAGGTGATCTTGCAGCAGCAGCAGTTTCTTACTCTGCTGGTTACACTGAACAGTTCCAATTAAGAAGGAAGATTATCCTCTGCATGGGAGCTGGTGACAGCTTAAATATCAGAATTGTCAGGCTGGTCACACACACACAAAAAAAATTAACTGTGAAGATGAAAAGCACTGGCCTGATTGCACTCCAGCCAAGAAAAGGTAAATGGCTACCTAGGGTGATTAGCAAAAAGTGGTTCTGAAGGTAGGAGGTTGTCATGGAAGACATTTGGCATGTGTTTTAAATCTATGCCTGTGTATATCCCTTGACATGAGAACGTTGTGGTTGGTCCTTAGACGTATCTAAGAACCCCTTACACAAATTCTGCAGCAGAAAAAGGAGGATGCCTGGTCATTATGCCCAGTCTCCATTTACTTCTACCACCACAGTAAAACGTACAGTAGCCATTTGACTTGATTTTAGATGCTTGGTTAAGACATCAGACCACCCTTAGGTATTTACTTAATCAATAATAAGCAAAACAGGGGTTCTTCAAAGAGCAAGTTGACTTGCTTATAACTGGAGTAGCTTAATATATCTTTCTCTCTCTGATGATCACGGAAAGACTGTGAGGTAGATGCCTTGATGACTAAAACTGGCAAGGGGAATCCAGGCCTAACTGGATTCCTTTATGCTGACATAAAGCTATTGATCTACTACACCATTATCTTGGTTTTCCAGAAATCATATGATGATATATCAAATGTATGGACTACAGGAAAAAAAAAATATTAAAAAAAATCATGTTTTTATGGACATAATCTAAACAGATCCTTAAGCCTACAAAATACCATTCCAATTTTTCTTTTTCTGTTTAGTTATAGAGGGAAACAAAAGTAACTGGAAGAACTCTGTGCCTCTCCATGCTATGCCAAGCTACACTTAGTTTTATGCATTGCCTCAGTTCCTCAAAGAAGCAATATTACTCACATTGAAGTCAGTGGGAGTTCATATCTTTAGAAAGTAAAACTGAGTTTATATAAATGGAAATCTGAAGTGCCTGATGATATTGTAGTGTTTTATATATATATATATTTCCCACTATATATATATATTTAGTGAGAAATTCAAATCTGGATATATCAATTTATTGATTACATCAAAATGAGAATTCTTAGCTTTTTCATTGTGCTCAATATGCATTATTCACCTTACTTATCAGGTATTCTGTTTCCATAATGACTGGCAGAAATCTTTTACTCATCTTTTTCTGTTGAGTTCTTTATGAAGTGAAGATAAATCTAAATAACTTTTTTTTTCAGTTACATTGATGCCATGAGATATGTGTTAGTTGTATGCCCCTTTAGCAGGGGTCCTTTATTTCTGTCCACTGTTTTCTGCTGATTCCTTTCCTTGCTGCACAACATATATGTAGAGAATTTCATTGAACATGAAAGATTTATTGTTATGAGAATTTATAAATCTGATGTGTCCTTAATGTGCTGTATCTGCTACACTTTGACATACCATTAATGAGAGAACTTGAGAGTAACTGGAGAACTGGAGAATCTCACAGCCCATGGCTTGGACAGGTGCTCTCTTTGCTGGGTTAAAAACCGTCTGGGCCCAGAGAGTGCTGGTGAATGGCACCACATCCACTTGCTGACCCATCACTAGTTGAACTTCCCAAAGCTCAGTATTGGGGCCAGTCCTGTTTAATATCTTTGTTGATGATTTGGACGAAAGCAAGTGCACCCTCAGTAAATATGCAGATAACATTAAGCTAGGTGGGAGTGTTGATCTGATGGAGGGCAGAAAGACCATACAGAGGGGTCTGGAAAGGCTGGATTGATGGGCCAAGGCCATATGTATGAGGTTCAATAAGATGAAGTGCAGAGTCCTGTACTTGGGTCACAGCAACCCCACATGATGCTACAGGTTGGGTACAGAGTGGCTGGAAAGCTGACTGGCAGAAAAGGACCTGGGAGTGCTGGTCAACAGCCAGAACATGAGCCAGCAGTGTGCCCAGGTGGCCAAGAAGGCCAGCGGAATCCTTGCTTGTATCTAGAATAGTGTGTCCTTAAGAACTAGGGAAGAGATCATCTCCCTGTACTCAGCACCAATGAGGCTGCATCTCCACTACTGTGTTCAGTTCTGGGCCCCTTAATTCAAGAAAGACATTGAGGTCCTGAAGTGTGTCCAAATAAGTTAATGAAGCTGGCGAAAAGTCTAGAACACAAATCCCATTAGAAGTGGTTGAAGGAATTGGGATTGTTTATTCCAGGGAAAAGGATGCTTAGGGGAGACCCTGTAGCTCTCTCCAATTACCTGAAGAGTGACTATAGTGAGATGGAGATTGGCCTCTTCACCCAGGCAACTATGGACAGCACAAGAGGAAATGGCCTCAGGCTGCACCAGAGCAGATTCAGGTTGGACATCAGGAAGAATTTCTTCACAGCAAAGGAGGTTGTCTTAGTTTATAGACAATGTGTGGCAGGAGGCGGGACCTCTGATGGAATAAAAACCCCTCACTTGAAACTAAAAAAATTTGAAATTATGAAGCGCTCGAGTAAAGTGTAGAAATTAATAACATTTTTACTAAAACAGAGAACAAAACAGAACAAAACAACAAACAATAACAGATAAAAATGTCACCCAGAAGTCACTCTTTCACCTTCCTGTGAGGCAACAATGCAGTCTTGACATGGTCACATGGCCCTGGTGGTGGGGCGGCTGCCATGCAGAAGTGACAACAATGGGGGTGGTGGCAGTGGGAAGCGAGTAGAAGCAGTGACTGCCCTCGTAGTCTGAAGGCAGCAATGCTGACTCTGGCCAAGAAGCAGCAGCTGTGGCAGGCTGGCGCAGGGGCAATGGTAGGATGGTGAAGGACCAATCAGGTTTCATGTCAGGAGTGGGAGAGCAAAAGCAGAACTGCTGACCAGTAAAATTTTCACAATAGAAAAGTTTGTCTGGAGAGTTTCATTAAACTTCCCTTTTAGAAAATCCCCTCATCTCTTCAGTATGAGCTGGATTTACCATTCACATGATGATCTGATAACCTAGACTGATTGCCTGTTATGGACCTGAGCCTGAAAGTTTCTGTGTCCTGTTAACAGACAGAATCACTAAAGAGAGTTTGAGAGATCAGTTTGAGGAGAAAAACAAGCCTTATTTTATTGCATGATCACTATAAGATCCAGAGACCAGAATTATATAAGAGGAAAGAACAATTAAAGATAAGTAAAAAAATTAATATGTAATTTTTGTTTGCTTTTCATGGGATGGAATGTCCACTGTGGGTGAATATAATTGTACAATTATTAGCGTAGTCTACAAAAGACTTTTTGATATAGAAGAAGGTTATTTTGATACTGGGTTGAAAGATAGAAAAGTTATCATAGAACTGCTCAAATAAGGTACCTCTAAAAGTGGCCAATGAAAAACAGAATTAAAGGAGGCACAGCAGTTGTGTTAAAACAACCCATCTCCCACAGATAGTAACACATTATCAATGACAGAAGCTGTGAAGCTGCTGCACCAATTAGATGGCAAGTACCCCTAGGAAAAAGAAAATCCTAAGCAGTAAGAATTCTAAATTAATGTTTAAGTCAATTGTGGTATTGTGATGGATTTGATAAACCCCAAAAAAACTCAGATTAAGGTTTTAGTTTTAGATAGGCACAAAGCCAAATATAGCTAGGCCCCACTTTCGTGGGTCATGTGGTTAGGGACAGGTATCAGTTGACTTAAGTGACCAATGAGGTATTTCATGTCATCTGACGTCAGGTCAACTATAAATCAATGAGCAGCTCCCAGTGTCTCTCTCTTCTCCCTTTGGCCATGCTGAGAGCACCTCGCTTCTGCAGCTCAGAAAGACTAGGCCTCATAGCAGCCTTGCTGAGATTTTCCACATGAACTTCGGTTTCTGGGAAGTAAATACTTTTTGTTTGTTATTCTTTCATCTGCCAGGTGTTTTACTTGGGAAATACTGGGGTGTTTCTCTGGGGTTTTGGGTGGTGGTTACTTGTGTGTTTGTGGGGAGGACAGACTTGAGATAGAGTTGTTGTTGTTCTTAAGTTGTCTTATATCTGTACACATATATGTTATAATCTTTGTGGAAATATATGTATATAAGATTCCTATTTTGTTTTTTTTTTTCCCTCCTCATTCCTTAACTGAAACTCTGTCGCATTGGGGGATGGTTGGCATTTTGCCAAGAGGTCAAACCAAACAATAACAGGTATGGGGCATGATGTTCCATTAATTTTTTATAAAGATTGCCCAGCTCAGCAGTATCCAAATGACATTAACTATCAAATTCAAATCACAATTATTTAAAATGCATTTAAAGTCATTAGGCAAAGAAACTATTTTAAATTTTGCACTGACGGTAAATAAAATTGCACAAGATTTTAGAACTTTAGCCAGTCATGTGAAAAAAGGTTTTTAGCCCTAAAGGGATACTAAAACTAGTTCTATGTTTCACAAACATTTCCCAATTTTGACTATTGCAGTTTCAAGTGTTTGATTATATTTAAAGTACATTTTTAGTTGAAGCAAAAAGTATTTAAAAGAACCTATATATATATTATGCTTGTGCTTTTCTTTCATATGGGTAAATACATTTTTAAGTGGGTAAACAGATTTGCCTTTATACTGTAAGAATTAACATGGTTACCAAATGAATGAATTCATTACAGCCTAGAATTTCTACACTAAACATTGCCCTAGATACTCTGTTAGATTCTTCTTTCAGTGACTATAACTGACGAGGAGGATGTAATGCAAGTGACAAGGAAAACAAACATTCACAGGTAACTTTCTTTGTGTGAGCAGCTCTTTTAAACTCCAAAGGACTAGTATTCATACATAATTATGTGCATGTACTTGCAGTTACAAAAGCCTGTCTTAGACATGAGAGGAATATCATCATTGTTAGCCTGGTACTGGAAAATGTTTCATGTCCCTAATTAAGCAAACCTTCCTAAGAGTTTTCAAAGGGTACAGTTTTGAGAGAAGCAGGGGGTGGGAGGGGGTGAGGATGGGGAGAGGCAGAATATATGGGAGAACTCAGTTCCCTTTTCTTGTACAATGACTGTGTGCGTAGAAATGCCAGTCTGGTTGAATAGTTTGTAACCATAGCAACTCCAGCAGAAGACAGAGGAGAAAACAGAATAACAGAGGTCTCCTTTCTCCAGATCACTGCAATGGAAAATGAGCAAGAAGAAGAAAGACTGTAGAGACTTTTCCTGTCCCAGGAAGTTTACAATGTGAATTTCAGGAGTTATAGAGCTATTCCTTTCTATCATCTTCTGATGAGTCCTTAAAAGTTGATTCGTCAAATTCTTGTTTGTTGTTTTACTGTTTGGTTTTGTTTTGTGTGTGTGGTTTTTTGTTTTGCTTTTTATTTTAAAAAAGAACTCATATTGCAAAATAATGTAATTAAACTATTTGGATGAAGGACATAAGGTTAGAAGGGCAGAAATCATTTCATTACAGAGAATATTTATGCAAAAGGAATGTTATTCCTTTATTCCCTTTTTAAAAATTTTAGAGCCATGAGATGCAAATGTTGTTAATATCTGTTAAAAAGCTGATTTTATGAGCATTTATTCCTCCAGCTAATTTTATGGAAGGTTTTATATTTTTTTTAATTCAAGACCTTGCAACTCAAAACTTCCAATGAGAGATGGAAAAAAGTGTTGCATATCAATATCTTTTCCAGCTTTCATAGGAATGGTGAATGCCAGCTCCCAATCAACTCTATGCACCCAAAGCACACACACAGCAGACATCTGAAATCACAGAATTCCATAATGGCTGAGGTTTCAAACTATCTCTTGAGATCATCTGATCCAACCCTGCTCAAGCGGGGTCACCTATGGCAGGTTTGCCAGGACTATGTGAAGTTAGGTTTTGATACCTCCAAAGGATGGAGACTCCGAAACCTCCCTGGGCAATCTATCCCAGTGTTTGACCACTCATTAATAAGATCTTCTTCTTGACCCTTCTCTTCTGCAGGTTGAATAGTTCCAGCTATCTTAGCCTCTCCTCAGGTGATTGCTACTCCAATTTCTTAATCAACTTTTTGGCCCTGTGTTGGATTTGTTCCACTACGTACCATGTCTTTCTTGGAAGGGCAGCCCAGAACTAGACACAGCAGTTCAAATGCATCACCTGAACTGAGTGTAAAGATCAATTCACTCCACTTGCTGGCAATGACAATGCTCCTCTGGCTGCAGTCCAGGATGCCTCTGGCCTTCTTTGTCACCAGGATGCACTGCTGGCTGATTCAGCTTGCTGTCCACCACAACTTCCAGGGTTCATCTCTGAGGTATAGCTTTCTAGCCAGCTAATTCCCAGTGGGCACAGATGCTTGAGTCTACTCGTCCTTAGAGGCAGGACTTCACAATTCTCTTTGCTGAGTTTCATGAGATCCTTCTTGGCTCAGTTCTTCAGTCTGTCAAGGTCTCTGAATGGCAACACACTCATCTGGTGTGTCAGTCACTTCTTGAAGTTTTCTATTATTTATTAACTTTGCTTAGGGTGCACTCTGTCCTGGACTACATGCCCTTGATGAAAATGTCATGGAGTATTGGCACCAGAATCAAACCCAGTAACTTGCCACCAGCTGAACTCCTTGCTACTGATAATCTTCTGGGTCTGTAGTTCAGTAGTTTTTGATTCACCTCACCGTGCACTTACCTAACCTGTTCTTTTTCAGCTTGTCAATGAAGATGTCATGGGACACCATGTCCAAAGCGTTACTAAAGTTGAGGTAAACATGTCCACTGCTCTTCCCTCATCTACCAAGCTAGCCATCTCATTGTAGAAGGCTATAACATTGGTTAAGCATGATTTCCCTTCCATGTTAATTACTCCTAATCACTTTCTTGTCCTTCATATGTCTAGAACTAGTTTCAAAGAATAATTGCTCCATCAGCTACCCAGGGATTGAGGTGTGACTGACTAGCGTGCAGTGCCCCAGATCCTTCTTTTTGTCCTGCCTGAAGATATAAGTGACATTTGCTCTCTTCCAGTTATCAGAAACTTCTCCCAATCCCAATGGCCTTTTAAAGGTAATTGACAGTGACATTGCAGTGACATCAGCCACCTCCGTCATGGTCCACATACAGCTTAAACTTCACTTTAGTAGTAATAACGTTGTTCTAATTATTGCCTAGCCATTTTTAGCCTCTTTTGATTATGTTATTGGATTAGAGACTGGGAGAAAAATTAGACAGTATACGGAATTTATTTCTTCTGATTAATACAAATAATAGTAATCTGAAATATCCACTCTTGTACATTTTCAGCAATACAAGTCTCAGAACTAGGAAACAAAGAAAAATAAATGAAAAATCTTTAAATTTCTTTTTAATTAAGGAAAGTTTTGGCAACTGAAGTCCATGCATGTGTTTCCTACATGGAGAGAGTGAGGTTAAATTTATTAAGCAATCTATTTAATTAATTATTTTACAAATAATTTATTCTGTTCTGGACAGTACTTTGAAATATAAAGTATGCAAGCCCTCAGTACTAAAAGGAATTAATAAATAAGATCCAAGGTGCATGTAGCAGTGTCCCAGTTTTGTCTTGTACTTTCATAACTCTTCTGGAGCTATGGCATTAGGCTGAAAACCAATGCATGACTTAGAGCAAACAATATACTAGATTTTGACAAAAAGAAAAATAAACATTTATTCAGTTGTCTTTTAATTTTTACTCAAAATAGGACATTTCATGGCTAGTTCTTGTGGGAAAAATTCTGCAATGTTGCAAACTTTTGAAACCAGGATAGTATACAAATTGGGGATGAGATTAGGTATAGTTGAGGTACACCAGACTCTGTTCTCTCTGCTTTATCTGCTGTCACACATCTGGGGTTCTTTTCCCATTTTCCATATTCCTCTTTTGTTATATAGTTTTCTAAACAAAATATCCATATTCAGTATGTAACATTCCCTTACTTTCTCTTTCCCCACTCTCCCTATTTCTCAACTCACAACTGAATACATATGAAATACAGGTAATATTTTTGCCAGGTATTAGATAAAGGAATTTTTAGGTCTTTTATTTACATGAGATTTATAATGGAAATGTCAGTAGTTTAATATATTGATTAGCTTAGTGTTTTGTAACCCTTCATAAATATTAAAATGTATTTAATTTTTCACCATACAAACACAAAGTTACAACCTGTCATGCAGGGCATAAAGAAGTATTTGAACTCTATAGTTCAGGTTTGACTATTTAGTGTCACTAACTATATTCATGTTTGAGAAATGCACATATACATACACATTAGAAGCAGAATAAAGCAAAATCTAGGCAACTGCAGTCTACCATATCCTTTATCTTACCATTGTTGATTTTCAACCTTGATACAAAGTTGAAACATAGGGGGAGAAAAAAAAAAGCCCATCAAGAAATATAAAATTCTTTTGGGAGAAATTTGGCTTCACTTCCACGCAATCTTAAAAGTCATAGCTATATACTAACATCAATAGAAATTTATGAGTGTGGAAACTTCATTGCTGCTAATCTTTGCTTACAAGTTTTCTTTTGGGTTCTCAGATGGATCCAATTTCAGACAAAAAACATAAAGTTTGGGTTATATCTATGTAGAAGTATGAATAAAATATTTTCTGCTAAGTGTTCTATTTGCCAGTCTGGATTTTCACTGATGCTGCTCTCAGGACCCAAACTAGCTCTGGACTCTGCAATATAAATTTATCTCTAAGGACCAATGGGAATTTGTCTTAGTTTGAAAGAGAAAACTAAGATATCTGAGGGTCAATAGAGCAAAGGACCCCACCCGATTAACCACACCAAAGCTCACTGTAGATTTCAAATTAGGGAATAGGTTTAATTAGGTGAATGGTAAAAGGGCAAAGGGGGGAAAATAACAGCTCTCAAACCAGTTCTAGGTATATATGTATAAATATATATATATGTACACACACACACAAACTGGGAACAACAAATGACTGAGCAGAACAAAGAAAACACAAAAAAAAAAAAACCTGGTTGGAACGTTCTGTAATACTAATCACGGACAGTGGGTGACACTGTTGTGCTGCAGTGCAGCCACGCTGTTCTCTCAAGTGCCGCTTGGATGACGTGGCAGGGCACCGGTTGGCGGCAGGCAGGACAGCTGGCAGGGAGTGGAGGCAGACCAGACCCCGTCTGGTTGGCAGCGGCTCCGATGGACTGGGCTGGGGTGTGCGGGATCGTGCCTGCTCCGGCAGTGGGGCACGGGCGTCCGGCAGTGACGGGCTAGGAGAGGGGTGGATGTCTGACAGTAGCGGCGGGCTAGGAGAGGGGGCTTGGCTCGCAGGCCGGAGTGCCCCGGCGGCGACCAGGCAGTAAGAAGGGGAAACTGACCAGCTTGTCTCAGTGTCCCAGGATCCACGGGGAGGCTGCAGAGAGCAGCTCCAATGCAGCTGGGCACCTCGGACAGCTGTAGACAATGGCTCCGAACACAGCGCCGACCAAACCGCGTGTGTCCAAAACTGATCCAAAACCGAAAGTAAAAACGTCCCCTCTCTTCCTCCCTCCCCCGGAAATTCTCCCTTCCCTGTCCGGGCGGGTGAGGGAAAGAGAAAATTCTCCAAATTTAAACCCATAACATAATTGAAAAAGTATTTGTAGAAAATGAAAATGACACTGCAGTGAATTTTTCAGCTCTATAGAAAAGAGAATAGTTATGATTGTGTCTGCTAAGGAAAGTCACAGCAAGAGAGATAATAGGGACTTTGTTTCATTTTATGTATACATTTCAGTTTTCTCTACGTTCGTGCCTGTATTTTTTTAGCTTTTTTTTTTAAACAAAATCAATAAAAAAACTATCACTATGAACTATCATTTAATATCTGAAAAATCATGACTTCTTTATTTTTCACTTAAAACTTAAAGGTTATGTATCTGTATTCCATTGCAGAGCACTGTAATAACATGTATTTGGAAAGGTCCAACTACACAGGCATAACAGACTCCATAAATTTTGGTCTAAATCCCCCAGAGAAAGTTGACAGGCCATAAACATTTCTTCTAAATGACCAATTTTATTTCTTTATCTGAGTCTGAACATAGCCAAGTTTTTATGAGATTCAGGGTTCCACACTCAGGTGAGCACACGGATCCACCTTCCTCAAGATATTTGAATTTTCTCAATACCTGTTATTTCTTGAACCTAAAGGAAGAAAAGAGAGTTAAGGATGTGTCAGTAAGAATGCTCTGAATGAAACAACTAATGTGTGAAGAGTCTCCTATGTGCCAGCACTATAATTTATTTAGCACCAAGGACTGCTTTGGAAATTTACTGTCTGACACATTACAAATGCACTTGGTAAGAACCTCCTGTACTGCTCAAAGGGTGAGGGTAACTTCTTACCCTGGGAATAGGTTGCATTGGGTTTTCATGTCAAGATTCTGGTAATGAGGGGGAGGAGGGTTGGTACAGGGGTGGCTTCTCTGAGAAGCTGCTGGAAGCTTCTGTCATGTCCAGTAGAGACAATTCCAGCTGGCTCCAAGATGAACCTGCCAGTGGACAAGGGTAGAGCCCATCAGAGATAGTAGTTACACCTCTTTGATAACATATTTAAGAAAGGAAAAAAAAGCTGTTTATCCAGAGTAGTTGTGGCCAGAGAAGAGAGGAGCAAGAATGTAAGAGAAACAGCTCTGCACAAAGCTCTGTGAAGAAGAAGGAAGGGGGTGCTCCAGGCACAGGAATGGAGATTCCCCTGCAGCCCATGGTGGTATAGCATCGTATAATCATAGAATGATAGAATGGTTTGGGTTGGATAGGGACTTTGAAGATCATCTAGTTCAACTCCCTGCCATGAGGAGGGACACCTCTCACTAGATCAGGTAGCTCAGAGCCCCATCCAAACTGGCCTAGAACACTTCCAGGGATGGGGCATCCACAACCCCTCAGCAACATGTTCCAGCACCTCACCACACCCACAGTACAGAAATTCTTCTAATATCTAATCCAAACCTACTCTCCTTCTAATTTGAACCCATTTCCTCTTGTCCTGTCACTAGATGCTTTTGTAAATAGGTTTGCCCCATCCTTCAGATACTGGATGTATGTCACCCTGAAGCCTTCTCTTTTCCAGGATAAATGATCCCAATTCTCTCAACCTTTCCTTCATAGCAGAGGTACTTCCTCCCTCTGACCAACTTGGTGACCCTTCTCTGGGCTCGCTTCAACAGGTGAATGTCCTCGCTGTGTTGAGAACCTGAACTGGATGCAGAACTCCAGATGGGGTCTCACCAGAGCAGAGGGGCAGAATCACTTTCCTTGATCTGCTGCCCACACTGATTTTGATGCAGTACAGGATGGAATTGACTTTCTGGGCTGCAAGTTCACATTGCCAGCTCGTCCCATCCACCAGCACCCCCAAGTCCTTCTTGGCAGGGCTGCTCTCAAGCTGTTCACCTCCTGGCTGTATTGATATTGGGGGTTGCCTCAAGCCATGGTGAGGACCATGGTGAAGCAGGCTGTCACTCAGCAGCTCATGAAGGCCCACAGTGGAGTAAAGATCCCCCTGCATCTCATGGAGAATCCCATGCTCGATCAGGTGGATGCCTGAAAGAAGGCTGTGACCCTATGGAAAGGCAGCACTGGAACAGGCTTGTGGCAGGACCTGTGGACATGCCTTAGGGACATGGCTTAGTGATGGACTTGGCAGTACTGGGTTAACAGTTGGACTCAATGATCTTAAAGGTGTTTTTACCAATGTAAATGATTCTATCATTCTCTGCAGAGAAGCAGAGCCATACCATCTGTTCCACTTGTCTAAATACAGTAGCTCAAGGGGAATGTACATCTGTTCATTCATCAGACTTTACAAGTACCTGTAAAACAAAATGTTTTGTCTGGCTGAAATCCCTGTCTCCGGCTCTGTAATTTTTTTCTCAAATAGCATTGAATAGTAAATAGCTGATCTCAGCAAGTCACACTCGAGCCACCAAGACTCTAGGGACTTATTAGTGAAAATAGAATTAGATAACTAACAAATTCCTAGAGTGTACACTCAAGCCAAGAACAGTACTATATACACCCATTACATATTTATTTTTCAGCTGTAAAATACACTCAGCAACTCCCTAACCTGAAAGAAATATTTGCAATTTTCTTTTTTACAAGCAGCAGTATTCTTTCATTTTATCTTATCATCTCTCTCACACTGCAAATGACACTCTGATAATGAAGCACTGCAATGATTTTACTCAAGTCATGGAAGCACAGATATTCTGAAGAAAGCTGAATGAAGTGAATCTTAGATGCTACTGGGAAAAGAAACAGACAATTACTGGCATTTGGCAGATGAACTTTGCAGTTGAACAAGAAATGTGAAAGAGGAATGCCTAAATTGGAGGCTATAAACTGTTTCTTAAAAAAAACCAAACAACCACAAGAAAACCAACAAAAAACCCCTCATGTAAATTGAACATTTATATTTATAGCGTAGGAGGAAAATTACAGAAAGCAAAAGGACAAAATCAAACTTGATACATTTGTTACTGTAATGGGCACAGAGAACTTAAACTGATTTTATCAGCTGCACTGGTACCCAAAAAATCAGGCTAAATCATCTTTACATGGCAGAAGCTAAGAGAATAAAATGTGGATTTTTTATGAGAAAATATACTGATACAAATGTACCTGGAATAAAAGTGCAGCACTAGAGGGTTGAATTATTCTATAATAATTCTCAGGATGAAAGAACATATCAAAGTTTTAAAAAAAAAAGTTTTAAAAAAGATTTCCATGTGACTGTAACATACTGTTGCTAAGAAAACACACAATTATCAAAGTACAAGTCTTATGCAGAAACTTGCTGCAGACAACTTATGAGTTCTCCATTCTCATGGATGCTTACTGCAAAATGGAAAGGATTAAGAACTACTTTGCAAGACACTTGTGTTTCAACCAGCATTTCAGCTATAAAAAGACAGTACTATTACTTCTCAGGCAAGATGCTGGAAATATTAATAGTTGTACCAGAATTATGTTAAAGCTGAAGAAGATGTGAAAGAAGGATAAAATATCAGAGAACTGTACAATTATAGAATCTTGCAGTTTGAAAGGAACTGCAGGGAGGCTTTCACCTGAGAGACTTCATAACTGAAGACCAAGGCAAAGACAGCAGTGTACCTCAGTCTTGTCTGAGTCTGCTGTTACTGAATCACCCACCCCATTCTTCAGTGGTCCTGCATTTTCATGGTTTAGGGGTTTTTTAAATAATGTAGCAGTAGTAGCTTTTTTATTGTCCTCAGTGTCCCTTGCAAGAAAAAACTCACGTTGAATTTTGACTTTCTAAACACCAGTCCTACATGCCAGGGTAGCATTTCTAAATTCCTCCTTTTGTTACCTGTCCCTGCTTCCACCCCCTGCATATTGCATATATAAATGGAGTATTTTCATGGCTTATGGAATTTAGAAAAGTCTGACCACTTGTGAAGCTGAGAAGGCAGAGAGTTTTAATGAGTACACTAAGAAGCAGAATTCCCTGACTGATCTGTTACCAACTGGATTTGTTGGCACTGAGGCAGTATTTTTGCACAGCCAGTCATAGAGGATAGAGAGGCTTATAAGAGATTTACGTTGATTTAAGATGATATTAGGTTCAGATATGCATTCCAGTTCACATGGATCACATGCACTTTTAAACACATTATGGATTTTTCCTTTATGAAAATGGAAGCAGAAAAAAAAATTAAAGTTTATTTTGGGGGCAACTTAAGAGAAGATAATGAATGCTCTGTATGTTCATACTAAATAAAAATCCCTAGAAATTAGAAATGATCTTGCGGTTGAAGAGAAAAAAAGTTCTGAGTTAACAATTTGCCAAATATCAGTTTGGTTTTACAATTGTTTTATTAGTGTGGTGGATTGACCCTGTCTGGATGCCCAGTCCCCACCAAAGCTTCTCTATTACTCCCCTTCCTCAGATGAACAAGGGATCAAAAATACAAGGAAAAGCTTGTAGGTCGAGGTAAGGACAGGGAGAGATCACTCACCAGTTACTATCATGGGCAAAACAGACTCAAGTTTGGGGGGAAAATTTGAATTTATTAACAATCAAATCAGAGTAGGATAATGAGAAATAAAATCAAATTATAAGAACATATTTTTATTTACAAACTGCTCCATCATGAGTCACCCATAGGGTCACAAGTCCTACAAGCAAACCTGTTCCTCTCTCCATGGGTCCAGAGGTCCTGCTGGGAGTCTGCTCCAGCATAGACCCCACAAGGTCACAGTCATCTTTTGGACATCCACCTGCTCCTTTGTAGAGCTCTGCCAGGGTGAGAGGTGGATCTCTGCTCTCCCCTGGTCCTTCATGGGCTGCAGGGCACAGCTGCTTCACCACAGTCTGCACTACGGGCCTCAGGGGAACCTCATCTCTGGTACCTGACACAAACCCTCCCCTCATTCTTCACTGACTTTGATGTCTGCAGAGTTATTTCTGTCATATATTCTTTCACATATTCTCACTCAGTCCTGGTTGCTGCTGCGCAGGTTTTTGTCCCCTATGTTATTCCAGTGATGCTACCGCCATCTCTGATGGGCCCAGTGGTGGGTCCATCTTGGAGCCAGCTGGCATTGGCTCTATCAGACACAGGGGAAGTTTCTTGCAGCTTCTCACAGAAGCCAGCCCCGTAGCCACCACTAACAAAACTTGCCATGCAAACCCAATACAATTACTTATATTTTAATAATAATGAATTTCATACAATCTACATCTGATATAAATTTCCTATTAATGTAAGTTATATATTAGATTATCATAATGCTTTACTCAAATATGAATTAAAAAATGCTTAGCAAATGAATACTTGAAGTTGATGAAGTAAAACATGATGTCTATTATGTTGAATTCTCAGAGAGATTCCAGGGCAATGGTTATTAACATCTCAGTGTTCTATTACACCTGAGAGCTGAAAAACTCAAAAATGTGAATATAGACAGTGGGACGAAGTTAGTCTTAATTCTATTTCTGTGTTCTGAGACTTGGTTGAATAAATGGCATTCATTTCAACAATAGTGAACTGTAACTTATACTCTCATTTCTGCTGATATCAACTTTTAAATTCTGACAATAATTTCAGACTGTTCATCTGGGCAAGTTTAGCTAAGTATCAAGTGTCTAACTGGTCATTTCTAAACAGATTTGGAACAATATGAATTCAAAGTTGACAATATTATATTTTAAATAAGCTTAATGATCTAGGTAAATACAACTGGAGGTCACTTTCAAAAAAATTTTCCACATCAGCCTCTTTAGCCCCTACTAAGACCAACACAGAATGAGCTCTTACTAAGTCAACAAGGTTTACACTGCCTCTCATTTACTAGACAAAATGCCTTTTCAATGGAAAATATGTAAGGCAGTTCTAACCTTCCTAAATAGGAAAGCAAATCACTCATCAAATATCTCAGATACATATTTATTAATGACCCTGATGAGTTTGTAGAACTTATCAGGTAAGAAAAAAAATTCCCATTTAAAATTGTCTATGCTGTTTTGTGGATGGTAGGTCGGTATGCAAAATGAAGCAAACAGGAGAGGTAACAGTTTATGAAATGTCACTGATATTTCATTGTATGTCACTCATCTTGTGTGTCATAGTATGTCACTATTCCACTGTGTTGATATCCCCATCAGTCAGGGGGATGAACAACTTGAGAGCAGCCCTGCCAAGAAGGACTTGGGGTGTTGTTGGATGAGATGTTGTACATGAGCTGGCAATGTGTACTTGCAGGCCAGAAAGTCAATTGTATCCTGGGCTGCATCAAAAGCACTGTGGGCAGTAGATTGAGGGAGGGGATTCTTCCCTCTACTCCGCTCCGGTAAGACTCCACTTGGAGTACTGTGTCCAAATCTGGGGTCCTCAACACAGGAAAGACATTGATCTGTTGAAGTGAATCCAGAGGAGGGCCACCATGTTGATCAGAGGGATGAACCACATCTGCTATGAGAAAAGGCTAAGAGAATTGGGATCATTTATCCTGGAAAAGAGAAGGCTTCAGGGGACATACTTGCAGCCTTCCAGTATCTGAAGGGAGCCCACAAGAAAGATGAAGAGAAAATATTTACAAGGTCATGTAGTGTCAGGACAAGGGAAAATGGCTTCAAACTGAAAGGGAACAGGTGTATATTGGATGTTACTGTGAGGGTGGTGAGGCACTGGAAGGTGTTGCCCAGAAAAGTTGTGGCGCCCCATCCCTGGGGGTGTTCAAGGCCATTTGGAGGGGACTCTGAGCAACCTGGTCTAGTGGAACGTGTCTGTCCTCATGGCAGGGAAGGTTAAAACTAGGTGATGTTTAAGTCCCTTCCAACCCAACCCATTTTCTGGTTGTGTGATTAACAGTCTGACAGATGCTGAAAGCAGAGAGTACAAGTTTTTGTCTGTCTGTCTGTGGGTCCGTCTGTCTATCTGTAGCACTTACTGAAGTTTAAAGTTTCCAAAACATTTATGATCAAAGAAGCAGTCTTTCTATATCTTAGTACAGATTTTGGACTGGTAAAGGTGTCAGCTACAGCTGGTAAAGGAGAACTGGGGCTGATGTAGAAATTTGAAGGCAGTAGTCCAAGGTATCTGCTTCTGAGAAGAGCTAAGGTGACAAAAGGAGTTTGTCAGGGACAAAACTATCAAAGGTTTAAGGCATCAGGACATGTACAAAGAGCAATTCTTTACAGCAGTTCCCAATTCTGTTAGGAATGTGTCCCTTTCTATTTATGCTAAATACTCTTTAACAAAACGTGAGTCTTCTAAACTGTAATAGTCTTGCACAGACTATATAACAGAAGATAATGCCATAATGCCTCAGATTTCGTATTGTACTGTATTTTTAAATATAAATGATACTATGTATCTATAGTATCATCAAAATAACTTTCTGAAAAAAAATGTTCATAACTATATATATTTATATATATGGTTATATTTAAGACCTCTGAAAAGTTCCATAATATTATAAATGCTCTTTTAGTAAATTGTTTATGGCTACTTTTACTTTAAGTGGAAGTAATGGCCCTAGACTCTGAAAATTACAGAACTCGGTATATCTGTGGCACTTGCAAATTCCCTGGGAAATAGAAGTTGTTGCTTTAACTCTATGTTTTGCATGATCCTTGAGTTAAATTCTGTAGATTTGCATCTGCTTATGCTATTTTGTGAAGTGTTCAAAATACATTTAACTTAGAACCAACTCACATATGAAACATATGTGAAAATATATGAGAAAAGACCTAAAAAGAAAAAAAGAGAAAATGTACGCATTTTGAAACTGCTGATTATAAGGGCCTGTTTATTGCTACCAAAAGTACCATGTAAAAAGATGTGCAACCAGAATTAACCAGCCTGGGAATTCAATAACTGCAGACAGTGCATCATAAATGAATATGGGCTGTTCTTCACTATCAGCATTAATGCTGACACCAAGCATTTTAACGATGAGCCTAATGTCAGATGCCTCACAATTTGTGGTGTAACTGTCTTTCTAGGCAATCAAAGAGTCTTCCACATGGCTGCTAGCTTTCTCTAGTGTAGTAGGAATATGACAAATGCAATATGCAACACAGAGAAGAATCACTTTCGCCAGCTGTGAAAATTGATATAACTGGTGTAATTCACATGTCCATACCTTATTGAAGAGAAAATGGATTGCATATATTTTTGAAGAGAATGTGATTTGGTATAAGAGCAGATTTTTATCCTGTTTATATTCCTGTGACAACTGCATCGTGAATCAGATGGGCTCTTCAACTGGAGGGGGCAGGGCACATGGTTGTTTGCTGAGGTGATGTATTCAGTGAGGAATCCCTTGAGCATGGAACAGAGGGAGCAGAAGGGTAACAATAGGCTTCAGTGAGTCTGACCTGAGAAGGCTCAATCATTCTAGAGACTCTCTCTGTAACAGAAAGCATAATCATAATAGATTTATTTGAAAATATTTATTTTGCAAGCCTAAAGGCAAATATTTCAATTTTCAGTATTTACAGATCATGCTCTGAAATGTTCTTTTTTTATTCTGATAAAAATCTGACTTTAGTGATTGAAAACCTTCAGCATTTCATTCAATTTTATTGTGTTGCAGTACCCCACTATCCATCACTGTCATCTAGAAAGGTTAGAGTAGAAAAACATGTATAAATACACATACTCTCCACTCACTTTCCAGTCCCACATATAGTTCTTTAAAACTGCAATTTGCTCAACCCAATAATAGACTAAAAGACCATACTTTACATGTAATGGCTAAATTGTAGCAGCAAAGTGCAGTGAATGGCAAAAAATAAAATAAAATAAATAAAGCAAAAAAAAAGCAGCACACCCTTCTCTAGGAAGGGTGACAGGGAGCATTGAGAAGGTGATGGTCTAACTGTGAGTATATAATTAACAACTTTGATGAGCCCAGCATCCTTAACTGAGAGAAACAATGTGGAAGGAATTCTTTCCATCCCATTCAAGAAGGATCCTGAAATATCTTTATGCCTTTTTCTTTTTACGCTCTCTGTTTTCACAACATGCAGGGTGTTCTATGTATTTTGAACATGAGCCATACATTTGGTTTCTTTCCTCCCTTCACAGATATCTAGATTAATTCTTATAAACAAGATTATTATAATTTGCTCTATTTTTTTTCTCTTTTATTCAGTGTTTTGCTCACTTTTCCCTCCATATGCCAGTTTCAGCTGGAGTAGAGTTAATTGCCTTCACAGTGGCTAGTATGGGGCTATGTTTTGGATTTGTGCTGAACATAAGGTTGATAATATGGAGATGTTTTTTGTTATGGCTGAGCAGGCCTTACACAGAGCTAAGGCCTTTACTGCTTTCTGTACTGCCACAGTGGCAAGGAAGTTGGGGGTGCATGGGAGGTTGGGAGGAGATGCAACTGGGACAGGTGATCTCACTAACCAAAGGGATCATATAACATCATGCTCAGTATATAAAGCTGGGGGGAAGAAGAAAGAAGAGTGGGACATTAAGAATGATGGCATTTGTCTTCCCAAGTCACTGTCATGTGATGGGGCCCTTGTCTCCTGGAGGGGGCTGAACATCTGCCTGCCCATGGGAAGCAGTGCAATAATTCTCTCTCCTTTTTTTTCTTTTTTTTTTTTTTTTTAATTTACTTGTGTGTGTGGTTTTTGCTTTACTTATTAAACTGTCTTTATCTCAAACCATGAGTTTTCTGGCTTTTACCTTTCCAGTTCTCTCCTTAGTCCTGCTGATGGGGGAGTAAGTGAGCAGCTGCATGGTACTTGATTGCTGGCTGGGGTGAAACCATGACACCTTTTTTTCTTCAAATGAATTTAGTACTTCCAGTAAGTGCCACTTAAGAAATAAATTATATGCTTTTCCAAATAACATTATATTTTTTCCAGAAAAAGAGTAAAAAATCAGTTCAAAAATACCAGGTTCATTTAATTTTCAGATACTTATGAATGTTTCGGCCTTGGATACCACAAAGACTGAGATTGTAAAATAAGTGTTCAGAATACTTTTCTAAATCAGGATCACATTAAGAACAACAGAGCAGTCATTAACTGGCTTTGTACAGACTGTTAGTTAATCTTCAAACAGAAAAGAGCTGTTATGTTTATCATACATTTGTGAAAGTCTCCTTCCCTCTCTTTCCTACTAATACAGAACCTGAAAACTTGCAACAGGGAAACTTGAAAATACCCAGAAAAAACTATCACAGAAATTCTTCCTTTGTCTTACTAGATCCTCCATCCCTCGCGGCTGTTGCTAGATGCCCATAGAAGAATCAGAGGCCTTTTTTAGCCTTGTTTTATAGATAAGCACTTCCTTTAAAAATAACAAAGATCTGCTGTTGCTGTTTCATCATTGTTAATACAAAGACCTAAATCAGTATTTCAACTGTAAATGCAACAGACTTGCAGTTTAATGTAAGTAAAATCAAACTAATGTAATGTAAATTTGACAAATTTTCCTCTTCAACAAATGTAGATCTGTTCATGTGCATATTCATGGCCTTTAAAAGTTTTGGACCTGCATTTTATACAGATGTTTAAGCCTTGAAATGTTTGAAAAGGAAGGTTTCTTAAAATCCTATTTTAAAAAGTAAATAACAAAGGTTATCTCTGTCCTGGCCTGACATAATAACCATGGTCACAATGTTTATTGTTCTGTCTGGAAGTATCAATGTATTCAGTTCATGATCTGCACATAGATTTTTTATTAGAAAGAGAGTCTTATGAAATCCTCTATACCCTGTACTGCATACACCATAGATTTTCATCCACTGTGAATAGCATCAAGTCTCCAGTTGTTTGTCAATGTAATTTTATGTGTGAAACCATGAGTTGCTGGGAAATTAGGGAAATTACATTTTCTTTGATTTTTTTCTGTCTTTGAAATCAAGGAGCATCTCTTTCTTTTGATTCATTATTTTTAGCTTATTTTTCCATTTATTTAACATTCAGTATCTTTCTCCTCCCCTTATTTAAATCAGCAATTTTTTTTTTTCATGGAAAATATCCAAACAAGTACTGTTTTACCAATTTCTATGCCAAGAGGCATAGATTACATAATAATCAAAATGCAAATAAGAAACCTCCTAAAAAAGTGTAAATAATTTGTAAAAGCTACTTTCAGTATGGAATTTTTAATTCTGTCAGGATTGTGAATCTGTTAAATTATATTAACTAGTTTAAATACTAAAGATACAGCATAAATTGCACTACATATTATAGTGGAAACCAGTGCAGCATACAGTGTCCTAAAATACTTTATTTGCATTGCAGAATTCACTGTTTAAAACAGAAATTCTGCTTAAAAGAAATTTTGGGGAAAAAATCTCCAGAATAAAATAAGGAGTAATTACTGGAACTATGTCCATCTCATAGTAATTTTGTATTCCTTTCTCTCAGTGCTCATGATGATGAAAATGGTATTTACTCCTATTATATATGATATGTAATAAAACGTACAGTTAATTTGCCTTGTGTTTGTTCTCTGCTTCTGTCCAGCTGAAGAGTATGCCCGTCAGCTCTGTGTTAATTCTTTTCTGCTCCAAAACAGTAAGGTCTGAGCTGGCACCTTATGTCACCATCAAATTCCGAATGACAAATTGGAATGAACTTACAGTAGGGAAAAACATGCTATTCTGATTCTTTTTTCCCTTTTTGTATTTCTTTTTCTCTTTTTACTTCTCATTATTCATCCTCATTCATTCATTCTTCATCTTGAGTCTTCATTTGTTCCGTTTTCTGTAACCAAGTCAGATTGGCCTTGCAACTCAATTATGTCTCAGGTGAGAGGATCAGCTTATATTTGGGCAAGAAAACTAACCATTGGGAGGATTTTTGTTTATTGCAGCTCACAACTTTTTATTTTTCCCTTTGTGAGATACAACATGTTTGATGACGATTAGGAAGATCTTGATGGTACTGTGTCATGGTATGCTATTGCATAAGAGACAACGGTCCACATGTTTTCTGTTCATGATGTTCTTTCAGCCTGGTTGTAGTTCACCATGTCTCCAACAGGCTTAAGAAGAACACACCTAGGGGTAAAAACATAGCTGGCTGGAAGGTAACATACTTGGCCTTCCACCTGCTTAGACTGATAGAAGCACTCTGTATATCTGAACTATTCCTTGTGATAGAGGTTGAGATTCGGACCTGGTCTGAATGCATGTTTAAAGAGTATGAACTGTAATCATGTCTGTATTCCAATACAAATACAGATCCCATCCTCAGCTAACAGCAAGATGTATGGTGAGTCTGTTCAAGCATCGAGGCTAAACTTTTGGCTATTGCACATGCTAATGATCCATACGCTCCCTATGATGTGAGTACTCTGATTAGTAAAGGAACAAAGGCCCGTATTTCCCCCTCCAGTGCCCCAGGCACTTGGTGTTCCAGCTGGTATGTGACAGTCAGCACTGAAGTAGTGGGAACTGCTTTCTGAGAGAAAGGCTTAAAGGATTTTATGTAGCACTATTCTTTGAGATGTTTCCTTTGTGTCTGCTCTGCATGGGCAGAACATCTCCGAACAGCTCACCTGTCTAGTACAACTGAGCACCTGAATACAGCACCAGAGGAAAACATCTTAGCCTGAAGCATTTCAAGCTAGTTAAGACCTTAGATTTCATAAAAGTAGGAAGGCATAGGGTCATTTACCTAGCCAGGCAGCTGGCATTTCACAGAGAGAGCTCTTGCACAACTACAAATCAGGGATGAAGACCTTCAAATATCTGTAACAGTTAAAAGTCTGAGGCTGTTTGATCATGTAAAGGACAAACATATCAGTGTAGCAGAGATTACTTGATAAACTCTTCCTGACATTGCAGAGTGGCTGACCTATGCTGTTATGAATGTCTTTTAACTGTAATTAACATATAATGCATACAAATATTTTCTTTCTTCTGTTGCCATATCATCGTTATTTCCAAACACATAAGGCTGAGACCTGCTTATGTTTTCGAGATATGGCCTCAAGAAGATTTATTTTATTCATTTATTAATAACCTGATAACATAATAGGTACAAGATGCCAAAATATTATTAATCCATTTCTGATCAGATCTTTATTTCTTCAGAATCACATAATAAATTATAAAATATGAAATGTAAATTTGTGTTTGTTCATTTAAAAGTAACGCTATACACTGTGATTTTATCCCTGTTGATATGATAATATTTTACTTTTTACTTTGTACATGTCCAATTTTATTAGCATGATACTTAGTAATTTAGACATAACTAGTTTGAAGTGACATCATGGCTTGATTGTCTTTTTGCACGTGCTCTAACACCTTGCAACTGGACTGTTGTCTCCTCATGGTTGTGTGACATGATGTTACAAGGATGCTAGCATTGGATTACGTGTAATAATCTACAATGTCGCCTTTCTCTGTTGGAAAATAACTCATGCAGCAGGGAACTACTCAAAGGTATCACAACAGACTTTTTCTATATTCTTTTAAAAATAAGCAATTTTATATTATTAGTTCTAATATCAGTGATAGCAGTCCACTATGTTAAGCAGTCATGCAATCATGCAACATGAAAACCTGGACGATTTATGCAGATCATCTGAGCTCAGAAATGTATAAATGTATTTTAGGCATCACAAGCATACTTAGGAATGTCATTTTCTTTCATCCCTTATAACATTACAGTGGTGCTATGGCTTCAAGGTTTTCTAAACATTGTCTGATATTTCAACTGTAATAAATGAACACCAGAAATGCAGGCAGTGTTTTTGCATGTGTGGTACAGAATCAGATTCATAAGAATCTGTGAAGAGAGAAATCACCTCAGTATTCTTACTTGCTACGTATCTCTTTCACTAATCCAGCAGCTGCACTAGATGACTTTAACTGCAGATTTCTTAATCTTTGTGATCATTGTTAATGTTTTTCTATGGATTATCAGTCATTTCTCCAGGAAATATAATTTTGCTTTTGGCTATATTTTCAAAGACATTTTTTTCTATACAGAAGATTATGGGAAAGACATCTGTGCAAAGTATAGGAATTCTGTTTAATTCTGTCCACCTTTTATTTAGAATCTGTTAATTCAGTGAGAATTTGAAAGGTTAATTGTAGACCCACAGTATATGACTGAGCCACTGGGCAATTCAGTATGTTTTCCTGGTCTCTCTGATACAGGATGTCTTTTGGCTGTCCTTTGTCATTATTTATCTTTCCAATGCAACTTTCATTATTTGAAAATATCATCAGACATTAGTCTGATGTCTACATAATTGACACAACTGCTGAACATTATCAGATACAATGTCAATATTAGTAAGACCCTACCAGAACTGCTAGGGTATTATCTGAACTGTCCACTAATGTATTTGCAGAGTCTTTGAACATGTTATTCATTGATATATACATTAACTCTTAATCAAAATAAAATGCAAATATAATACTAAATGTATTCCAAAAGGTTTAGTGTATTATACATTTTCAGTTATCAGTTTTAACCTCTTATAATAAAATCAGTTTTGTTTTACAAGAGCCTTAAAAAATGCTGTTCAAATTACATTCTTCTTTCAATTTTTTTAGTAATTTAATCCTCTCTGAATTTTCCTTTTCTGCTCAAGGATTTAAGTCAAAATAGTCAACCTCTAGACAGTCATCTCCTTTACCTTTTCAGAGTACCGACACAATAATTTTCTGTTTTGTGGTAATACCAGTGGGCCAGAGTTCTCTTAGGGATTTTGTCATTCAAGTTTTTTGAGACAGCTTATTTAGAAATTATCATTAGTGAATATTTTTAGCTGTCTCATTGACTGAGTGAATGACTGGCAACTTGTGGGATGTTGTTCTTGGTTTTTAAGCAAAATTAAGATATTGACATATGCCTCTGATCATGTTGCCATACACAGATGATAAATTCTTGCATTAAACTACATGATGGAGAAGTGCAGGAAACTCACCTGATGTGTGTCTCATTCTCCTTGTGAGACTCTGGATGTATAAAATCTAGGTTCTGTAACTTGACAAAGGAAGACACAATTATGTAAGCTTTAAAAATGGACAAAAGGGATGAGAAATTGTTTCTAGGGTTGCCCTAAGCAGGCTAAGACATCACTTCCATCAAGAGTTTTCCATAGCTCTGAGACCATATCATTGCATGCACTGGATTTTTTGTGTTTATTTTCTTTCTGTTTTAAGAGGACACAAAAAAGTGTAGAAATATGATGATACTACTAGAAATAAAATAGTCCATATCTATTATTGTTAAAGAGGTAATGGGATTCTTATGATTGTCAACGTTTTGTGTTTTATACATGACTGATATTTGTTTAGTCTGTTTGCTTTGTAATTTTAGTTCTTTTTATCTCACAATGAACTAGAATGGATGTTTAGATGAACTAAGCAGTCCTGTGGCGTAATGGTTAGCACTCTGGACTCTAAATCCCAAGGGCCCGAGTTTGAGTCTCAGTGGGACTGTCCCCTGGGCAGTTAAATGCCTCCCTGCTATCTGATCCCGTCAGATCTCAGATGTTCAACAGGGTCAACCCTGGTTAGTGTACTGGGTGCTGTAGACAGTCCTGAGGATTTCACTGTCACTGTCCGAGCTCACTCAGCCGTGGCAAATGGACCTTAGGACTTAAACGGTGGGGCCAGTTCTGTGCACGCTGTGCCTCACCTAAAAAATCCACTGCACAGGATGGAAGGGCATGCCCACGGGGGGAGAGCCCTTCCCCAGATCTTCATTCACGAAGTCTGGCCATTATTTACTTACTCCTGAATTCTGCAATCCTGTCTTTCTTCTTGAATTGTTATTCATTTTTATTCAAATTCTTTTCTGTCTGCAGTTTTCCTTATAGCCAATTTTCCTTATAGGTTGTCTTGGCTTTGAGAAATGATACTGAAAGACATTTAAAGAGCAACGTAATCACCAGGAACAGTCAACAAGTGTTCACAAAGGAAAAACCCTGGTTAACTAATTTGGTATCCTTTTACAATAAGGTGATCTGCCAAGTGGCTGAAGGGAAGGAAGTGGATGTCATTTTTCTGAGTTTTAAGTCTTTTAATGCTGTTCCTCACTATATCCTTCTGGAGAAGTTGGCCAGCTGTGAGATGAGGAGGTACACAGTGTGGCCAGTGAAGAACCAGCCAAATGACAAAGCTCAAAGTGTTGTAGAAAATGGAGTTACATATGACTTGTGACCAGTCACCAGTGGTGTTCTTCAGGGATCAGTTCTAAAGACCAGTTCTATTTAATGTATTAATACATTGATAATGTATTTATCAATGATCTAGACACAGGATTTGAATGCACACTAGTAAATCTGCTGACAATACTAATTGGGAGGTACTGTTGACCTTTTCAAGGGAGTGCAGTCCCTGGCAGAGGGATCGAGACATATTGGAGCACTGGGCTATGATTAATGGGACAATATTTAACAATTACAAATGCAAGATTCTACACCTGGGATGTAGTAATGCTGGGCACAAGTATAAACTTGGAGAGTAATGGCTGGAGACCAGACCTGCAGAAAAGGATCTGGGAGTGCTGGTCATCAGCAGGTTCAGTATGAGTCATCAGTACTGTGCCATGGCAGCCAAGAGGGCAAACCCCATCCTGAGGTGCATCAAACACAGAACATACAACCAGCTGGTCAGAAAAAGGTGATTATCCCATAGTATTCAGCATTGGTGCAGCCTTATCTTGAGAACTGTGTGCAACTCTGGGCCCCAGCATTTGAGGATGTGAAGGTCCTTGAGTGAGTCCAGAGGAGGGCAAGAAAGTTGGTGAAAGGGCTGGAAAGCAAATCCTATGAGAAGTGTCTGAGGACTTTAGGTTTGTACAGTTTGGAGAAAAACAGACTGAGGGGCAACCTTATTGTTCTCTACAGCTTCCTGAGGAGGGGAAGTGAAGAGGGAGATGCTGATTTCTTCTACTTGGTATCTAGTGAGAGGATGTGCATGAATGGTTTGAAGCTGTATCAGGTGAGATTTAAACTTGACATTAGGAGGCATTTCTTTACAGAGAGGATGGTCAGACCCTAGGTGTCCCAGGGAGATGGTCAATGCCCAAAACCTGTCAGGGTTTAAGAGGCATTTGTACAATGTCTTGAATATCTTTAACTTTTCACCAGCCCTGAATTTGTCAGGGAGTTGGAGTAGATGGTCATTGTAGGTCCCTTCCAACTGAACTATTCTATTCCATTGTATCTATTCTATTCTATTCTATTCTATTCTATTCTATTCTATTCTATTCTATTCTAGTCTAGTCTATTCTATTCTATTCTAAAGAAAGCCCTTTTGCAGCACATTTTTATCCAGCACATATCCATTTTTAGTTTTTACAGCATTTTCCTATATTGAATATTACCAAATTATGAATATTGTTATCAATAGTAGGCACCATTACATTCAGAGTAATTACAGCCTTTCTCAAAAGTATCTTGTGTTACAGTGTCTTTGTTATATTGTTACTCATGAGTAAAACAATACAGGTGGAGGAAACAATATGTTGCTTTCAAATGTGTCATTGGTTTGACCTTGGCACACTGCCCAGCGTG
>JAWWEU010000111.1:95002503-95030704 GCA_035583155.1 Acropternis orthonyx | reverse complement strand
CAGCGGCACTCAGCGGCGGAGTGACTTCATTCAAGCCACGATAGTCTACAGTCAGTCTCCATCCTCCATCAGCCTTATGCACAGGCCAGATGGGGCTGTTGAAGGGTGAGTGGGTCTTGGCAACACTAAATCCAACGTCAGATCTCTTTGTTCTTTTTCGGAATCCACCAGCTGATAGGCAACCATGTTTATAGCACCTTTGCAAACTTCCTGTACTTTCTTAGCTTTCTGAAAGGGAAGCACATTTCTCCAGGCCTGTGAAACACTAACTGCATCTTGAGATGTGATTTTGAAGGCTTCTTTTTTTTCCCCTGGTCCCTGTCCGTGCATGATATTATAGATCCAGCTTTTGAGCCTAGGGGTCAAATTAAGATATGCAAATTTATACATTTCTGAGATTTCTGATAATGGATCTCTTACCAGATCTTCAAAACGGATCATTAAATAGCGATCTTTAAGGAAATTAGGTGGTTTTAGAGCAGGTGTTTCATAAATCTGAACATGACTTCTACAAACCTCTTGCATTACTTTGTATTTGCTGTCTTCCACTTTAGTGTCATTGGTACTCAAGACAATTCCATTGTCATGGGCTAATGCTTTGACTGACTGTTCCCATGATTTAATGACTGCCCTGGGGTCACAGAGCAGGTGAATAATTTTGAGATTCAGGGACGGATCAGTGAGAAGAGGGTGTTTCTGCCCAGTTAGGACCAGGGTGCCTTGGCAGGATTCCCAGGAGTTTGGCTGCCTTCCCAGAGGTTGCTTATAGAAATATACCTAGCTTATCTGTTTTATTTTCAGAACATCCAGAGCTTAAAACATAAACATGGTTCCTTGCTGGATCTTGGTATTAATCCTTCTGTTGACTGTCCTTGTGAGTTCGGATACCTTCCCTGTCCCAAGACCCCAGAAAAAAGAGTATAGCTTTTTCTCTTTACCTGAGTTTGATTTTAATCTTGATTTCAATCTTGGTTTTTACATAAATTACTTGATAACGAAATTACCATGCTAATTCAGTTGTAAACTGTTTATTAGTGATGTTGTTGGTAGCTAATACTGTGAGAATCCTATGGAGTTCGGGGAATGTGTTTATTGCCTTTGTGGTCTCCTTGTAGAACTAACCAAACCTCAAAAGTGAACTTACTGGAATGTGCTGCAAGGAAACCAGTTTCTGGGTGGAAGGGAATATGGACTGGCCTGGGAAAGCTTCTAGGATGGTTGACACTCTCTGTTGCCTGGGATTTCACCCCAGAACAGGTACTTGACCCTAACAAACTGACATGTTGCTTGAGAGATGGATACCTTGCCTACTCCGATCAGAACCAGCAGCTCCTTGCTCTCTGTTGGGGTCTGGCCTGTGCTTACCGGGCCACAATACAACACTTTCATAGGGTTATGGAAAAGGCAAAACTCCAGGTTATAGAGACCCAGGTTATGGAAGGGGTAGAGACCCAAACTGAAATAGAAGGGGGGACCCAAACTGTGGAGGACATGGGCACCCAAACTGAAATGGAGGACATGGGTAACACTCTAGTTGAGATGGGTACCAAGACCGTGCCATCCGAAATTATTATTGCTTCCATAAGGAAACAGCAATCATGGGTAAGGAGGTCTATAGGACGCCAACTTCTCTGATTAGATGGGGAGCAAGCAACTGAAGGAGCAACAGAAAGAGAGGATGAGGGGCCAGGGCCAAGTCCTGCATCAGAGGACACAGATGCAGATGCAGGAGCTACAACAGCAGAAGCCAGACGACCACCAGAAACACAAGAGGTTCCAGAGGAAATTAGACAGGAGAGTCAAATCACCAGATCGCTGACCCCAGCAGAACTTCGGGACATATGGAAAGAATTCAGTCGCCTGCCTGGTGAAGGAATTCTTACCTGGCTGCTCCGATGTCTAGACAGAGAAGCTGCTAGTTATGACTTGGATGTCAGTGAAGCGCTACAACTAGGCCCTATTTCCAGAGATGCTGCAGTCGACAAGGAATTTACAAAGGTGGGAGGAGAGTGTAGTCTGATGCTATGACTTCTCGGTGCTGTGAATGCAGTGTACCCATACAAGGAACATCTATCAAGCTTACCAAGAAAGTGGACAACTGCGGAAGAAGCCATCCAGCATTTACGAGAATTGGCACTGTTAGAACTTCTTTTTACAGCATTTTCCTTTATCAAATATTACCAAATTATGAATATTATTATCAATACTAGGCACCATTACATCCAGACTGATTACAGCCTTTCTTAAATTTATCTTGTGTTACAGTGTCTTTGTTATACCATTACTCATGAGTAAAACAATACATGTGGAAGAAACAATATGCTGCTTTCAAATGTTAAGGAAACATAGGAGACATTACAAATAATAAGTCTATGTAGAGATATGAGGATATATTAAACCAAGTTTACATTACTCATGTTAAACAAATGATGGCTTTGATAAGCGCCACTGCAACAGGAAAAAAAAAGAAATATTGCAAGACATAGGAATCTGCTGTATATTGTAGTAGAAGACCTAACTACAAGTATCTAGTGTCAGATCCTCTCAAAGTCTATCTAAGCTCAGTAGAGCAATCACGATTCAAATGTAAAGGACTGTTCAGAATTTACTTTCTCAATGCACCTCTGAAGACTAAGATCCGGCCTTGTTTTGAAACTAGCACTTGACAACAGTCTTAACAACCTATGGTTTTATCTTTTTAACCCTCATTTTCATCAAATGTCTTCTGGACTTGGGATTTAATATTAACATCTGAATTGTCATTTGTTACGTATTGCAAAATCCGTAATTTTAGTAATAAAAATTACTGTTGTATTTGAAAATAGGAAACAGATTTTTCAAGATCATTAATAAGTTGTGTATAGTCTATCTGGATGACATTATTAAAACTTTTAAACGTTTCTGTAGCCAGGAGCAACTGGATACAACCATCAGTTCTGTCCTCATTCACTGGTCAGTCCCAGCCCACTCAAAGGTGGGTTTAAGATGTCACAGGACAATTTGATGGCGAATTACTACTGACCTGTGTGACAGTGTTATTGCCTTCCTATAAGATTAGGTTATAGGCCTCAACTCCAGTAGGAGCTGACAATAACATGATTAATGACACTTTGGACATATTTGTGAGATACCACATTGACTGCTTTCTTCTAAATTCAGTATTGCAGCCACATTTTATGAACAGCAATTAAGATGTATTTAAAGAAACTAGGTATTGAAGGTGACTATGATTTGTCTTATGACTTTTCAATTAGATTTATATTTTTAAATATTTCGTTAGCACTTCTGTAGATACTCATAAAATTTTTTAAAGACAATGTAGTTCTTCTTAATTGACAGTTAAGGGCTCATTGTCAAAAAGGCAATCCTAAATGAAGATTTAAGATTGAGATAGTTTTTATACATTGCTTCACTAAGTTTTTTGATAACGTACTGTATTTCTCCATTATCTATTACATAAGTTGGTCACTGATATTTTCTGGCTTATATCTCAAGCTAAATTTCTCTATCCTGTTTCCATTTACACAACAAAAATGAAATCTATTTGCTGTTACAACAGATATGAATACTCCTACGTAAATGTTCATATAGGTAATTTAAACATGAGACTTACAAAAGTCACAGTAACAAAAATCTAACTTTGCATGCTGAAAGAAATTGCAAGAGTCGAAGAACAAGACTGAATTAGTGTCAATAACAACAATAAAAATATCTTATCATATAAAAAAGGGATAAGTTAAAACAATGTATTATAAATCAGAGAAATAAAGGGAAAAAAATCATTGCACCTAAAGGAATATGTTAAAAATTTCCCTCGAATGCACTTTCAAGAAAACCCTGAGCAGCTGAGCTTTTTCATCTATTGCTCTTTTATGAAGTACTAAGAGCATCTTCATGGGGAAATTTGGTAAGAAACTTCATTCCTTTCAATCTTCACTTACTCAACCATCTCAGTTGTTTGATCTTTGGCATCAAACATTCCAAATAGAAACAAACATACACTATTCATACTATATTTCTGTCTTCACTGGCTTTGGCAAGATCTTGGACATAATCTGGAGTGTAAAAATTGGCTGCATAATGTTATAAACATTTTTATGTGCTTTCTTTCTCTACCTTCTTGTCTTCTTCTTCCCTATCCCTCTCTTTCTTGCCTTTGATCAAGAAAGCCAGTTTAGTGAACCAAGACTATCTTTATCACAGTGCTGCTGTGAGCCACAGGGAAGGAGCAGCTAAAAAATGATCTCTTAAATCACCTGCTACTCTACAAGTTTACAGGGTCTTAAAGGAGGAGCTCAGACAGCTTGTTGTGCATAATGTTCTCTTCCGTAGCCTTTTGTGTAATTTTGAGTGAAGGAAGATCTGACTTCAACAAGGACAGCAATAAAAAACTGCTTTTGACCTTCTCAGTTAACCACTGGGTAGAACTGATTCTGCCTCAGGGCAGGAAGCAGATGACCTTTCCAGACCTTTTCTACTATAGGATTTTATCATTTTCACAAAAAGCAAAAAGGTGTTATTACCATTTTATTACCACCTAAAAGATTTCCTAAGGAAACATGTCCTTTAGAAAAACTTAACAGTAAAGTAAAATGAAATAAGTGATACTGCAAAACAACATCCTTGCTGAATACTGAGCATTTAAATTACTTTAATGAATTCATGTTCTATGTGTCTAACAAAATTCACAAGTTTTTAATGGTTACTGTAAATAGGAAACTAAGCAGACCAATTTATTACATATATATGATTCTGTGACTACTGCCTGAAACACAAAACCACTCTGAATTCCTTTGTGTTCTACAAAGGCCTTGAAAGAGACTCACAAACCCAGTTTGGGGGCTCATGTAAGAAGGTCCTTGATTCCATCTTAACAAACTGATAGAAGAACCAAAATGAGCAGGTTCTGGTATCACAGGCAAATGCTGAATTTAGGGTCTTTTTTTTTTTTTTTAATCATTCTGTTAAAACTTTATGCAGAGTTTGAGATAATAAAATAATCATGCAATTTATGAATGAGCAAAAATTCAATTAGTGTCCCCTGAGAGGCCTGCTCAGAAAACTCTCAGCTCAAGCCTGTGGAGTGGGCCTATATGCAAATAATTCCGTGTGAAAATGTATGCTCATATTTTGGAAATAACATGTTCTTGTCACGTGTATGACATGAAATGATCAAAGTAAAATTTCAGATCTGAACTGTTTGATGGAACTTGTGGAAGGTTTGCACTGGAGATACAGAATATCACCAAAAGTGAATGAAATATAATAAAGGTTTTACATGGCACATTGCAACACAAAATCCTACGGAACCAGAGAGACCAGAGATAATAGTCATAAAAATCAATAAAAGGCCTATTAATGCAGGAAGAACATCCATGCTGGCCATATTTCCATTATACCAAAATAGTATTGTGTAAAGTATCTCAGCAGTAAATGGAGGCTGGTAGTACTGTGAAAGTGAGAAAGGAGATGGACATCCATTTGTTATTCTGAGAATTTCTTGACTTTGGAATGTGAATTGGAACATAATGGGAAGGGAAAGGTATAAAAAGGTCCAAAGATATTTCAAGAATGGCAACACTGAGATCTGTGGAAATGGAGGCAATGGATTGCCCTAAAAAATTTTAGAATGGGTAGTTAACTTATTATATCTATAATGTTGATTCATTAATTTCATGCTTTTATAAATTTTTGCCGTGTTTGCCTTCCAGTTGATAAAGATTTTGCCTTAACATTAACTTTTTTAACTGAGAAGGTGGCATTTTCCCACCCCCCCCACCCCTCCCCAATATATCTTGGGTGGTTGTGCAAACTGATTAAATTCTACAATTAAAAAAAATAATAAAATTAATAACCTCCAGTCCTAGATATTAAGTCCAACTCTATAGATTTACTGTCAATTTTTCACACATCCGAACTATTTCTAGCCAAATCAATGGACACAGAATAAAGAACCCTAATTGGCAATCCAGTGCCAAGTCAATAGAGAGATACTACTCCACTATAGTTGCATTCACTCAAAATTTGATGCTTAAAATTCCAAACTAGTTAAGTATGCATTGCTTACACAGAAAGCAGACACATCCATTATTTTCTAAAAATTAGAAGTTAATTTTATATCTGGAATTTTATTTGAAGTGATTTCAAAGTCAATTTCCCTTCATAAGTAATTCCTACGCACTTCAATATTCTGGCTCAAAATACTTAAAATTCACTTAAACTTTTGTTCTCAGGTTATAAAGATAAAAATATTTGTTCAAGATTCTCTATAAACTCATCAAAGTTTTTATACAAAATTTTGGAACAAATATTCATGACAGAGCTCAAACTAATTATTTCTGTCAAATGCATGCTGAAATTTTGGAATGATCTGTATACATGCATATGAAATGCCTCAGAAAGATTTTTGTTTTCCTATTTGCTCTCATTTTCACTGTTATCAGTGTGGGGATTTTAAGGCATAACTGATTTTTCAATGAAGAGTTTGATTATCAATATATAGTTATTAGTAAGTTTAGATTTTTCCACCTTCAAATTGGAAGAACTGCATTCAAAACAATGAAAATAGTTATTGGGAAAAAAATTATAGCTTTATATTTCTCACTGAATGAAACCTTAACAATATGTGCAAGAAGGAAAAAGGCACTTTATTTAGGTACAAAAAATTAACACTTAGCAAAGTTGTATTCATGGATTGTGTTGGATGGTTCCATTGGTTACACCACACCTGGACTATTGCATTGGGTTTTGGACTTCCATTAGTGGAAGGATGAGGATTTGAATAAACTGGAGTGGGTTCAGAGAATGACACCAGGATAACAACAGCTCTTCTGTGAGAAGTAGAGGGAGCTAAGCTGATGTCAAAAAGCAGACAAAACTAAGCTTATAAATAATTCTTGGAATTTTAAAAAGTCAAACATTTGCATGCTCAGGAAGGAAATCAAAAAGGCTGATTGCTTTGGGAAAATTAAAGATCTGAATTCAGAGAATGGTTTGGGCTGCAAGGGAACCTAAATATCATCTAGTTTCAACCTCTCTGCTGGGGGGGTGGGACACGTACGTTCCACTAGAGCAGGTTGCTCAAAGCACCATCCGACCTGGCCTTGAGCACTTACAGGGGTTGGACATCCATGGCTTCAGTGGGCAACCTGTTCCAGTGTCTCACTATCCTCATAGTGAAGAATTTCACAGGACTGGAGGATCTCTTACTTTATTTTTAAGCAAATGTTCCATCAAAGTCAGATATATTCAAAATGAAAATAAATGGTTATATGAGAGGACTTTTCAATATAAATAGCCATGTGAAGAGGGATTTAATAAGAAGATTAAAAAGATAATAAAACATGAGAAAAAAATGTAAAAGGGATTCATTAATAAGAACAGAGAGAAACATCAGGGAAAAGAGGTTCATTAGGAGAAAGACAATGTTTCAGAATCTGAAGACATGAAGAGTAAATAACTTGAAGGCCTTACCCTATCAATAGAAACTAAAACATATACCATTTTTTTACATACTAATCTTTACACATTATTCTTTACATAGGCAAAGAGGGGAAACTAGAAAAGGAGGCTTTTCTATACTTGGAATTAGAAGCCAGCAAAGAAGATCTAGAAATGGCCAAAATTTTTAATTAATCTTACTCTTGGAGGAATTTGTTTTGGTTTGTTTTCAGTTTGTGTTGTCTGGATTGAGGTTTTTTGTTGTTTTTGTTTGTTTGTTTGTTTGGGATTTTTTGTGACTTTTTTTGTTTGTTTTTTTTTTTTAATTTGAAGGTCTTTTTGATTGCAAGATAACATTATCTGCTTCAAATGAGAAGACTATGATAGAAATTACAGTATGGAAATTTGAAGCAGAACTGTTATTTCTAAGTGTGAAAGATCTGGAGCTTGATAACATCGATTCAAGTCAACTGAATGAATTAGCACATGGTATTGCAAACCTAGTAGAAACCATCTAAAAGTAAACTGTAAATCTGATGGTAGTAGGTTTGGAGAGCAAATGTAGTATCAAGATAAAAAGCAGTGGGGAAAGATCATGATCCATGCAGCTAGTTTGCTTATAAAGCTATACAAAATATTAGAGAAGATTCTGAGCAAGAACTAATTAGGGTCATAGAGGTAAATTAAATTTACATTACAACATGTTTTTATCTCATGCAGATAGTATCAGACTTACCCAATACATTTTTAGATAACTGGCTTCCTAGAGAGGCTAATAAAGTAAAGCTACTCTATTCAGACTTCCGCTAAAGATTTGATAAAATTTCTTTAAGGAAAATTAGCATTAACCATGGTGATGGCAGCAATTAACACAAGGTGTGAAAAAAGTTTGTAGGAGGGAGACTATCCCCAGCTATACTCAGCTAGACAGGCTGCAGAAAAAATTGTACATACACCTCTCAAGCATTAGTGTTGGGACTGAACATACATACTACATTTGTTTATGTCATTTAGATGAAAACTATGTATATGCTTGTATGTACGCAGGATAAGTGTTGAAGAAAAAAGACAATGCAGAAAGAACCGTGCCTCACCAACACTGCCTGTTGAGACTTTCCACTGTGCCATTTGCAACCGGACTTGCCTATCTCGCATTGGCCTTTTTAGCCATCAGTGTGCTTGCAGCAAGTGTGGGTAGAGCCCTTCCCAAATCTTCATTCGCGAAGCCTAGCCATGAGGATGATATACTTGAGAAATAAATAGCAAGGTGCTCTGCATCAAGAGGTTCCAATCATTCTAAGGAAAGAAATCACAGAAATGGAATGCAGTTTAACACCACAAAGTTCAAAGACATATTTTCAAGAATTAATAATAAAAATTTGCTGCAAAAGGAACATTGTCAATCTGATGTGAGGAAATTGGTGTATCTATCTATATTTGTTGTAGTTGAGTATGAACTGCTGGAGTGATGTAGCCTTGAAACAATCCTACTGCTGTTGTAGAATGTGTGAGTGACACATTCTTCTAAGAGAAAGAAGAGTGTAAATACCACTACATAAGGCATCAGCAAGGCCTCATCTGGAATATTGTGTACATCTCTAATCATTTCTCTGAGGAACAATTAATTTAAATTGGATCAGATTCAGAGAAGAGATATGATTAAAGGAGTGGAATATTTACCTTACAAAGAAAGTATTAAGAAGAGCTCTGCTTGTCTAGCCTAGCTGGGGAAGGTTAAGAGAGGATATAATGACTTTTTATAACTACACTGAGAGGGGGTATATCAAGGAAAGAAAAATCCTTTAATTTTAAGAATAATATTAGTATATGATAAATGACTATGAATAAGCTTAGACTAGATATTTTACAAGTCTTCAGAGCCTTTGGTGAGTGAACTTCTAAATTAACCAGCTGAATATCTTTGTGAGGCAAAAAATCAAAATTGCTTTAAAGTCTGGTTTGCTAAGCCTATAGAGACATTTGGGAAAAGTTCCCAGAGACAAGAATACTTTGTGAAATATCTGTTTACTGCCTCTGTGCAGTTTAAAAAGATAAGGGAGTGTGGGTGGGATTTTTAGTTGTTATTTTGGAGGTTGTTTTTTTTTTTTTTGCAAGCCATGGGTGTTTTATTGCAATAGGTAGAGTTCACTGCCCAAAATGGTTGCCTATTCACACTCTGGATTAAATTGATTACACAACCTGGAGTCACACTGTTTTTTTTCTCTAAGCTTGAGTAGTCAAGGATCAGTAAGGATTCCTTTGTTCATTCTTTATTGTTGGGTAAGATCTTTAAGTAAAACTGTTAAGAATTTTATTAATAAACACCTGAATTGACCTAGACCAGCCTTGATCTTTCCTCTTTCTGTAGCTCATTGGAGATCTAGGGTTTTGTGCTCTTCTACTGTAAGTTTTATATTTATTTAAGGTATTAAGGCTTTGTGGTGGTGGTGTTGCTGTGTGGTATAGTTGTTTGGTGAGCCCTTTTGCACTCTGCATCTAAGGTATATTTATTTTAGCTAATTTTAAGTATCTTTTATCTCTGAGCTACTCAATCTTGAAATATTTACTGTCTTTTGGTCAGTAGAAAGAAACAGGGACCTTCAGACAATGTTTTATGTGATTTAATTTATCTATATAGCCACCTTTTAGACATTTCGAGCAAAGACCTTCTTCCTTTATTATTTTGTGCTTGAAATTTCAGAAGACTTAGCTGAAGAACTCAAGAGGTTCTCTCCACAAATATTGTGCTTCATTCCTAAGCAATGGAACATTTAACATGCTCTTTGTTTTAGAAGTGTAGAAAGAACTTGAGTATTAGCCCATGTAGCATGATGAAAGAGACTGTGGAGGTGGACACTAGTGGGCAAGTCTCTGGTGTTCTAATACAAGCAGAAAAATAGAGAATTGGAATGTTGGTAGCCCTCTGCTTCATACTGCTCTTGGTTTTGATTTTGTACTATCAGTAACTTAATCACACAGTCATTTAGCTCTTTTTCCACGGCATAATGCTGAAAAAGAAAAGAAAGCATGCCTGGAAAATACAGAAAGCAAGACTTGCCTGATTAGGTTGTTTACTTGACTTTATTCTTATATTTCCCTATCTAGTAACTTTTCTGCACATTCAATAAATACAGCCAAGGGAAAAAGTGTTCAAAGGTTTGAAATTTCTGTGACTTTTAGGAAAACCAGATATGATAAGACATGAGATAAAGGTCCAAATCACTGTGTCTAATTAGAAAAAGACAACTGTAATTCAGCCTCTTATTTATTTCATAAAATAGCCTTCCCCTGGCAATATACATTGTTATCAATCTGTTCATCAGTGTTTTCAATATATATTGCTTATTGTCTTTCTGTGTGCTGGGTTTGGGTGGGATAAAGTTATGAATTAAATTTCTTCATGATTCTGTGCTTTCAATGTGTGTCTAAACCGGAGTTGATAACTGTTACAATTCGATAATCATGGAGAAGTAAAGACAGCTCTCTGTGGACTGTGGACAGAACTTTAGGTTTGAATATTCCCTGAAACAAGAATAAAACTCAAAGTTATATGTAGATACCAAACCCTGACATTTTAATTTTATTTATTGCAAAAGTGGCAAAGAAAAAGGAAAGGAAAAATAGAGAAAAGTTGGAAAAAGCTAAGGGTACTTTAAAAGCATAGGACAGTTTTTCCACCATGCTCTACCTTTCTGCTGAGATGGGCAGGGAGTGTGGGTGGTGAAGCAGTTTCTGCCGGTTTTTTTTTGTTCTCTCTGCCACTTGTGATGGTTATCTCTGGCTCTGGGGGGTCTGCCAACTTCTTAGAATGCAGTCTTTGAAATGTAGCCATGATGCATAGTCCCTGCTGTTCACATTTTAGCTGTGTTCCAGTTGGGGAGCCACCAGGCAGTGCAAAGTCATGATTCTCATCTCAGCAGGCAGCAACTTGGGCATTCAGGAGTTATGGTAGGGATGCAGGAACAGGGGTTTTCAGAACTCATGTGCATAGCACAGCTGGTTTCTGTTCTCCCCCAGCTGGCAGTGTCTCAGCTCCTGGTCATAGGCTTTGCATGTGGTGGTGAGGAGAGGTGGCAGGGGGGTAGAGTGGTCAGCTCCAGGCTCTTTAGGGAGACAGACTTGCAGAGTGGCTGTCTCTCTTCCCCCACCTCCTTGTTTTGCACAGTTTTTGCTTCACTTTGTTTAGGGTTTAAGACCTATTCATTATGGTTCATTTTGCATGTAGCCTTCAGGTGTCCAAAGAGAGATAACAAAACAGACATAATGATTGAGAATTTTTTGAAGCATTTTTCTTATTATCGGTATTCTACAATAACACACATCAGTATTTTGGCTACTGCTGAACAGTGTTTGTGTAGTATCAAGACCTGCCTTTTCTCTCCTTCCACCCACTGGCTTCCAAAGCCAGTAAAGTGGAGGTGGCCAAGAGAATGGAAGTCAACATGGTCAAGACAGCTGACTCAAGCTGACAAAAGGGATGTGCAATACCATATGAGGTTGCACTCAGTAATAAAAACTTAGGCAAGGAAGGATAAAAAGCAGGTACATTCATGGTTATGGCATTCATCTTATTAAACAATTGTTATGCATTTAAAAGCCCCACTTTCCAGTGGTTGTACTTCTGCCTGCTGATGGGCAGTAGTGAATTAATTTCTCTTTTTTTGTTTTGTATGAAGTTATCATCACCTTATGTGTCGGTTTGAGACAATCTGGATGGGTGGAGACCTGGACAGAAGTCTTCTTGCTTGGATTCAATACACCTGGTTTCTCCAATACAGAGACAGAGACTAAATATGCCTGGATGTAAATGAAAAAAATAACTCTTTACCAATAAAAATGTCAATAACAGTACTGATAGAACTGGGTTAAACCAACCAATGAGGCGAATCTTTCCAAGATCCACCCAGCAGACCAAATCAAGATGCCAGCCAGCCTCCTCCACCCAGAAAACCTGGCAGGAACTGTTGGAGAGTCAGTGGTGGCAGGAAAAAACAGATGGCTGGGATTTGATACCATGAGACGCATTGTGCTGGAGCAAGGCTGTGGTGCTGGGACAGGCAGTTGGAGCAGGGCTATGGCCCTCCCAGGTGATTGGAAAGACTCACAAGACACCCGTTGGATCCAGCAACGAGACTTGGTTGTTGCAATTTTGAGGTTTGTTGGTCAAAGTGGTGTTTGTAGTCCTGTTGAAGTGGTGGTCACAGTCTGGATCTACCAAGGTGGTGGTGGAAGCTTCAGATAGTGAGGGAAGCCCAAAAACTGAGTGCTACATACACTCACGTTCAGGTGGGAACACCTCTACTACCTCCTTTAGGGTGGAGAGTTTTATACTGGATGAGGTAATACTGTGAGTCACAGGATACTTTGAGAATCTCTGACACCTTCTAGGATATTGCAGCTCTCTCTTACATCAGTGCAACTGAGTTCATTATGAGCCATTATGGCTCATCAACAAGAGGTGAATACCTCCAGACTGGTTGTGAATGTTCAGGGGAGTTATCACAGCTGAATCATCTGTTTAAGGACAAAGAAACACTACTCCAACTCTCAGGGTTTACCTGTTTCCTTATCTTGTTTAACACCCAGTTTGTACTCTGAGGTGTAGGATGTGCACTCCTTCAGCACCTGGCCTGGCTGTCTGCTCTGCACATTGTTAGCAAACCACACTGCTGACTGAGCCATGTAGCAATGCAAATGTAATTTTCACTGCAGAGGATCTTTTTAGTCATTTAGTGTCCCAGGGAGGTTTGGAGGGATGTTGAAACTGAAACTAAAACACCCTTAAAAGCTTAACACAAACAGTATTTTTATTACAAAAAGGTGGCCAAGTAAATGGGAACCTGAGAGAGAAAGAGAGAAGGAGGGAAATAAGCCCTATGTGTTGTTGCCATAAATCCAGGAAGAAAACTTCCCAGACAGGGAGAAGGCAAAAAGTTCCTTTACTAAAGTTCAGCTAAAAGATTTTAAAGTACAATGATGTGCACCTGGCATACAGAAATCTACAAATTTATAACTCTACTTAATTATCCTATCTAGGAAACCTACCTAGTGTCTTAATTTGCCCATCCTACAAACCATCCCAAACCACCCGCCTGACACACCCCTTCTAAAATTGAGTCGGTGGTCTTAAGACCACCTTTTCCTCGTCCACCCTCATCTTCATTGCATTAAGTCTTCTATTTGGAGGTTTTCCAACACCTCTTACCCTTCTTTACATTATGACTGAACAATATTGTATTTTGACTATAACATGTTCTAATAGCTATCTGAATACAACATAATATCTCTCCCTTAGCACAAAAACAAGCTTCAAAATGTGACACAGAGGTTAACTTAAATCTAAGTATTTGGTACCGGGGTTACAAACTGTTTTTCAAATGCAAAAAGGCTATAAAACTATATAAAACTATATGAAAATCTACAACTATATTAAGGCTTACGGCAACAGTATAAACACCCAAATTGCCCAGGTGTTACTTACGAGGCTGTGTTACCAACCCCAGAATGCCCAGACTTCCCAGAGCAGAGGTTGCATCCTCAAGTGTTGGCAGGCTCACAGGATAGCGGGTGTCCCCTCTATCCGTTAATATTGTCCTTTCATGTGAAGCGAGCCCCACAAGCATGAGCTATCTAGTCTTTATCCAATTTGCCAAACGATGTGTTACCTGGGCAGGTGTGGCCAGCACCACCCAGCTAGAGGTCCTTGGTCCCTCCGCCTGTTGTGTAAGTGGCACTCCTGCACATGTGTGAGAGCATTGGAATTTCCTTGTGCCTAAGTGGTATATTCCAGGGGGTCTTTATTAAATGGGTGTGGGGGGGGCTTACTTCATCATCCTCTTCTTCGCTTTCTCCTTCAAATGCCCTTGAAGGGCCATCACCCCATAGTGAGCGCCCAATTAATTTTAGTTTATACCAAATACTTCCTTTAAGGACAAAATTCTCGCTTATCAGCACCTGTTTTCCCATAACTTGGCAGGAAAAGAATAATCTCTCACAGGTGGCTGGGCCAAACACAGATCAAAAGTATTAGCATCTAATTAAACCCAGATACATTTAGCAAATAAGAAAATAGGAAAATCAGAATTAATTCTGATCCAATGCATATAGATACATACCTAACTATGACTAAGTCATATCATGCCTCTGGTCATGACAGAGTAAAAGACGATATATTTTCTTCTAAGCTATCCAGATATTTCTCTGCGAATTTTCTTTCTGTTCAGTTCTAGCTGAAGCACAAAGAGGCTATGTTCTGATTTTACTTACCCTACAATATATATCACAACGTTATCATAAGACTCAAATTATTTTTTCTGAGATTTGAAGTGGTAAGGGAGGAATAATGCCCTTTTAACATCGATGTACATAAATGTTACATTTATACTTAGTTGTGAGTAAAATTCAGTTTTTTCTTTTAAACTGTTTCAAATTCACTATAAATTCCCAATTTACTGTGAAGCATGATTACATCTGAATATTTTATGCCAAACATATGCTTTTTTACATAATGAAAATGTAATTTTTGCCTTGTTCTATAAACATAAAGCCATATTTATTCATGACATTTCACAACTAATATTTTTCACCTCATAGGAGTACTAAGTTTTTTTACTTTTTATAGCTAGCCTACTCACTCTTTCATCTGGTTTAAAGTCAGATTTAATGAGGGAAAATAAGTCCTATTTGTAGCATAATAATAAAAAGTTTTATGATATTAAAGTCTGCATTTACTACTCATAAAAATAAGGTAATTCCTAAATGTGGAAAAAAGCGTCCTTATTTCCATCAGATGTTGAAGATGAATTTTTCTGAAAAGCAAAGCTTCTCTTGTGTAAAGTCCTAAGTTTATGAAGCTGACTTTGATTATACAGGTATTTATATATGTGTATCTAATAATGATTTTCTGCTTGTTGCTTAGGATATTTTCTATTGATTTGAAAAAAAGTAGTTGAGATAAATGTGTTTGTAAATCCACGTTACATATTAAAATGTTCAGAGTATAATTTCTCTGAATAATTTAAAAGATCATTGAAAAGTGATCCTCTTATCACTAGTAACAAATTTCTGCTTAGCATATCATTAGTAATTCAGATCTTTCAGTTAGTGAAACATAGGTATTTAAATTGATGCAAATATTTTAATTTATTCTCAATAAACATATAATTTATTAAAGACCAAACAACTTGATAATTTTCAGTTAAATCTATCTGAGAGGGATTTTATTTATTAGAAAGGCCTTGTAATGCCCTGAATAACAGTCATGCAGAAGGTAGCTGTCAAGTCACATAAAACTTGATTTGATATCTACACTTGAAAGTGAAAAGAAATATTGCATTTATTAGAAGCTGTAGCTTACATGATATTGAAGAATAATATACAAATAACTTTCTCATTATTTTAGCCACTAAATTGAGACACTACTTGGGAAACATAGGAAACAAAAGTTGTGATGAAAATACAATCTTCAAATGCTATTTATAAGGTAATTTCTTCTGGGATTGGCAGACTGAGCCACACAGTATGAATAAATTAATTATTTGCCTGTGACCACAGAACCTTTTTGGGTTACAGCATATGCTTCAGCTCAGAATTTGTTCTTCCATTTCACCATCTTTATCTTTCCACTTTTGAAGCATATTTATAAGAAATTATTTCATTCTGATGTCACCATAACCAAATATCCTACCTAGTTGTTGGGGTTTTTTTCTCCTCTCTTCACAGAAAGCTCACCTCAAAAACCTGTTCTTATCTTGAAATTTACTGTTACTACTTATGAAAATTGTGTTTCTGAAAAAGTCTAGGATTAGTCTTCTTCAAAACATTCTGCAGAGTTGTAGAATTTTATTTGTACTACTGCCAGTTAACCTTACCAGGGGAGAGATAAAAGGTTCAGATGTGGTTCCTATACAGTATCAGGAATCCAAATTCATGCCTGCAGATATATGCTGAAATTGATCAGAAAGAGGAAGACAACAGAAAGTTCCAGTAGTGTCTAATCCCTTTCTTACAGGGCAGTAACAATTTAGATGTGAAGATGCCTTCAGGGCTTTTAGGGCATTAGGACTGTAAAGGAGTAAGGTTTTTAGCTTTTGAGTTTTTTTTTTGTTTTGTTTTTCTTTACTTCCCCAGTAGTCCTGGCAACAGGCTAAGTAATTTTTCCCAATATGAAAAAAAACCACTTTGTGTAGTTGTGGATATTCAGTTTAAAGGCATGGATAGGTCTCATCTAAAGATTCGCAAAGCTCATATCCTCTAAGTGATAATAGATGGTAGAATCTTATCTTTATAAGAAATGATGGTCATCTCTGGGGAGCTCTGTAAGAGATATATATGGAATGAACATGAATGCTCAAAATCCATTAACACAGATGAAAAAATCTCACAGGCCACAGTTGTCAACAGTGGGTTTTGTACGTAACAGGTGGGGAGAGATCTTTAGAGGACGTAAAACTTTTGGCTTGAGGAGAGTTCTAACATTTCTTAATTGTTGAGAATTTGTGCAATGATATTCAAAGGATCTTAGGGAGTAGCCACTGGTAAAGGATGAGTTTTCATTCAACCCCTGGAACACTCTAATAATAGATTATTATAACTTTACCTCAATTTAAACTGCATATGGTATTCACAATATTTTATATTTTTCTGTATTTTTTTATCTGTTTCATGTGTAAGCTGTCTTTTTTTTTAATCTGTCCTGATTTTAAAAATCATGTAGACATCAAAAAAAAAAAGCTATATATGAAAATAAGTAGTTTCTTAAACTCTAAATGCTGGTTTTACAAATACATCCTACAAATATCCCCTCTTGTACTGTTGGGGAATGCATTTAAAATGAGATTAGATATGCAGAGCAAAAATATTCCCAGCTCTGCACACTGTGGAGGAGATAGAAATAACATACATTTCTACAAAGGCTCAAACATTGCTAGGAGGATGAAAGTCAAAATAAGTCACCCCTCTACAGGAACATAAGTACCATTTATATGTACCATCAAATAGTTATTTACTGAAAAATCTGTAATAAATCCCTAACGTTTGAATTCTGACCACCAGTGACCAGTGATCTTGGAAAAGGGAAGGGCAGAGGGACATATTAAGGGAACTATGGACAAGGACAAAAATAAAACACGGAAAGGTCATTCTTTTGGATATTGCCAGAGAAGTGATACACTCAGGGGGAAAAAAAAAAAAAAAAAAAAAAAGGCATGAAAGAAGGGATTGAAAACCTAAACCACAAAGATGCAATCAGTCTTGCTATGGATTGCTGAGAGAAGAACTGGACACAGCTCTAGAGACAGTGCAGTTCACAGTCTGTTGAGCTTCTAAGACGAAGACAGTCCAAGACAAGAGGCAGAAAATAATTTGCTGCTTGAACGACACAGTGGTCAGGGACAACATAGGTAAGGTATCTTTTCTCACCTATCTTCTTTTTTTCTCATGAATAAAGACATTTTATAGCAAACTCCCCTCCAAAAAAACCAACATGTTACTATCTGTCCTTGTAAACATTGCAACATCTGTAGCTTTATTGTCTTGCTTTCTTCATCTTTTCTTTCTTCTTCAATCCTCCTGGATAATGTTTATATCATTCTGACAATGCTTAGTGCAATAGACACAGTGATGTTTGGAATGTAGCGTCAGACTATATTCCCACTATTGAATTCCTCAAAAAAAATTTTAGGAGTCAACAGAAAGTCACAGATCAGTAGTGGGTAATCTTTTAGAAATGCAAGTGCTTAGTGAAAATTTTATATTTTAAATTCTACATCACAAGGCAAAATTTTGCATTATAGAAGAAAACTAAGATCCATCAGTAATTAGAGAAATGGAGAGAGGATACACTTTAGCTGTAAAACCAAGTATTAGAGCTTACTGTTTAATTTAAAATATGAATGTCCACTTATTAAATCATTTTTGCACTCTGGTATTTGAAAATATAAAAAGCTGGACACCTATTTTCTGTCCCTTCTTTTGAAATTTTTAGTTTCTATTTACAAAACTATTCTGAAGTTATTGTTTTTAACAGCCTTTTAAAAAATATGGTAGTCAATTGAAAAGCCAAATCAATTAAAAGTTATTTTCAATCTCTAGTTGACATGCTCCAAGTATTCTAAAATGTTAGTGAGGCACAACCAGTCTAGTTCTTTACATAATTCCATCTTTAACTATTAAGTGGCACATATAAATCAATACAACATATAAATAAACCTGGAAAAATACATTAACTATAGGTAATAGAATTTTTAGGAAAAGTCCTTAGAAATAAACACACTATAATTTTATTAATATTTAAGACTTTGAATTAAAGACTAATGTGATTAATCAGCATAATGGAGAGATGGGAGGGTTTTTTAATGAATGCCATTTTCCTTTAGAAATTTTGTTTACTTCCTTGAACACTTACTATCATAAGCAGTCTGGCCTTAAAAAATATAATGTAAAGAAATAAGAGGTTGTCAAGTTGTCATAGCTCAATGGCAAATCTAAAAATATTTCATGTAATTGTGTAATATTTTTTATATTTAAAACCATCATAACTGTTTCATAAAGCTCATTCACTTGATGTGAAAATGTGTCTTCTGAAACACCAAAATGTTCACACTGCTGTAAGACTCATTTTGTGTGGACTCAAAATTCCTGTTAGCATTGTTAAATCAGAAATATGGAAGAATCACGATACTCTTCTCTGTCCTGTACTAAGCACTTAATAGTCTGGATTCCCAGTAAATCTCTAATGTAAGTCTGAAGCTTATCTGACGAAACCACAGTTATTCCACATTATACAGATAGTCTAGGATAGTCTTCAAGGCTTTCTTTATCACCTCTGGAATTACCTCTTTCCATTGGACGCTGCATCCCATTTTATCCTGAGCACCAAAAGTCATGGACTAGAGACGTATTTACTTGCCATTGCATGCAGAAAAACCCTGTGACAAGTTTTAGGTTTGGACATCTTACTGTTTTTGACAGCTGGTGTTGGGTAAGTCACATCTTCAGTATTCTGAAGCTTTCATTTCTAGATATTTCAAAAACATACTTTTTGAGATAACAACGAAAATATTAAGAATATGAGTGAGTAATCATTGGAAATATTAATACAGTAACAACCTTTCAGTAATGTAATGATGATTATATTTGGTTTCTTGTAGGCTTAAGACACTTCCTTTCATACCCCTCTAAACATAAATGTGAATTTGCTTGCCAAAGTACTCAACAGGATTATATCTGCTGGCTTAGGAGAGAATTCAGAAAAGCTTTTCAGCAGTGAAAACTTTAAGTGATGGCATTATTTTTCACAGCCAAGAGAAAAGGCAAAATGAATGTAGAACCAGAAGGCAAACAAAAGGATTTCTTCCACCAAAATCTCAGTGTTTATGGTTTTTTTCTTGTATAAAGAACTGCTCAGGAAAGCCTGTGCTACAGGAATAATGAATCTCTCACTGTTTAATCAGGGAACACTAGGTCAAGGCTCCCCCTCTTATAGCTGAACTACCTCTTAAACTGTCTCAGAAATCACTCCTTACATATTTTACTCTATTTAGTCTTCTATTATTTCATGTAATCAATAAAAATTCAACTACATTATTGGGAAGATGTTGCTATACTAAGGAATACTAAAGAAAATGGTGAAAAGCAAATTGTGGAAAGGACTGACTTCAATATTCTTACTGAAATGTTTACTGAATAACAGTGTGCTCTGAGTTATTTCTGTTACTTTACAGCTGAAAATAACTGGACAAACCAATCATCTAGTGATTCTTTCAAAGTGCTCTTTTCTGTTACAGAACTGACTAACCTGTACTGGACATTTTTGTTCAGAAAGCAGAGTTATGTGAACAATGTCTTTTGAGGATCAGATCTGATTTGTCCCCTGCTTGGCCTTCTCTTCATATTTGTTAAAGGCTTGAAAAGAGAAGATGTTTCAGTTGCCTCAGCATATGTTTGACGATACTTTAACATGCTTAGTTTTATAAATAAAAGTTTCCAGGGTGAAAGTTTAGAAATGGCATTGGAAAAGTACACTAAGATAAGCTACAAAGAAGCAGGAACTGTGACAGAATTAGAACCCTTTTAAAGTTTATCTTGAACTTTAGGGCACCTTTTAATCCTCATCTAAACATGTGTTTTTGTTTATCTCCCTGAAATTCTCAAAGAATTCTCTGGAATGAAAACCACAAACAGATTTGAATTAGAAGTTTGTATACCTGGCAAGTCTAGAAGAAATTATTTTATTATTGTGGCTCAAACCATGATTTTTATGCCTTCAAACTTTGCATTTGTTTGGACAAAGGCTTTGCAGCCCAGCCCTTTTAGAAGATTATGAACATGAATAAAAGCATGTATACCATCCAAATATATGGTTTAACATGTATTTGCCAGATGAAAGCAAGCAGTACCTACCATTACAAAAAATCAAATCTGGATGAAACTGAATATTTAGAAATTAATTGGCTTCACATTTGTGTCTCAGTGGCATGGCTTTTATCAGTTGAATATCATTCGAGAAAACTGGAGGAAAAAGAGGAGAGGACAAATGAAAAGAGAATGCTAAAATCTTTAAACTGTTTTACATTTGCTCCAATTGACTCTATAGTTAAATCAATTATGCTAAATTACATGTATATTTATGAATACTACTTATGAATAGTTAATATTCCTTATAAATCATGATTTTAATTGTAAGAGACATTTGCTTAAATTTTAAAACTTGGATCAAAATGTGGTTTGCATGACTAGCTGGATGCCAATATCTAAATATTCTGTAATCACAGCAACTCTGAACTCTTCACAATCTGCAAGAGTCCCTCCAAGGCTCTTCCTGCATAGACTTGGGTTGACAGGTTCCTTACGGTCATCTTTCTCCAGGTTGAAATCAATGTTGTCTGATCATTTGGCCGTGGTTACAGCAGGACAGTATATAATAAAGTTACTTTACTGATACCTTCATTATCCACTGGGTTGAGACATCATACCCTTAAATCAAAATAGGTGTGTCAGAATGGTCCTATCTATTGCTGATCTTCAGTTCTTGATACAGTGATGCTTCCCTTTTTTCTCCCTGCACTCAGTGACACATTTTTAGCAATGTCTTTCAGTGGTAAACAGCAAATGTTGTCTTTTCCTGTGGTATAGCCTGAAAACAGTATATGCTTAGATTTGTGCAGCTGAGTTTGGCCAACGGGCTATTGCAGAGGCAAAGCAATTCCCTGAGGAGACCGTGGGTTGCAAAGCTCCACAGGTGGCAATCTCCAGCAGAAAGACCCATTATTCTAAAACACTGAGAGATTAAGTTGTGAGGTAACCTGTGGATAAGGTCAGGTGAAGGATTCTCATGGCCCCCAGACTGGAAAGCAGTATCTCTCATTCTGGGATTACTATAGCCAAATGCTTAGTTCTTTATTCCAGCAGAGGATGGTGATGAGTCACTTTAGTAAGTGGTGTATATTCTTCACATGACTACAAGGCTGTGTCAGGCTTGAGGGAATGCCCTTTGCCCCCCGCCCCCCCCAACGCTCCCAGGGCTGGCTCATAGCCCCTTGAAGCAGCAGAGATACACAAGCATCCACTGAGGTGAGCAGGAACACAAACGGCTTTCTTCAAACAACCTGGGCTTATAAACCCCTGGGGAGGGCCCAGGGAACAGGGTTGTAATTGGGTAAGGGTTTGGGTGGAGGGGAGTGGTCAGGGAACCCAGGTAGCCAATGGGAGAGGGGGAGGATCCATACCCCATGGGAACCCAGGGATGGGGAGGGACGGGTGAGGTGACCAATAGGGTTAGGACAGGGGCAGAGCTGGTTATAGGGGCGGGGGAACCTGGCAGTGTCTCGGCAAACCATGTGGTCACTGCCCAGGGGGGGAATTCACAGAACCTAAGGGAGAGGCTTGCTACACTAAAACATGAGAGACAAAGAGCCTCTCTGCTTCTTTTGGTCCTTGATAGGTTTTCTGCAGTGATGATTTCAGTTCTAGAGAAGGTTTTTCCATCCCTCATAGCTGAGTCTATTTCCCACAAGGCTAGTTGTTGCCCAAAGGAGCTGCTTCAGCTTTTTTTTTCCTCTTTGATCATCTGATTTGTTAATGCCAGATATAACCAGACAGTGAGATTGCAAAAATGTCAGATTTATGGAAAAAAACTAACACAAAATTATGTACCATAACAAGAGTATTGCAAATGTTTGCAAACTCACAGTCCTCCTCCAGAACTACAGCAGCCCTATTGTATAAGACAGGCATATATTGCCCCAGAAATGCTTTGGACATGACTTACAAAAGTTTTTTGTAAAGTCCATTGTCTTTAAGATAAGTTAAAGATAAGGTTGCATGTAAACACTTATTAGGAGTTTATTAGGAAAACATGTAAAACGCACACTTCCCTGAATTATCCCAGTCTTCAAGCCACATAGTGGTCAAACTCATACTATTTACAAGAGTGATCTTTAATTCAAGTTATTCCAAGGCTCATGACTGAATTTCTTTGCCAGAAACCTTTCTAGTCAGGTACCTTGATGAAGCATACAAGCTAGTGTGAAGCCAAAATGGATAATCAGGGAACTAAAATGAGTTCAAGCCTAACTAGCAAGAAAGTATCCACAGAAGGTGGGGAAAGCCACATACAAATTTCTTTCATTATTCCTTCTATGAAGTTTGCTGCATTAGGAACTGGAATTGCCTCCTATTTTAGAATGAAAGTAACTGCTATAAAAAGATATCACAATAAAAATAAAATTATCCGTATAAAGGCATAGAAAAGCCCTAGTATTGATATTGCCTAAAGTAGTGTAAGCAGTTAATTGAGTTATTAGCACAAGCCAGATATGGCATTACTATACCTCATTGTTAACTTGAGAAGTGAATTTAATTCATAAAAATCTATAATTCTGTATTGATTATCTAAACTGTTATACAGCACAGTGCTCAGTGACAACAGATCAAGGAGCAATGGAAGTATTACCATTACAATTAATCCTATTTGAAGACAACCATATTTGAAGGAATAGAATAAAAGATGAAGTAGAGAACAGTACCTCAAAGAGAATAAGAGGCTAATCAGTGCTTAAGAATCAAGGCAAAAAGGTTTAGAAAAAGCCTAGAAAATTGAACTTTTCCAGACATATAAACCTGATCTGTTTAAACCTACTCATTGAATCTATAGATATTTCTTTAAATAACTGTTAAAGATCGACTTTCTTTTACTGATGATGTATGGCATCAAAACCAGGTACAATACCTTTATATATATTCGCAAATTTACTACATTTCTACTTAATTACAAAAATGGTATTGAAACATCCAATTTAATAAAAATTCATGATATCCTGTAAAACACTCGGACTCCAGTTTTGTGGGAAAAAGGTCAAATGCATATTACAATTTTATGAAAGCAGCGTAGCTAACAGCAATTTGTAATGATCCCGGGGCATACAATATCCTTGGTTCAGGTGCTAAAATCTTCCTCCTAAAGGGTTTTTTATGGAAGGAATTGTGCTGAAGGAGTAATTCTAATTTTACTTTCCAGATAATCAATATTGTTTCATGTAATTTCTTTCCTGAAGCTAAAAAAAAAAAAAAAAAAATCTCTTGGGCTGTGGGTAATTACGATGGGCAAGGCAATGGTGTGCTTGTTTGTTGTTCAAATAATAAAGAAATAAGGCAGAATACCAATAAATATCAGCATATTAGATGTGCTTTGCACAGTAGCAACAATTCCAAGAAAAGTTGAAGGTTTGAAAGTGTAAAACTGATCTGAGCCATCCATGAAGAACAAGTCAGCTCTTATAAATTTAACGAAAAATTTATTTTGAAAGGGATCCTGGGAGGGTATGCACAAATTTATTAATGTTTTCTAATGGCATTTAAGAGAAGCTGCAAATGTAGTGCAAAAACTTTTAAAATGTAAACCATGAGTTTAGTAGCCAGAACGTGATCATCTATTGTGGCTCTGCGCCGGGAAAGAAGGGTCTGCACACTTCTGGGATCCAGGGCCGAAATGGCAATTTATTAAAATGGTTTCTGCCTTTTATAGGGTCCTACTAGAACTTTCCAGAAGGGGGTGTAACTGGAGCAGAGTTAGGGAGGAGCATGCAAGGGGTTGGGTTAACCATATAGAGAATACACTGCAATGCAGCAAAAATTAACCAATCATAGGGCAGAGTTCAGGGCCATGAGGGATGCGGAATTTTCCAGAACTTCCAATACAAAATATAGGGGATTATACAATAAACTGTAAAAAGTCTCAACAAAACCTGAAAAACTAGCAATGAAGTAATCCATTGTAGAAGAAACAGTTTCATTATCTTCAGATGATGGTGTCCTCACTGCTGAGAGCTCATGGTCTGACGTAGTCTCTCCAGTCCTCGTACTTTCACACAATCTATGATTCTGTCTTCTGAGTTACCTAAGTACAGCCAACATCTAAAATATCTGCTCTTCTAACTTTTGTTAAATAATAGTAATCCAGAATGAGCATGGATATTTCCAGTAATTTTTCTGAGACAAAGATTTATCCCTATGTTGTCTGCTCTTGCTTGAAGAGAATCCTGAAAGAATTAATATGAAGGGTAACTAACTCAGTCTCAAATTATACAGCAAGTAGTGAGTCTAAGGAATTTTCTGGAAGTTCTTGATGACTAGCATTTGCTTCATCAACCCACAGAACTGATAATGCAAATTCTTCTTTTTATTTATTTTGAAGATAAATACAGGGTCAGAGAGATATCCACCTTGAACATCAAAGATTAAAACTTTAATAACTTGAAAACTTGCAGCTGAACTTCCCCTGCAAGCTCTTTGCTATCTAGTAGGTCCTGGGGAACAGTTTGCATAAACCAATATTTGATGGATTAGTAGGAACACTGTGTAATGTAAAGTAGCTTTCATCTTTGGAATATGCAACAAATGAAGGGACTTCCAAGTAGTATAGTGCAAATCAGAAGGATAAACACTATATTTAAATTAACCTACACTAATGTCTTAAAAAAAAAAAAGCACTGTTATGTTTATATCTGTATTAACTGTTTGATAACAGCTATGTATTCAGGTACACACGTTTCTAAGACAGGAATCATTAATACAATCTGGTCAAAAATCAAAAAAGTATAGAAGAATAAAGAAGCTTATGCTGATTCCATTTTTCTGAGGTTGAAAAGAAACACTTCTGATGTTTAGGAAAGAGTAATTTGTTAATCCAAATATCTTTATTCCACCACTTCCACTGAAAATTAATCTCTTTAAAAACTTACTTTGGCTTGCTAATATTAAATATTCTCAGCAATTTTTTTTCCAGGAATTCTTCCTAGTTTTCATAATTCTCACTTATCATAAACTTCTATGGCTTTTATCCAGATGGAAAATCCCTGGAAATGATAAACAATTGTTTTGTGATCCTAAAAGACCAGCAAAAGAAAACTAACCAGCTCACTTGGGCAATCCCTTCACTTCATATGAGACTGTTCAGATTCAAGATGATCAGGGTTAGTGTTCCTAACAACAGCTATAAATCTAAGAGAATTAGTGTATAGATGTCTTCAACCATCACATGTGAGAAATCAGTTGTCAACATGGTAAATGCTGTTTCCTTAATGTAACTTGATCTAATGCCACATCACTTAAGATCAAGGAAATTTAGAGGCTGCCCTGAAAACAGCTGTGCTTACTTTCTCTAGAACTGCTGAAACACAAAGATTGAGACAGTCACCAGTGTTCACATAAAGAGCTAGTAGAAGAGAAGAGTTATTTAGGTTTTTTTTTGTCTACTTACTACTTGCTTATTTCGGAGAAAGCTATATAAACACTGTTTCTGTAAAGGAAAGCAAACATGATAAAGTTTGAAATGTCAAATAGCAGAAAATATTATGGCTACTAATAGTCTGGAAGATTCATACTTGAAATTTGCCATTGATCATCCAATTTAAAGATTTCATCCTTATCCTACACTGTAACTACTTCTCTAAATATTTAAAAAATATCTGAGCTTTACATGGATATTGCCTGATCTTCATTCATACTGACATACACTTTTTTCCAAGTGCAGTATATTTCATTATGCATTTCTGATTTAATACACTTATTTATATTTTCTTCTTTGGATACCAAAGATATAATTAGAGTCCCTTCTCAGATGATCTTTGAGCTAATTAGTCAAAAAAATTAATAACTACTCTTAATTAATAGCTGTCTTTTTAGCGAAGTTGACTTTCTTTTACCGGTAGCTTTTCCTAAAATCTCCTTGATAAGAACTAGAGTTCAGGTGTCAATTAAAAACTGCAGTCCAACCTCTTGACAAATTTGAAAATGTTTTGTCCAGATTTCAGAGTTTAAAAATCTGTTTTATTTAATTCCTTCATCTTTATTGTCTTAATTCACCTATTTTCTTTTAAGGGGCTAATTATTGAATTTTCCTGCCCTTGATGTCCCTTCAGTGTTACCAGTATGATGAGGTATACATAAAATCTATAATCTTCATAGGAATTTAGTTTTGAAAAGGTCAAAAAATATTGTTAATATTACTTTCAAACACTAGATTACATAACAATCAGAAAAATATTTACATGTAATGCTATGTTGCTTTGCTATAGCACATTTTTTTATAACAATACTTTTATTAATATTTTTTGCCATATTACTTAGCAGTAATGATGTCTGAAACACTGATACTATAGAACAGTTTATTACTAATGGAAATGAGATCTATATCCATTTTCTGACTCTGTGGAAGATGTTTCTCCTTTTACATGATTGCAGTACAAGGAGACCTGTCCTTAATTGAGGGTGAGAAACCCCATTTCTTTAATGTTAACTTTTCAGGAAATGGACTTGAAGTAAATTTTCCTCCTTATATCTATGTGCCCTTCAATATGGAAGTGTGATGCCCTCATAGAGAAAACAAACAAATAAACAACCCCCCAAATAAAACCTACAAGAATATAGTTATGGCTTTCATGGAGTTCCAGGTTACCAGGCATCAACATAAAGTGTGTCTATTTTTCTTTCTTGGTCATTGGGTTGTTTGGTTTATGCCAAAATGCCTCCTTAATTAAACTTCTGAGACTTCTACTTCTTTAATCTCTCTCATATTCAGGAATGGAGTTATACTCCTCAAATAATTGTTTTCCTAGAATTTTCTACATGATGTCCACTTCCCTGACTTTTTTGTGGTCTTCTTCAAAGACGCCACCGAGGTAAAAGTGGCAATGTGAAAAAGATTGCAGAAATAGATGCATAGCTATGTTTCACTGTAAATGTTTTGATTTAATTTTCCTGTTTTTTCTGAGAAAGACAGACTCAATGTAGAGATCAGAAACAGAAAGATATTGAGCTGGCTGACCAGCTTTATGGCAAGACTTTTTATTAATTCAGTAAGCAGTGTAGTGGGGCTACGTGCGTCAGAGGTGGGGTATCTGATGATAGTTATCTGTGAACAAAAGTATTGTGTTGATTGGATAGAGGCTGAACAGAGCATTTCAAATTGCCTTCTGATTTCTTTCTGCTCTTATTTTGGAATATCCCACTAGATACTATGCAATGATGAAACTATATTTTAAATACAGTAAAGGAATTGACCCATCTCTCAATGACTAGTATTCAATCCAAATTGTTGAAGTACTTGTTTCTCTTAGAAGATATCTAAGTCTTTTTATTAATAAAGATGCTAAATATTCTCATGAACCACATTTCAAAATGTAATCTAGTGTGCTGGTTTAAAGGTAAACCAGCAGGAGGAATGAATCTAACTCACAAACAGATTACAAGTCAGAATTACAGT
>JAWWEU010000111.1:94987560-94997963 GCA_035583155.1 Acropternis orthonyx | reverse complement strand
TCCACTGTGCCATTTGCAACCGGACTTGCCTATCTCGCATTGGCCTTTGTAGCCATCAGCGCACTTGCAGCAAGCATAGGTAGAGCCCTTCCCAAATCTTCATTTGCGAAGCCTAGCCATGATGATGATGATGATGATGATGATGTAGATGATGGTGATGATGATTACAGTACGTGTATATGTGCATACCTGTTTGTGTGTGTATACTGGGCTATTCCTGACACAGCGCTGCTTGGTTCACTTTAAAAATTGGTCTTAGCAGTGCCCATGGATAGGTGCTCCTTCTTGTCACATGGCATTAACTTTTTGCATGATATTTCAAACTAGAATGTTATTGTAGGATGCCATCTCGACATGACATCTAGAGTTCCAAGTAGTGATTAAATAAACTCCTATAGCAAGAGGATTTCAGTTTGTTGCATTTGCAATATATTGAGGAGACATGCAGCACTCTACAAAAACATCTCTGATGCTTATTTTCCCTTATGCTTGAGAGTTTTTAATATAACTGCCTAGAATTTTTTAAATGATTTTGTTGATAAGCTGTTTTGAAAGTACTGACATAAGAGCCAGAACAGGGAATTTCATGAAAACACAGATTGTCAGAATCAAAGCTTTGTAACCGCTACAGTTTGAAGTACCTTTTCCATTATTTTGGAGGAAGACCAAAAACTGATGTAGGCAGAAGGCTGTGTTCACAGTACATCAAAGATCCATATATATCTGTTAGACCATGCTTCAAAAAAATGATGCTGAAAATAGTGTCAGAACCTAGGATAATGACATTCTCTCTCACTTTTCCTGTCTTGAAGACTGAAACAGGCATAGATATGCCAACAATATGCATAAAGCTTAAAATATTATTAAATTGAAATTTATCTAAGTTTCTTTCAATATTAAGGGTAATAGTAGAAATTATCACAGAATCATAGAATATCCTGAGTTGGAAGGGATCCGTCATGATGATTGAGCTCAACTCCTGGTCCTGTGCTGGATACCCCAGAAATCACACCATGTGCCTGAGACTATTGTCCAAATACTAAGTTCTGGCAGGTTTGGTGCTGCGACCACTTCCCTGGGGAGCCTGTTCCAGTGCCCAACTACCCTTTGGGTAAAGAACCTTTTCCTAATGTCCAACATAAACCTTCCCTGACACAACTTTATGCCATTTCCTCAGGTCCTGTCACTGGTCACCAGAAAGAAGAGATCCATGCCACACATACCTGCCTCTCTGCTTCCCCTGGAGAAGATGTTGAAGATTACAGTGAGGTCTCCCCTCAGTCTCCTCTTCTTCAGGCTGAACAAACCAATTATATTGAGAGGTATTTCAAAAGTGGAGTTTTACTTCACATATTTGGCTAATTATAATGGAAAGAACTTTTATTACACCTCTTATCTCTTGACATATGACTTATGATTCAGTGTCTATGCTTCCTTGAAGCATTGAATGAATGTGTGTTCACTAATCCACAATGCCACTTAAGACAAAATGTTACCTGTATAATTCTGTACTGCTTGTGATTGTTGCAACAGTAAACACGAAGTCCACAAATTGTTGTGCCTTTAGACAGATGACCTGAGACACTAAAAATAACTAAAAAGAAATCCCCAGCCCCTTTACCATATTCCTGTAGAATATCTTATTTTTGAGTTAAATTGCCCAATTAGTTTTCATATGTCTATCTATGCCACACTTTTTTTACTTGAATTTATTTACAGCTTCTCTGTCTTCTCTGTTTTACAAGTAGAGATTTATTATGCAGTTTAGTGGCCTTTGTTTTTTCTTTTTTGAGCTATACAAAGCTTAAATATATGGAGCAGTAATATACAGGGGCACAGAAAGGAGTCTGCTTTCCTAAAGGACAGGAGAAGATTCTATTATTTATAGACTATAATTCATCAGTTCAGCAGCCCAAAGGGGTAGGGGGTAAAAAAAAAAAGTGGTATTTCAAATTAAAATAATCTGTGTTAAAATTACATCAAGAATTTTGATTTAAAATTCTAGCAATTGCAAGTATAGAATCATAGAATGGGTTGGGTTGGAAGGGACCTTAAAATTCACCTAGTTCCAACTACCCTGTTGTGAACAGGGATGCCTTCCACTAGGCCATTCCTCTCTCTCCCTATGTACACCTAGAACTTCAGTCAACATCAGAGGTTTTCAGTGGTAACTTCGTTACATAACAAAAAGTGAATGAACGGAGTTAATGGCCTCTGAGTAGCATCTTCTACTATTGACAGATAAGGCATATATTCTCCTGTCACACACAGTATCAGAAATAAATGAACTAGGTTCTAATATTCAGCTGAACTCCTGAGTTTTAACATTGAAAAAAAAAAAAAAAAACAGCAACAATCCTTGACTTCTCTTTTTCACGCTGCTTTTTATATTGTTATATACTAGGCGTAAAAGAATTTGATAATATGACCTTAAATTATTTACAAATTCTTTTACTATGGCTACTACACTATTTTTTAGATCTAAAATACTTTTAGCTGAGTTGTATATATTTCTAGTTAAAAGTTACGTATGTCATTTAGATGATGTCTTTTCTTCATAATATAATTGTTAAGACAGTGGCAAAGAACATAACACTGAAGATAAAATGAGCTCTATAAAAACTGTAAAAGAGAAAATGATTAAAACCTAGAAAAAGCAGAAGGAAAAAAGAAGAAAGAAACATCATGTAGCTACTGGGACTGTGAGTAAATCGCTTGCTTAAAACAGAAAAAAGGTTAATGTCTAACTTGGGGGAAATGGAATTGTTTGATAGCTCAGTAGAGAACTGCCCCACCTCTACTTCAGGCTTTGAATAATATGAACTACCTAATATCCTAAATTGCAAAAAAACCCGACTTTGTGTTTCAGTGAGTGTAATGGTGGTTAACCTTTTTAAGCTGTTGCGTAAGCTCAGGCCTTCTATTAAACCAGTGGTGAAAACATTTGCATAGATTGTGGAAACTACATGACATCACCAATTCCCTCAGCCACTGGTGCCTTCAGACTGTTTCCACATTTTATAATTTTTTTTTAAGTGGATGAATTAAGAAAATTAACAGAGCATTGCCAATTAACAGATCTTAAATGATGCATTAAGGGACCAGTTATTGTGTGTATGTGCAAAAAGAGACAACCTAAAAGCGGTTATTAACTGAGGGCAATTTAACCCTACCACATGTCCTAGATTTTTTGTATCAATGAAGATGGCTACTTATGATGGCAGTGACATGCATCTGTATTATGAAATCTGTGCAACATGCAGGAAGAAGCACAAGGGCAGTATGCTCAGATGCCATGAGTTTCCTTTGTTATCTCATGGTGCAAGTAATTGTCAGCAAGTACAGTAATGTGAGGCAGAAAACCAGCCGGTTATTTCAAAAACATAGGCAATTTGCAACACTACGGAAGTGTAAATATAAATTCATGATTTTTGCAAATTAAGAATGAATCAAACCTAGAATGAGATAATATACGATTTATTGTTTAGTTTAGATGGCAAATAACATGTTTGAATTATTTTACAACTTAAAAAAACAGTGCTTAAATTGGAGACTAATACAAGGTTACTTATTAATTATAATTCACCACAGTTTTACCAGACATAAAATAAGTCATGGAAACCTAGATTTAAACTGATTATTAAACTGCTGTCTTATTTTATCAAATAAAAATAGTACAGAGCAGGTCAAAGCTAAAACTAAACATAAACCAGCTTCTCCACAGCATATTTTTGACTAGTAATGTATACCAAAATTAAAAAGTGGAGAGAAGTACTAACTACATGATATTGGTTGATATAACTTAATCTATTAATCTACTTCTTTGGTTAGTAAGGATTGCGATGCTTTTTTTGTAGGCCTTCCCTGGTAACCAGGGTCAAAATACAGGAAGTATTCAATCCAATGTCTTTATGTAATCAGCTGTATAAAAGCTGGAGGAGGAGATTCTTTTCTTTTCCTGCTTGGCTTAGCTCGGTGACAGACCTCCGTGTTTTGGCCTTGCTTACCTGAGTTGAGCAAGGCCTGTCTGAGAGCGGTTTGTCTGGGCCAGTGGTGGAGAATCTGCTTTTCCTAAGGGAAGTAGTGAGTTTTCTATTGCGTTTGTTATTTATTAATTCCTAAGTTTTGATTGTATATATTTGTTTGTCTTTTCTTTTGTTTGTCTCCCTTTCCCCTTTCCCTTTCTCTTTTTCCCTATTGGGGTTGTTTGGGGGGCTTGTTGCTTTCTATATAGTGTTTAACTGTATAAAAATGTAATGTATGTAATATATGTAAATACAGATATATTTTTGTACAATTTTCTCTTGCTACCTTTTTGCCTTTTTGGGAGAGGAAGGGGGGAATCTTTACTGTGAGGGCTGGCTTTTGGCAGAGAGCCAAACCAAACTTTCACAGGATGAAGAACGACTCATCCAGAGAAGACTTGAAATGTATCTTTGCTATGCTGTTGGCTTGCCTTTTTTTCTGAGCCAATCTCTTAGCTTTCTAACTATCCAAGTCTGACATGTGTTTGTCACACCCAGGGTCTAAGCTAGGGTGAGCAAAGCAGTCCTCCAGACAGAATAGTTTAGTTATTATTAAACAGTTTACTTATGTCTGGATTCCTTGAAGTGCTTCTGCTCTGTCCTGTAAAGTAGAAAATTTAAATAAATCAGAACTCCCATAACTGCTAATAAAAACCTTGGTCATGAAAAGCATGCAGTTATCTAAGACATGACTTGACACAGTGTTCCCCAAAGCCATATTTAGCATTCCTGGTTATTTGAGAGTAATGTAAGTCCTTCATACAGGGGATCAAAAAATATTTTTTTTCTATCATGGAAAGATCTTCAGAATCAAGTAAAACAAATTGAACATAAAATTAATGAAGAAGTTCATATAAAAAAGTTCAAGAATTTGAAGACAGGCTTAAAACTGTATTCCTCCACTCACAGGAAAATGTCTTTGCCTTTGAGTTAACAGGTATTTTTCTTTACATAGTGCTATCCTGGACCTAAGAAAAATGTCCTGTATAAAAGCTGTATGCAGACCAATACACTAGGCTTCCAAATTGGCTGCACTTGTAAAGGGCAAAAAAATCCAAAATGGAGCATAACCCATGTCAGCCCTCTTGTAGGAAGCTGAAAAAGGAATTACTGACACCGCAGTATTTTGCCAAAATCTCCGTGCAAGATGCATCCTTGGGTTGCTAGGAGAGTTTGCTACTTATTCTGTAAACTCAGTCTGTGAATAACGTAGATGTTTTATGCAATCCTTTTGTAGGAATGACTGACTTCAAGAATGAGATTTATCATAGAATCATGGAATGCTAAGGGGTTGGAATGGACCTTAAAGATCATCTAGTCCAAACCCCCTCTGCCATGGGCAGGGACACTTCCCACTAGACCAAGTTGTTCAAGGCCTTATCCAACCTGTCTTTGAATACTTTGAATACTGCCAGGGATGGGAAATTTACAGTGTCCCTGGGCAACCTGTTCCAGTGTCTAACCACCCTCAGGGTAAAAAGTTTGTTCCTAATATCTGACCTAAATTTCCCCTCTTTCAATTTGTACCCATTACTTCTTGTCCTGTCACTGCAGTTTCTGGCAAAGAGTCCCCATCCAGCTTCCCTGCAGGCCTGCTTCAGATACTGAAAGGTCACTATGAGGTCTCCAGGCAATCTTGTCTTCTCCAGGCTGAACATCCCCAACTTTCTCAACCTGACTTTGTAGGCAATGTGTTCAGTCCTCTTATCAACTTTGTGGTCTCCTCTAGATTTTCTCCAACAATATGATGTCTGTCCTTCTTATGCTGGGGATGGGAGAACTGGATGCAATATTCCAGGTAGGGTGCCACAAGAACAGAACAGAGGGGAAGAATCACCTCCTTCAGCTTGCTGACCATGCTCCTTTTGATGCAGCCCAGGATTCGGTTGGCTTTCTGGGATGCGAGCACACATTGCCAGCTCACATTGAGTTTTTCATCAACCAACACCCCCAAATCTTTCTCTGCAAGGCTGCTCTCAATCACTTCTCTGCCCAACCTCTAGGTGTGTCTGGGATTCTCACGATGCAGATATAGGACCTTGCACTTCACTTGGTTGAACTTCATGAGGTTTGTATCAGCCCACCTCTCAAACTAGTCATCCCCTGGATGGCATCCCTTCCCTTCAGCATGTCAACCACTCTAGATGAAAGAGTACTGCAATCCCTAAGGCTTTCAGAAACCTGTATATATGAGCTTGGGCTTGGTTTTGGATATGTTATTGAATTTGCTTTTTCTTTTCTGACTGAGAAAGACTTGGTCATTTATAATAAAAACTAAGATTGTATCAATTGGATGGAAATTTCTCTATTCCCATAATTCACTAATTTGGTTTTAACATGGCACTAGGATTTTTGATGGTGTAAATTCAGGACACTTATGCAAATTTATATATTTGAGGCTATTGTCCATAGAGTACTAAAGAACATTTTCTGGCACACAGATACCTCCGTTTCACAGTTAAATTAACTTTGCAATTATCAGGATTGGACTCATTCCGTAAAAAACCCTAATGATACCTTTGCTGCCTATTCAAAGGATATCACATAATATTAATTAAATGGTGGTTATTTTTAAATGAAATAACTCTTCTTTATTGATGGTGGGAAAAGTCCTAATTTTCAGATATCAATGTAGGCTCAAGTACTCAGGAAATAAGGCAATATATCAATGAAATATGTCAATAAACATATATATTGTGCCATTAGAGTAATAAAGCAAGTAGTTAATGTTTCCAACACACTTTTTCACTCTGACAGTCTAAGCTGTAAAAATGTACCTAATGCTGCACTTTATTTTTTGTGAAATGGTACATTCTCATGCCCACATAAATGTCAAAAGATAACTCCTCTAGACAGACGATATGATTGTAATCCAGTAATTTGTCAAATTATGTTTTATCATACTAATGCTGAAATAGTTTATTTTTAACCAAAAATCCCTAAGATATATGTCTTTTCAGCAAAGCTTGAATTTGTCATCTGAACAGCTTTTCATTTTATTTTATATATATGTGCAATTCTTTTGTGAAAATAATATCTAGTACTTCTGAAAATCTTGGTCATTGAATCACATGGTGACTAAATTTCGAAAAACTTAGTATCTATGTTCAACCAGCTTAATTAGTTATTTTTATGTACATTGTTATCAACTTAACCTTGTTTTATTGGAATAAAAAAAGACCCTATAAGATATTCTTTATCAAGTTCTAGCATATTTCGTAATGCACTGTGGTATTTGTAGATCTCTCAATCTAGCTACATAAGTGTACCTGGAAAACAAGCAATTTTATAAACAGTGAAGTTAATAATGAAATAAACCAGAATAAATATATGAAGATACAGAGCTACAGACACATAGCTGTTTTAAATGTTAAACAGACCATAAGCGCTGTGGGATACCTGGATCTCATGAAAGCAGTCTTTAATTTAGTATCAATTTGCATCTTGTATCAAAGTGTGAAGATACTATCAATTTGCCTTATTATTTTATAACAAGATGTTCTACATTGAATTACTCTGTTAGCTGCAAATCTGAATATCATTAAAATTGCATTTTTGAACCACAGTTTTATTTTAACTATTTTGGTAGATTCCTTAGCTAAACATTGAATTTTTGGGTCTACTATCTTTATCTACTTTTAGCCCATGATGAGAAAACATGTTTTGCATCCCATGACTTGGCAAAAAGCCTAGTTCAGAGCCCTGTATAAGAACAAGAAAGGTATTAGCAGCTTTAATAAAAAGTCTAAATCAGCACTGAGACGTATTGAATCTGTTCTGTGACATGAACATACCAAGAAATAAAGTTTTGTGAGAAGAATTTCAAACTGCACATCTGTTTCATCCCATAGCTTAGCAGTTCTAACAATACCCAGTTTGAGACCAGAAATTACTCAGTCTCTTGCTTTGAGGGCAGTCTGGATGCAACCATGCTGGTAAACTGCATAGGAGCAAGTCACATCCTTGAGCGCTCTCCTTTGGTCCAGAATACCATTCCACTGCTGGCACAGTGCCTCCACTGGTTTTGGTTTTTACCTGCTAATACTCATCCAGATAATACCCAGCCATAGTTAAAGGATATCAAATGCCAGGAACCACACTGAATAAGAAGAATTAATGAAACCACACCGTATTTGCAAAGAGAGATTAGATAGTTGCTGACCAATGCTTATTGCTACAGGCAAAGCCTTTTCTACTTCACATCCAATGACTATGTGTTGCTATAGAGCAACAGCACTAGCTGAACGGAGGGTATATTTAGGAATATGACTCAAGTCTCAAGTACATTACAGAATCACAGAATATGTCAAATTGGAAGGGACCCACAAGGACCATTGAGTTCAGCTCCCAGCCCTTTACATAAACATCCCCAAGAGTCACACCATGTAAATAATTAGAAAGATTAGAAAAGAATAGAAAGGATGGGTACACATACAATGTGAAATTCATGTCACCTAATATATTTCATTTCCCTTTAGTCACTGTTTTGAAGCAGTGCCTGTAATGCACCGGAGCTTCCTGCTCCTTCTAAGAAAAGTGATAGGAATTTTCAGGGTCATCTGAGAGATAGATGTTCCTTCTTCTCCAGCCAAACTTAGGTGAGCTGGACCTTGTGCAGTATTTTCAGTAATAGATATGGAATGGAGCTGTCTGGTTGCTTTTATGGCCTGCCTCTGAGCACTGTCTGACTCTTTATAAATTATTAAACATTCATTCTCACATCACTTCTGTGACTAAAGAAGATATCTTCCATTTACAGGGGTATAACTGAGATACAGAAAGATTAAGTAGACTAGACTCAAAGCCTACTAAAGGCTGCTATTGATTTGAATGAGAATTAGATCAGGCCATTTGTGAATTAACTTCCTGAGTGAGTGTGAAAATCCATCTAAATCTATTTATAGAACCAATACTGTAACTCAGACATGTTCCTTAATTTCTGTATTCCTCTACTTACCTAGGAAAAAAAAAATTGTTTAGTGTCCTGCTATCTTTCAAATATATACATATCCAGTACATATATAAGTGCTCTGGAGTTGTGGATTGCATCAAGGGAGGGAGGTGAGCTTTCCTACCTGACAACAGCTCAAAACCAGAGCAGAAAGAGGCTTCCCAACCCCACCTCCAGAAGGGAAAGTGGTGAAGCCTTGACTCAGACAGAGCTCAAACTCAGAGTGGGCAGCACTGGCAGGGACCCACCTGCACTAATGGTGGTCCCAGGGAGCTTGTCTCTGGCCAGCTGGGGATGAAAAGCAAGCCTTAGAGATAAAGTGTGCTAGTGAGGGGCATCTGCTGCTGAGTCCAGTATGTGCTGGCCACACTGGAGCACACCTGCAGACTTACTGAGATGAGCCAGAGACTGCTGAGGTAACAGAAGCCACCAGGGGAAACACTGGAGAAATATCTCGAAGTAATTAAGAGGTGTTCCTGTAGGAAGGCAACACAGCCAGCAGCCCAACTGAGGTGCCTTTACACCAACACGCAGAATGGGCAACAAAGAGGAGTTAGAAGACACCAAGTGCTGCTAGAAAGTTATGTCCATATGCTGGGCTACATCAAAAGCAGTGTGGGCCAGTAGGTCTAGGGAAGAGATCCCGTCCCTCTACTGTGCTCTGGAGAGACCCCACCTTTGGGTACTGAATCCACCTCTGAGACCCTCAGCACAGGAAGGACATTGACAGGTTGGAGCAAGTCTGGAGGCCACCAAGATGATTAGAGGGCTGGAACACCTCTCCTATGAAGAAAGACAATGACAATTTGGATTGTTTAACCTGGAGAAGAAAAGGCTTCAAAGTGATCTAAGTGTGGCCTTTCACTATCTGAAGAGAGCCTACAAGAAAGATGAAGAGAACTTTTTACAGGGGCATGCAGAGACAGGACAGGGGGAATGGGCTTTAAACTGAAAGAGAGTAGGTTTATATTGCATATTAGGAGGAAATTCTTTACTGTGTGAGTGGTGAGGCACAGGAACAAGTTGCCCTGAGACGTTACAGATGTCCCATCCTTGAGAGTGTTCAAGGTCACTTGTTCTGAGCAACCTTGACTAGTGCAAGGCAGGGGGTTAGAACTAGATGATCTTTGAGGTCCCTTTGAACTAAGGCCTTTCTATGCTTCTATGACATTGGGGAGATGTTTTGTTTAATTTGGGCAAAAAAACCATACAAGTCAAAAAACAAAAAGGAAGGCTTCCCAGAGGGAAAAAAATGACAGAATTTTGTATGTGTTTTTAAGCCCTGCAGCGCTTAACATCCTGCTTTGCAGAGGCTGCCGAGCTCTTTGGGCTGGAAGTCAGCTTGAAGACGACGGAAGTTCTCTATCAGCCTGCACCTCAGGAAGTCTTTCACCATCCCCACATCACCATAGGCGAATCAGAGCTAA
>JAWWEU010000111.1:94964030-94985017 GCA_035583155.1 Acropternis orthonyx | reverse complement strand
AATGCTGCTGCTTCCTTTGAGAGCACACGCAGGATCAGTGTTGAAGAAAAAAGACAACACAGAAAGAACCATGACTCACCAACACCACCTGTGGAGACTTTCCACTGTGCCATTTGCAACCGGACTTGCCTATCTCGCATTGGCCTTTGTAGCCATCAGCGCACTTGCAGCAAGCATGGGTAGAGCCCTTCCCAAATCTTCATTCGTGAAGCCTAGCCATGATGATACAGAAATATAAAATAAATTTCTTAGAAATTATTTTTGGAGGATACAAGACCAGCTTCAATGTTTTTACGTGACCCAATTTAGTAACACAGTTGAGAAGAATTTTAGTGTCTCTAGAGACACATGATTACTAGAAAGAATGCAGAACTGAACACTGATATACTTGTTATAAATAGTTGTGCTGGCTTCAAATGCAAAAAATACATCTTTTTTTTTTTTTTAAACTACATTTGGTGAAAAATAATTCTTATTAGAGAAATATTCAAAAGGTAGAATGATAGAAGATGAGTGTGAAAGCAACATCAGAGTGGATGGATTCTTTCAAGTCAGAGTAAGACTAAATCATTAATTAGTCAGTATATGGCTCAGTAGATTAGAATTTCTTCATAGTGTAGAAAGACTACTGTCTCCAGACATGATATACTTTTAGTGATTTATTTATAAATATCATAACACCTTATTCTAATATCTTGGTGACACTTTCTAAGATACTGTTATTATTTAATTTGCGACGTTTTAACAAAGTTAATGTCAATAATCCATTTCTATTCTATTTCTAGTTGAAACTGAAAATTCTAAGACATTCTTGCTGCACTAGAAAGAATCCAGATGTGATAAGGGTCAACCACTTCTCAGAAACAGATTCTGATTTTATTGTCCTATGGCTGAAATTCTCTTGCCCCTTAATTTTGTGTTGCCAGCAACATGGTTAGAAGAAAGTACTGAGGGACCAGACCTGAAGGCTGATGAAGCCATGCCATTATAGATACCCATAACTGCTTAATTTCATATATGCATAATAGTCAGTCCTTCATCTCGAAGGCAGACATTGTTCATAACTGACTCTGTGAAACTCAATTAGACCCACCATAATAAAATTTTTTTTTTTCAAAATTTTGGAGCTGATTTTGCAATAGTTTCCAAATCAGGAAAAACTATCATTGCTGACCCATTAAGCCTGCTGGAATTTCACCTGACCAGTGATACACTTGTTGAGAATGTCAAGCGGATTTCATCCAAACATTAATAACATTTTTATTAACGGAGAGTCTGAAGTAGGTAAATAACACAGTAAAGGTGGCAAGCTAAAATATAATTATGAGAAAGTCCTGTTAATGGAAGTAACAGCTTTGCAAGGTAATTTGTAATAATTCATTTTAATAGAACTAGACTCTGTCACTGAAGGCGTTAAAAACTCTGCCAGAAGAGTATAGATATAGTATTTTTTAATGAAGAAAACTACAGATTGGTCATTTTAGACAAGCATATGCAGTATTTAACATGTTTTATTCCATGTCATGCATAAGATCTTGCTAGAGGATCATACTGTTAGTATTTATGGCCACTTACTGCATCTCTTCAGCATGGGGATAGATACAGTCTTAGCTAAATTCAGAGATACATAAATAAACCCCTTTCATCAGGAGTTATTTCCTACATTTAATGGGCTAGGTAGAAACTCTGCCCTTCCACAGTTGGGTTTTGGTACCTTTGATGAGAAATTTCTCTCTTACTGCATCAGATTTTAAAAATAACCACTAAATCTTTTTCTGTTCTAATAAAGCAAAATATATTTTTTCATACTGTATAAGCCTAAAATTTTTGAAAAATGCATGATAGAAATGTATGCAAAATATATGTAGTTTGTTACTGACTTCTAAGTCATATGAAAATCACAGGCTGACCATGGCTATACTGCCTTAACAGATAGTGTTTAAAAACCTGAAATTGTTCTGAACAGGATTAGGTAACATCACAAAAAGCTTGTATTCCAATTCAATTACAGCTGTAATCAAAATAACTTCATGTAACTACAATAATACAGTTAAGTTGTTTTACATGTAACTTGAATCAAGCACTCAATCTCTACTTGTCCTTGTCCTTTACCCCTAAGCCCAGCCTATATTTCTGACCATTTCCCAGGTAAGTATATATTGAGGAGACCTAAGACTCAAAGTACTGCAAGTGCCTAAAATAGGTTCTCTTTCTTCAGGAAAAGTTATGCATTTTTCATTCCAAGATACCCCATTTAGATAACATTCACTACTAGTATGTTAATTTTTTTTGCTAGGAAAAAAAAAGTACATCTGAGCACCACAAGGAATTTTTTGTGGTTTTCTTGTAATTTGCACAGTGGTAGTAAATTAATGATTGGGCAGACAATGACACTGAGGCATGGGACAGTGCCTTTTCAAACTGGTCTATCTTTCTGAACGATCACTGGGAGGTCACACTCCTCTGAAAGCTTCATTTTTGAAATCTGCAATATATTGATAACCGTTTTGTTAAGCATTCTTTCAGATAAAGTGATTGATTTAAAGAATAAAATATATCAAGTGTTTATTTAGTTTGTCAGAAGAACAGAAATCACTCACTACTTTCTCAAAAATCTCATTCTGATATAGCTTATTATTTACAGGGTATTATTATTTGAATATATGAATTGTTAAAGGAAAGTGAAAAGAAATATTGTTAAATTTTTCTAACTGCTCTTTTCCAGAAAGCTTTGCTACAGGGTATTCTTCATTTATACAGAGGGCATGTTTTATTGATTAAAAAAAATGTTTAAAAATACATTACATTTGATTTATATAATGAAAAAATTTACCATGACTATTTAATAGCATTACTCTTCTTCCTGACTTTTAGGAATTGTTACAAAGCTGTAATATGAACTGTTCCACAAGGTTTTAGGGAAAGGTTATGTACACAGTGGCAATTTTGGTATAATTATGTCAGTACACTTAAAAAGCAGCAAACCCTTGGCTATACTTGAGTATATAGACCCGTTGCAGCAGTGGAAGCCTAAACTCACTGGAGACTGGTTTTTCTGAAGCCTTCAGACCTTCATCCTGGCCAAGGCTGCAGCCATGGCCAGCTGTGTATTCACTTTTTTTCAGACCTGCACAACCATAGAGTCACACAGCTTTGTCTGCATTCAGTAGATGCAGTTCTAAGAAGGTAGAAATTGTTCCACACTTTCCACTCAGCTTGTGGAATACACTGGTGTGCTTTTCATTACCATGCCAGATGATAAACTATGCATACTTTGGGAACCTATTTCAGTCCTCAATTTCTGTAGATATTGTAGTGCTCTATTTAGCATAATAGAAAAGGATAGATGTATTTAAAAAATCTGATTATTTCACAGTGGAACTGTGCCATAAGAGTACATTTTTTTATGATAAGCACATTTTATGATGTGAAAAGCAGTCATAAAATGTGCTTTAAAACATGAATTTATAACCGAAGTACTGATCTTATTTCTTTTAGAAAAAATTTGCCTAAGAAAATATATTATTACTAAATGAATGCACTAGATTGTTTGCACAAATTTTGTCATTGCCTGGACCACATTTTCATTCAGTGTTCTTCTAATTGGGTCATATTACTTCCTGCTAACTATTGTTCTAACTGTAAATCAGTAGAAAACAATCAGATATTATCCTGTAAAGAAATGCAGCAATTACTTAAATATAAAGTGAAATTAGGAAAAAGTTAAGTGCATTCTTTACTGCCTTTTATGTGGTCTTATGAAGGGAAGTAAGGAATAAAATCCTTGCATCAGCTCCTCAGCTTTTTCTATGCATCTGTAAGTGGCTGATGTGGAATATACAACAGAGGTTCTATTTTTGTACAAACTATGTCCTTGCTGGGTAACGTACAGGGCAGGTGATTAGGTTGGTTTTGGTCCTGAGGATAAGAGCATATCGGTTGTGCCTATGTGGCTGCAGTTCATTAGGCTGCCTGACTAAATCATGCAAAGCAAGTTAAACTCAAAGAGGTAGTAGGAATGTGCAAGACTTACATTTGGGCAAAACCACCAAAGGCAGTAAAAGGCTGAAATTAAAGTGGTTTGGGGAGAACAAAATGTTGAAGAACAGAGGGAGAAGAAGGCAAAAGAGACTGAGTTGTATGTAAGCAGGTGGTTGGTCAGTATGATTTCATCTGACTGAGCCTTGTGCTTGATCACTGCAGTCTGTCCTACACCCTGAACCAATACTGTATCTAAGTGTTGCCTGTGTGAGTACCAATGTGAAACAAGACTAGCACATGAGTAGGGTAACAGGCCTGAGTACAGCAAGTGGACTGAGAAGGTGTGAGCTCAAGAAGTGTGACAGTTTTGACTGGGTTAATTTTCTTCATAGTAGCTGCTATGGGGATGTGTTTTGGATTTGTGCTGAAAACGGTGTTGATAATCCAAGGATTTTTTTGTTATCATGGTGCTTGCATTTTGTCTGCTCCTCAACCCACCCAACCTGTAAGGAGCCTGGTGGGGGGCACAGCGAAAATAGCTGACCCCAAAAGACCAAGGGATATTCCATACCATATGGCATCATGCTAATCATGTAACACTGGGGAAAGGAGAAGGAAGGGGAGGATCATCAGCATGATGGTGCCGGTCTTCCCAAATCACTGTTACGTGTGATGGAGCCCTACTTTCCTAGAGATGGCTGAACACCTGCCTGCCCACGAGAAGTGGTGGATGAATTCCTTGTTTTGCTTTGCTTCCATGTGCGGCCATACCTTTTAAAAGGTTTGTTTGTTTGCTTTTAATTTCTTTTGTTTTGTTATTTAGTTTCCTTTGAAATTCCTGCTTTTAGTAACATTTTTAAAGTGAGGAATTTGCCATTTTAATATTTTTTTAAAATATTTTCTTTCCACCCAAAGGAATGTGGGACAAAGATAAAAGGAAAATAAATACTACGATGTTGATAAAATACATAAACATTTAGACAGAAAATTATTATAAAATTACTTTGCTTTGTAAGAAAGCAATCAAAAAACAAACTCTGTTTAAGGAAATTCTACACAGAATTTTAATGTTCTAAACAGCTTTTAACCCTCTAAAGTCTGAGGAGAGAATTTAGCCTGTAGCTAAACATGTCTGAGAAGGTTCTGTCGCCTCTCTATAAGTCTCCTCTATTTGGGGTTACTGTCATACCACTGTTCCTAAAAACACATGATTATAACTTTATTTTGAAAGATACCTGATCCTATTGGAGTAAATCAGGGCCAATCTGAGATCAGGATCCTCAGAGCATGCAGGAATTTTAAAGGGTTCATTCAAATTTGTATCAAGTGAAGTTGTAGCTGAATAGCAAAAGCACAGTTAAGACGAAATGACAAGGAAAAAGGAAAAGGCAAAAGGAAAATACATTTGGTATCTTTGTTTCAGAGAACAAATTAATAAAAATCATGTTAATATTTAAAGGAAATTTTGTCTCAATGATAATAATTCCAGCCTAGCCCAGCAACAACAATTAAAAGCCCTGTCTTCACAAGGACTGTCTGTGTAAAAATTACATGTGGTACTAGCACATTTTCTACCTAGACTTATCATGTTTTCAATTTGTTAACAACATTAAAAAAATAGCAAAGAAGTGACCAGAGACAGAACTTAAACAACCCTTTCTCCTTCCTTGATTTGGCCTAGGCACACAGTTATAGTGAATATGCTTATATTAATACCAGCTATTCTGTGACAGAAGCTTCCATTTTCAAAAGGCTGTTAAGAGGAGAATTTCCAACCACAGCCTGTTTGTATAATAATTTAAAGAAAAAAGTATCATAAAAAAGAAAGCATTCTAAAATAAAACCCTAGGACTCTCTTACAAATACAGTGGTTACAGTAATTTAATATTGTCTGATGTTCAACAGCTGTATCACATAAAGCATTCCTCATCCCACTGGCAGAGGAATAACCATGAGAAATTGTTCAGTCAAGAAAGGTCATTCTTACCTTCTAGGAACACATTTTACTAAATTGTGACTGGTAGTGACTGTTCCTAAATGAAACCCCGCTGACAGCCTTAAGACATTTTGTAATTTGTTATATATAACAATTTTCAAATGACTGAATTTTAAGTTTAATAAATCTGAAATACTTGATATAATTATTGCTATATGTGCAACCGTCTCCTGGGAAAATAAAAAAAAAATAGAAAATTCGTATTCAATCTGCAAGGTATAAAATATGTGCATAAAATTATGAGAGGAAAAAAATAATCTTCTGAATGCTTGCATATGCACACTCATTGTACCCAGATTCTATTGCACTCACAGAGCATTATGGATCCTTTTCTGACAAATGAATATTCATGTGTTCATTCTGAGTAAGTATTTTGGAAAATAAAATTTCATTTTCCCAGAAACAAATGACACTCTAGTGATAGGTGCTCTCAGAACATGATGAAACAGGTCATGCAAGTGTGATTGTCATGGTGAAGTTAGGGTGGGGTAGTGAGGGACCAGACCATACCACTCAGTGACATAAAGTCTAACATTTATGGCTACAGTGGGTGGACAGCAATTTCTAGTGAAAGATTTATGTTCTACAACACTGACACAGTTCTGCAGGCTATTGGACACCCATGGATGTGTTCCTATTGTTTATCCATTTATGGCTTTTTAACTGTGATTGTCATTGGAAAAAGTCAATGGCTTTACTAATCCAAAGCAATCCCAAACCAGCTTCTCTCTCCTTCTTCATGTCTGCAGCCAGCTGGGTATTTTTACCTGAATTGTTATCCTTTTCTCACTTCCTACCCAAAATAAATTACAAGGCTGTAAAGTTAAAAGTGGCTCTTCTCACTGCCTCCTTCCTGAGTGTTATAGTGCCCAATTACAGCTGAGCAAATGCAGTCCTGATAATTGAGCAAATCTTCCTTATAACCTGTTCTGCTTTCTTATTCCAGCATCAGATAGTGTTGGGCAGATACAGGACAGGTCATTTTTATTCTGAGCTGTGCTTTTGTATAGACATCACTTTGTGATACTAAAAGCTAGAAGTTTTCTGGATGACTACTCATGGCAGAAGTGCCACCCTAGAATTCCTGGGAGAGAGAAGTAACCCTAAGCCCTAGATGAGGTGCTGTACAATGATATCTGTGATTAGACATGAGCAGGTTATAACTTCCTTATTTTCTCTTGTATGTCAGTGCCTGTGCAAGGACAATCATTATTCAGAGAGAAATTTTTTTAAGAGGTCGGGTTGATTTAGAATTGTAGATGAGAACAGAAGCTTTTTTCAGTCTAGCTCAAAAGCATAAATGGAAGGTGTAGGGCCAGTGTTCCTCCATTCCATAAGAGTGACCGGACTAAAGCATATTTGAAAAAGACTTTGACTTCAATTCCCTTCTTAATTCAAGGTGTTTCATATCTGATCCAGTCTTTTGCATAGGAGTCTTTGCATGCCCATTTCAGAGTTTAATTCACTTGCTACTTAACGAAAATCAGTCTATATTTCCTTTGCTTTTCATTGATAATTAATTTTTTCATTTTTCAGTGATAATTAAATCTTGACTGATGATTCTCCATCTCTGTTCAAGACTGGTACCTTGTCAAAATATTTTGTAGCCACATGAATAAAGCAGTCACCTGAGAAGCAAGGAATATATCTTTCAGCGTTCTAAAGCTAGAATTGAAATTTAGTATTGGCTTGTTACTCTGTAGGTGAGTTAAATCTTTTGGCTAATTGCAAAATGTTGTTCCAGCAGATCCTCCTACAGCTGTTGTGACTTGAAAGCATTAAAACATTCTGACAATAGATAACTTAAGGTGTATGATCAACATGTAATTTTTTCTGAATCACTCTTCATAGTCATTAATCTTTTTTCATCACTTCATCCTTCTCACATGTCATATAAGAAGTCTAAGTATCTAAATTATGTGCTCTGAATCACACTCCTGGAGTCAGGTAGCTTTTTTTTTATAAAGCACTTTTTTTGTCTACATTGGAAACACCTAAGTAGGGTTTCTGTATCTCACACAGACACTTAGGTCAAACATTTAGTCATAAATTATAACCCTAAGAATTCAACTCAGTATTCACTTAAATCCAAAAGCTCCTATGAACGATGTTTAGCAGCAATCTGAGCATTCAAGCTTCTGAAGACTATATCGGAAATAAAACCAATTGCAAAAGTTGCTGCTTAATATTTCACAAAGGCTTTCTATCACCTACTTCAAAGGCTTAAGTCTTAACAGAGTCCAAAATAGGTCACACTTATTTGCAAATCTATTTAATTTTGTGAATTATTGGTAGACATCCACCAAAGCCCTAGGCAACTTTACAACAAATTACAAGCTGTATTGCCAGTCTATCAAATATAGGAATTAAATATATTCCAATAGTTTGCCCAAACTGACCCTCCAAAAACTAATCACAAACACTGAGCACACAGTTATGCATTTACAGTTTTTTACCAGAGAATAATGGCATAAACTGCTGAATATACTACTAGCATTTCATTTCTGTAGGAAACCTGTGCTACAAATGCTCACTTGTGTACACAGAGCTTTGAAGTTCAGAGAATCTTTTGAGCATGTAATTGGTAGAGTTCAGTGATTCACAGCTTTCTAATTCAGTTGGTATTCTGGCAAGTTATTAGCCAGCTGCTGTTCGCTGAAGCAGATGTTATGAGCCATGCATAAAATTGTCAAGGTTACAGTTAGTACAAAGAAAGCTCTATCCCTCTCTTGTCAGGATTTGTAACAAAACTTCTACTGACGCCATCAGAAGAATCAGCTTCAGAAATGGGGTATTACTCAACCTTATCCCCCATTATTTTGTATTCCTTCTTCTTTCATCTTCTCATGGCCAACTTTCTTCAATCTTTCTTGTCATCTAAGTCCAGTTTGTATACGATTTGCCAGCTCTTACCTTCTAGTCATCTTTCATGCTGATTACTGCACTTGAAAACATCCTTCAGTTAGTATTTTTCAGCTCTTCATCTGTGTTTCTTTTACTTTCTCTGATATAAAACTGAATAAACAGTAGGAGCCATTTTTTTCTGCCTTCGACAATGATCATTCTGCATATTTCAAAGGCAATAATAGAACAAGCCACTGCTCACTAGTTTAGAGTAATGGATCTGTTTAAGCCCAGATATTACTACCTGCTTGGGGCAGGAAATAGGGTTTATCTTTAGAAGGTTTTGTTCATTGTAAATCCCCATGTGTGACTGTACATCTTCTGGATAAAGCACAACTGGGATTGAAAAACTTGCAGTGTTATTTCACTGAAAGCTGAGATGATCGCTCCAGTATATGACAAATACTTACTATAAAAACATATTGGAAAATGGCAATATATGAGATAGATAGCAAGAGTTGAGTTTTAGAATTGGAACATTAAAAATTTAAGACAACCACATTTTACCTGTTTTTCTTTCATCATCAGTTATTAGTCTTTCTATATTCTTATTGTTTAACAGTACAGTGGTACAATAAGAATTTGAATAAGTGAATTTAAGTGAAAAAAGATGAATTTTCTGTATCTAGGGCTTGCCTTTCCATGGATTCATATGATCTACAACTACCTATATAGTTGCTGTCTAAAGACTGAAAATAGTTACTCCTAAAACCACTGCATTGATTTGGCTGAATTAACTAAGGTTTGAATTTGCTTCTGCTTCTATTTTGCATATAGAATATGAATGAATATTGGAGACCTACAACTAGGTTATTAACTACCCTTACAGCACAGTGATTCATTGATATGCTTTCTAATCCTGTGTTACTCTTAATCTTATTGTTATTTTTTTACTTATTTTTAATTTCAGGTTATTTGACAAAACCAGGACAGTCCCAGTGCATAAAAAAGTCTTGCTGCTTTTTTATTTTGTATGCTTGTATTTTCAATAGACAAATATGCAGATACTTAACATTTGCACATAACTAAGCATGATCAGTTCACGTACTAATTGCATTCAAACATCAGGTGTGCTATTGTGATTGCTCTTTTCCATAGGCAATTTAGTAAATCATAAACTGAATATATGCTCCTTATAATGTCACAAAATGACCTTCTTTCTGCTAGGTATGCTCAGATATGACCTCTTTGTAACTGATCATTTTGATGCTAAATATGCAAAAGGAAGTCAATCATAATACATTTTAAATTAAACCATGAAGAAGTAATAAATTTATGTTCTAAAAATCATTATGATAATTCAGTATGAGATTTGATACAAAGTCAGATGTTATTCTGAGAGGAAGTAAAGGCAAACACTCTACACATAATGAAGCCTTTATTTCAAAGGTAGAAACCTGTATGTAAAATGTTTGGTAGAATAGAAGATGAATGTTTTGTGATTGGAGTGAAATCAAAAGAAAGAACAGCAGTATCTGGATGTGCAGAGAGGCTGATGCAAAATTAAAAAAGGCCATTTGAAATAACCACATACTAACATACTGGTTTATTTTGTGTCAGAAACAGTCACGTGTCTTTTACAAAACTTCTTGAAGAATCCTGTAGCACAATTGTTGGTTTTAGGCATATATTTAAAAATTATTGGTAAAGTACCAATAATGAAAAAGTATACAGTATTGGTCTTCAATACTCTGTCACTAGTATTGAAAGTATTGTCACTAGTATTATATGTCACTATCTAAAGATCCATTTTACTTAATTGATTTTCCTTTCTATATACTAGGTTTAATTAATTAGATTAAATAGTCTGTTTTAATTGAAATACTATAAATAAATTTTTAATGGGAGTTAAACATTCAGTTATATAACTTGTTTTTGAAAGCATATGACTGCCAAAGAACTACTTTGTCAATTGCTATGAAATTTTTATTGTTGTGAATAATTAACATAAAATATTTATTTAAATAAATTACAAATTGCTATTTCTTTTTAGTAGTCTAAAAAAAAGGTCATACAACCAATACTTATTTATTGCTTAAAAGTAGTATGAAAGTAGCCGTAGCACAAAAAATTCCCTCAAGCAGTGAATATAATGGTTCAAAATAATTAAGATGGAAATTTTCTGGCTTTTTAATGTAAAAAAACAATATGCCAACTTACACGTGCATGGTAAGAGCTAGACATTTTCATTGCTAACTTCCTTATTCTTTTCTTCCATGGTGAAAGCAATTGTGCATATTGCACCCTCAAAAGTACAGAATCATGGAATCATGGAATCTAGAATCACAGAATCTTAGAATGGTTTTGGTGGAAAAGGAATCATAAAGATCATCTAGTTCCCACCCCAATGTCATGCACAGTGACAGGGACACCTTTCAGTAGACCAGGTTGCTCCAAGCTTCATCCAACCTGTCCTTGAACACTTCCAGGAATCGGGTATCCGCAACTTCTCTAGACAACCTGCTCCAGTGTCTCACTAAACTCAGTAAAAAATTTTTCCTTATGTCCAATTTAAATATAACCTCTTTTAGTTTAAAGACATTCCACCTTGTTCTGTCACTACAGGCCTTGTTAAAAAGCCTTTCTCTGTTTTGCTTGTAAGCCTCCTTTTGTACACTGAAAGGCTGACTGGTCAGTAGCACCCAGGGTTCTCCATTTTACCCTTTTCAAAAATGGATGTGATAATCCCTTTTCTGCAGTCATTAGCATCTTTGCTTGACTGCTGTGACTTTTCAAATATGATGGCGAGAGGGCTAGAAACTACATCAGTCTGCTGCCTTCCATGTCTGATTTCTTACACATGGTAATCAACAGCTCTTGGTGCTCTGAGCAAGATTTCCTTAAAGAACTGTCATCTTTGTTTATATTCTTTGTCCCTCAGGGCAGTTTCCCAGGGAGCCCATCCACAAGTTCCTCAAAGAACTTTAAGTCCTAAAATTCAGTCTCTTGACTCTACTGTTCCTCTGCCTATGTCTGTTAAAATCATGAACTCCACCAGGACACGATCACTGCAGCCCAGGCTGCCAGCAGTCTTGGATCGCTACTCTGTTGACAAGCAACAGGTCCAGTAACACTTCTCCTTTGGTCAGACTGGTTATCACCTGGATTAAGAAGTTATCCTTGGTGCAGTCAAAGAGTCCCCAGGACTGCTTACAGCTTGCTGTGCTGCTTTTCCAACAGATGTCAAGATGACTGAAGTCCCTGAGCAGGATGAGGGCCTGTGAGCATGGTGCATCCTGGTAGTTGAAGTAAGAAGGATTTGTCAACGCCTTCATTTTAATCAGAAAGCCTGTAATAAACACCAACCACAAGGTTTTGTTGGTTTGGCCTCTAATGTTCATCCACAAGCTCTCAATCTGTTCATCCTGGTTTTTCAAAGATGGCTCTGTGCAATCAATCCTTTTATTCTTCCTACATAGAAGGCAACCCCTGCCTCAGTCTATCCTTCTTTTCCTGTTCCCGTAAAATCCTGTTTTATAACCACTGATTGCAGCACTCGAATCATGTGATTCATCCCACCAGGTTTCACTGCTAGTGATTAGATGCTAGCTTTCCAGCTGCACAGTGGCTTCCAGCTTCTGTTTTTTGACTCATTCTACTCCACTGATATAGAGTCATTTCAATTGCGATATTATGTCATCACTTTAGAGGAACATATCCTAATTTCTTGGAGGCATTTCACAGGTGTTTTCATGCTGGTTTCTAACACATCAAGATTCCCTGGCTCTTTTGTTATTCAAAACTCTATTCCCTTCTCCTGGTAAGTCTAGTTTAAAGCTGTTATTATAGGCCTGGCTGACTTGTTGGTGAAGACTTTCTTGCCTCACCAATACACTAGTGATTCCTATATTTTTGAAGTACAGCACAGTAATTCATTATCCTTAATTTCTCTTTATAGCACAATGTTAAAAGGTTCTAAATACATTTTCCCTACACACTGATAAAAATGAACTTCACAGAACATTTATTCTATTTGCCAGATGGCCAGTTGCATCCATCTATGAAAGGCATGAACTCCTTTATCTGGAAAAGTTTTACTGACTAGTTTTAAACTCATAGCTTCATCTCTGGTGGTGGTGTTCTTCTTGTTTGGTTTTCCATGTTGAACAATAGAGGAAAGATGCACGTTGAAGTAGATGCTGTAAAACTTCTATAGGCATTGACAACTACAGGTTTGAAAGGACTAACTGAAACTTATTTTTGACTTGATTTATATGAATAAGACATCTATATGAAGAAAATATACACCATTCAATTGATTTCATTTACAAATCAAACATATCCTCTTAATGCTTATTTTGCTAGCAAGTAGATCAAGGCCAAGAATACACAGGTGGAGAGCAAGTCTAAACATGGTCAGGTGCTCCACTCTCCGTTCCATTCATTAAGACACTGACATCAGATCTTAATACACTGACAGTGAGTCACAAATGTTTTAGCTGCTACAGGGTATAATAGTTAAGACATGATCATTGCAGAAAACACTTTGTAGCAAATATTAGCAGATCAACTGCAGCTTTTTTAACTAATAGCAGCGTTAATTTTCTGTCAGTTCTTTGAGGGCTTACTGAAAAAACTTTCCTAATTTTAACAAAATATCCTTTTCATAGATTTTCTGTTATTAAGTGTGTTTTTGTTAATCTCTGTCATGCACAGTAGTATTATAATTAGGATATTTTACATTACATGGGTAGAATGTTAATCAACAGTATTTTGCAAAAAGAACCAAGGAGGTTTTCAAGGTTTTAGAGAACATTTCCTTTGATTATTAATTTTTTAAAATTCTTTGTGCATGAAAAGTGAATCCCATTAGATGAAGTATTCATAATTGCTGAAAAGAGTACTCAATAAGTTGAATTATTTTATTTTAAATTAATGTATATATTCATTCTCTATTTGAATAGAAAGTAATTGTATCTTAACTGAACACTAATATATGGATAGTAAAATAATATTTTATTTTCAGGTGTTTCAATATAAGTGCAAATGTATGTTTATTCAGTGCACAAGTTAAGGTTAATGTTTCATACTTTCAGTGGAAAACTTCTAATGCCACCACGCATAAGCTCTTCATCTGCAACAGTGCTGATTATTTATGTTCTATGTCTACCTCAAAGTCTTCAGATTAACATATGTTATCCTAGATGATCCAAAAAAAAAACCCAGATCCAAAGGATTCAACATTGATAAAGATCCTATGGCAGCTTCTGATATATTTGTGAATGTATTACGTTTCATTCTGTTGTCGGTTCACACCAGTAGGCAGATCAGTACCACACAGCTGTTTGCTTATTGTTCCCCAGCCCTGATCTCTAGTGGGACAGGGGAGAAGAAAAGGAAGAACAAGCACCATTAAACTCAGGGGTAGTTGTGAGAAATTGAAATGTTAATTGTTAATGACTCAAACAATTGACCATTTTCAGAAGCAGCCAGGGGCTTTGCTGAGGCCAGGTTTGCACCCCTTTCCCAAGTGAATGTGAGGAGCAGAGGTTTTTATGTGTGGTGGCAAAACCTCTGATCCACATAAGACAGAGGGGTGAGCACAGAGTAACCTTTGTTTAGCAGCAAGCTGGGTTTTGAGCCAGATAAGGGAAGAGGCCAACAAGAAGCAGAACCTTCTCAGTGGGGTAATGCTTTTTATCATGCCAATGTCCTCCCTTGCACAACTAGCTCAGGTGTGAAAACTCCTCTCCTTGGAAGTATTGAGACATTCACACACAGGCCTGAAGGTATACGTCCCTTCTGATGGGTCATAACTGACTCAACTACACTGAAGTGACAGGCAGCTCTCATGTCTTAGAAGGTGTCATAAACCATCAAAGACCCCTGACCAATTTCTGGGGACTTCCACCAGGTGACTGTAGTGAACCACAGTGTTATATCAGACAGTGTAAAACTCCTCCCCTCACACCAGGGTTGATACCTGGGCATTTCCACCTGAACCTGAACGTACCCTTTGACCTTTGTGTTTCAGGGGCTTCCCACACCCCTGACAGATCCAGTCTGAGACCCTCACTTCAACTAATGAATATCTAAATTCCAACAACCAAGTCTCATTGCTGGATCCAAGGGTGGTGATATCTTTCTACTCTTATCCTTTCTTTCCCTATCTTTTCCATATACGTTTTTTTAAGTGTTATTTTTATGCTTTTTTATTGCTATATTACTATACATAATAACAAAAATGGCTACATGCCTCTTTTCCACTGCAACCAAATTGCTCTGAAATAATATATATATATTTTATATATATGTGTGTATATATATTTATATATATATATATAAAATATATATTATATATATAAAACCACCAGTCATTCAGTGTTGTTTCACTCTAATCCACCTCAAAGGATCTATTAACAAGAATCTGAGTTACCCTAGCCTTCAGGGGCAGTTTGTAACAGTAGTTATAAGAATAGATTAAAAAGCAAAATAAAAGTAGAGGAAGAAAGAGAGGATACCAAACATCACAAGTGAAGCAAATACAATCACTCACCATCTCCCACAAATAGTCTGATACCCAGTCAGTTTTCATGTGAAAGATAGCTAAACTCCCTAAACAAGCTTTCCTGCATTTTACTACTAAAGATGATATTATATGGCATGGAATATCTCTTTTGGTAATTTGTGTCATGTGCATGGTTCTGTTCCCTCCCAACCTCTTGCACACCCCCAGTCTATTTACTGATGGAGCAGAGACAAGTGGCCTTGATGCTGTGCAAATGCTGTTCAGCAAGAGCTAAAACATTGGTGGGTTAACAGCATTTTCTTGGTTAAAAAGCTAAACCACAACACTATGCAAGCTGCAATGTAGAAAATTTAACATCATCCCAGCCAAATCCAATGCACACCTGTGAGTTATATTCTAAATAAAATGTGAATCCCCTTTCAGTATCAGTAAGTTATGACAAATTATACCAAGTACTTTTGCCTGAACAGGACCTGAAAGATTCAAATGTTATGCAACAGGGCAGGGATAGGTAACTGTAGTTATAAGGTGATATCCAATCCTCCTGTGACAACCAGTCTTAACAAAACAAAAAAACCTACTCTGGCCAATGCAGGTAAAAGTTTAATGGCTCAGGGTCCAGATCATATCCTGCAATTTTAATTCACAATTGCATAAATCAAAGCACCTGACCTGAGGCTGTAAAAAAATGTTAATTGGCCTCCTGTTTGAATGCTTGATGTTGCAAATAGCTGAACAACATGGAAGGAGGCATCAAAAGTTAAAGCATCCTGGCTGAGCAAGCAGGCACTTTCTGTGGATATCTGAAAATGTCCAGTATTTCATGCTTGACAATGTCATTGCTGAGTCTCAACCAGATGGAATTTGCTTGTTGCTTGGGTCCAGATGGATACTGACACATAGCAGTAAAAGGGAGGGAGTTTCATGTATGTGAGATGATTGCAGAAATGAAACAGACCTTCTGTCACTTAATGCAATATTGTGTTTTCAGAGTCGTCAGATAAAACAATCATTTTAGATCCATTTTAATGGCTCTGCTCTACATCCATTCTGTCAGGTACTTCCGTGGTATCCTTTCTGAGCACAGAGCACAAAGGGAATGCAAACATGGAACAGAATTTTGATTGTTATTCCAAGGCAAGGTTTCCTAAAGGTCATAACACAGTGTTTCTTATGTTTTTCTCTTTCCCATGTGTCGTGGCTAAACCCCAGCTGGCAACTAAGCACTACACAGCCACCTGTTCACTCCCCTCCTCAGTGGAATTGGGAGAGAGAAACAGAAGGGTAAAAGTGAGAAAACTGATGGGTTGAGATAAGAGCATTTTAATAATTAAAATAAAATAAAACAATAAAGAAGAACAATGAAGCTGATGAAGAATCTAGATAACATGTCCTGTGAGGAGTGGCTGAGGGAATTTGGGTCATTTACTCTGGAGAAGAGGCTCAGGGGACCTCATTACTCTCTACACCTACCTGAAAGGAGTCTCTTTCGACATGTCTCAAGTGAAAGGATGAGAGGAAACGGTCTTAAGATGTGCCAGGGGAGGTTTAGATTAGATACTGGGGAAAAAATGTTTACTGAAAGAGTGGTCAGATATTTGAAGAAGTTATCTGGGGAGATGGTTGAGTCATCATATCTGGAAGTGTTCCAAGAGGTGTCTGGATGTGGCATTTGGGTTTAAGGGTGATTATGGTGGTGTTGGGTTGGCAGTTGGACTAGATGATCTCAAAGATCTCTTCCAATCTTGATTCTGTTATTTTGAGTTAATAATAATAAATTATAATGAGAAGGAAAATATCAGAGAGAAATAAAACCCAAGACAGACAAATGATGGAAATAAGAATATGTCGTTCACCACCAAGCAACTAATGCCCAGCCAGTCCCCAAGCAGTGACACCCCCACCAACCTGCCCCTAATTTTATTGCTGAGCATGTCATATAGTATGGAATATCCCTTTGGTCAGCTGGGGTCATCCATCACAGCTTTACCTCCTCCCATCTTAGAATCATAGAGGCATTAGGGTTGGAAAACACCTCTAAGATCATCAAATCCAACTGTAAACCCAGCACTGCCATATTTGCTACTAAACAATGCCCCTAAGCACCACATCTACACTATGACCTTGTTGAACCTCATACAATTGGCCTCAGCACATCAATCCAGCCTGTCTAGGTGCCTCTGTAGAGCACTTCTTGTGCGCTCCTAGTGTTATTGCTGGAGGGATGGTGTGAGAAGTCGAAGCTGTGCAAGCACTGCTCAACAAAAACTGCAATAACAAAAACATCCCTAAATTATAAGCACTGTTCAGCACAATTCAAAAACACAGCCCCATACAGCTACAATGAAGAAAATGGACCCTATTCCAGCTAAAACCAGCACAGGTCTTTGAAAGACCTTTAACATTACCTTGTAAGACTGCATTTTTTCTTTTCACAGCTGTATGGCAGAAGCATCCCACAGCCAATGGTGTTGGATTAATTTGCCCAGGTTCTTTTCACCTCAGCAGCTTCCAGAACTGGTAAATTTCATTTTTTTACTGGTCTAAGTCTAAACTAATTTTCACTTTTCCAGCATTGGTCAACATTCTGTTACAGTACCTTTGTGGATAAAACTGACAGCCAGCCATAGGCATTTTCTAAAATTCTTAGATATGTGAGGCTTAAGTCAATTTGGAGCATGCATGAGAAAAGAATAACCTGTTCTAGAAAATAGACTAAATTTTATAATAACACCTAAATATAACTTGTGGGCAGTGAAAAGCAAGTTGGCTCTGATTTTTAATAATTATGCCAAATGGCCAAAGTGTACAATTTTTTTCCAAATTATGAAGTAATCTTACTGGAGCCTTGAAAATCAGTAGTTGCCTCAAAACAGGTTAAAAAAAAAATATATATTTCTTTTGTGGCAGTTGCTTAAGTACCTGGAAACTGATATGTTCTACCATTATTTTCTCGATGGAAGGTAAATGGGAGCCTCTACAAAGATGCCACCATAGATTGGTATTGCTGGTTTCACTACCAGAGTATTTAGAAACAGTTAAAATGGCTGAGGAGTCTGAATGTAGCAACACTGTACAACAAAATTCTGTTAACCTCCACGTTTAGCGCAGTGAAGTTAGCAAGAAGAAATTAGATAAAGTAGCATTGCACTGGGACCATGTACACAGGAATTTCCAGATACAAGGAATAACAAATTATGAAAAAATTATTCATGATAGAGGCATCCCAAAGATACTCTCCCTAAAGAAACTGTCTAGTAGCACTTTTTACTACCTAATGAAATCCTCAAATCACTAATTCTGTCAAAGTTGGAATTGTTCAATAAAAACTTTTTAGCTTTTAAAAATAATCAAATGACGTATTCACATAATACAATGAAAGAAGATATTTCATTTCACAGTAGTCCTAGAGAATATTTAATACTTCTAAAAGCAAACACTTTCAAATCTGCTGGATCATCATTACCACACCTTTGAAAGAGCTAGACCAGGTGAACTCTGGCCAGGGTATGTTGATTTCCATTAAATCTTTTTAACATTGAAGAAGAAAATGAAAAGAAAATTAAAGACATAAAATACATAAAACAAGTGGTGATTATTTTATGAGGAAGTAGACACATGCCATCTGAGCATCAATCTTGGGCACAATCATGTAAAGTTTAATGGAGAGTTTAACTGCTTAATATAGATGAAAAAAATGCTGCCATTAGTGTTAAGCAGTATATCTTTGTGAAAAAAAAACAAAACATATCTCACCTAACTCAATTGATCTGTTTTTTGTGAAGTTCCATCATTGTATGCTAGATCTTTTAGATGATTTTTAATGGTGAAAACTGCACTGTCTGAACAAACTATTTGCACAGACTCACATGCCTATCTATCTTCTCACTTAGGCGTATAACTAGATAAACAAATGGAAAGTCTACCCAAGAATGAATGCATTTCTGATTTGCTGTATGAAGTACTGACCTGAACTAGTTATACCTGTGAGCTATGGTATCACTAAGCAAATAATTCAAGGTCGAAAGTGGTGACATAAAAGAGACATAGTGTATGGTATAAAAGTTCACCCTGTTTGGAGCAAAGTTTGACTCAAATAATCAAGTCCCTTCTACATGAATTGGCTTGCCCTGCACCCACAATTAGAACATATTTGGAGTATTGATCCAAATCTATAATTGACATTTGCATAATTCTGGATATGTCAAAGACTAACAGTTTTGCAAATACCACTGACATTGTCACAAAAAGTTTGCTTTTTTTTTTTTTTTAAAGTCCACCTGCTTTCTAGCATAAACCATTCTTATGAGAAGCTGACTTTGCAACTATGTAATTGAAGAAGAAAAATTATTAATGTGACAGATGAATTAGTTATCTTTTTGATAAAACTTCTATAGATAATGGTCTGTAAAGAAGGATTGGGGAAATATTACAATAACATAACTCTCACATGAAGGAAAATGTGAAGAGAAATGTATTATTTTAGTGTTTTGGTATTTGATGCTATATGCACAACAAAGATGACTATGCAATTTTCAAGTTATTAATAACCATGATTTCCAATTAAAAGCAATGAAGCTACATGCTTCCATTTTTAAATCTCTATCAGCTGCTCACAACTGAATCAGCTATGCCAATAAGTAAAATATTAATTTTTAAGGAAAATATTTCATCCTGAATGTCATTTATTATTACAAAGTATACATAATGATTTCTACTACAAAAAATACTCGTATGTTTATGAACTACTAAACTCCCCCAAAATATCATAGAAAACAGCATTAATATTGAATGAGTAGTTATTCTTTAGTTATAACAGCTACAAATCACCAGACTTTTAGACTACAATATTCTCGCTGTTTATGCAACACTGAAAGTTATAATGAAAGCATGTAAACTATATTGAGAATATTCACTATAGTATATAATAATACACAAATAGTACAAAATTATATATATAATAACATGCAATAATGTAAAAATTTCTTCTGTGAAAACAGTAATTGATAAATTAATAGTGATAAATTAAATGTATACATTATAATGGGTATTTAAGTAATGCAATATCTTTATTTTTTTCATTGATAAATGTTTCCACTAGAAGCAAAATTTGTCCTGTTTATAAGCCTGCAGTATTTTGTTGGTACAAGAAAAATGGATCTCCAACATCATGGTGTTGTGGGTTAGACCTTGTCAAAATGCCAAACCCCCCCGAAACCCGAAACCCACACAGTCCCAGGGAAAGGAGGGTAGGGGAACAAAAAAAACCTGAAACTGAAAAAACTTTTATATATATATTTATTTACATGAAAGTTACAATGCATATAAGGGGCAGTCCCGTGGCGTAAAGGAAAGCACTCTGGACTCTGAATCCCAAGGGCCTGAGCTCGAGTCTCAGTGGGGACCATCCCCATGGCAGTTAAATGCCTCCCTGACATTTGATCCCGTCAGATCTCAGATGCTCAGCAGGGTCAGCCCCAGTTAGTACTGGGTGCTGTAGACAGTCCTGAGGATTTCACTGTCACTGTCCAAGCTCGCTCGGCCATGGCAAAAGGACCTCAGGACTTAAACGGTGGGGCCAGTTCTGCGCACGCTGTGCCTCACCTAAAAAATCCACTGCGCAGGTTGGAAGGGCAC
>JAWWEU010000111.1:94940460-94962118 GCA_035583155.1 Acropternis orthonyx | reverse complement strand
CTGCTGAATTTGACTTTGGGCCTAACTAAACTAAGGCCTTAATCTGAGTTTTTTGGGGTTTATCAAACCCATCACACATGGCCAATAAATATAAAGCTGCCCGTTGTAGGTGTGTTTTAGCATTAAAATTTTTTATTGTTGTAATAAGATTATGTTTGAGAGTGTAAAACAGAATGGACAACAGCCAAGACAAACTCAAATACAGCCAGATTAGTATTTTATAGTACCAGGAAGATTGCAACCACAGTTGTTCAACATGATTTCTTGATTGCTGTTTGCAAAAAAATCATAAAAAAAATCATAGAACCTGCTGAGTTGAAAGGCATCCACAAGGATCATCAAAGTAATAAACATTTTCAATATTATACAAGAATCACATCTTACAACCCTCATGGGAGCTGAATCACAGGCTGAATTTGGTTCTGGCTTTAAAATTCTGTGCTTCCAATTCCATGCCTTTTCCTTCATTTAAACATCAGTGTCCCTATTTATGAAACAATATATTGCTGACAATGTTTTTTAATGATCTCCAGAGCCGTGTCAGAAAGAGCAGAAAGGCATAATTCTGTTACAGGTTGTTCTTAAATGACACTGAAACGGATTAACTACTTAAAACATTTCTGAAAATATGTCTTCAGAACTGAGTTTGATATTCTTAATTTTCAGAAAATAAAATGTAAGTTCCAGAATAGTGTGATGCACATTAGTAGGCTAGACCTTCCTTAGTGTTCATTTTTACTCTATTTTTTTACAGAAGAAAATAAAATATGTTTATGAATTAAGATAAAATAAGTAATCCTCTCTCTCAATATGCTTTATTTTAATTTTAGAGAAGGAAAAATGGCTGAATTTTCCTCAAGGTATTTTCACAAACATAGCCCAATGCAAGCTAAATATCTCAGCGACTGTTTAGTATTCTTGTGTTTGGGGTATTGAAGTCAGGCTTAATTCTGTTAAATTCCAAATACCACTACAGAAAAATTTACAAAATTTCAATCAAAAAAGTAATTCCTTGAACCAATTCAAGGATATAGCTGTCATTACTTTAAATATATGAGATCTTGGTTGTGCTTTGTGGAACTCCAGGAAAAAGTACTGGTAAAACAATTACGATTGTTAACTGTAGATCCTTTTTAGTAGCACAACAGGGGAAAATACAAATGCCAAAGAAATAGAGTTTGAAGGGTGAGAAGTGGTTACTTCTGTTAGCGATTATCTTTGTGTTGTCTCTGTAAAGGACTTTCCTGTCAGTTATACCATTAAGAATATGTTCAACTTTGAGTAACTGAAATATTTTGTTTACAACAGCACTAATTTGTACTATATCAGTAAAATAATTAAATGATTGGTAAAGAGAACTATTTAAGACTTAGTGAATACTGTCTGGTAGAAAATAACAATAATTAAAAACACAGTTGGAAAAAATTAAGCCTGTTATATGAAACCAAAGTATTTGTTGTATGAAAACAAAGCCTTTATATTAAAAGAAGACATTCAAGATGTTGCTTTGAGAAAAACAATGAAATTAGCATAAATATCTGAAATCTAAATCAAATTCTGCTCTATCTTCTTATTCACTGTAATTTAGTGCATTCCTTCAAGAATATATAATGTAAGCAAAAATAAACAGAAGGAGATGTTAGTTTCTTGAATCCCAACAGCATTTCAATGAGTGACTAACATTATTACAAAAAAAGTATAACCTAAAATTGCCAGGGGCAGATAGAGTAATGAAGGGCTTTTATTCACCACACCATCATATGTTGACTTGCTGATGATGTTGCAATTGCAGGTGGTTGTACTATATGACATATTATGCTTTCTTTGTGAAACCTCTACAGAAATAAACTAATATACCTAGAATAAGTATTTTATTTATTTTTGTGATCTTATAAAGGAACAGTGAAGATTTAATTGCAAAGTAATTTCACTCAAAACCAATTTCTTTTCAACTCCAGAAATTTTAGACTGTTGAAGGGAAAATACACAAAATATTTATTTCCTTATTATTATGGGAAAAAAAATCTGATTAAAGTCTGAGCTGGCAGAACTTTCTATAACTAAGTTTTCCTTACAAAATTAATAGCTCAGGTTTTGTTTATTTACTTCTTTTTTTTTTTTTTAGGAAAGCAGTAGTAAAAATTCCAAGATATAGTTTAATTTTAAAAAACCCCAGGATATTCTTTATGAAAAAAATATCAGTAAATCATAGAATAAGTAATATATTTCATGTATTTTTTCAGAAATAAATATTTCAGAGCAGACATATTTAGAGAAAATTTGCAAAGATTTGTAACAGTTATTGGGAACAGATACTTTTATGCAAGACATTACATGAAATGGAAAAATATGTCCTACTCTGTATTAATATTTCATTACTGACGACATCTTTTAGGCTTTCTACTTTGCTTTGAAATAACAGTCTCTTTTTATATTTAAGTTTGGAACACTGTGCTATTACTGATTTTATAAATTCTTACAGTTTTAAACTACTATGTGATTCAGAATGCTAACACTTTGGACTTTTATTGAACTTAGGCATTTATTCACATAGACTTTGGAGGCAATAAAAAAGGCCCAGTAAAAGCTGTGAGAGGCACAATACTCCTTTTATCAACTGGGCCATCTAAAGAGTCATTGCAATAATCTAGGACTCTGAGTTATTTAGTTTGTTTGAACGAAGTAATAGAATTTATGGCTCATCTGAGTGTAATTTGTTAATGCTACTCTTGTGTTGTACAAGACATAGCTAATCATAACTGTATATTGAATATACTACAGAGTTTTATTATATATGGTAAATTCATGCAAAAATGCCAACTTTATATTGTTCAGTTGTGAAGTATGGTGGGAGCATTGCAAATGGTCAGATACATTAAAAAAAAAAGTAGTGTTTTCTGGTCATTGCCATCTGGGATTTATGGTATTTATTTGTTTGTCTGCAGTATTTTAATCTTTGGCTGTGGGAGTTGTAATTTTCCATTATAATATGCTAGTGCTTTATGTGTATAATGGCAGAACTGTAGATCTAGGAGTGCTAAGTTAACTATATTCCTTCTCATATTGATCATGGATTTAAGATCTAGTACCTCAGTGTAGTACAAAATAGCCCTGGACAATATATATATGCAAGGTTTTCCCTCTGATATTATTTCCTTGCTCAGTGTGGGTTAAACTCTGCTCTGCAAAGGGAAACTATTTTAATGTCTTCTTTATCATGTTAGTCCTAGTCAGATTTTACGCACTCTGTTAAACTACTTTGTAAAACAGTACAATCTAAGTAAGGTCTGTATATGATCCCAGGCTCTTCTCATGAGCTCACTGAAGGGGTTCTACTTTAAAAAGACCAAGGTTCCCAAAACCCACCCAACAGATTTATTTAAAGGGCATTCAATTCTTTTAATTGTAGGCCATGCATGGGAAAAGTGCTATGGGCACTTCTCAGGGGGTCAAAATAACACACTTCTACTGACAAACTTTGGAAAATAATGGAATTTGGCAAAAGTTTAAAACAAGCCTTCAATCAACATAAAGCATTTCACAAAGCATTGACTTAGCAAGTTCCAACCCACTCAGATTTAAGTTATCCAAATATCAAGAAGAGAAAATTAGAAAAGGAGAAGTAGAGAGGGAGGGAATTATAGCTACTGCCTTAGGTCCAGTATAGATTCAGATACCAGAAGTCCAAGAACGGTAGAGCCATGAACAGGTGGTGGCCACGTGGTGTTGGTTTTATTTGCTCTGCACTCCTGTGGCCACTGCCCCCAGATGGGGCTTCTGCCGTACCAGCCATTTGGAGTCTGGGTTAGGGACTCCGTGGAGTATGGTGTAGGCAGTGCTCCAGTGACTGACAGCTGCTCTAAAGGCTCTCAAGAATGTGGAGTTATGGTGGGGCCAGAGCACCATCCCACCTTGTCAGAACCTGATCTACCCCCTCCCACATGCACAGAGTTGTTTGGAGACAGTAAATTTCTTTCAGTTCCTCACAGTCTGGCAATGAGCACTATGCTGAACATATTTTATCCCTCACTTAATCCTAAATCATACAGCAGAAAGTATGCTAGCCATTCCTCCCATCAGGTAACAAACTCTTGGTTTATCTATAGAGGTGTCCTTTTATCAGTATGACATAATTCTACGCTATTTAAAAGAGCTAGCAAACAAAGAACAAGGTTAAAGCTAATACGAAGTAGTCTTCATGTGTCAGACCACGTATGTGGACCATGTCAAGGTAACTCTTTAACGAGTAGACAGTGTAAAACTCACTTCCAGATAATCCCTCCCCCATAATATGATCTAGACAATTCGCATTTCTGTAAGATTATTCCGTGACTTAGAAGTAAAATAGGATAAAAGACCTTACTCTTCCTTAACAAAGTTTGAGAACATGGATGAAAACCAAAGCGTATATGCAAAATATTGCTATTATTCCCATTATCAGTAACAGAAGTCAGATACCTGAAATATCCTACTATGTATATAGAAGAACTCTAAATAAAAGGATAAATTAGAAAAATATGATATTTATTTTAAATTAATAAAACGCCACACCACAAATTATTTTCTTCTGTACTTCAAGGATCAAATGAGCCCATCTTTTTAATGAGCTGTATGTAGTAGCAAGAAGGATTAACTGGAGTCTCAGTGTTTGCTGACTACTTTCTTTAATGAGTTGTAATGTTCCTTTGACGTAAGTAATTACTCAATTGCCTGTAGGATGCTACAAATGCTGCTTCAGGTAATACCAGTAGTTACTAGTCTATACCTGAATTTTGGCCTCAATAGCTGAAATTAAGCTCTTGCAGTACAGGGAAGATTTAAACAAAGGTGAAGAAATCTCATCATGGGAATGCTGAGGCACTACTATACACACACTTTTCTGCTCTTTTCCTACATTAGACAACTTTATTCCTTACCAGGAACTTTTAAGAAACTTTCTGCTGATCTTCATTCAGTTGCATAGCAATTCACTGAAGTGATCTAATGAAAGATCAATCCCTTCAGCTTCTTCTTCTTTTTTTTTTTTTTTTTTCCTTTTGACATATTTTGGAGATTCACACTTCACTGTTGCTGTCTATTGGGACTTACAGTTTCTGAGAAAAAGTTTATCTAAAGTTAAAATAATTGCTTTGAATTAGTCTCAATACTCTTCTACTTGATGAGAAGGAGGTTGGACGTTTTTGTTTTGCTTTATTATTACTATTCTTACTGTTGTAATATAATAACAAAAAGTGTACCACTACCAGGAAAATCAAAAAACAAACTCTCCTGACCTGTACTTTAAAATAGAAGTGAATGCACTGCTTTTCCTCTTCCCATATTATTATCATAGTCATGTTCAACTCCTTTTTGGCATTCTATGCTCTGCTGCTTGTTCTTCACATCATGTTTCTTCTAAGTTAAACCTTGAAATGATACTTCCTTAGGTGAAGATGTAAGATGCTATGGCTAGAATATATTGAAGGCATAGCCAAAACAGATTTTTTCAGTTGATGGCCAAAGGTCAAGTAAAACCAAAGTCTATCTGATTGAGAATTTTTTCTATCCTAATTTTCACCTTTGTTTTGTCTCTCATTTCTTTCATCAACTACTTTTCACTGTTTCTTTGATAATTTCAGTCTCTCAGTTCCCTCTGGGTGGCTTTTTAATTTCCTCACATCTTTCTTGTGAGATAAAATTAGAATGTAAATTTCTTTGGGTTCTTCACTTATTGCTTGGAGACATGTTAGTATATTTTACTACACCTTATGTAAACTTTTAATATCATGTAATGTATTTTAATACTCCTTATTGTATCTCAAGTCCTGTGGAGAACAATTCTGCCTTAAGTCTGGACTCACAGGTCAATCATGTTAAAGGTTAGGCTCCCACTGGGATTCTTTATATTTTGTATCAGAGCTGTGGTAGTTGATGGTATCCATTAGCACGACAGTATAAAAATTTTTCCATAGTCAAAAGCTGAACTTTACCCATCCCCATTAAAGGGCAGATAAGATTTTTAATGAAGTTATGGATTAAGGGAGCATTCGTTGAAGTTACATCACAAGTAATTTCTAAAGAAGTGAAGAATCAATTAATATACTTAAAAATTAATAAATATGGGCAAAAAGTATGTACAGTACTGGGTCCATAGCCCTGCTCACTTTAGTTCAATATACAACTGTTTACTTTTTTTCACACTCCGGTAATTTCTGTGGCCTCCACCTTTAGGATTTCAGTATTCTTTTGAAATCCGTCACCTGTGAAGTTCACAATTGAGGCTGACAGTTCAGATGTATAGCCTATGAAAACTAATTCACATACCTCAATGAAACATGTCAGTATGAGTTGCCATTTCAAACAATACCTTTTGGTCTTAGATCACTTCTTTGCCACTGAGATTTCCTGCATAATTATTCTGTTCTGTAAACTTTTGGAATTTCAGAAGAATATTACCACTTGTTCTATATCCATAATTAAAAGAAGTAAATGTTTCTCTCATGTAACAAGTCTTAAGGGGCGGAAGCATGACTCAGAGGCAGCTCTAACTCAGTGTGGGTGGTGTCATCTGGGACTGTGCCCACTCCTGCCCATAGAAAAGCTGCCGCCCCCACCCCGAGAACATGAGCAGCCAGGGTGTAATCTGGTAGTTCACATAGGCATCGTATAGATACCCTACTCTCTCCAGAGCTCAGTTGGTGTCATCACCCTCTTGGAAGAAAGGTTAGGTAAGCTCAAAAAAGTGAGATAGACTGTTGGAACTGAGCTCTGGCCTCCCTGAAAAGCAGCAGCCAGCAGAAACAATTTAAAATCAAGGGGATCCTCTATTCATACCCCAGAAGGAGGAGGTAGCAGTTATAAACAAAGGATTGAATGGAAGATAGTCCAGGTGGCAAGCAAAATCCTTCTTTGCTAACCTCACTCCTCCAGGTACCTCTGCACAATAGGTAAGAGGCTTTGTTAATGGAAGAACAGCCAAAGAATTAAGAGGATGAAGGTCCTGTTACACTAGGAGCGTCCCCACAATTAGAAAGGTCAACCACCTGTATTACAACACTTTGAAGGGGAGGAAAAGACAGCTTATACTTGTTAGCAGTTCCCTTCTAAGTGGAGCAAAGGGCCCATTATTCTGACAGAAATCCAAATGTATCTTGGGCTGCATCAAAAGAATTGTGGTCATCAGGTCAAGGGAGGGGATTCTGCCCCTCTGCTCCACTCTGATGAGACCCCACCTTGAGTACTGAATCCAGCTCTGGTGTCCCAAGGACAGGAATGACATTGACTCTTCTGGAGCAAGTCCAGAGAAGTCCACCGATATGATTAGAGGGATGGAACACCTTTCCTATGAGGAAAGACAGAGAACTGTGACTGTTCAGGCTGGAGAAGAAAAGGCTTCGAGTGACCTAACTGCAGTCTTCAAGTACCTGAAGGGAGCCCACAACAAAGATGGGGCAAGTCTATTTACAAGAGCTTGTGGTGACAGGTCAAGGGGTAACGGCTTTAAACTGAAAGACAGTAGGTTTATATTAGGTATTAGGAAGATCTGTCTAGTATAGTGAAAGGTGTCTCTGCCCACACAAGAAGGGTTGAAACTAGATGACCTTTAAGGTCCCTTCCAACCCAAAACATTCTATGATTCTATATTCAAATTCCTGGGTTTGCTTAAACAGAGCATGTATCAGCAAGACCATCTCCATCCTACTCACTCTGTTTATCTCTATGCAACAATGTCATATTATCCTTGTCTGCATCAGAAAATAAAATATACACAGATTAAAACATAATTTTTATAATCTTTCATAAACAAGATTCTCACATTTTCAAGTTCTATATATTGATCTATTGAATAATCTATTGGATGACTTTATTTTCCCAAATTCTGGTTACTGCTTTCATCTGAAAAGCTTTGTCTTCTATGAAGAAAAGTGCATATTTGACATTACATTATGGTAGTATTTAAATATTTATAGCTGAATCTGTTTTTGGGGTTGCGTTCAGAATATATCTGCTGGTGGTGTATGTGATACCTGTAATCCCTTGTTTCTCAATATGATTTAGTACAACAGATTTATCCAGCACTTCTACCTAATTATACTTGAGCTGTCACAGTCTTGACTGATTGTTTGGGTGATATTAATATATGAACAGTGAAGAATTTTTATGAAGATAAATTCCACTAAAGCTGACATTTTATTAACTAGTTCTAGAAACCTGTTGGATATTGCTGCTTCTCTGACAAAGCTAATTAACTTTGATAAATAATACTGTACTTACATCTTTGAATGTAAACACTTTAGGCGTTATCATACATTACTTTGAATTTATAGTTTGATCATTATTTAAAATTGTTTACAAGTTCTATTTTTTTATTTTTTTTTTGCTTAATATCATCATGCTGAGTTCCATGATCAATAGAAGCCTACAAGGTATTAAAAACTGTTTTTATTATCCTAGATGTTAATTATAACAATATGACATTTTCCAGCCTGTGCTGTTCTGAAGTTATTCTCAATATATCATGTTGTTTTCAGATTTTTACTAACTGGAATTTTTTATCCTCTCATTTTGCTTACCAGTTCTGCCCCTTGATTTCCTGCAAAATTATATACCAGAGATATTTTGGGGATCATTACCTTTGAGGCTGTTAAAAGATGTTGTCTGATTTACTTTTATTTATGTCTCTATTTTCTATTTGAAGAAATTGCCAACTTCATGATTGGTTTTTAAGTTTATATAAATTTGATTATGAATTGAAGTGGATTAGGTTCATGACTTGTGTTTGTGAAATTAGATTGTTATTTATATCCAGAGATCCTCATCCATTTTAGCCCTTTGTCCAAACTGACAAAGCATATGCTTGATACCAACTTTAATCCTGCATTTAGTATAAACTGGCTCTGGTCGTGCAGTAAAAAGCACAGAGAACAGTAGTAACACAACATTATTTTATATGGTATGTGTAAAGCATGGCCAAAATAAACATTGGACAACTATAACAAATATTCAAGAATAATCAATAAAATGATGCGTGCAACAATCAGACTCAGTGTTTTTCAACAAGAAGCCCTAGTGAAGAAATTACTCTTCAGACAGGCTATTTGATGGTACTTCACTACTGGATGTTTACCAAACTGAAAAATGTAAGTCCGGTGGATTTGCCCACAGATGCCATTCTTTACTATCACCTAAACTCAGTTACTTTGGTATAAAATCAGTGACATTTAAACAACTTCTGCAAAGATGCTACCATGTGCAATGGTGGAAACTAAGAGAAACATGTGGCCCTTTCTCTCCTTTTCAGTCTCTAATAGTATGGCAGAATAAATCTATATTAGTTAAAACTGAAGAAAGATGGAAGAAATTTCTGTTTGACTCCAGTAAATCCTCTGTTTATTTTCTATTGTGTCTAAGGCTATCCTTTCAGATTGCTCTTGGAAATCTCTTCTCTTGAAGTTTTAACCAGCCTTTTAGAAATATTTCCTTCAAGAGTTTTAAATTTCTACAAATCCCTTGGCATTTACCACACTTTTTACTCCTCTTCAGAAACATCCTAAATGTTTTTACTTATGTAGTGCTCAGTTAAATAAAATGTTATTCACACATCAGTCTTTCTTTTTGACTGATTTCTGTGCTGATTATTGTTTATAGTTCTATCAGTGCAATAGCAGCTCTTAATTTTACTGACATATCCAGTGTTCTTTTGCCCCAGGAATATTAGATGTGTTTTCTCAAAAAAAAAAAAAAAAAAAAAAAAAAAAAAAAAAAAAATAGTGCTACAGAAATTTTTTTGTGTCATCAGAATGGATAATACATTCTCTGAACTTGTATTAACAATCTATGTAAAAGGAATCATGTAGTTATGATTATTTTCCAAAAGTCATGTTGAAATTCTCCCTGGTAAATTTTGCCACTCAATACATAACCTTATCTACCTTCATGTAGGTGAGACATACTAGAATCATCCAAAAGGTCAGTGAAAAAAATTCATAATCTTACATAGCTATACTGTGTTTTGCATTACATTAAAATTAACCTTAAGGACTTGCCTGCATTCTATTTCCTGTTATACTACAGAGAAAAACAAAATGAAAAATTTTATAATTTATTGAGAAAGTTATTGAAAACAGTGTCTCCACAACAAACATAAGATGTACCTTGAAAACCTAATCTTCAAAATGTGAAAAATGCTAAAGTTCCACCTAAAATTTAGGGTGAGTTATCATATACAGTCAATATCTTTCAAAGAGGGAAAATAATAAATATAATTTGTGAATACTTGCTATGAGTAATATGGTAATGGATTTCAGAGTGATAAAGAATAAATTCATGCAATATGAGTAAGGCAAAGAGAACAAAGTGAGGGGTTTGTGACATAATTCACATTTCATAAATTAAATAATATCCGTTATAATATCTCATGAGATTTATATTATTCTGCATTACAGATAAAGCAATTATACAAAAAATTGTGAGAGCTTACTATTAGCTTTCAAAGTTTGATTATTCTTTCCCCATGTCTAATATGAACAATGCTACATATTTTACAAATAACACATTTAAAGAACATAGGGTTTATTTCAGATCATGTGCATGAAATAAAAACAGATCAAAAATTTAAATAGCAGTTTAAGCATTAAAGAGTTCTTAAAAGAGCATAGAAATTTAAGGAATATATCTGCAAATTTTATGTGTCTTCCTTAGGTTTACACTGTGTTTATCACTGATGTGTTTATAATCAAGTTCAATTTGACTTTTTAAATACATTTTAGAATTCCTGTTCTATAATCAAATTGATAAATTTCCACTCTTCCATTGACTGTGCACCTGAATATGTAAATTAAAACCCGCGGTGTCATTGAATAGAATATTTCCCTCTACCTTCAGATTGGTGAATAAGAAATTTGAAGAGCAGTTTCATTTGAACATGTAAATTAGGGATTTTTTAATAAGAGGTATTTCCCTTCATGAAATGTGCCTAAATGCTTATGGGAGAAGGTAGGTTACTCTATAGTACTCTTATTGAAGTTACAGAGCAAATAATTAAGCAGTTTTTATCCCTCCATTTCCTATTGAAAATAAAGAAATATAGAAATAAAGTCTTTGGTTTTGCATGTGTTTAGATATGAGGTGCATAACCAAATTTCAGTTTTCAAATTTAATTACATTCTGAGACATGCACAAAGAGTGCTGGAAGCATGAAAAGTGAATTGCAGGTAAATTAGGAAACAGAGTTATGGTCTGAATATTCAAACTAGATATTTTTTTTAAACATTTTCACTTTGATATATGGATACCTGTTCTGTATTTAATGGGCTGATTTCATTTCTTAGCACAGATGGATTTTTAGACACTGTGTCTAAACTCAGGAAAAAAAAAAAAAAAACAAAAAAAAAGACCAAGAAGTTCTAAGCAATGTGTCCGTGGTCACTCACTGGAAACCTAGAATATAGCAATTCTGATTCCTAGATTATTTTAGCTATGGGGGAAAACAACAACTACAGTCATAGCAAGAATATAACATTGAGATAATTAATAATAACAGCAATTATAAACAATGTATTCAAGATTTAGGTGAGACACTCCTTTCCATAAATATGCTTGACGTTCTTCAAGTAAGTCAGTGAATAAGTGAATGTCTACATGATGAAAAGCAAACATGCCTCCACAAAATTCCAAAAACACTACAACACCAGTAATGAATCTCAACAGTAAAATCCATGCCATCAGCACCCAAGCTATCCATACAAACTTTGAAAGTTAGAAGTTTTGGCATGATTAATGAAGCTATGAGCCATGACTTTGTGAAAGACAAATTATGAACATGATAGAACAGATGTAAATTAGAATTGATTTAATAAGGAACAACAAGAGTTGACACAGGCGTGCATTGGCACAGGCCACAGTTTAGGAAAAGTATTTTTTTTTACTAAAAGGCCAAAGCGAAAAAAAAAAAAAAAAAAACCAAACAAAAAACCCAAATCTTTCAACAGTCACTGTCAGTAAAAAAAAAAAAAAAGGAAAGCCAAATCTAAACCCCTTCAATATAGTATTTCTTATATTCGTAGTAATCACATAGGAAGCAATTACCTTTGTTCTCAAATTTCCTTTCAGACATTCAAATCAGTTCTGACTTAAGACCTGCTTTCCCCTACAACTAAACTATTTCCTAATATTTACAGATTCTAAAGGACCTGAATGAAGACAGGCACTAAGCATAGCAACCTCCACAACATCTGTAGGCAACTGAGTCAGATTGCAAGTAAAAAACAACCAGACACTAGGGAAGTAGGGCAAATAAGGCCTACTTCCTGATACCCTTATATAAAATCAAGTGTGCTCTGAAGTGTAATTCTATTCTAGTTTTTGGTTGTTTTGGTTTACAGAAATCTTTGTCTAAGGATAAATAATTTTTAAGATCTGTCCAGGTTCATGTACAGCACTGTGTAAAAATGCTGAAAAGATGAACTGCAGGTGATGTACTGAATCACTCTGAAAAAGTCCCTGTTGACAAAAGTGATACTTCTTTGTTATGAAATTTCCTACAGCCAACAAAACCAAGGTAGGAATTCCCTACAGGGCAAAAGAAAGCTGTTTTCCTAGTAATTCAGACATTGCTACAACACACCAAGCTTCCATCCATTCTCTTGCTTTCACAGCTCCCAATGGCTGAGTGTTTACATACTGTTTCCCTTTTCCTTTATACAGGCTTTCCCTCCAGATTACTCTCTATAATATCCTTCCTGGGATGGTTTCTCACTACTAACAAGAAAAAGTTGGCTACTGCACCATGGCAAGCTGCATTCACATATTTTCTAATGACACCCTTCAAAAATATACAAACCTACCAGCAGTTATTACCAAAAGTCATAAAATTTGATATTCTTCATTAGTTTTGTAAGGTTGAAACTGTGAACACCATTTTAAATAACAGTTGCAGCCCTTCTGGATAGATGTGCTAATAATCCGTGGGCTGCTCTGGAAGCTGCAGTGGAACTTCCGCTCCCACACCTGCAGTACCTCCCCTCCCCTTCTTAATTTCTCACTTTCATGTCAGCAGGGAATGTTTCTGTCACTTTCTTTTCCTTGGTCTCATCTGCCATACAGCATTTTGCCTTTTCTTAAATATTTTCCCCAGGGTCACCCTTCCCTCAGCTGTGGGCTCAGCTGTGCCCAGTGGTGGGTGTGTTGGAGCCAGCTGGAACCATCTGGCACAGAGCCCTCCTGCAGCCACCATTGTGACACCACCTTGACACATAAACCCAATGAATTTGAAAATTGTTGTCCACTTTCTTTTGGAGAGTGTCTAGATTAGAAATAGTAAACACACAAATAAATAAAACCATCTTCCTTTTTCTTGCTAATTGTTCCTGGTTTCAGGCAAAATATTTACGAACTACTTGCCATTTTCAAAGCTCTCCCTGCAGGTCAGAGCTGGCCCATGGTGGGTTTGTGCTGTGAGAAGCCCTTGCAGTGCAATTACTCCTGATGTGTTCACTATGTGCAGGAATAATAATCTGAGTTATCAGAAGTGTTGTTCTTTTTCAGTCCTCATACTTCACATTTCACTGCAGTTGGGACAGGAGCACCTCAAAAATCCCAAAGTGATAGAATGGTCTGTACTTGCGTCAGAGAGTCCGGATATTTTGTCAGCCTACAAACTGAGAAAAGGTATTGGAAGCATATAGAACTGATATCTTCATATAGCTAGTTTCTTTTTTTTCTTTTTTTTTTTTTTTTTAAATGAATTGCTCCTTTTAAGCCACACACCTAGAGAAGTATGTTTTTTATAAATGTATTTACAGTGTCCAGCATTTAAACTAAATAATGCATTGTCATCATGGCATTGCTCTAATATTTTATCATCAAAATTATTTTTTGAGTGATGAAATTGTGTAATAGATCAGTAAAATGCCACTATTGTGATGTTTCTCTTTAATATAGTATCCACTGGCATAAACAGATCCTAAGGGTTCAAGTTTAAACAAAAATAATTGATAGAATAAGACAAATGAGTTCTTATATACATATATATTTATTAAAATGAGTTTATATTGATTCAATTAAAGCATTTGGAAGAGAACAGGTTTGTATTCAAGGGGATATTGCCTTCATAATAACAGCAGTAAGAATTCAGATTTTAACAGCTGCATGAAAATGTATACATGTATTAGAGAACATGAAAGAAATTCTTTCAGTGGAGCAGATCTAGTAAAAAAAAAAAAAAATAAAAAAATTGAAGGGAAATTACCAGACAGCTTGATGGTTTTCTCTTAATAAAAGTTTTAGGAAGTTATGTATCCTGAGGTACAATAGCTGAACTTTATGTATATATGTGTGTGTGTATATATATATATATATATATATATATATATATATATATATGCATATATGCAAGTTTTGGTGGAACAAAACTGTATGAAGGTGTGTACAACCTATGTGCGCAATTGTGTGCATGACAATAGTATTCATATTTTAAAATTTATAAACCCTTCCATTTCATTTTTATGGCTGTCTGTTTTAGCTTTTAGGATGCAGTGGTTAGGTTGATTCTCAGGCCAGAAAATACCATTTTGCAAGGATTCAGCAATCTCAGTTTTTAAGAGAGGAATACATCTTCCTTCCATATAAAATTTTTTTAACTTTTCTTAACAGCACCACAGACTGACCAAAAAGTGATCAAGACAGGAGATGTGACAGGAAGTTATCTGATAGGTAACAAGAGGTCTGTTGGGGAATAGATGAAAACAAGTTATGTCTTTCTAAGTTATAACTGCTTTAAGAGTATACACAGCCTGTATTTATTTTATTGTCGAACATTTCATTTAATATCTTCCAAATATACTGGTAATATTAGGAAGGATAAAAACTAATTAGATGAGGCATTTTTTTATATTGATTACATTTACATATCCTGATTGATGAAGGACCTTGCAAAGTATGTAGCAGATTATACTGATAACACACATTTTTATATATAGCGATGGGTACCCATTACCTGAGAATGGGCGATATTTAACAAAGTACAATTAAAAGAAGTAATCTGTATTATAATACAGACACATATACACTCATTTGAGTATGAACTAACTGAAAAATTCTAATGTCTGAACCGTTTATCCTTTCAAACACAATTTTTTTTCCCCTTTTCATTGTAAAAGTTTATGTTCTGCTGTTAGCATGGGATAAATAACCATCAATCTACAATTCAAGTTAAATCTTGAAAAGCTACTTGTACTAATAAAGTCCTGCTAGTAAAGAATGACCCTGAAAAGTTATCCAGTCTATGTATTCCCTACCAAGGCTGGCTCAGTCGAAAGAGGCAACTATCTAACCTGGCCTTAAAGATGTTCAGATTTCAGTCTTCCCAGGTAATTCAGTGCTTCTGGCCTTTACAGAGGTTATATTTATATCTGAAGCTTTCATACAGAGATCTAAACCTTTGGTCCTGTTCATTGTGTGAAGACTATTATTGTGTCATCTCTATACTTAAGGAAAATTTATTGAAAAAATTTTCCATTTTTTTCTCTTAAGTTGTCTGTATACCCCTGACCATTCTCACAGCTATCTCCAGTATCCTCTCCCATTCATGCACATCTTTTGTAATCACAAGGAGTCACAATGACCACCATATGCCAGTTAAAGCCTTAATAATGTTGAAAAGATTTGCTGGATTATTCACATGTTATGTAAGTTAAACCGATATTTAAATATGTCAGAATGACATTCGCCTTTCATGCAGGTCCTGACATTGGTAGCTAATGTTCAGCTTGTGAACTATTCACTTAAGTTTCATATCAGAACAACAGCTGCCTAACCCACTGTTGCCCGTCATATGTCAGTCATAAAAGGATACCAGTCAGCTATAAAATAGAACTGCTTAAGCTTTATGTGTGGTCAGGATGATTCATTCTAGAAAATGAGTTCTGACAGGAAATTTCCCTCCACTAGGGTGAGTCTGCTCTTGTCATATAAACTCACCTTACATTCAGAACTTCCTAAGGGTGCTTTGAATGTGTCTGTACTAGAGGTGAGAACTAACTCCCCATCTCTAGGGTGGTCAAGGTACTTTGGATAAAATTACCTGCTGTACATAAAACTGTAAATTTTTGTTACATTTGAGGCGGGGTGGGAAGGGGGGGTGGGGAGGAAGGGAGGCCATGTTGGTTTTATTTTTTTGGTTGGTTGGTTGGTTTTTTTGTGTGTTCAGAGGGTTTTATTTTGAGTGTGGCAGATTGGATGACACTTAGGTCCTTATTCATTCTTTTGTGAACTAGTTTCTGATATTTTACAAAATAGGAAAATATGAGGCTAGAGTGTCCATTTGGTAGCCTTCAAACACCATTCTTTCCAGCTGCACAGTGGTGAAGCTTCAAACTCCCAAAAATATTGTAGTACGCTTAATGAAAATACCAGTTATTTATCTTTGGCATTGATTGACCCCAGACCTTAGTCATTACTCAGCCTCTTTATACCCTTTCCCACAGAATGTGGAGAAAACTCAGTAAGATGAGAAAATGTGCAGATCAAGATAATGATGGATTAATAGGTGAAGCAAAAACTGAGTGTGCCCACAAAGAAAGAAATTTATTCACTTCTTCCTATCATCAGGCAGAGGTTTAGCCTCATACATCCCAGCATATGTAGCAGTTTCATGGGAAGATAACATCATAACCACAAACATCCCTGCTTAAACTTGTGTTGCTGGGCATTGCATCACATGGTAGGGAATATACTTTTGGTCAATGTGGGACATTCCCAGCCTACTCACTGCGCAGGACACAGATCAAGAAACAGAAAAGGCTTGACGCTGCACAACCACTGCTTAGTGATACTCAAAACACTGGTGAGTTGTCAACAGTGTCTTCCCAAAAGACAGCATCAGTTTAGCTGCTGCAAAAAAAATTAGCCCCATTCTACTTAAGTACTTATGTTTTTGATCTGCAGACTCCAATGTATTTACCTAATAGACCTAACTACTTTCAGTGATGTTGCAGGTGGCCCATTAACTTTGTGAGGTAGTTATGTAACTACATACATCCTGCAGATGGCAAGAAATAATACTAATTGTGTCAGCTCATTAAGTCTGTTTTAAAATAGGTGACACCAGATATGCTGAAAGAGAAGATATGTTGTAGCTATCTTTTCTATTGCTATAATTACCCAGGAACCACTGAGGAAATTTAGATTACCTAAGATAAGTCAATGAAAATGAATAGCTTTTTTGCTGCCGTTCTCAACTGAAAACAGAAGTAAAGAAAAGTTGAAGGACATGATGAAAAAATGCAGCTTTTTACAAATTTTCACATATGAGACTCATCTTGATGCCTAAGTAATGTAATATCTGTAACTGAAAACTTATAATTTAAATAATCAATTTTAAAAAAGGAGACATTTTAATGTCAAAAAGGCTTATAAAAGTAATGAAAGGAAAGTAGTATGAAGGAAAACTGCTACTAGATAGGTTTAGAAATTTTCAAGGCTGCTGTACAGAAGACAAGTTAATTGCAGTTAATCACAACAGTAAGCTTTAATAGCTTTTATATTAAAAAATAACCTAATTGCAGTTATGCCTGTGACCATATTCTGACTGTCCCAACTCAAAAGTTCTTGTGAATACGGGGCAAACAAAGTATGCTACACCCCAACTGGATTTTACCTACTTTTGTCAGATACAAGGCATACAAATGTTTTTTGATAGAATTCTACAATTAACCTAGTCAAACTCATAACTTAAATCATACAAATGTTCCCACAGATTTAGTAAAAATGCTAACTTCATGCAAAATATTGTTCTTTAGTTCTCCAAAAAGCCTTGTAAATTCTATAAAATTTTGACCGTGGCTATAAATTAAAGTGAAAGAATAGTAAGAAACATTAAATAGGAATAGCTATAACACAGTAGAAAAAAATGTTATTATCAGTTCTTTTAACTGATACAGAAAGACACAACCATGGATGACAATTTTTACAGAAGTGTTTTCTTCAAAAAATACTATGAAATATTTATTTTTATAGCATCTCTCACAGAACAATTATTAAAACAAGTAATTTGGATTTTGATTTGCTCAGTAGTGTCCTATTATATAGTTTTAGGTCAATTAATTTGATATAGAATTTAATCTTATCAATATCTATGTACACTTAGAGTAAGCCAAAATACTATATAAGAGATATAATAAGTATTTTGAAGTTTTTAGTTGTACATTTATTGCAACATTTTCATTATTTTCTATTGTATATGTATATACACACAATAGAAAATAATGAAAATGTTACAATATATATATTGTATTGTATTGTATGTATATATATATATAAATAATTATAAAAAATAAATACTTCAGTATTTTTAAAAGACATTTACTTGTTTTTATTTTTCAAATAATGTCTTTTAATGACATTAAAATTTCTCTGTTTCCTCATTAAGGAAAAATAGTTATTACCTTTAACAGTAAGAGTTATACTCTGCAAATTTTTAATGGGTGTCTTCTGTTAATAAATGATTAATTTCAAAGTTTATATCAGGGAGAGAGGTCATGAGTGGAAAGTGGGAAGATGGGGGAACAGAAGAGGAAAGGAGGGGAGATAAGGGCAGGGAAGGAAGAATTCAATTAAGGAAGGTTGAATTAAGCAATTTTTTATATTAGACAAAACAAGTGGATTTCTTATTTTAGTCCATTTTCTTAGGTATTACTCTGGCCAAAACTTTGAGTACTCTGCTGTTCTGTCATTACATTCTTCCCCACTATCAATTAGTATCTTTATATTTGCAGTGAATACTCATTGTTTCATAATTTAAAAATAACAGAAAAATAATTTAATCCCACTAAGGATTTAGAAATATAAAATTATTAAAAGATGTCTGCTCTTCCTTTTGTTTTTTGTATGACCGAGTCTCATGCTTGGAAGAACATTATAGCTTTCAGCCCATTTTTCCGGATAGAAGTCTAACTCTTATTTAAGGAATCTAAAAGCAGTAAAAAGTTTGAGGGATTTTTTGTTTTTTTTTTGTTTTTTTTTTTTTTAGCAGGGTCAAGAAGGGGGGAGGGGCTTATTTTTTTCCTTTGGTTTTTTTTTTTGTTTTTTTTTGTTTGTTTGTTTGTTTGTTTGTTTTTGTGTGTGTGTGTGTGTGTGTGTGCTGGTGTTGGTTTGGTTTGCTTTTTTTTTTCTGAGTGTAATTGTCAGTATGGATTGCTTCTGGTGAAAGTGAAACCACAAATTGCATGCTCAGGACAGGACTGCACAGTGACATCATATGGTCTTAAGGATACTTGAGATTCTTTTTTTTAATTCTCTTCTAGAAGTTCTTCCATCTTACTTGAAACTGTAGCACTTTATCATGGGGATAGACACTTAAGAGTAGATGTCTTCCTTTCAAGCTATCCAGTGATTGTAGTCTGCTGGAACACTGACTCAGTTAGCAGAGAACTTGATTTCTTTCAAAAATCCTTTTTCCTCTGAAGACTTTTGAATAATTAGAGTCCTTACTTCATAACTAGGAAAATATGTTCAAGATTATAGACAGCAAAATGCAGAAAGTTATAGCAGAGAACCTCCTGCCAAGAATGAAGACTGCAGAATTACTGAGCCCTAATGTCTTTCATTAGCTCCCCACAAGGACAATGGGACAGCAGCACTACCCAAACATGTCAGGCAGAAACAGGGCAAAACTCAGGAAGAATATATGGATAAAAATCCCCATAATAGGATTTCTGTGACCAGTGGTAGTGAAGATAAGATGGTAAAAATATGGATTAAAAAATTTTACTGCTACAAATCACAATGTCTTTCACTCAAACTCAAAAAAGTGATAAATATTCACCCATATGACCTAATAGAATTGTGTACTCTTATAAAAATACTAAGCTAAATGAAAGCGGATGGCCTTGAAGAGATCTGTGTATTCTCAATTGCTTTGTTTTCTGGTTCTTGTTTATTTTTTCTGTTTTCACTCCTCAATTGTATCATTGTGCCAAATACCATAAGGAACTTGATTACTTTTAGAAAGGGTCCAAACAGTTACTGATCCTTCTAGAATTTAGCCGTGGACAAAGTATCTCCATTAGGACAATCCATTCCATCCTACTAATGACGCATTAAATAGATAAGAGGAAATGTTGTATAGAAGATAGTCTCTCTCTCTCTGTTGATCTATATCAAACAAAACAGTATAGAAAAGACACTTGAATTTTAACTGCTCCAGGCCTGATCATCCTGGTGACCTCTGCAGAACTTGATCAAGTTTATTGATTTCTTTCTGGTATTGGGAAGGTGTGGTAGGAATGGGTTGAAATTGAACAGAATATTCCAATTGTGCACAGAGCCAAGTAAAGGGAAATAAACACTTCATCTTTTCCTTGCACACCTTTTATTACAGCTCCAGCTGCTTCCAGGGCACAGCCAAAAACAGGGGTCATCTAATATGTTCCAAATCTGGGCTGCCATTCAGAAAAATACTGGACAGCCTGATAGGAGATGAATAAAATTCACTGAGGACAAGTGCAAGGTCCTGCACTTAATTGGGGCAAGCCCCAGTGTAAATACCAGCTGGGTGATGAATTCAGTGAGAACATTCCTGCAGAGGACTTGGATATATTGGTGGAGGAAAGATTAGATATGAGCTGGCAATGTGTGCTTGGAGCCCAGCAAGCCAAGACTATCCTGGGCTACATCAAAACCAGTGTGACCAGCAGGCCAAGAGAGGTGATTCTGCTCCTCTACTCTCATAAGATCCAATCTGTAGTACTGGACATGGGTCCAAAAGAGAGTTACAGAAATGATCAGAGGGCTGGAACATTTCTTCTGAATAAAAATTGGGACAGTTGGTGTTGTTTAGCCTGGAGAAGAGAAGGCTTTGGGGAGACCTTACTGTGGGCGTCCAATACATAAAGGAGGGTTAAAACAATGATAGAGACTTTTCACCAGGGTCTGTAGTGAAAGAATGGGAGACCATGGTTTTAAAAAAAAGTAGATTTAGATTTAGATTAGACTTTTTTGATTACGGTGGTAAGACACTGGAATGGCTTGCCATTCCAGAGAAAATTGTGGATGTCCCACAATTGAAAGTTGTCCTGGTTTTGGCTAGCGTAGAATTTGTTTTCTTCTTAATAGCTGGTACAGTGCTGTGTTTTGGATTTAGTATGGTTCTAGTGTTGATAACACATTCATGGTTTAGTTGTTATTAATAGTGTTTATTCTAAATCAATAACTTTTCAGTGTTCCATGCTCTGCCAGAGAGCAGGTGTACAAGAAGCTGTGAGGGAACATATCCAGAACAGCTGACCTGAACTGGCCAAACTGATATTCCATTCCACTGAACATCATGGTCTGTATGCAAATGAGAAGGCAGCCAGAAGGGCCTGATCACTGTTCAGGGATGAGCTGGGCATCAGTCAGTGTGTGGTGAACAATTGTATTGCATGTCACTTTTTTCTCTTGAGTTTTATTTCTCTCTCTCTCTTTTCCATCATTTTTAGTAGTATTATTAGTAATAGTATAATTAGTAATTGTATCAATCATCTGTATTATTAGTATTACTACTATATTTTACATCAATTATTAAACTGTTCTTATGTCACCCTGTTATTGTTTTGGTTTGACTGTTGGCAAAATGCCAACCACTTCCCAATGTGACAGAGTTTCAGTTAAAAGAAGTGAGGGAAAAAAACCTTAAAACTGA